>OX415254.1:31599623-32225392 GCA_948329865.1 Linaria vulgaris
TCCAACCTTAGGGGGGAGAAAAGAAGCAGTTGGAAAATGATATATCATGGTATAATCCATCTTTGACAAGCTTTGATATGCTAACAAAGCAATGTGATTTGGAATTAAAGAAAATTCTGCATTTACAAGCTATTGCAAATCAATTACCCGATGCATTTACTGACATAAGCAGGGTAACAAAATCACATATACCAGCTGCAAATGCTCATGCTCATATTGTAATTCCAAAAGAAACATCAAAGGATGATATCTTTGATATAACTAAGAAACGTGGGCGTCCTGCTGGCTCAAAAGATAAAAATCCTCGAAAAAGAAAAGGAGCATCAAAACCTAATGATCCTATTATTGAGGAATTTATGCCCGATGAGTCGCAAAATATAACATATGAGATACCTCAAGAAGTTATCCAATCAGATCCTATAAATAAAGAGAATGTTGAAATCTCTATAAATTATATCAATACATGAATGGTATTGGATCGAAATGAGATGGAAAATATGGATGAAATATTTTCATATTTAGTCGCTTATGAAATTGTGAATGAAAATAATGATCCTGAACCCAAATCTGTAATCGAATGCACAAATAGTAATGATTAGGATAACTGGAAAGATGCTATGCAAGCTGATTTAGATTCACTTAAAAAGTGAAAGGTATTTGGACCCATTGTTCTCACACCGAAAAGTGTGAAACCCGTAGGGTTCAAATGGGTCTTCGTTCGCAAACGAAATGAGAAAAATAATTTGTAAGGTGCAAAGCTCGCCTTGTCGCACAATATTTTTCTCAAAGACCTGGAATCGATTATGAAGAAACGCTCATGTAATGGATACGATTACATTTCGACTCTTGATCAGTCTAGCGGTGTATGAAAATCTAAACATGCATCTCATGAATGTTGTCACTACTTATCTCTATGGATCACTTGATAATAATATTTACATGATGGTCCCTGATGGACTTAAATTACCCGCAACATCAAGTTCCAAGCCTAGAGAAGTGTACTCAATTAAATTGCAAAGATCATTATATGGGTTAAAGCAACCAGGTCGCATGTGGTACAATCGTTTGAGTGAATATTTATTAAAAGAAGGATATATAAATAATTCTTTGTGTCCATGCATTTTTATTAAGAAAACATCATCTGGTTTTGCAATTATTACGGTTTATGTAGATGATTTAAATATCATTGGCACTGACAAAGAAATTCATTCAACAATGAATTATTTAAAGGATGAATTTGAAATGAAATATCATAGAAAGACTAAATATTGTCTTGGTTTGCAAATTGAGCATGTTAAAAATGGAATACTTGTGCATCAATCTAACTATACTAAAAAGATATTGAAATGTTTTAACATGGATAAAGCAACACCTTTGAACCATCCTATGATTGCACGATCATTAACTATAGATAAAGACCCATTTCGTCCTTGTGAAGAAAATGAAGAAATTCTTGGTTCTGAAGTTCCATAATTGTACTAGACCTGATTAATCATTTACTGTGAATTTATTAGCCAGATTTAGCTCATCACCCACAAAAAGGCACTGGAAAGTAATTAAACATTTATTCCGTTATCTTCAAGGAACTGTGGATCTTGGTCTATTTTATCCTAACAATGCGGTACAAGAATTGATTGGTTATGCAGATGCAGGTTTTCTACCAGACCCACATAAATTCAGATCTCAAACTGGATATGTATTTACGTATGGAGGCACTGCTATTTCATGGCGTTGTCATAAACAGACACTTGTTGCAACATCATCAAATCATGCTGAGATTATTGCACTCCATGAAGCAAGCAGGGAATGTGCATGGCTACGATCGATGACACATCATATAAGAAGTACGTCTGGCTTACCTATTAGAGAGGGTCCTACAACATTATACGAAGACAATTCTGCATGTATTACACAGATGAAAGAAGGCTATATCAAGAGTGATCGAACCAAACACATACCCTCAAGATATTTTGCTTACACTCAGGAACTCGAGAAAAACAAAGAAATTAATATCCAATATGGCAGATCTTTTTACAAAGGCACTCCCTACTGTAACTTTTAAGAAACATGTTCAAAGTATTGGGATGCGTCACCTACGAGACTTATGAAGAATTAGAGATGCCAACTTGAGGGGGGTTCACACGGCTGCACTCTTTTTCCCTTATTAAGGGTCTTATCCCACTGGGTTTTTCCTTATAAGGTTTTTAACGAGGCAACATAAGACGTATGCAAAAGACGGATCATGTACATAACAAAATCTTCAAATGGCCAAGGGGAGTATTATAAATATGGTTGGTAGAATATGCCTTGTGGCCATTGTTGAGAATTATGTACAAATACTATTTATAATAATAGTAGTTGTTGTAAATAATGTAAGATATTGGAAATTCTTGCCTATATAAGGAGCCATCAAGATGAAGAGAAAAACACTCATTCACAAGTAATATATTCCTATTTTCTCTTCTTTTCTTATGTTCTTTTAATATATTGTTATAAACCCAAATAATTTTAAATTTTCTATAACATACATGATATATATAAGTATTCCATGGTAGATTTTAAGAATATGTTATCATTTGAAAAATAATTTGGTACACTAGGTCTAGACACACCGTGTGAAGCTGTTTTGTGCACTGAAATATATGGTTATAATTATATTAATATATTTAATATTATACTCTTTCAATTATGTAACACATCCATAAGCAAATGAGTTATAGACTCGCTATATAATTTTTGAGTCTTTCTGCTTTGTTTTTCTGGTGTGAGGGGTTTACTTGGAGGAATCAGATCACCTTTGTGTTGCTGTGACCGTAACTCACCACAACGCATCTTCAAGAATCTGGTACCGTGGGATTATGGATTGCGAACGAGAAAGGTTGCAATGGGGTCTTTCTCTGACGAATGAGGAGGGCGTTGGGTCGGGGTTTCTCCTACCCGATAAATTATGGCATGAGAAGAATATGGCATATGAGCTGATCCTGGTAGGCCGTTTACTCACGCGAAAGAACTTCAACTTCCCTTCCTTCTGTATGCTAATCAAGACGCTATTTAAGGCTAATAAGGGTTTGGAAATCACGCGTATTACTGATGACATAATGTTGTTCCAGTTTTTTCATAAGCTTGACAAGCAAAGAGCTTTAGACCGTTGTCCGTGGTCGCTTGACAAAAACATGTTGATTCTTAGTGAGGTGGGGCAGAATGATAATCCGGCGACGATGGACCTTGATTTTTGCAGCTTCTCTGTTAGAATTTACGGCATTTCATTGATCCGTCAAACTCAGTGTACGACACATGCAATTGGGAATCTACTGGGCCGAATGAAGGAGGTTAACTTAGCGGAATCGTGGTGTGTTAGTATGCGAATTCGGGTGAAGATTAATGTCATGAAACCGCTACTTCGGGTTATGAAGGTCCGGGGATAAGAGGGACAGGAAATGTCGATATCATTTAAATATGAACGTCTCCCGAACTTTTGTTATTTGTGTGGTTTGCTCGGGCACATCATGGCATATTGCAATGAAAAATATGAACAAGATGCGGATCTAGATGAATCACAACTAGCGTATGGGGAATGGTTGCAGGAGAAATTGGGTTCGCAGGGAGAGCAGCGGTTCATGGATCGGGGTGGGGCACGTGGTTCGTTCTTTGCAGCTGGGAGAGGATGCAATACGCATGGGGACAGGGGATCGTTCGGGTCGTCATGGGTCAGACATGGGGATAGGTCATGGAATGAGAATAAATCACCCGTGGAGAAATGCTCGGCCGAGAGTACTAACCATGCAACTTCCATTCAGAATCATCCTCAGGATAGGACACAGATTGTGCAGATTCAGGTGACTGAGCAGATACCCCGGACTCGCGCAATGGAAAAAATAAAAATGGAGTGTGGACAACGAGTGCAGACTAGGACGGCGGTTGGAGTGCATCACGCATGTCAGCGTATCGTTCGGGACTTATGTGGGGTTGAGAATAAATAACGTGAATTCGAGTCTACAGAGTTAATGGACATTACGCCAGTAGTTGTGAATCGGATGGAAGTTACGAGCCAGCAATGAAGAAAGTGGGTGCGGATTACACGGCATGAAGAGTTCACGGAGTACTTATTCTTCTCCAGGATACGCAGTCAGGAAAAAAGACAATTGCTTGAGGAGGAGGAAAAGGGGGTTAATGCTCGTGGTAAAAAGGCAAGGTTGGAAGAGCTTGCGACAAAAATCGATAACCTTTTGGAGGCGGCTGCTAGGCAGTCCCACCCACCCCAATGAATCTTTTATGCTGGAACTGTCATGGTTTGGGGAACCCTTGGACAGTTCGGGAACTAAGTGATTTAGTTTCCATTCATCACCCCTCTACAATTTTCTTATCGGAGACTAAGTGTCATATGAGGAAATAGAGGCAATTAAGGGTCAGTTTAATTTATTTGGTGTTTGTGTTGAAGTGAATAGTTTATCGGGGGGATTGGCGTTACTTTGGGATAAGTCGTTGGTGGTAAACTTAATGAGCATGTCGCATAACCATATTGACGTGGTAGTTGAAGGCAATGAAGGGGAACTAAATTGGAGATTCACGGGGTTTTACGGCGAGCCGAATAATACAAAACGCATGCATACATGGAACCTCTTGCGTCATCTTAGCACTGTGTCCTCTCTTCTATGGCTTTGCGCGGGGGATTATAATGAGGTTTTGGCACATGAGGGCAAGCAAGGAGGGCCGAAGAAACCGAACTGGTTAATTAGAAACTTTAGGGATACTCTTGTGGATACGAGGCTCTGTGAAATTGATTTTATTGGTCCTCATTTTACATGTTGTAGTCGCCGACCAGCTCCGCATACAGTATGGGAGAGGTTTGACCGCGCGTACGCGACTTCTGCATGGCGGGATGTCTTTCCCATGCAAGGGTGGAACATGTTTCGACGCTCCATTCTGATCATCATGACGTACTTCTCATGACTCAGAGACTGCAGAGCCGAACTAGAGGTAAGATCCGTTTTAGGTTTGAAGCGGCGTGGCTTCAAAAAGCGGAGTGCGAGGAGGTGATTAATCAGTTTTGGTGCAGACGTGGTCTTCTTGACAAACTTGATGAATGTGGCATTGGGCTAGGGCAGTGGAAGCGGATTGATAGTGTGGACTTAAAGAAACGGATTACTGAGCTTAAGAAACAGATTTTGGTGTTCAGAGGGATTACGGAGGATACGAAGACTGAGGAAAAAAGGCTTACATCGCAGCTCGAGGTTTTATTGGATACAGAGGAAATTTTTTGGAAGCAACGGCCTAAGGTACAATGGCTTAAGAAAGAAGATAGAAACACGACATACTTCCATAGAAGAGCGAGTGAACGGAAGGCTAAGAATGAAATTAAGGGGATTAGGGACAATTCAGGATATCTTCTATACGGATCCGACAGAGATTGACCTCATTGCAGCCGAGTACTTCAAAAATATCTTTGGGACGAGTGCTCCTACGGATGCAGCTACTGAGGATGTTTTGCGAGATGTCGGCGTGCGGGTCAGCCCAGAGGTGAACGAAAGCTTAGGCCAACCTTTTACAGCAGAGGACGTGCAGAGAGTGTTTAAGGACATGTATCCTTTTAAATCTCCCGGCCCGGATGGTTTCTGAGTAGTCTTCTTTCAAAAGTTTTGGCATATTGTTGGTTCTGATGTTATCTCGTTTGTTCTTGCTTTTCTTAATGATCGTGTGTTGGTTGCTGGTGTTAACTTTACTCACATTATTTTAATTCCTAAGTGCTCAAACCCTGACTTGATGACTCAGTTTAGGCCAATTAGTCTTAGTAACGTGATTTTTAAAATTGCATCTAAAGTTGTTGCTAACCGCCTGAAACCTTTTCTCTCTACTATTATCTCTGCATCCCAATCTGCTTTTGTTCCATGGCGTCTCATCACTGATAATATTCTTGCGGCGTTCGAGCTTAATCATTACTTGAAAAATAAGAGAACAAGGAACTGGTGCCATATGACGATGAAACTTGATATGAGTAAGGCCTATGACCGAGTCGAGTGGCCCTTCTTGGAAAAGGTAATGCTTCAACTTGGTTTTGATTCGCATTTTGTATCTCTTGTTATGATGGGCGTACGAACTGTGTCTTATTCTATATTACTTAATGGTAGTGAGTCGAGCACTTTTTCCCCCAAAAGAGGCACCAGGCAGGGGGACCCACTGTCCCCTATCTATTCTTATTTGTTTCCGAGGTTTTTTCAGCACTGATTGCAAAGTAGAGGAACGAGGGGAATTGCAAGGAGTGAAAGTCAGTCGACACGCGCCTTCAGTATTAGGCGGATGACACGC
The DNA here is from genome assembly GCA_948329865.1 of Linaria vulgaris. NCBI lineage: Eukaryota > Viridiplantae > Streptophyta > Magnoliopsida > Lamiales > Plantaginaceae > Linaria > Linaria vulgaris. Next base: position 31,605,927 of record OX415254.1, read on the forward strand.
TTATCTTCTGTGAATCTAATGACGACTCGGCACGGTGTATTAGGCGGATCTTGGAGAGATTCGAGGCAGCATCCGGGCAAAAAATCAACCTCGAGAAATCCATGGTTGTTTTTAGTAAGAATACAGAGGAGACTAGAAGGGCGGAGTTGGACGCACTTTTGGGGGTCAATGTCGCAGATCGTCACGAAAAATATCTTGGCTTACCTTCGGTCGTGGGAAAATCAAAGAAGAAAGTTTTCAATTATATCCGAGAGAGAGAGTGTGGAAAAGAGCGCAGGGTTATAAGGAGAAGACACTATCGGAGCAGGTAAAGAAGTGCTTGTGAAGGCAGTGATGTAATCAATTCCTACATTTGTCATGAGTTGCTTTCGACTTTCGGATATGCTGATCCGAGATATTACCTATATCATTGGCAATTATTGGTGGAGTAGCGGGGCACAAAATAAAATTCACAGGGTCGCGTGGGAGAGTTGTGTAGGCGTAAGGAGGAGGGCGGGCTTGGATTTCGTGGGGGATTGGCTCGTGTGAATGTGTAGATTGGAGTCAGGGGAGCGGCTGGGTTTGTTCGTCACTCTTTGTTGGGCATTATGAGGCAACGGAAACAACATATTGGTTGGAGAGATGGCACGAAGGCCGGATGAAATAGTGACATTTGCACGTATCTTTGTTGCTAACTTGAGGGATCATAATGGGAAGAAAGTAGGTGTTCGTGTACATTAGGAGGAGGAATGGCAATTACCACACAAGGGCTTAATCAAAATTAATTTTGACGGTGCTATATTTTAAGGGCCAGTGGGGATAGGCGTGGTTGCACACGATAGCGAGGGAGAAATGCTAGCTTGGCGGCAACGCTGATTAACATTGTTTATGGACCTGTTCGGGGTTGAGGCGGTTGCTGCGTACCATGTGTTTCATTGGGCGGTTGATAAAGGGTGGGAGAACGTCATCTTCGAAAAAGAATTGCTTGACCGTCATACATGATATTTGTGACAGTCGCCAAGGAGATGTACGATACTCGAACGTCATAATGGATACTCGCCTATTGCTGAACCGGGCTTTGGGATGCGGTGGGTGCGGCGTAACTCTAACGTCGTGGCTCACGAGCTTGCGCGCAATGCGATTGAAGAGGCGGATGGTTTTGATTGAGTTCTTTGTTTTTGTGGTTGAGTTTTGATCTTTGAGTCAGTAGTTTAGCGTGGTTTTTGGTTTCTTTATCGAACGTGTTGATGATCCGTTGTGTAGTTGGGACGTGCTCGTTGGCTCTGTGAGGCATCCAACTATGTCGTTTTAATGCAATGATTTTTCCCTTTTAAAAAAAATACTACAAAGTACCTTTAAATAAGTTACATAAAAAGAAATAGCTAGATTAGGTCTATGTGTCACAATCATAAGCACATAGATTATAAACTCAAACATATAAATTCTTGGTATGAATTCTTGACGTACTGTTCCTTTTGGGTACTTCTGATTATTTTACAATAAAATTGCTTGGATCGCAAAAGAGTGAAAAAAGAAATTTTGAATAAGTAAGCAAATTGTAAATTGAGGCCATAAGGCTCTTCGTAATATTATGGTGTGGTGGTGCTTTGTATTGAAAATTTGTGAAATGTGTGATCTGTCAATTGTGGTGTAAAAAATAATAATATTAGCATTATGACTAAAATAGTGCTATCAAGTATCAACATGTTGTCTAATAGACTAATACTAATGCCACCAGAATATATCCTTTAATTATTTTATGCAAGCTATGATGACTTCTTTACACAGAGTATAATATTAGTACCCGTTGAACTCGAACGAAAAATATCCTTATTTGGCGCACTAGCAGGTATACCGGCTGTTCCCGGTTACCACTTGCTAGCTTTTCCTTGTGAAAGAATAATAACGAATCATTCTCATTACTTTATTAATAAATAATAATATAGAACCTTAGCTAATGGATTTCAATGTTAAATAACCTAATTAGAATATCAGCGATAACTATTTATTTGAGGGTGCTGTCTTGATGTTGTTTTTCAAAAAGTATTTTTCACAAAAATATAACTATTAGCGTCCAGGTCGGTGAAAACACGTGTGTATTTATTTATTATATAACAAACTCATGTTGGTGCTCTTCTTCAGAATGGTCGTAGATAGAGAGTACAAGTTCAAAAACTTGAGATTAACCTTTTTTTTAGACATTGTATTTTTAATAAAGTTTGCAAGAAATTACTTCTCGGTAAATTAGTTTTTGCCAACTCTAAGAAAACTAAAATTTGGATTTGTTTTTTAACATACAATATTTATTTCCTAAATGTTTAAATCAATGTTGCACACGTTTCTATTAAGCTAAAGATGCTCTATTTACTTTGCAGTTTATGATATTTCTTTTTTTCATAAATATGAATACAAGTTTAGCTTTAGTTTAAATTAAAACTACATATACTTTCGAGATTTAATTATAAACGGCTTTAACTGTGATTAATTCTCGTATTGGGCCGGCCCATGGGTCAGGCCCATGTTCATCTATATTTGGGATGGCACCCGATATGGATATTGATATCGAATACCACATTCGATATAGTACAGATCGCGTGGGGGTTACATGTGCGGTCCTCGCATCCCGAGGTCTATATATATCTGGGCTCCATTAATCAAGGCAAGCCTTAATTACTACGTACACTGTTCACTCGATATCGAGCATACCCGATACCATACCTGACATAGTACCCGATACTATAGCCGACATACTACCCGATATATATCATCAATATATATATATATATATATATATATATATATATATATATATATTTTATGTCACCTTCATCCATCCCGCCATCATCCCCGACATCCATTCCGACATCATCCCCGACACGGATTCATCCCCGACATAGAAAAGTGATTCGCATCATCCCCGATATCACCTTCGATGTCACCTTCGATATTGCTTTCGACATCCTGCCAAGCATCCAAGTGTTGCTTTGATGTGTTCCGGACCTAAGTCTACCTAGAACTAGTGATAGTGATAAGAGACCTGATTTGTAATAGACTCGTTACTGTATTGTTGTAACCCCGCACTTCGCATTTAATATACGACCTATTGTCAAATTAGTGGCGCCGTCTCTGGGAACACCACGTTTCCAGACGAAGACACTAGGATGCAGCGCAGGGTGACCCAATCGCGATCCACGAGACCTGTTGTTGATAATTCAGTAGCAGAGAGTGCCCCACCACCAGTCCAAGTACCAGAACTCAACATGGAACGGCATGACTCATTGCCTCCCCAACCTCCGATGGCACAGAGCTTGTGCTCACTGAAAGTGCAGGGTTTTCTAGAATCAATGTTATACGATGTTGGGACAACATTGAGGATAACATTGAAACCAGAGAGCCTGTACGAAAACTGTTCTTCAATTGCCAAATTTAAGTTTTGCCTTTATTCACTTATTAATCAAGTTCCACGGTTTTAGTTGTTTATGTTTATGTCAAGGAAAGTATATTAATCATAAGGAAGAGCTATGGATGATTCCTTACTTGAAGTTTCCATAATTCAAGTTAAGTTGAATAGTCATCTCAACACGGTTTGCAAAAGAAGGAAACAATATTGGCGGTTCTCTGCAACTTGATTCTTTCTAGGATTCTCCGATTTGAAGAAGATGTGTTACCTTGTTAGATCGGTAATAAAGGAAACACATATTCACGAAAGATATTGAGTTGACAAAGAATCCAAAATTCAACAAGGAAACAACAAGAGTTACCAAAACTGTGAACAACACATCTTGGCGTGCAAGATTCAAGAAATCTATAAAGGATGTGAAGTTCATCAAGATGAAGACAAGACAATCGTGCAAAACAATCTGAGAGATTAATCATTCTTTGTATTGTCTTCGTCTTTCTTTTGCGAAGTTTTTGTATCAACTATTTACGTCTAGTTCATAGAAGTTAAGTAGTTCGTACTTGTCTGCTTCGTTGAGTCCAATCAACAAAGAGCGTGAGTGAATTGTTGTCAGGAACATTTTTGTTAAAACCTTTATGGTTATTTGGCCTAAGGCTCGGAAGTTTTTAATAATATTGAAAACTTCTTAAAATTATATCTTCTTGTGTTTTTAATTCCGCTGCATATTACAATATTCAAGAAGATCAAAATTGAGTTAAGGCAACGCCAGCTTAACTATCAAAGTTGTTGTGTCAATCCACGATCCGAAAACACCGACTACACTGGTGGTTTGGAGGTGATACAACACAATGGACAGTGTCAATCCTAATACCAACAGGATTCCAGTTTTGGATGGCTCCAATTATGCATACTGGAAGATCAAGATGAGGTCTCACATCAAAGCTATTGATATTTGATCCTGGCAATCCGTGATCAATGGATACTCTCTTCCAACATTACCAAGAGATGGTGAAGGTGATCTAGTACCAAAACCAGAAGCAGGTTGGACAGCAACAGAGGTAAGTCTCTATAACTCTAATGAAAAGGCACTTAATGCTATCTTTAGTTAGGTTAATCTTCACATGTTCAAGTTAATCTTCACATGTTCAAGTTAATCCAGAATTCAAGTTAATGCTATCTTTACTTGAATTACACTGTGAAGGATATTCTGCTGTTAAAGATTCTAAATATAGACAACTGCTTCAGCAATTTGAAAAACTTGAGATGGGTGAAGATGAAAGTGTTGACAGTTATTTTGAGAAAATTCTTGATATTGCTAACCAATGTGAAAACCTAGGTTTTGCTATGACTAATCAAGAAATGGTTTACAAAGCTATGAGAATATCGTCATCTAAATTTGCTCTCAAGAAAATTGCAATGAGTGAGTCTAGGAACCTGGCTAATCTACAGTTTCAAGTTCTGATGAATACTCTTAGAGAATTTGAGATGGAGCTTGCCTCACAACCTAGCAAACATAGGGATGTTGCTTTAAGAGGATAAAGTCTTGACAATGAAAGTGATGATGAATATGAATTAATTTCTTCAAACTATGGTAAAATTACTAAGAAGTTCAATAGGCTAAACCTTAAAGGAAAAGGTAAAGAAAAGAATCTTAGTAATAGTTCCCCAGGTTATAAGAAATTACCCCATAAGTTTGTGAAGTACATGGCATCAAAACCTACTCCTTTAGAAGCTGATAAGTAAAAGATGTTCAGTGTTTTGAATGTAAAGGATATGGTCATATGGCTAATTAATGTGCTAACACTCTTAGAAAAAGAGGAAATTCTCATTGGGCTTGTGTAGATGATTTCAATGAAGATGACTTCAGTTCTGGAGAAGCTGAAGAACAATCAGAAGAGATTCAAACTGTTGCATTACTCACTCATATTGATTGGACACCAGAAGACTCCCTGAATTGCTTCGGATCTCAATGTTACCCCAACATTCAGGATCCAACATCAGAACATGAGACCTTCTTTGTAGATTGGGATGAATATGATACTGATTCTGAACCTTATCTTGCGTCCTACTATGATGAATCTAACTTTGATTATTTTCATGGCTCAGTGGATCTAGATGAAGAATATTTCTTTGAAGGTGAAATGTCCCAGGAGGAAATCATTGAAGACCTGAAGTCTATCTACCACAAACTGCTGCTTGAGAATCACAAACTCATCAAGAGCAACAAAAACTTGAAGGAAGAGATTGGATGCATGAAGGAGATGCTAAAACTGTATGAGAAAGACCTTGACAAAACTGAGGCTAAGCTGAAGGAGGTAAAGGTACAAGATCAAAGGACAACTGCTATCTTGCTCAAGATGAAGCTGAATGCTACCATGCCAAGGTACATGAATCTGTCATGTGGCACAAGAAGTTAGGACATGTGCACTATAGAAACCTGGAGAAACTGCAGAAGTTAGAGGCTGTGAGAGGACTGCCTAAGTTGACTAGCCCAGGTAAAATTGTTTGTGAAGACTGCCTGAAAGGTAAACAAACAAAAGTTGTCCATCCACCACTTCAGGTACAGAGTACTAACCCTAGAACTAATAAGTGCTTTGAGTTGCTACATATGGATCTCATGTGTCCTATTGAGGTTAGTAGCCTGAATGGTAAGAAGTATGCTCTTGTTATAGTTGATGATTTTTCAAGATATACCTGGATTAAGTTTTTGAAAGAAAAATCAGAGGCATTCAACACATTCAAGATTTTGCATGCTAGTATTAAAAATCTGCATGGCACTTCTGTAGGAAGAATTAGGTCTGACCATGGAAAATAATTTGACAATGTAAACTTTGCTAATTTTTGTGAAACTAAAGGCATTTTCCATGAGTTTTCTGCACCTAAGACTCCTCAACAAAATGGGATTGCTGAGAGGAAGAATAGAACACTTCAAGAGATGGCTAGAGTAATGTTGAATTCTAGAAACCTATCTAGGAAACTCTGGGCTGAAGCTTTGAATACTGCATGTCATATTAGTAATAGAGTTTATATTAGACCTGGTACTACTATGACACCTTATGAAATCTTGAAGGGTTCAAAACCAATAGTTACACACTTTCATGTGTTTGGTATTAACTGCTATTTGCTAAAAGATAGAGACTACTTGAGCAAATTTGATCCCAAAAGTGAAAAGTGTATATTTGTTGGATATTCTCCGAATAGTGCTGCTTTCAGGGTCTACAATCCAAGATTGCATATTGTTCAAGAATCAGTGAATATCATTTTTGATGATTTAACTGTATTTGCAGGTACTGAAGAAGTCACTTTTCAGATGTTGCTCCAACATTGGACCCAACATTGAACACAGAAGCTGGAAATGCTGAACTGGAAATTGGAGCAAATGCTGACTTAACACCAGAAACCCCCAATGTTAGGCCAACATCTATGATGTCAGATTCTGAAGATGAAGTTGTTCCTATATCCAGAAAAGATCCTCCTGCTAGGATCCAAAGAGATCATCCAGCCACTCAAGTAATTGGACAAATTACTGAGAGAGTTAGAACACGCAATAAAGAAAGGGTTAATTACAAGGATATGATTAAATTGTGTGTTTGTATGTCTTCTTCATGTACTGTTGATAATGCATCTTGTTTTGTTTCCTCCATTGAACCTAAGAATGTAACTGAAGCTCTTAAGGATAGTTACTTGATTAATGCCATGCAAGAGGAACTCTTACAATTCACCAAAAACAGAGATTGGAATCTAGTGCCTAGGCCATCACATGTGAATGTAATAGGTACAAAATGAATTTTCAAAAATAAAACTGATGAGAATGGTGTAATTATGAGGAACAAAACTAGGTTGGTTGCACAAGGTTATACTCAGGTAGAAGGAATAGATTTTGATGAGACTTTTTCCCAGTAGCCAGGATAGAATCAATTAGATCACTCCTTGCTATTGCTTGCTGTCTTAGGATTAAACTTTACCAAATGGATGTTAAAGGTGCCTTTCTGAATGGTTTAATTGACAAAGAGGTTTATGTAGAACAACCTAAAGGCTTTGCTGATCCTAAACATCCTGACCATGTGTACAAACTTGAGAAGGCTTTGTATGGCTTAAAACAGGCTCCTAGAGCTTGGTATGAGAGGCTATCTGACTTTCTGTTAGGCCTAGGTTTCAATAGAGGAGATGGAGATAGAACATTGTTTGTCCTTAGAAAAAGCTCTTATATATGCATTGCTCAAATTTATGTGGATGATATTGTATTTGGCTCTATTAACAAGTCTACCTTAGACAAGTTTGTTGAGTCTATGACAGGAACATTTGAGATGAGCATGATTGGTGAGCTCAACTACTTTCTGGGACTACAAGTTAAGAAGCTAGATGATGGTACCTTCCTGAACCAGGAGAAGTATGCAAGGAATCTAGTGAAGAGATTTGAACTACAAGAGTGTAAGCCTTGCAAAACTCCTATGTCCTCTTTAGTGAAGATAGCAAAAGATGGCACTGGCAGCAATGTTGACCCAACATTGTACAGATCCATGATTGGTAGTTTGCTATATCTCTCTGCCTCTAGACCTGACATCATGTTTTCAGTATGTGTTTGTGCTAGGTACCAAGCTGAGCCAAGGCAATCTCACTTGATTGATGTGAAGAGGATTCTTAGATATATCTCTGGAACTTCAGCTTTAGGCATTTGGTATTCTTATGACACTAACACTAACTTGGTTGGTTTCAGTGACTCTGACTGGGCAGGTGATGTGGATGACAGGAAATCCACAAGTGGAGGCTATTTTTATTTGGGGAATAACTTGGTCTCCTGGTATAGCAAGAAGCAGAAATGTGTTTCACTATCAACAGCTGGATCAGAAAATGTAGTTGCTGGCAGCTGTGTTACCCAACTTGTGTGACTCAAACACATGCTTTCAGATTATGGGCTAGATAGTGATACACTTCTCATGTTCTGTGACAATCTAAGTGCCATAAGTATCTCCAGGAATCCTGTCCAACATTCTAGAACTAAGAATATAGACATAAGACATCATTTCCTAAGAGATATGGTAGAGGACAAAGTGATCAACATCGAACATATTGAGACAACAAATCAGCTTGCTGATATGTTCACAAAAACTTTAGATAGTGAGAGATTCTTCAGTTTGAGGAAATCTCTTGGCATGTGCAATATGTGAAAATGTTGAGGAAATCAGTGTTGACATAACACCACTCTCTAGCATTGGTATATTGGTTGTGGTGTAGTAGGTATTCTGTTGTTTTTCTTTTGTTGAATTTATTTCCTTGTGAGTCTCATTTAATATTTGTTTTTTCATATTTGGTTTGTGTGGTTGAACTCTTTCATTAACAACTTCTTCTAGTTATCAGTTTCACATCTTTGTTTTGAAAAAGTAATAAAAACTCTTCTGTTTGTCTGAGGTTGTGATAGCCTAACATATGAAGAAGCTGGGGTACACAAAGTTCACTACTTTGATGTCTATTAAGTTGTGTCTTATTCATATGGAAGGTGTACATGACATGTGGAGAAGCTGGGGTGCATGATGTTGATAGCTTCAGTGTTACTCAGTTGTGCTTATTTACATGTTCCTGTTTGTTTGGCCAAGAAACACATGAGGCTACTAGGGTGTTTGAGGTTTATATTTCTTACATTTGGTAGCACTGATCACTTGGTGATTCTCTTGAATGCAGGTTGGTAAACAAGTATGCATAAGGAATTGGGATGTTGGGGTGCATGATAAATGAATTGCCAACATTCAAGACCTTTGTACTTGCCTAACTTGTTGCTGTTAATGTTGTTACTGGGGTGTGTGGAGTTCAGGCTGCCCTCATTCAGTAGTGACATTAGCCTTGTGTTTTGCAACCTTCAGCTTTTGGTTCAGATGAGTTATGAGAATAATAAAGATTACAAAAAGATGTGTGGTGTACTGGTTTGAGCAGTTTTTTATACATGTTTACCATCTGCCTATTTGACATTACAATGTTGCATTCATGTAGAACTGCATTGATTTTCCTTCTTGTTGTTGAGTTGTGTCGGTCTAGGCTTAGGGGAGTATAAATCATGTGTTCAGGCATACAATTTGGGAGACATACTGCAGGTGACACACTTTTTTGTGACTTTTGATGCTGTGGAAATGAATTTTTTCCTTGAATTCATAACTGCTTATCTCTGTGTGTTTCTTGTTATCTATGTTGCTTACTCATGATCTTGATCTGAACAATATGTTTGAGGTACTCACTTGCTATATTGGTTAAGTTTCAGATGTATTTTTGGATGTATCTCAAGCTCTCACATGAATTTGCCTTGGTGAAGCCTGTACCTCCACCTTCTGGTTTGAATGTTATTGAATGTTATCCCAACATTGTGCACTGCAACAGGCCAACATTGAAAACATGAACTTATAAGTTTTTGAATTTTTGAAAACCGTTCTGGTTACCTGTTACTTAAACATCAAAGCATGTGCGCGGGAAAACATAGTGGGAAGATTTTATTTGATTCAATTTAAGTAACTGCCCGCTAACATTCACTCTCTCTCCACTATTCACGGTTAGATTAGGAATTAAAGCCCTAGTTTCTTTAATTGTGCTTACTATTTCCTATTTGTGCTTACTCTGCAAAATTTACTCTCTACTCTCAAAATTCTCTCAATTCTCTCTGCAATTTCTCTCTCAAATCTCTTTTACTAACAATGGCAAGCAAGTCGCCCATGCAAACTCTTGCAGATGTTGCTCTAAGCAGTGAACCCACTACTGCGCGCACTCGTTTTCACACTCGGGGTGCTACTACAAAATCAGATGATGCTCCAGTTGCGACTAAAAGGAAGGCGATCCCCTACGTACGACGAGGAAAGAAGTCCAAACAAGGAGAATCGACCTCCAATGTTTAGCCAACTGCTGAGTCAACCGCTCCCATCATCAATGAGCCTGAAATTGAGGTAAACAATGCTGAACCCAGCCCTGAAATTGATGTTGATATAACTGTTGAGGGGGAGGGTAGTGGATATGCTGATAAATCTGTGGAGAAATCCGGGGATAAGTCTGTGGACAAATTGGTGAAGAAGTGGATTAGGGCTGAAAAGAAAAAGAGCAAGGGTACTGGGGAGAAGTTGAGAACTATTTCTGAGACTACTAAGAAACGTGGTGAGGCTAGGAAGAGGCAAAAGAAAAGGTTAGCCAGGAAGAAGGCTGCTGAAGCTGAGGAGAAGGCTGAGGAAGAGAGGAAGTATGTTGCTGCTGCTGAGAGAAAAAAGAAAGGAAAGCAAGTGATGGAAGAGGAAACAAATGTGGTGGATGTTGAGGATGAAGTGGAAGAGGAAGAGAATGAAGAGGAAAAGACTGAGGAAGAGCAGGATGTTGTTGCTGATGTTGCTGCTGATGTTAAGGCAACATCAGGGACAGAAGAGCACACAGATGGGCTGTATGTGATCTACCCTGAGGATGAGGAGGACTACTTTTCTCCCTATTATCTCACCAAAGAGTTGGAGAAGAAGTGGGATTCCTTCAAGAGAAAGGAGATTCACACTGAAAGAGCTATAGAGATGGCCAGCTTCAAGGAACACAAGATGATGGACTTGCTTGAGGCAAGAGGGATGCATCAATCAGTGATGGAGTTGAGTGACTATGCTCCTGAGATTATCATGGAGTTCTACCGGAATCTCTCCAAATGGATCAGGGACTACAGATCTCCAAAATATGGAAAAGCTTGGGTGAGGGGGAGAGTCTTCAACATTGAACCCTACACCATCAATAAGATAAGTGGATGCCCACTTACTGAAGAATCAGAGGACCCGTATTATGATGATGTGATTGAAGACTTGACTGGAGGGTTGGTCAAAATCTGGAGAGATGCTCTGCCAACCACAAAACTCATCCCCCTTAGTGTTGTCTTGCACAAGATAGTTAAGGCAACACCAGCTTAACTCCTATGGAAGGTGTTAAGCTTCAACACCAGCTGAGATGCTCTGCCAACCACAACACCAGCTTCAAGAAGATCAAAATTGAGTTAAGGCAACACCAGCTTAACTCTCAAAGTTGTTGTGTCAATTCACGATCCGAAATTTTCACTCACGAACCCTATTGTCCTGGCATCGGAGATTTGATGCCTCGTCTGATCAATCAGGGTGCTAGCAGCGTGCCCCCACAACCTCAAGAATCCAGGACAAGAGGCCCTGGAGGTGGATCCAGGGCTCATAAGCGCGAGGATGTGGCGGAGTCTTAGAGGGAGCGCACATGTTCAAGAATTCCCGTGGAGGATGGTCCCAACCCCATGATGGAAAGGAGAAACATAACAAGAAGAATGGACCAGTTGAATCACGAGAAAGTAGAGGTCAGTCGCAAGCTAGCGTTGGATGGGGTCATAGAAGGTTGACCCCGTTTAGCGAAGAAATTGAGTCAGAAGTACTGGAGAAATGAGATAGGATCCCCCAGCTCAAAGCATATGATGGGAAGAGTGATCCATGCGAGCACTTACACTGTGTGGATAGTATCTTAAACCTGCACCGATTTCCAGACAACGTGCATGCAAAGATTTTGGCTATAACCTTAACCGGGGCAGCCCTGGACTAGTTCACAAGGATAGAGGTTGGTTCTATAGCCAACTACGAGCAGATGAGACAGAGGATCGAGAGCTAATTCTCTAGCCAGAAGAGGATGAGTACAAACATGAACCACTTGAATTCAATGAAAGAGAAAGACAAAGAAAGCCTTGAGGACTTCATAAAAAGGTTCAATGAGGAGTTGCTCAAGGTCGATGAGCCAAAGGGCGAGCAAGTAGTCCTGATTCTATTTAATGTGAAATCACATAAAAGGTTCACTGCAGAGCTGATCAAGCTCAAAACTCCTACCATCGACCAGATCAATGTCATGGAATACAAGGTTATTTACCAAGACAACATGATGGCAACCAAGCAGAACCCGTACCAGCCCCAGAACCGATCTAGAGGCAAGAAAGGTTGAAATAGAGACATGAACAGCAGAGCCAGATCCCCGAAGAGGTACACTCAGTTGAACCAAGACATCATCATTGTATTCGCAGTGGCACAAAGGGGGAAATGGCTGAATCAGCCAAGAAAGTTGAAGGAAACCCCGGGAACCAAACACTCAAAGAGATATTGCAAATATCATCGCTAGAGGGGGTACGAGACTGAGGAATGGATAGATTTGAAGGATGAGATTAAACGCCTCATCTGCAAAGGAAAGGTGGTCAAATATGTCGAAATGCTAAGGATTCACGAGATCACGAGGAAAGATCTCGTTCCCCTCGAAGGGACAAGCAAAAAGCCATTGAGGCTCCACATTGATGTGGAAGAGCAATATTCAACGTGCCATCTAGAGGAGTAATTAACATGATCAGTGGCAGACCGACATGGGCAGATTCCACCAATGGGAGGAAGAGGATTACCAGAGGACTGCAAGAGAACTGGTACATTGGTTTCACATCTCTTCTAGACAAACTACCCAAAGAAATCATTACTTTCTCAAGGAGGGACCTGATGGATCTATCGCCGGAGGCTATCCAGGCATGTAAGCTTGATTCCCTCCTGTTGTTAAGTTTAATGTTGACAATTACGGTGTTCGCAAGGTTTTGAAAGACAACGAAAGTCCCACCAATATCATATTTTCCCATGCATTGGAGAAGATGGCCTTGGGCCACAATTTAATAGAGCAGATCCGCACTCCTTTGGTCGGCTTTGGCGGAGTCGAGGTAATTCCGTTGGGACAAGTAAATCTACTAACCTCTTTTGGTGAAGAACCATATAGAAGGACTATCAACATCCAGTACACAATTGTGGATCATCCATTCGCCTACAACATCAATATAGGAAGGCTAGCCTTAAATGCGATCCGAGCGGTGGTATCTACATACCATCAGAAAATGAAGTTCCATGTGCCTGGTGGAATTGGCAAGGTCATCGCCAATCATGAAGAAGGATGGTTGTGCTATATCACATCACTCACACTTCCTAGGATAAGCAAAACTGGAGAACATGTGGCTATTGGGAACGATAACCTACATATGGCAGAACAGTGTTACTTCGTCATTTCTTTAAGAACTTTTGAACTCTCATTTTTATCTTTAAAGCATTATATATCTGGAGTTAGATGTTGACGAACAAACTGCAGGAGCGAACGTATCATACAGAACAAGACATAGAAGTCCCTTAAAAAGGGGTTCGAATACCTGGCGCCCAAAGTGCACGTGAATTAAGGAATGTCCATCACTTGGATATTCTCTAGAGAGAATTACATTTTGATAAATATTCATGTATATATTATTCTTATCCATTTGAATGACAGGTACAAGGACATCTCGCGTCAATAAAGGCACGGAGGGAGTACATCCCCAATCCATCACGATAAAAAGAAGATGAAGACAGAGTGACTCCGATATCCTAACAGACATGGGGAAAAGTACCTAAAAAGGTTAAATACCTGCTATCCTACGGGGTATGGTATAAATAAACCCTATCGGGTGCATGATCCCCTATCCATCGAGATCAGAAGGACTAAAAAAAATAAAAAGAAACAGATCTCCTATCCATCGAGATAAGGAGGACAAAAGAAAATAAAAGGAAACATATCCCTTATCCATCGAGATAAGGAGGATAAAAGAAAAGGAAAAAAACAGAGCCCTTCTCCGTCAAGAGAAGGATGATAGGAAATCGATAGTGGACAAACTTCCTGTTATTCAAAACGACAAATATGAGGCAATTGAGAAAAATGTGCCTTCAATGATTGAAGGGAGAAAACATGGTCCATACTACATAGTTATACACACACTCTTCAAATTGCGAGAAAAGACAAACAAGTACAAATATAAGCCCTGAGGAGCAGTACAGACACGGATTTCACATGGGGTACTTAGGAGCGTTCTTAGTATGAATAAGGACCAAACTCTTCAGATGTAAAATTTCAGCATATTCATCGGGGCCAGAATCATCACCATTATTGGACTTGGAATCTTCGGAGATCTTTCCATCCGGACCCGACAACGGATCAAGCGAGCCAATATAAAACACGTCTCTAAAACCGTTCTGCAGTCTGGTCTCACCAATGATAGCATCTTTGGCCTCCTCTCTTTCTTACACATCCCACTCTGCACATATCTCTTTGAAGGTCTTGCTCGAGTGGAAACCCTTCGCAATGTGCACCTTGTGCTCTCGCGTGGGCGCCCGAAGAGATAGTTCAGGGCGTCATTAGTAAAATGCTCGATAAAGCAAACACTATTAAAATGGGGGAGAAAACATTACCTGGTAAAGAATAGCTCTCTTGGCTCGGGCCAGTTCTCCTTGAACACGATGAAGTTCCACCTCCGCAGCCTCCCTTTTCTCTCTTTCAGACACCACATTGCCTTCATCCAAGTCGTCATTCAACTTCTCATTTTGTCTAAGAAGAGTTTGGACATTAGCCTCATAGTCGGCGAGTACGCCCATCGCGCCACCACGCTCGACTGCTACCTTAGCCGCCACAGCAGGGTCATAGTTACCCATCGCCTCTAGATCAACGACCACCCGTGCAACAGACTCTACCCTATCGGGGTCGTTGTCACTAGCCACCCTCAGGACATTGGAAAGAAACTTCTCAACCTGTGCCGAGCAATCTTGGTTAAAATACACCTTTTGCCGCTAAAATATAAATGCAGGTTATAAAACTTACCGCTTGGAAAATAGCACTTCCTCCCATTGAGATGGAAGTACCAGCTGGGTTAGGAATTGCACAAGAAGGCTCGACGCGTCTCCTCTTGGATTGTGTAGGGGTCCTACCCGGGACCTCCGAGGTCGGATGCCTACTTGAGCTCGCCTCGGCTCTGCCCTGCGAGGGCACGTAGTTTCTAGGGAAACCACCAACCCCGCCTTCTGTACTCACTGCGCCTTAAGACGCGTCAGTCGTCCTCATTCTTGCGCGATAACCCTCCCGCCCGCGAGTTTTATGAACAACGAGCAACGACACTTCAGCACTGGGACCCGTCTCAATAGCGGCAGGTTGCCAAGCAATAACATCCAACCTACGACTCTTCACGACTTGACCTGTATAAAACAAAAAATGAAATATAATCACCAAGGGAAGACTGCACTAAGCATACGACTCAAAATGTAAAAACACCGTACTCAGGCGATATGGGCCTTGATAGGCCCACGGGGACAGACCACCAGCACCAAGAACCTTTTCTTGAGCAAGCGTGGTATGGTCATATTTGTGTGCCATCAGGCGCTCGAAAAAGCCAGTGGTCCACTTAGGCGCGCCGACAGCAGAGCTTCGTTGGTACTTCTCCATTTTCGACCATATTTCAAGGAGAACTGTGAATTCTTTGCCAGTCCTCTCTTGGATATAAAAGTACTCGTTCTTGTTCCCAAAACCGTAGCTGCCCTGGCTACTCTGCAAAAACTTCCGCCCAACTTGAGCCCTCATGAAGAAAAAGCCCTTGTCCCCAGCTTTTTTATTGGTAATAACAGAGAACAGGGCCCAGAACTCGTTAACACCGTGGGACGCACCCAAGGCTTTCATCACCGGAACGAACGCTACGATTACACTGAAGGAATTTGGGAAGAGTTGCCCCAGACAAACCCCAATGCTCTTCAAAATTACGACAATCGACGGATCGATCAGAAAACGTAGCCCAATGACGAAATGCTTCGCGTGGGTCGTAATCCAACCCTAAGAGGGTGTATGCATCCACTCGTCGGAGTTGGGAAATCTGATCTTGTACCCCTTGGTATGATACTAAGCTTTACAGTAGTCAGGATAGTACGGAACGCGAGATACCATATCCTCATATTTGATGGTAGTCTTGTATATTTTCATTTCAGGCGACACCGAACTCGTTCAATCTCACACCCTCATCCTAGCTATACCCCTCGTCTCCATCACCTTCACCACCGGGAGCATCATCCGCAAAATCGTCAACCAACTCTTCCACATTGAACATCAGAAAAGGGACAAAACCAGACCGGGATGGTACGACCTCCTCATTACCAGGCTCCAGTCCAGATACGTTCACGTTCCTCGTACCAGACATCATTATTGTGCAAATATATTAACACGACAGAGACTAGTCTCTGTGCACAACGAAACCAAGTTAGTAAAATCTGAAAGATCAAATTCAAAAAGGGTCAGATAAATATCACAAGGAAAACTACATCGAAAGTCATATCGAAGAACATATCGAAAAGCATATCGAAAGGCTATATCGAGAAGCATATCGGATTCTATATCGAAAGGCTACATCGAAAGTCATATCGAGGAACATATCGAATTTATATCGAAAGTAACATCAAAAATTATATCAGGGATCCGTGACATACCTTTGCTGTTAAGAGTACGAGTTCGCTAAATGAAAAATGACTTTTCTCTCTCCTCTCAACTGCTATTTATAGACATCGGGCCCTTCGATTACACATTTATAACAGAGCATATCAAATCCCAAATTCGATATAGCAACATAATTTTTAATACCTTTTTAAGAGAAATGATAACGCAGTTACCTCGCAAGAGACATCTTTTTATGATAATTCAAACGCGGACATCTATGGTACGTAAATTACGTTGCGGGTCCACCATCGTCTTTAAATGAATTCACGTATCCGAGCTCCATCATTTGAACTGGTGGGACAAGAGGTACTGATAATTCAAACTTAATGTTAGTTTACGAATTATTATTTACAAGTTACAACAATAACTCCCAAACTGGGTGACTAAATGATATGGGTAATTCTCGTATTGGGTCGGCCCATGGGCCAGACCCATGTTCATCTATATCGGGGATGGCATATTAATATCGAATACCACATTCGATATGGTACAGATCTCGTGGAGGTCACGTGTGCGGTCCCTGCATCCCGAGTTCTATATATATCCGGGCTCCGCTAATCAAGGCAAGCCTTAATTACTACGTACATTGTTCACTTAATATCGAGCATACCCGATATCACACCCGACATAGTACCCGATATTATAGCTGACATACTACCCGATATATATCCTCGATATATATATATATATATATATATATATATATATATATATATATATATATATATATATCACCGACATTCATTCCGACATCATCTCCGACATGGATTCATCCCCGACATAGAAATGATTCGACGTCGACATAGAAATGATTCGACGTCATCCCCAATATCACCTTCGATGTCATATCCGATATTGCTTTCGACATCCGGCCAAGCATCCAAGTGTTACTCTGAAGTGTTCCGGACCTAAGTCTACCTAGAACTACTAATACTGACAGGAGACCCTGATTTGTAATAGATTCGTTACTGTACTGTTGTAACCCCACACTTAACACTTAATATACGATCTATTGTCTAATTAAAGTGACTCAACATATAAGTACCTTTTGAGTCAGATTTTTATATATGTGTCTTTTCCAAAATAAATAAAACGTGTCTACATTCTGTTTAATCACTAATATGTATTTAACACAATACAACACATGAGTAATATCTTACATGAACAATCTGAATATTTGAAACATACATATGAGTAATGACTCATTTGAGTAATGTCTTCACTTCATATGGGTTATGCCAGAAACCCTTTCTATAATCGAGCACAGTGATGAACAATTAAACCGAAATAAAATATATGATTCAAAGCATTATTAACGATTCAAGATTACAATCGAGTGATTGAAGAGTGTGAATCTCTTCGATAATCTTCTCATGAGGATCGTGTTACAATTCTCAAAATTACAAAATAACCGAATATATAGAAACGAGCTAAGCTCTGCTATTTATACAACTTAAGAAACTAACCAAACTGCTCTACTTTGCTATTTTAGGAAAGCAGGTAATAAACCGTACTAACGGACATTTAAAAACTTACTAAACATGGAAACTAATTAGAAAATTTAGAGTTTTTGGCATTATACCCCCCTGTAATATGAGAAATAGGCGTGTTACCCCCCTGTAAAAAAAGAAAGGGCATATTACCCCCCCTGTGATATACGAAATAGGCATATTACCCCCTTGTAATAATAAAATAGGCAGATGACCCCCCTGTGTTATGTTTAATAGGCACATTATCCCCTTGTGTATTTTTATACGGTGCAAAATACCTCCTTTTTATACACATGTACTAAGGGGATAATGTGCAACTTTTTAAAAATTATAGGGGGGTAATGTACCTATTTCATATATTACAGGGGGGTAATTTGCCTATTTATTTTTTACAGGGGGGGTAATGTGCCTATTTCGTATATCACAGGGGGGGTAATATGCCTTTTCTTTTTTTACAGGGGGGTAATGCGCCTCTTTCCTATATTACAGGGGGGTATTGTGCCAAAAACCCGAAAATTTATTAGAAACTAATTAAACCAATTAGATCAGCTAAGAAATTTTAATATGATTTATAGTTAATACTTATGTTAACATAGGATAATTTGCCAGAATCCCTCATAAAGAATGATCATATTACATATATTCCATAAGCATCTAGAATAGTAATTTGTCACTAAAATGACACTTTTAGCTCGGCTTTATCCTAAAGTTTAGGTTCTCTTTACCTGTTAAACCGGTAGCCAGTAAAAGACTGCGTTCAATCTCACCTTCACTACTCCCTTCTTTCTTCTCTTTTATTCACTTCTCGTGCTACTGATCACCGATCCTGTATTATCTTCAAAGGTAGAGCTTTATTTTCCTTATTAATTATTATTATCATGTTCATAATTATGAACTTCATTAATTTAGTTCAATATTGTTACTTTGATATTTACTTGAGTTGTAATTCTGGATTTGTTTGACTCTGTATCTTTTTTCGAATTTATTGGTTACTCTCTATATATTCATGCTATTTAAAGTTTTGTATAGTAATTCTTGTTAAGTATTTTTCTAGTCTGGATGGTTTAGTGATTACTTTTATTTTTAGCTTTTATAATTAATTGTTGGTGCTTTAATCTTGGTAAAATTTAAATGGTTTCTTAAGGCTTAAAGAGTTGTTATTATGACAATAGGTACTTGAAAATTCTGGGTACTAGATGTTCGGATAATATATATAGCTGGTCGAGGGACTTGCTAAGAGTTAATTTCCATTAATTATTTGCTTAGTCTTGTGTTGATTTCAATGGTTTAACACATGATCATCGCGTGTCTAGTTCGAGAGAAGTTGCATAGACCCATCGACTAAAGGACGTGGAAATCGTAGTAGAAATGGACGTGGAAAATGGTTGTTTTGCTTTCTCATAGAGCCAAAAATGGAAAAAATTCGATGCTTTTTGAATAGAAGTGTGGAAACTTTGATCTATGCGTAGACCTAATACTTTTATGAGGGGTATCATGGATTTAATGTTGTGATATTTATAATCAATTATAAGTAATAAGTTCTGATTGATTGACTCTGCTTTTATGTATCAATCTTGGTTCTTTTAGCTTGTAGAGATGAAGACTGGAAGCAGGAGTAGAGGGGCTCCAAAGAAGGACACAAAGGAAGCGTTGAAGCCCGTTGACGACAGGTTTGCATCTATTATATTACTTTGTTTCTATTATATGTCTCAGACGGTGTGTTAATCTTCACGATCATGCTCTGAAGATTTGAGCTAACGAAACCATTTCCCAGCTACTTGTGACGCTGTATTGTTAATTTGTAACAGCCAATATAGATATCCGGCATAACTCATATGAGTGAGCATTTATTCTTTTCAGAAAGATTGGGAAAAGGAAGGTTGCTCCGAAGGCAGATAAAAAGAAGGCTCCGAAGGACAAGAAAGCGAAGAAAGACCCCAACAAGCCGAAGAGGCCCCCCAGCGCCTTCTTCGTGTTTCTGTACGAACTCTTATTCTTCATATATTGCTCTACTTTTGTGCTGTTTGTACCTTGGGCTGAATAGTTTCGTGTTTCTATTTTGTAGCGAGGAGTTTCGTAAGACTTTCAAGAAGGAAAATCCTAATGTCAAGGCTGTGTCAGCTGTATGTATTTTCTTAATAAAAACTCTCGGGTATAATGAGTTGAAATTTATGGAGTTTCGACTCGTAATCTTACTGCGTTTCTGTATACGTCATAATTGTAGGTTGGAAAAGCTGGTGGAGAAAAGTGGAAGTCCATGTCTGGAGCAGTAAGTGCTACTGCTGACTAACGGTGTTTATAGCACGATCACTCGATTTTACTTCACTGTTTTCCAATATCGTTTGACTGGAGAACTTAGCTAGTAGCTGATTTTTTAGTATTTCAAGTTGCGACGGATTTTAGCCTCTAGGTGTGACCTTTACTTAACTTAGTGAAGATAATTTTAGTAGAAATCTGTTAGTGTTCTGTGTATTTTGTAGTGCGTATGAACTATACGGGTTGGATATGACACGGTTACGTGAACCTGGATTTGCTTTGGCTACGTAAATCTCAGTTCATTCTGGTTGGCAGGAAAAAGCTCCATATGAAGCAAAAGCTGCAAAAAGGAAGACTGAGTATGAAAAAGTTATGAATGCCTACAACAAGAAGCAGGCAAATGCATTATTTCTTTCTCTCTTTCCCCTATTCTTCGAGATTACATTAGAGGCCTCGAGACTTTCCTTATAAACTTCTGAAGCAATTCTGTTTTGTTCTTGTCTAATTGACAGGAAAGCACTGCCGACGAGGTTGATGAAGAATCTGAGAAGTCAGGATCCGAAGTTCACGACAACGGCTCAGAGAGCATACAGGTTTTGGTTTTACCACAAGTTGATCGAAATTTGTTAGTTTACCTGCACATATTATTTTCTAGGTGTTAATTCTGATCTTATAAAGTGCTAATATTCTACTGATTAAGGTTTCTAATCACGATCGATTAGAATCTCTCCTCGAATGGGTTGATTTGACAAACATGATCTTTATGCAGGATGACGAGGATGACGAGGGGGAGGAGGACGATGATGACGAATGAGTCTCAGATTATTCAGTACGCCTTTGGGCAGATGTATCAACGTGTATTTTAATTCCCTTTCGGAATCTAGGATGTATCAGATTCGGAAAAATAGCATGTAATCGAAATGATGGTTAAATTTAATGTTTGTGGCTTGTTCAAATTACCGATCCACTTCATGCGTATCATATCAAAAGGCGCACTAGATTGTGCAATAAATCAGAGTTGCAAACATATGTTAGGATCTTAATGTGTAAACTAAATTGTTATGGTCCTATAATATAGTTTTGCACTCGGAACGCTATCAAATAAAATGAATCATAAAGCTTTTATAGTGTGACTTGATGTTCCAAATTTCATTATCGTATTGTATTCCAAACAAAATTTCATGAGTCGTATTGAATTCCATCGTGCTGTTGAGACTTGCACCTGTATTTGTATCCAATGTAAAACTTCATTTCCAACTATTCAGTTTGAGCAAAAGTGCATCATTTTCACAGTCGCGCCACCGTACTAAATCCATCGTTACGAACCGCGTACTCGTATATCCATCATTTTCTTCCCACAGTGCCATCATACATCATTATGAATCTCATACCCATCCAGCATAGATGTCCCCAGAAATCCAATAGAAACATAAAAAGCACAGATGGGGCGACTCAGTCTCCACTTAGCTAGACGAGTTTGCCCGAGACGGTCAACATGTATATACAATCATCATTCAAGAATAACAAGAACATTTGAAAGAAAAGCAAATCTCTTTACACAACAATTCCAATCCTATGCACAAAAGGGAACATCTTTGTACTTCATCGGAAATGAGGATCATAAGAAACCATCAACTGATCTGGATCAACAAGAGGCAAGCTCTCAATATATATGACAAGTCTTTTCAGATTTTCCCTTGCAATGGCGGATAGATCAACAACGTCACATTCACTAGTGTAAATCCAGAGCTCCCTCGAATTCACTCTCTTCAGACTATCTCGACAGAACGGACATGATTGAGATCTAGCCCTCCTGTACGAATGAACAATGATGTTCAATTTAGAAGGCTTTGGAGAATTGGATTTAGTAATAGAGATAAATGATGTAAGCCTAAATCAGAATGATAACTAGTCGAATACTTGGAATGTCTGTACCATCTCATGCTCTTTTACTTACCAGTCTCTGTAGCACTTCATACACAAGGAATGGCTGCAGCTGGGCAGGACAACTTTGGTATCCATTTCCATGCAAATTCCGCACTCTTCCTCTCTCTCGATCTCGATTTCGGACAGTTTACCCTTGTTCATCTCGTCTTTTCTCTTATATTTGGTTGCACAAATCTCTCTCTGTTTCCTCTCTTCAACATCCGTGATTCCATTATGAAGTTGCAGCAAGGAAGGGAAAATCACACCTATTTATAACCAGAGTTTATCTTACACGCGTTTCCACCTCGACAACCATTTAAGTACACGAGAAAGAAGGCCTTTTTGAAGTACGTAATCTACTCACCATAAAATTCCCGTAAGCTAGCTTTACGCTCGTTAACGGACATGGTGGTCTTACCATCCTCGTATGCCTGCATTAGAATTCTGAAATAAATTTTCAAGAAAAGAGACAAAAACCGTCTAATCGAGCTACATGCAATGCACATTACGCATAGAAAAGATGTGGATGACCTTGTAAATGAGGATCCTAATTAGCCCAAGTGCACCAGCAAGGTGACAATCAGTCCATTGAACAAGGAAGAGAAAAATGTGGGCACAAGGGCTGTATGATAGTCTCATCTGAAGGCATGCGCCGCCATACTCCCTCGGATAATCCGAAGCCCTGAATCTCAACGACATCAGCAAATGCATCAGATAAAGTACAAAATACAAACATCTAGCTCAAATAAATAACTTG
The DNA here is from genome assembly GCA_948329865.1 of Linaria vulgaris. Taxonomy (NCBI): domain Eukaryota; kingdom Viridiplantae; phylum Streptophyta; class Magnoliopsida; order Lamiales; family Plantaginaceae; genus Linaria; species Linaria vulgaris. The sequence continues at coordinate 31,629,031 of OX415254.1, forward strand.
ATCACTCCATGTGATTCAATGTGTCAAAAATCTAATTCAAAACATCAATAAAAGAGTAGTTATATTGGCGTCTCATCTACTAGGTATTTATATTTTTCAACACGTCCCCTCACGTATTCCTATCAAAAAGTATCTCACGCGGGCTGTAATTCTTTTGTTACGCCTTAAACATGACAACTTTAAATAAACCAATGACGGTGAAATTCGAACACCGCTCCATGTTTGAATTGTTGTCTCGTCTAAAAGCTAGGGCTAAAGATACATTTATACTTTTACACACACACACACACAACTTAGCTCTCGATGATGCTACTCTCTTATAAAAGTTGCACCAATTAATCCACTTACAAATAACCACATATCACTCCACTTTATTAACACAATAAACTCAAATTCTAGAATCAGAAAACATATCTCTAGCCAAATTTATGGTTCTTCATTGGTCAAAGGATGTGAAAGAAAAAAAACATAAACACTAGCTTTAAATTATTTCTCACCAAAAACAAGAAGAACAAAAATATAAACATAGTAGTAATTCAGAATTCAAAAAGAAAGGACATTTACAGAGTGTTGGCATGTTGAATATCAGCTTCAAGCGCTTTGAGAGAATCTTTAAAAGACTTCCTCATCACCCTCCACTCTCTTTATTTCTTCAACTCCCATTCAACAAATATTCCACTTTTTTTTTTCAGATAAAATTTTCAGAGCACCCAAAAAAAAAAGAAAAACAAAGTGATGGGTATTTCTTTTTTTTCGCTTGAGGCACACGCTTCACTTTGGTCTTAAATTAAAATTTGATTGATATGAGAGAGATTACGGTAAAATCTATACATGTTTGGTGGAGGTGCCGTGTTTGCTTTTGCTTAATCTTTTCTTTTGTACTTAGATTTTTGCCTCAATTCTAGGACTGTCCAAAACTTGCCTGGTTTTCTAACAACCTACATATGTATATCAAATTTTGTGAAATTAAGTGATAATTAGGACAAACCCCCTGAAGTTCAGAGTGATTCGTAAAAGTGCCTCGTAACTATAAAAGAGAGAAATTTGCCCCTTGAATCTTTATAAAATATGCATTTTGCCCCATGGTCTGTGGACTACCAGTTGGATTTCTACATTTCCATCAGTTGAATTTGGTTTGTGGGGAGTTTTAATATATAATAGTTAGTGTTTTCACATTTTGGTAGTTTAGGGGCGCTTTGGTAATTATCTTGTAATTCAGGGATCTGATGGGATTATCCCTTTAAGTTAATGAATATGTCGCTCGCTTATTTATTAGACGGATGTAACGAGGCACATACACAAACACGTGAATATTGACATCAATACAAATTTTTGAAACCACATCTTGTTGCATGGTGTGTCTGACACGGTGACAAACACGTGGATAATGACAAAAATATAGATTCTTGAAACAAACTCTTGCTACTTGGTGTGTCTCACACAGTGACAGACATGCCAACCCGACTAGACACTGATTGCTATTCAGCGTGTTTTTGGAAGTCAGACTCCTAGTTAATTTTCTTACAAGATTCTTCGAGTCATAGTTTGTTTGTTTTCTGATTTTGTTCAAACGAAACATATATCTAAATATTTTTCAAGGTTTCTGTAGCTACAATTTGTTCAAAATTTTTAAACTTGTCGCAAGAAAGTCTTAATAGTTGTGAGAAAACTTAGATGTTTTAATTCATGCTTCGGAAAATATCAGATTTTACGGCGACCTATTTATAGGAAAATATCATGTCTCTTATTTGGCAAAAGAAATTCTACTTTTGCTTTGTAAATTTAGAACCATATGACATCATGCACCACTAAAGCACAATACGTATAGGCCCCTTAGTCCTGCAATTTGGTCGTTTATTTATCACGTAAAATTCGGCGTCACTCAGACCACTGTTCAAGACTTCAAGTAGTCTCAAGTTCCTTTCAGGAAAGAGTTAAAACATACGTGCAAACAAACTTTTTATTTTGCATCTTTTAATTTTGAAAGTTACAAAATAACGTTGACAGATTTTGGTTTTATTTCGTCTGGTTACAAAGCACCGTAAACTATTATATAGGGCCTGTTAAATACCAAAATAATGATAATCGAATAAAAATCAGACTAGCTTGGTCCGGAACACCTATTACAAGCTGACTAGGCAATATAAGTAAAGTTATAAATCTTAATAGTATATCGAACTGCAGGAATTCGATCTATGACGTATCGAATCAGGTATGCTCAATACAGAGTATAGCGAGTTGTCCAATATCGAATCGTGAGACTTCGATATAGGGTGTATCGAATTGAGATGCCTCGCTGTATCGAATCTGTTAGCTTCGACTGAATGCAGGAACTTCGATAAATTGGTGAGGATCGAATGCAATGTATCGAATGCAGGAGCTTCGATCGAATAGTGAGGATCGAGTGTAATGGGTTCGATATTGATTTATTAAGAGCTGATCTTGAATGCGTGCTGAGAATGTCAGGCGACATGGTATTTATAATCCCCGCCCGGCGAGCCCCAGTGGTAGTTGGGGAACGAGTATCGAATTGGAATGATTCGATTGATCCCTTAGATTGAACCGAGGTCATTCGATGCTCGTTCAATATCGAGTTTCACCTATTCGATGTACAATTTCAATGGGCCTTCCTCCGTGAGCCGGCCCAATATTTATATTGGGTCATTCCTAAAATACCCCCATCATATAGTCCCCCCAGTTTGGGAGACGGTGTCGATTAGATAGCGGGTGCCAAACTTATAAAATTATATTTTTAATTTTTCGCTTCGTGTTTGCGATTTTGATAAAACTAAAAACCATGCCTCCGATTGGGAGGCGGTCTTGAACAGAGATCGGGTTCCAAGCGTTGAAGACCTGAACTCGTTACGTTAAAAATCATGCCCCTAATTGGGAGGCGGTGTCTGAAAGACGTGGATCCCAAGCATCTTGCTATTGATCTATTGAGTCAGGCCCTAACTCATATCGAAAACCTCTCGTTTCCATTTGTTGTTATACTTGAGTCTGTTATGTAAAGATAATTATTGTATATCCTTTTTAATGTTGGTGTCACCGATCGAATAGGTTTCGTTCGATCTGGGTTTCTGTATCGAATGGCGGTGATTCGATTTACATTTTGCCTATTTTTGCACTTCGATCGAATTGATGTTGTTCGATGCTGGAATGTATATCGAGTTGGCCCGATTCGATGTTTGTTTTGATGGGCCTAGTGGGCTTTTTCCACGTCTATATAAAGGGGGAAGAGGCCTGAAGAGCTCGTTATTCCTTCCGCAGAACTCAGGCACTAAAATGAATAACATCGAACGGGCATGGTTCGATATACCCTGCATCGAATGTGATTAGTTCGATGCTGGGTGTATCAAACGGAGATTATTCGATCTAATGGCTTAGAAAAAAAATTCTTGTTTTCTGGTGAAAGTGTAGTTATTGCCTCTGACCTTATTTAACTTTGCTCTCCCTTCTTTTAGGCAATTTATTTATCATCGTTTGTTGATTTTTCAGCTATAATCAAGGTAAATGATTATGCGCTCACTTTGTGGGTCATTTCATTCTTTCATAGTGAATGGTTATTTAAACATATCGTGCAGTTGATGTAAGTGTCGAGAGTGACGTATTCGCGCGTAGTCAGCTCTTTTTCTTTTTTATTTTATTTCAGTTTGTGTCGATCAAGATGGTGAGTTCTAAAGGGAGTGAGTCTAGTACAGCCTCAAGCTCCGGTTAAGTCAATTCTGTGGTGGGCCTTGCAGGTGCTCCCGCGGGTCGATCTTACCGCGATGAGGTGATAATGATCTAATCGATATTGATATTGTTGATTCGCCGAGGGATGATCATTCTGATGATAATGATAACCAACCGTCCCCGCAAGCTAGGGAGGACGATTCGCAATCGTCTTCAACAGAGGATAATCGTGCCCCCAACGAAGCAGGCGGAGATTTTGAAATCATCAATAGGGAGATTGATGATTATGTGGAGGTCACGGGGATGGCGTTTAATTCTCATGTATCGTGGTTGAAACATAGTCGCCCTTTCTTGCGCGAAACATACAACATAGCAAATAAGTATAAGTTAGTTATCCCTGGCTCGGATGAGCGCATGGATACTCCCCCTCCTGGCCACCTCATAGTGTTTATGGGTCAGATGACCAACGTGTTGCGATTTCATATACCAGTCGAGTTAAAACTTATACTTAGGTCGATTGGTGTCGTGCCGAGCTAGCTAGCTCCGAACTCGTTCGGGTAAATTGATGAAGGCCTTGGGCAAACCACAGGGTCCTAACGAATTTTGGGCTCTCTTCAAGGTTTACAGGAGGGAAGTAGGCTTTTATCACGTTAAAGCATTGAGGTGACGTAAGTTTTCGAGTGGCGGGGCCTCTAGTTATGGAAAGGACTCTAAGAGGAGATATTTTTATATTGAGGAGAGCAATGAGGGCGAGTTTGATACGTATTGACATGACTGGTTTCATGAACCGAGAGTTGCGATACCACAGGGTGTGCGCCGTCCTTCGTGGGATTGTAGTTTTATCCCGAACTTAGTTTGTGACCACCAGTTTAATGTTAAAAAAGTTGGTAGAAAATCGTGTGCTATCCTTAGCTGGGTTGTCTCCAGTTCGTTATAACGAGAGATTTACGCTTGGTATAGATTTCTCATCTTTAGTTGACTTTCGTTCTAGTTTCATCCTTATGACGTGACTAACGCTTGTTTATATTTTCAGGCGAATTTATCATAAACCGTCACACCCAGATCCGTCGAGCCCTTGCCGCCGAGAACAAAGGTTCTCAAACTACCGTCGTTGCCCCAATACCACCCCTAAATAAGAGGAAGAATAAGGGTAAGAAGGCAGCAGCTAAGGCTTTCGCCTTCCCCCGCGTTGAGGCCCCGTCTGATCCTTTCGAGGATATTATGGGCTAGGGTCGGGCAACTTCTCCTCCTCCTGCCGAATTTAGCCATGTGGGAGATTTTGATGATGTTGGCACCGATCAAGGCGAAAATGTCGAGCATACTACAGCTGCATCTCGTGCGAAACGGAGAAGAGTCCATCAGACCCATTCTCAAATCGGGGGTGTTATCCCCCCTGCGCCGCGTACTGTTGGTCCTGCGGCTGCTAGCGGTTCTGCCCCTGTGGCAGGGCCAAGTCATGGTCCGCGGGCCCGCATTGGGAGTACGAGATTGCTGAGGAGGAGGCGATCAATACCTTAAAATTCCTTCTTCCTAATATTGCAGTTCCTCATGTAGTTCCTTCTTCACATCATTAGCGTGATAATATTTTATTTGCCTTCTATATTTTATTGTATATGCGATTCATGGTTATATCATCTTTGTTATTCCTTGAAGTTTTTCCTTTAGGGCGGTGGAGTTGTGGATGCCATGTTCACATGGTTAGTCCATGCTCACGAGGAAAGGATGAGTGGGCAGCAGACCCTGAGGGCTGAATTCCGGGATAGTGATCCCGATGCTCTGAGAGCTACCTTGGATGAGAAGGAGAAGGCCATACAGCATGTGAAGGATTGTGCCACTCAAGCCGCCAATGACAGAGAAGCAGTGAAGCTTGCAGGGGAGGCCATTGATCGGCTCCAATTGCATGTTACCAATCTTTCGTCCAGTAAGGGTGTGCTGGAGAAACGTGTTTCTGAGCTCGAGAAAGAGCTTGCGGCCGAGAAAGAGAAGAATGAACAGGCCGATGAGACTGGATATGCTTGCGGTCTCAGCGAGGTAAACGATTTTTACACAACTTTAAGTTGTTATCTTCCTATTCTTCCTTGTTAATCTTATTACGTCACTTGAGCAGGTTCCTTCAGCGCAACAACGAGTGGAGATTGCCGAGGAGTTTCTCTGAAGCAACATCTTCCAAGAGATCAGTGCTCGGAGGGGTGCTCGGGATGCCATGAAAGCCCAAGTTCTTACTGTCCAGCAGATCCATAGCACAAAATATCTTCGCAAAAATTTTAACCCGCAGTGGCTGGACCTCTCGTTGGGGCCTGACAGAGAAGTTCTTCCGCCCGCGATCGATGATCAGGCTGCTCTTGTGGATGAATTTGCGATTCTGTTTGAGAGCGAGAACCTCGTCTTCCGAGGAATGTCTCTGCCTCCTCCTCTGCCCCTGCTTATCCTTCTTCTGAGGATGAGGATGACGCTGAAACCTAAGGGCTTCGATCTTAATTTTCTATTTTAATGAACAATTTTAATTTGTTTTGGCGTTGCGTCGCCCTTTAATGTCGAACAATTTGAATATTTGAATTTCTGTCGAACTATTTCTTGTTGAATCATGTGATGATTTGCTCGTTTGTTTGGCTCATATCCGTTGCCTTTTCTTTCAATTGCTATTGTCGCATCTTAATTTTATTTTGACAATTCGAATGCCACTCCACTTTTGTGTAGGGTTGTGTTTTTTTTTTTAGCCAATTGCTTCAGGTGGTCATTATGTCTTCCCACTCATTCGTTGGATATGATCACATCATTGCTTCTCTTGTGGTTATATAGTTGTCATTCGTCTTTCTAGACAAGACATTTGCCCATTGTACCTTATTTTTTGGGATATACGATAAGCACTTGTCATTTCAGACATAGTGTTCATCTTATTCTCTATTTTTTGAGATTTGCGGTTATCACTTGTCGCTTCGGACAGAGTGTCCATCCCATTTTTCTATTTTTTGGGATTTGCGGTTATCACTTGTCGCTCCTCACAGAGTGTCCATCCCTACTTGATCTCTTGGGATTTACAATTAGTACTTGTCATTTGGGACAGAGTGTTCGCCTCCACTTGATCTCTTAGGATTTACGATTAGCACTTGTCACTTGGGATAGAGTGTTCGCCTCCACTTGATCTCTTGGGATTTACGATTATCACTTGTCATTTGGGACATAGTGTTAGTCCCTTCTTTCGTCGGAGTTAACCTTCTTTTGTCCTGCACTATATTGATATTATGCATGTCACCGTATAACAAAATATTTTGCATTTTATATTTTTAGTGACAGTAATACAATTGACAAATCAAAATTATCTCTCGTGGAGACATATTCATATTAAAAAAATAGGTCGAAGCTTGATTCCAAAGCCCGCTCTCCTATGTTCCCCGAGGCAGTTTTTGGGACTCAAGTCTTTAGCGTCCCTGTTTTAGGTTAGTACATGTTTGCCCCTAATGCTCATCAAGGCAGAGGGGAAGAATAAAAGTTGTTCAAAATATGTAGGAAACTAAAGACTTGCAAAAATTTGGATAAGAGCAATTCAATCTATCTGCTCCATCTCCATGTGTCCCAGCACTTCCCATGCCTGGAACGCGTTCAACGTTGGCCTTCCCAGAATGGCGTTGTATAGGAATTGCATGTCTATCATGGCATAATCCACTAGCAATGTTCTCCTTCAGGACTCGGTTCCCAACGAGGTATGGAGCGAAACTATTCCACGGGGCACTATCTCTGGACCTCCGAAGCCGTGAAGCGAGGTTCTGACCGGTTCTAACATCTCGTTACTTAAGCCCATTTTCTCCAATCGATCTGCTCCATCTCCATGGGTCCCAGCACTTCCACTGCTTCTTGCTCCTCTTGTGGTCACGATCGAAGTAACTCTACATAGCATTTCCAGCCGTCAATGTGGTCTGCGATAACTTCACCTGTTCCGGCAGGAGTTGGAAATTTCACCATCTGATGGTAAGTTGACGGCAATGCCTGGAATGCGTTCAACGCTGGCCTTCCGAGAATGGCATTGTATGGGAATTGCATGTCTATCATGGCATAATTCGCTAGCAGTGTTCTCTTTCAGGGCTCGATTCCCAATGAGGTAGGGCGCGAAACCATTCCAGGGGGAACTATCTCTGGACCTCCGAAGCCGTGAAGCGAGGTTCTGACCGGTTCTAACATCTCGTTACTTAAGCCCATTTTTCCCACGTCGAACTGAATAGCACATTAACAGAGCTACCCTGGTCTACCAATACTTTCCTTATGCCAAAATTGGCTATGTCCACAATTATCACTAGCGGAGAGTTCAGATTTGTTGTTTGAAGGGCTTGGGCGCTCAACTTGCGCATATCAGCAGTCGAGAACGTAACCTCTTCGTGCGGCATTTCCTCTATCCTTAACAGGTCAACGAAATCGACAGAGCAATTTGATTCAACGAGCCTTGAGATCTTCTTTCTGCCGTGCGTGGAATCTGCCCCTACCGGGCCACCCGAAATCATATTTATCATTGCCCTCTTGACGTTGTTGTCTCCAATTTGAGGATAGTCCAACACATGCGGATGGTCAACTGTTCTCTACTTGTCCTTTTTGGGCAATCTAGATCTGTCCATATCGGCGTTGTCCTCCTACTCTTTCAACTTTCTGACAAACTCCACGAGTTTGTCGTCTTTTATCAGTCTTTCGATCTCATCCTTGAGATCCTTGCAATCCTCGGTTTCATATCCATTCTGCTTATAGTATTTGTAGAAATGGGTTGAGAACCTTGTTGCCTTTGAATCCCTCATCTGTCTCGGCTCCTTCAGCCACCCTTTCTTTTTGGTCGTCCGAACATCGTCATGATGCTAGCATTCAGGGGCGTGTATCGCCTCAGAGACGTGTCTCTATATCTTTTGTTCTTGTTTATGTTGCTGTTGCGGTTCAGTTCCTCCCTTCCTCTCTCCTTCTCTTTTGGAGGTGCAATAACGGCTGCCTTGGTTGCCATCATCTCTTCACGGTGTACGACTTGCTGCGTTATCTTGTTTATCTCTGCAACACTTTTGGGGTTCATCCTGAGCAAGTCCTCGCTGAAAGCTGCATTGCTGGTTGCACGGAAGAGTATACTCATGACCATTTCCCTCTTTGGGCAGTCTATCATAAGCAACTCTGTGTTGAAACACCTCATGAAGTCCTTTAGACTTTCTTTGGTCTCTTGCTTGAGAAAGTATAGATGGGAATGATCTAGAACCAGTCTCGCCTGACTTGAGAATTGATCCTCGAACATGTTCCTCAATTGTTTGTAGGTTTTGATTGACCCTGGAGCGATTCGAGTGAACCAGTCCATCGTTTCCCCGGCCAAGGTAGTGGCAAATATTCTGGCATGTACGTTCTCCTTGAACCCGCACAAGGTAAGCTTGCTGTCTAAATGGAAAAGATGATCACGGGGATCTGTCTTTTCGTCGTAAGTTTTCAAATCGAGGATCTTCTCCCCGTACCCTAGGATCTCTGCCTCTATTTCCTCACAAAATGGGGTGCTCCTGAGAGCACTTCCCATGCATTCCTTCCGGCTTTCGACCACCACTTTTTCCCTCTCTAGCATTTTTAACTTTCTTGACTCCTCGTCATGCTCCCTCCTAGAGTCGCGATTTCCCCTGCGTCTCCTCTCATTATTCTTCTCTTGTCTTCTAGGTTCATCCTTTCGATTCTCTTATCTTCTTCTTGTGTTGTGGTGCCTTTTTGATTGTACTCTACCGAGTTAGGTCTACCTCTGCGGTCATCCCTATGTGATTTTTCCTTGTTCACTCCATCCGGACCTCTGGCCGCAGAACCTTGTTCTCTCGAGGCCTCTGTGCGACCCACCGATAGTGGTGTCTGCATTGGTGGTGCGGGGGTCAACACCGCAACCACTGTAGATTTGACCATTGCTAGAATTTCATCTCTCAGATTGTTTGGGAGCGAAGCTGTGGTTGCTGTCGCGCCTGCATCTGGCGTAGGTACGCCCTCTCCTTGTGGTGCATGCATCGCCCGCCTCGCGGGCGTCGGTACCCCTGTGGGTAACGTTGTTGGTCCCCCAGCTACCGGGACAGTTTGACTTGCTCGTTCAATTTCAGCATTGTGGCTCTCTACTGCTCTACTTCGCGATCTAGTCCTTATAGATGTCATGCCTAATAAACTGGGAAAATGGTGTTCCCACAGACAACGCCAATATTTTGGTCTTATTTCGTCTGGGTTACAAAACACCGTCAACTATTACATAGGGTCTGTTAAATGCCAAAATAATGTTAATCGAATAGAAATCGGACTCGTTTGGTCCGGAACACCTATTACAAACTGACTATGCAATATAAGTAAAGTTATAAATCTTAATAGTATGTCGAACTGCAGGGATTCGATCTATGGTGTATCGAATCAGGTATGCTCGATATAGAGTATAATGAGTTGTCCAATATCGAATCGTGAGACTTCGATATAGGGTGTATCGAATTGAGATGCCTCGATGTAGGATTAGTTTGAGTTGATGAGTATCGAATCTGTTAGCTTCGATCGAATGCAGGAACTTTGATACATTGGTGAGGATCGAATGCAATGTATCGAATGCAGGAGCTTCGATCGAATGGTGAGGATCGAATGCAATGGGTCCGATATTGATTTGTTAAGAGCTGATCTTGAATGCGTGCTGAGAATGTCAGAGGACAGGGTAGCGGTAGTTGGGGAACGAGTATCGAATTGGGATGATCTGATCGATCCCTTAGATCGAACCGAGGCCATTCGGTGCTCGTTCAATATCGAATTTCACATGTTCGATGTACAATTTCAATGAGCCTTCCTCCGTGGGCCGGTCCAATATTTATATTGGGCCATTTCTAAAATACCCCATCGGAAGGAAAGTAAGCGTATCTTTGTTATAAATCATGCATAATTAATCAATCAATCTCAACACCAAGTGCAAATATTATAGAACTTAGTTTATTGTCAATCTTTACAAAAGATTTAAAATTCGATAATTCGGCATAAAAAACACAACTTTCACATCCTTATTCTCAACTAGAAAAAGAAAGGTTATTTTGCTAAAGTACAAGATGAAATATCGTTTTATGAAATTCATGCATCTTATTTGTTACTTCCCAACTGCTTAATTTTATATTAAACTAGCAAAAAAGCGCACGCGGGAACCGCGTGCAAATTTTTTTTAGTGTAAAGAGTATATTAGTTCTAACGCGTATTTGTTATCGTATATATTAGACAATATATAAGAGTTTATCCAATAAACGTGACTGTAAATTGTTGAAATAACTATTACGCAACATTACGAATAATAGAAAATCATAAAACAACGAAAGTAAAGACGCCATGATTTGTTTACCCAGTTCGCTATTCTACATCTGGGGGCGCACCAAGCCAGGATTTTTCACTATAGATTTTTATCGTAATGTTACAATTACATCATATGGCTATTTATATTGTGTAGTATCCCTGATTTATTGTATCGGAATTGGTCAATAGTATATTCATGCTCCATAATGCATCACAACCACCAACCACTCTTTTGTATCTTTGCTCTCAAAAGCCGTCTTTGATCCTGTAAGCCAAAGTTCTACGTGGTTAACACCTAGACGAACAAAACATAAAACTTATAAAATAAAATAAATCCTAATGGAGTAAAAAGAAATAATATACCTCCCAAATCTTAACCATTGGCTACCAACAACCACCATTATCTTCACTACAATAATCACCCTCTTGATAAATCAACGGACCATTATTCCTAGCATCGAGAACAACAAAACTAAACGAATAAACAAATAAAACTAAAAGTATTACTTAATTTAACCAAATTTTATGCCGTAAGAAATAATGAGTATATGCATTGTATTAAAAGGGAAAGGATAAAAATTTAATTTTGCCTAAAAGAGAATCTAGAACAAATAAAATAAATGTTTGGGAGTACAAAGAATTGAACCAAAAAGCAAGTACAATAACCAATAATCAAATTGATTGGTGCAATATGATTTGCTATCTAATGTCAAAATCTCGTTTCAGAACAGGAAAAAGGATAATTCAGAAATAAGTTTGATCATGATGAGATGAAAAATCTAAATAAAAAAGAATTAAGTGATACGCAGAATATTCAAAGAGAACCATAAAATGATATGAGAAATAACAGAAACTGTTGGTAATGTTTTACAATATTAATCTACAATTGAGGAAGTGAGTTTGCAAAAACCGAATTATTATAGCCCCATAGTGGGAATGGGAGTTACTTAAAAATTAAATGTTACTTTATTAGAATTAGATCAAACTTAATGCAAATTGAAAAGTGAAAACTCACCTTAGCTTATCTATCGGCAATTTGGCATCTGTTTCCTAGCAAAACATAACTCCAATAAAATAATAAAAATTAGGAAGTAATTAATGGAAAACAAAGTTAGTAATAATGGCACTGAAAACACTGTGCAATGAAAATAAAGACATAATAAGATTAAAAAAGATTCTAAAATCAAATCCATATATATATGAACGTATATTATCAATTGAAAAATATAAGTCTTTTTACAAAAAAATAAAAAGAAGAAGAAGAAAATGAATTTGAAAGAGATCAACCTAAAAGATGAGTACAATCAATAGTTTGATATCTAAACAAATCACAACAATGGACGTTAAGTAATAGAAACTCCATTATTACCTTTCAAGTTCAAAGTGAGTCAAATTCATCTGCAATGAAAATCACAATAATAAAAATATGGCAACAAACAGAATGCAATATATACAAACTCATATCTAAGATTAAATATATAAATGATTCAATAATCAAAATAATATCGACTGTTATTTAAGTTTTGGGACCGAACAGGTTACATAAAGAAAAAAACTATTAAAAAAACCCAATATAGATTATATAATTTATATTCATGAAGATAGACACGTATGTATACAAAACAAAAATATAAGTAACAGAAATACATTACCTTAGACTTCTTCCCATCCATAAAATCAGTATGATACTATAATATACAAAAACAAAGTTAAAATTCAAACTCATACCACACAGTGCATGAACAAAAAACAAAAAGACTAACAAAGTAAGATATTGTAATTGACTACTAATTAAACTTGTAGCAAAATTTATTACAAACAAAAAAAGAAAAATGAGCGTGTTATTCTCAAAAAGGAAAATTAGTAAGAAATAGATTTTGTTCGTAAGGCTTCCTTAAATGAGTTTGGATATTTATATATTGAAGATGAAGGAACAGTTGCACAACGTGGGTGGGAAGTTTTTTAGGAAAGAGATCAGAAAGTTTATTTGGCTGAATTTGATTTGATTTTAATTTTTTGTTATTATCCTTTGCCGTGTGTTTTTTTTAATCTTTTTCTTATTTGTTTTTAGATAGACGTCAAATCAAAAATTATTCCTAAAATCATGGGCCTTCAAATTTAAATTGATACACTGAAAACGTGGAAGTTTTAAAAAAAATATCCGATAAAATTGATTTTGAAACAACCGTGTATTTCCTTTTTTTTCTTCATTTATTTTAGTAAATAAGTGGTAGGGGTAAATTTGGAAAACACTTTATTGGACTCCCAACTACTCCCGGTGATTGCTTTGCTTATATTATTAATAGATAGTTGTATAATAATTGAATGAGAGATGAAGCCGAACGAGTGTGGGCCTGCCTAGTGACTGTTGAGCAGTGAATGAGAAGAAGAAGAAAGAAGGTTTATAAAAAGTAAAAACTGCGGGGTACTACATCGGGAGTCGAGCGTTGTACCCAATCGCTCGTTCCAAGCAAAAAGGGGGTTTATAAGAACACCCCCAAAAGGGGGTTTATATGAATTTGAAATCGACGAGGACAAGTGTCAACCATGCAGGTTATTAGATGTCGGCTGTTTTCGAAGGTGTTGCACACAGCGCAAATTTTGTTGCAAGAAGAAATTTGACTTTTAAAAAAAAGTTTTAAGAAAAAAAAGACCTTATTTTCATAATAATGTTTGATACGGGTAATCTGGTCGACTACATAAAAACTATATTATAATATTATGCGGGAAACTTCGTCAATTACATACAGACAATATCCAATGAAAAATATTATATTGAGGAGTATTATAAAAGGTTAAATTCAAAAATTCCACATTGGAAGGAAAATAAACACTTTCTTACATTTCAAAGATTTAAAATATACTGACGACATTTTCCCACCTTTTTTTAAGGAAGAATGATAGAAGTTAAAACATTCTAAAATAAGCTTTAGTATTCCTCATGATTTTGTATAAGAGAAAAACTATAATATATTTTTTAGTTTTTTCTTAATTCTTTTTCTTCTTTTGAAGAATCATGAGTTGCTAAATCAGTTGAAAATAAAGCTTTTACCCTATTTTCCTTTCTTTTCTTCTACTGAGTCTTAATAGAAAAGTTGTATGTATCAAATAGGAAAAAAGCTTACAGGAAATAGTATGGTAACTGTGATAAGGAGATGACAACCTCTCTAACTAAATTGTATTTGCTTGTAATACTAAATTGGTTGTAGTTAGTAAGAATGAAGTGTTGAGCATGCGACATCTGTCCACCACATATATGATTTGTGGCGAGTTTGTGTGATGACTTAGCAGGCTAACGAAATACTTACATATTATGATGAATGGAGGCTCCATTGGAACTAACTTTTTCTTTTACACACATGTACTCCGAGCAGCGTGGTGAGGGGATGGATGGATTTTTAATGATTTTGGACTGGACTCGAGTTATCCCAAGCTGCCTACATATCCCGTTGAGGGAATAAAGCCGAACATAGCTCATTTGTGATAGGTTAACTGTACAATCATGTATAACGATACGTCGAGTATCTCGCGGATATCGAATATCTATGTCGGGTATCCCTGGATGCCGAGGATATGTGGATATCGGGGATACACGTATGTCGAGGATGTACGTATGTCGGGGAACACCCTATATCTAGTATTGAAATATCGGATGCTCCTCAGCACCTGGATATCGAATATGGGCATTCGATATCAGTTGGTAGGTGGTGTTGCTATTAAATGAATCTACATCGTTATGCGGAGTCGAAGTATTTATAGATCTCGGGATGCAAGGATCGCGCCCACGATTCCTGGCGTGCATTGTACCATATCGAATGTTCATATTCGATATGGCTACATATACCTGGTATCATCCCCGATATACCGTTATTGGGCCAGTTATTCACTGGACCTGGCCCACGTAATCGATTGGGCTAATCCAATACCGATATTACCCATATCATGTAGTCCCCCAGTTTAGGAGTTATCGTTGTAGATGATAATTCGTAAATTATGGATCTTCGCAAGTTATTGGTCTTCAAAGTCCTAACTTCTGAATGCTGGGAATCCTTGACTCCTCCGAGTTTTCAGGTTATACGAATTTTAAGAGGAATGATAGAAAAGTAAGAAGCTTAATTACTCCCCCACTTTTCTCGTAATGAGGCAGGTGAGTAGAGGTCGTAAACTCTATTTCTAGTTATGTTTGCAAAAGATATAATGTACAGCTGCTTGATGTCGAGGATTGGCTCTCGACGTGATGATCCTTTAATGTACCGGCGGCCATCAAGGTGGTTGTCACTTGATGAGATTTTTGTGATATGGCATTCTAATATGCATTGCTACTCGATAATCATTTAAGGAAGTGCATTTCGAGTAACATGCCTATATTCGACGCAAATGGCGATATGGAGGCGGATGCGATGCGTGGTCGCAAGAGGGCTACGTCGACTAGCATGCGTACCGAGGTGGGTGCTTGACCATTTCGTGTGATGGATTGATGGGCAAGAGGGCCCATAATAATATAGGGACAATGTGTCTTAGTAGGGAGTATTGTAGAACACGAGGAGGTTGTTCTCTGCACGAGGCCATCATGGTCCCAAAGCGTTAATGCTAGAGACAAATTGGACCGCTTTGGATTTTGTATGTGCAATGATGTATGTATTATTGTGATTGTAACTTGCGACTGTGTATATGTGACTATTTATGAAAAGTTGGTTTTTACCAACCTTGCGCTAGGCTCACGGATAATTGAGAGTCACCGTTGACAATGCTCATTATTGCTTATTGTGATTTACCTTCATAACAATTTGGGATATGTGAAAATATTTGAATGCTCTAGCCCGACAATAGCGTTAGGCTGGTTGGATCTCGCGTTGGTGAGGTGGGTAGTTAATCAACTCAAAGTTTGTAGGTACTTATTGAGTTATTCGAGTACTTTATTAGAGGTAGCATCTGAGTGTGCTTCTGGTAACTTATTAGGTTGGTGTAGTTGGCATCCTAAAAAAACAATTCTTGTTACAGGTAGGATCTATGATAATAGGCTGAGTATGCCATACGGCATAAATACCATGTAGGGTATGTCGCATTGTACCATGAGAGGTGAATGACTTAGATATCGCATAGGGTATGTGTCATTATACCCTATTTGGGCAATGTTCTAGCTAACGCTATTATAGAGTGTAGCTTCAAGCATTATTACACCTCAAGGGTGGTTTTGAGCTAACGCTTGCACAAATTGTAGGTGAAGATTTGTTTATATCTTAGGTGTTGCTAATCACGTGAATTTTGAAGCGTCATCTTCAAGCAACCGTGCCTTAATCTAACTTCGTTGTGAGACATTCGAGCCTGCAAAGTAGGCTAATCAATCGATAGTAAAATGTTTGAAGTCAAGAAAGGTTGCAGTGAGAGAGAAAGAGTCATATGAAACATCATATTAGAAAGTTAAAGTTCGTCATGGTGGATTGGAGTCTTCCAGGGCTAATATTTGTAAAAGGCGGTTTAGGTCCATATCAGTTATAGGTCCGAGGATAGATGTCAAGATTCTCTTCAATATAACTTAAACATGCGCTTTGTCAATCTTAAAGTGGATAACATAGGTAATGAGCGAGAAGTCATCGTAAGGAACGGTTTCGACTATAGGTGCAGAGAACTTTCTTGATATTTTTAATTCTGTAGCTAGTGCGTATTAGGTCGATTGCTTGCGCAACTAAGGGTTGTTGATTGGTCACCCTTTGAAAGAGTTGTATAGTTTACTTCGTTGCATAGCGTATCATATTATGCTGCTTGGAATGATCTTTTGGCTAACACTTCTTGTGCTTTAGAGCGATTTTATTTAATCAATGCATCCTCATTTATTTGAACAATAGTTGTTCGTTTTGAACCTTCAATTATATCTTATTGTCGCAGTGGTATTATTGGAAATCTCATTTCACCTTGAAATTTCATCTATTAGCGATGAGACTTTATTGCCTGTCATGGCTTCATTTAGGATTTGACGACACGTAGAGTGGATTGATTTTGAATTGAGTGACAAGTATGAGGAAGATATTAACCCTCATAGTGGATATACATGTTTTAGAATTTGTTTTTTGTTTTGACTCGTGACTCACACGCGATAATGAACGTGTTTCTCGTTGTAAGATTAGTCGCAGTACGGTGACAGATGTAATTCCATTGCCAAAAAAATTATATCATGAACGATTTATTCATTTAATTGTATTCTTGTTGCTTTTGAGCATCTAACGGTATTCTACCATTATATATGTGTTATCTTCACTTTATCATCACTATGCAGGTAGGCGTCCAGCTAACTGCTTAAATTTTATGCCCTCGCGCCAGATTTAGAGGAGGTGTTTGGCGACAATTATGTGCCTTGAGAGTTTGGGTATCACTTGGGTGCTTATTGCACCTTGAGAGGTGGGGTACCGCATAGGTACTTGTTTTGCGCCTTGAGAGACGGGGATACCACGTAGGTATTAGTTATTGTGCCTTAAGAGGCGGGGTACCGCATAGGTACTTGTTTTGCGCCTTGAGAGGTGGGGATACCGCATATGTATTAGTTGTTGTGCCTTAAGAGGCGGCTACCGCATGGGTACTTGATGTTGTAATTCGATTCATCTTTGTTCATTTTTGTCTGGATTAATACAATCCTATCATCTCATATTTGTGCACGAACTTTTGCAATTCGAGTGGTGTTTCAAAGTAACTTGTGTATGTGTCATATTTAAAGGAATACTTTGTAAGGGATCATGTATTTGATTTGTTGTCATTTCAATTAGGGTACCTCGTAGGTGCATGTTTCATTGTAATTTAAGACAGGTTATCGCGTAGGTACACGTTTTGTTGCCGTTTTAGGCAGGTTACCGCATAGGTATGTATGTCTCTGTCGATATATGCATGGTACAGCGTAGGTACATATTTATTTGCATTTTAAGTATGGTAATGCGTAGATAAATATTTATGTGCTAATTTAGGCATGGTACATGCTACTCTGCCATTTTTGGCATGTTGCCATATATGTAGATGTGACTCTTACCATTTCTAGCATATTTTCGTAAAGGTAGATGTTACTCTGTCATTTCTGGCATATTACCGTATAAGTAGATGTTACTCTGCTATTTCTGCATATTATTATATAGGTCAAAGTGACTCTGCTATTTCTAGCATGTTTCCGTAAAGGTAGATGTTACTCTGCCATTTCTGGTATATTACCGTATAGGTAGATGTTACTCTGCCATTTCTGGCATATTACCATATAGGTAGATGTTACTCTGCCATTTTTGGCATGTCTCATTTGTGTTGTCAATATTGTTCGTTTCCTCGTTTTAATTCATGAATAAAAGAGGGTTTCGGAGTCTGGTAGAGGTTAAACCCTGTTTATATATTTCTATCATATCCTGTAGGATATTAAATAAACATATTTCTTGTTAAGGTATTTTCTAGCTTTTCCCATAGGATATGAGATAAATCTATCATATCCCGTATCGTGAGGACGTGTTTGACGACTATCATATGTTTAGTTTATTTGTAACTTCAAGATAAGTTTGATTTTTGTGTCTCTTATCTTTTAGTTGGGTGATCCTTTGTTGTTTCACCATCTTGTATGACTTTGCAATCATTGATGAAAAAAATGTTATCGAAGCATATTTTATATTAATATGTCGATATTTTGTCTTTTCTTTGGAATAATGCTCATTTTTGAAGGGACCCTAATGATATATATAATACGTGGAATTTTGCTCGTATCTGTCGCAAAGGATATAGGGACATTTGCCTCCATAGGCATCCTGTCATGAGGGCAAGACCTATTACTATTGTACGTGAAAATCATCGTTAATGTAGGCCATTGTATGTAACCGATTTGTTTTGAGGGCAAGGCCTTTGGCTGTTGTTTAAGCCTATCTACCGTGAGGGTGTATGGATAGTCACATTTTCACACGATATGTCCTAAGGGCGAGACATCTTTGCTGTTGTGTCAATATATTTAACGCGAGGGTATATGAACAGTCGCCTTTTCAAACAATATGTCCTAAGGGCGAGACCTCTTTGCTGTTATGTCAGCATATTTACTGCGAGGGTATATGGACAGTCGCCTTTACAAGCGATATGTCCTGAGGGCGAGACCTCTTTGCTGTTGTGTCATCATATTTCTCTTTCTTTTTCTTTCTCTCCCTCTCTCTCTCTCTCTCTCTCTCTCTCTCTCTCTCTCTCTCTCTCTCTCTCTCTATTTTTTTTTGTTTGGTAGAAGCTACTAAAGACTTGAGGATAAAATTCTTTGATACTACTCGAGGATCTCGGGCGTCGAGTCTAAAAGACGTCGAATACGAAAGATTTCGAGTCTGGGCGATGTTGAGTGTAATGGATATCGGAGATACGAGGATATCGAGTGTATACTTATATCAGGAAAGTTATGATATCGGGGAGTGATGATATTAGGCTTAAGAGATGTCGAAGATAGTCTCCATTTCGGGTGTAGTGTATCAAGAATGGTGTATATCGAAGGTGGATGTGCATATCGAAGGTGGATGTTTATATCAAAGGTGGATGTTTATATCAAAGGTGGATGTTTATATCGAAGGTGGGTGTGTATATCGAAAATATGCTCGATATCGAATGTGGGTATTCGTTATGTAGGTGAACAGTATAACATAATTAGTATGACTTACCTTGATTAGCGGAGCGGGGGTATTGGGTGCTTGATATACTCCAAGGTTTTGATTAATTTGGGCTAGCCCAGAATCGTTAGAATGAGCTTCATGTAAAACATATGTCCAATGACGCTCCAATCCGTCATTGTTCTTGATGAACTCGATTGAATTTAAGGTTGAGTGTTTGTTTTCAAGTACATTCTAGTGTGTTCCCACATGCGGCGCCAATAATTTGGGACGAGTTCATCTACTGTCTTGGCAGACCGACAAAGCACTTCACATCATACTGGTTCGGGGCTACACTGGAACCAACTTTGTCCTTTGCATACATGTAGTCCGAGCGACGTGGTGAGGAGACATATGGACCTTAATGATTTCAGACTGGACTCGGGTTATCCCAAGGTGCTTAGTCTCGTTGAGGGAATCAAGTCGAACATAGTTCATTTGTGATAGGTTAACTGTACAATCAAGTATAACGAAATGTCGAGTATCTCACGGATGTTGAATTTCAGTGTCGGGTATCCCTGGATACCGAGGATATATGAATATCGAAGATACACGTATGTCGGGGAACACCCTATATCGAGTATTGGAATATCGGATGTTCCTGGATATCGAATATGGGTATTCGATATCAGTGGGGTAGGTGGTGCTGCTATTAAATGAATCTACATCGTTATGCGGAGTTAGGGTATTTATAGATTTTGAGTTGCGAAAACTGCACCCACAATTCTTAGCGTGCATTGTACCATATCGAATGTTCATATTCGATATGGCTACATATATCGGGTATCATCCCGGGTATACCATTACTGGGTCGGTTATTCACCGGACATGCCCCACGTAATTATGTTTGACAAATCAGAAATTATGTCCGGTATAAAGCTGTTAAAGAAATGTTAGCTTTTAGTTTTTTTCTTCTTCACAGAATAACAAATGATAATAATATAATATATACCATTTTATATTTTTATCATTTATCAACCCGTTGTCTAAACTCAAATGCTAAAAGCTTTCCTTTGGGCTAACTAAGCCCAATATGATGACCCTGAAGAAAGTAATGGGCCTGCAAAACCTACCCATTCTGTTTCTTCAGTTGTTTATTAGTACTAGAAATATTCTTGCGAGATAAACAATATATCCTAACTTAATATAATTAATTTGTATGATAAAGATTGTAACCTAAAAATTGATAAAGATTTATATATCTTCACATTCTTTGTAAAAAAGGATTAAGTAATATTTTTTTTCCTTTAATGAGAAAGTTTACAAGATGATAAAACTGAAATAAATTACAATTATATCCCAACTAATTATAATATTTAACAGTGTGTCGAGAGGTGAATAAGGAAATCAAAAGATTGGTGTCAAAATGACTTCTTTTATATCATAGCATGATATAGATATTTACATGTCTAAGAAATAAGTAATGCTTGATACTTTTTCGTAAAGAAACTTATATCAATTTCTTTATTTTAACTAGATATGCCCCAAATAAATACAATATAAATCAAGTCCAGTTTGAGTCATGGATCAAAGTTTTGTTTCTACTGTCTGTTTCGGTCCGGTAAATATTAAAATTTTTTCGTAATATTTTGAATTATTTTTGACTACTTTCGGGAAAAATCTTAACTTTTTTTGTAACAAGTAACTTGCAAAATACATGTGTGTTTCGTTTCGTTTGAGTCAAAAATAGAAACGTTTCATGAAAAAGAAGAGAAACTTTTGAGTTTTAATCCAGTTACCGACTCACGAGTTACGATGTGCATATCAAAGTCTAGTATGTCAATGTTGCTAATAAACATAGTAAGGTGAGTTATTTACCAATTAGAACAACAAAGGGGGTGCTTTTTGCAATGCACTCAACAGAGAGAAAAATCTGGTGAATATAAGCAACATAGCAGTTACACTACACTAGTGAGCAGAGAAAAATGGCTCACGCTCTCCGATTCTCCTGCCATACCTTAGCCGTTGACCGCCGTCGAAATTTACCGCCGGAGAGAGTTGACCGATTCCGAATCCCCTGCAATTCCGGCGGAGCAGAGGACTCGCAGTTTTCAGAGTAAGCACAATTTTCACTTCGCAATTCAACAACAGTTTTTACTAAGAAAATTGTTTGCTAATTGATTAATGTAATGTGGTAGAATTCTAGCTGAACCGCAGCTGATTTTGGTGGAGAAGTACAAAAACGGCACCTCGAAGAGGTACTTGCTGCTTAACTTGTTGTACCTAGTGAGAATGAAGTATGACATTGTGTGTAATTGTGTGATTTGAGTTCGATATTTTGTAAAAAGCGATTTGAGAAACGGTTGCGTAACTTGTTATAGCTAGATAGTGAGAATGAAATGTGGCATTGTGTGTAATTGTGCATTTTGAGTTAGATATGTTTTATAAGGCGATTCGAGAAAGGTTGCCTAAATTTTTGTAGTTAGACAGTGACAATGAAACGTAACAGTGTATTTAATTGTGGATTTTGAGTCAGATATGTTGTGGAAAGTGATTTGAGAGTAACGACGTTTCTCGACGGACATTTGTCTGAAACTAATGCTTCTGATACGGACTCCTGGTGGCTGCCGAAAGTCGTAAAAGATTTTGTGCTGCCTTCTGGCTTTCCTGGTGATATGTCTTGCTTGCTAAACTCTTCAATTTCTTTTTTACTGTACGACTACTGTGTTGTTACTTTTGTTTGTGTTGATTTTGTGATTGACTATGCAGACTCGGTTTCCGATGATTACTTGGAATACATATTGCTCCAGTTCCCAACTAATGTTACAGGGTGGATATGTCATACATTGGTCACTTCCAGTCTTTTAAAGGCAAGCTAGTTTAACTCTAGCTGCAAACATTGGTCGGTCATCATTGTTCAAAATGAGCACACACTTCTATATTCATAGCTATAGGAATGTGTATGGCAGCTGCTTCTAATTGGTCTGAGTTAGTTTTTTGATGAGTTCACGCCTATTACGTGTATTGGATGAGTGTGCCGATGTGAATGCATTTGTTGATCACACACTGCAACACTTCGTCATAGACAATCATTTTTATCCTCTTCAGTATAGTTTCCAGGAGAATATATATAGTCAGGTTCCAATGTTAAGTTGCACAGATTGTTTTCAAACTTTTTCTGACATTATTTATTTGCTTGAACACAAACCAGTAACCTGAGAGGTCAAACATTTGTTCTAAATTCTGCGGTCAATAATAATATAGGCTGTTGGGGTTGGCTCATTTTCTGGAACTTCAGCTGCAGCTTCTGCTGCTGCTATAAGGTATAAGTTACAAGCTTGTGCACTGATCTCTCTCTTGAGACCTTTGTATCTGTCATATGATAAATCTTAAATAATGCTAAAGTATTTATTATGTTTATCAGTTCATATTATTGGAACATGATACATTTTGCTGAAACTAAGTAGGCGATTAAACGAGGATCAGTCTTCTTTTGTAGATGGGTGACAAAGGATGGCATTGGTGCTGTTGGGCGCTTATTCATTGGTCTGGATGTGTAACATTAAATGGAGTATAAGGAAAGTAACCATATCAATGTGCAATTAATGATTGCTTAGTTGATTTCAGGTGGAAGATTTGGTAATCTTTTTGATGATGACCCCAAACAGTGGCGTTTATATGCAGACTTCATTGGTAGTGCTGGCAGGTTAGTTAGTTATTTTTTATTTTTTTTCTTGTTATGTAAGAGAACATGTGTCTGTAACTGGTGTGCTCAACAGTAACAAAGTCTTATGTTGCAGCATCTTTGATCTCACTACCGCACTATATCCTGCTTATTTCTTGCCGTTGGCATCGCTTGGAAATCTTGCCAAGGTAAATTAACTATGTATAGGACGGGCTCTGGAAAAAATATTCTGAATTCGATGATCCTTTTTCTAGAATTAAGAAACTTTTTTGGGGCTATTTCTCTGCAAATATCTTGAGTTGGGGTATAGCCAGTAGAACAAAAACCATTTTTGAAACCGCTACACCTGCCAAAATGTTACTGAAATGTTGCATTTTCAGATAATGGGATGAAACCTTTATTCTGTCCGCCACTTAGGGCCAACAGTTTTAGAATACTGAAGCACACATACAAATCAGATAAGTTTCATAAGAGATTATGTATAGAAGGTCGTAGCTCGTTCCACAACAAGTCTTTCTTTTCGGCTTTCGATAGTTGTGATTCGTAAAAGTTTGCAACACAGGTTTATCCACTTATATTTCTACTTGTGCAGGCTGTGGGGAGGGGTCTAAGAGATCCTTCATTTCGAGTGATACAAAATCATTTTGCGATTTCTGGAAATTTAGGAGAGGTGTCGGCAAAGGTATGCCATTAGATTCCTTCTCTCCAGATCGCTTAAAGTTTGCAATTTTGCTTTCAATATTAAACATGTCGCTCGCGGAAGAGAGTGGGCTGCAACACCACCCTATGTACTGTGCCTCAGTTTAGATGACAGTTTTATAAGCACCTTAAGACAAGATTATTCAGTTGCGCTGATTATTTCTAAGTTTCTAATACGTTTCCATCAGTTTTTTGGCTGTATATGTCTGAATGTTGGAACTAATAAATTTAGAATGCACTATGTAATGAATCTGTGTTTTATTAGTAAGTGGGGGTTTCTGGTTATTACCAGTGTTACTAAGCTAAAATGATTCTTTTATAATTTTCAAATAAAAAACTGGCAGGAAGAAGTCTGGGAAGTGGCAGCCGAGTTGGTTGGTCTTGCCCTGGGCATACTTGCTCTGGTATGCTGAGTATTTTTAATGTTGAATCATTTTGTCTGGACATATCTCAAGTCATTAGAGTTACTCTTTGGTAGCTTAATCAGAAAGAAAATTTAGGACTCCCCGGGCATTTCATCATCATATCCTACGTTGGCATTAACGTGGCTGGGTACTCGGCTTCTGCACCTCTGCTTCCGCTATCTATCTCTTTCCGTTCTGCGGTTTAATACGGTGAGATATGATACCTACTTAGTGAATGATGTTGAAAACCTGTACTAATTTTCACTTTTATGCTCCATATGTTGAAGATGAATATGAACCTATAAACGAGACATTCTTAATTAGCTCACAGCTGGTTTTCTCTTGCTCACGAGCTATCCATTTCTGTCAGATAAATCTCAAGCGCGCTCGCATATTGGTGAACTCGCATGTTTTATACAACAAAGTTCCAGGTACCATTAATGCTTACCCATCAATTACTGTAGCCTTCTATATAGGGCATAAATAAATACCTTTGGTTCAGGAATCAGTGACTGCAACAGGATGGAAAATATATTAGTATGGGAAAGATTTCTTCGACCAACAATTATTTTTGGTGTGTCCTTAGATGAAATGGTTACTGGCACTAGGAGTGGCTCCATGGTATGACCTTGCTGTCTTCGTGATTGACTTCCTTATCTAGTCTAGTCTGGAATTCAATAATATGAAGTAGAAATATCAATACGAGTCAGTAGGATGTGAGTGTCTCTAACAGCTATAACAAAACTACTTTTTTAAACAGGTGAGGATGCTTCTCAAACTGTACGCCGAGGAGAAATATTTTCTCGTCATGAACCAACAGCAAATAGACCTAGAGGTCTTTGTGTCCTTTAAGGTATGAAATCATTCATTACTTAGCAATTTAGCATTCAGCCAATGTTATATATGTCAAAACCGATATTTTTTTTCTTTTCACAGGAGGGAGCTACAAGTTTATCGGTGTTGCGATGTGTGTGGCAATCTTACTGGCTCCATCAGAATTGGAACAGGTCAGGTGATGCCCTCAATCAACTCGAGCAAAGCCTGACGGAGATGAAACACAGGTTTGATGATTTTATGGTACAACTAAAGGAGGCCGGTTGGAATGTAAATCAACTAAACTTAAAAGTGCCAAAGGAAATTTCAATCAAGGAACATCAGGCAATGTAATCTTACACTTGCAGAGCAGGGGACGCCTGAGAACTTACTCAGTTTCGTAGGTGACTCTTTACCTTTGAAATCTTACTAACAAGGGATCTATGTTGTTTATTAGAATTACAGTTACTCGATGGGGTTCAATTGGATCTTGGTCTCCAACTCTATCGTGTCTCAAAAACTTGTATAAAGAGTTCCTACATTTTTGTAATGGTTAAGATCTGCTATTCTCTATATTTCTGTCTTGGGAAACAGAGAGCAGTGGTTATTGTTATCTTTTGTTTTTTTCTGTTTTGATTAAGTTTTTTTTGATTAAGTTGAACCAATCATAGTAGGGAATTGCTACAGGAAAAGTTACCATTACAGTAACAAAATAACTTAATTACCATATGACAATATAATGTCGTGTTTACATCCACCATTAAAAATTACCAAAACAAAGGTTATACGCTGCATAAATCGATTCATGAAGCCATTCTAAATAACTTTGAAATATGTTGTATGGATACTTTAAAGATCACCACGCACTATGCATTTTTTTGTGCCACATCCGGTGCTTCAAGGTGTAGTATTATAAGGGACACATACATTTTGTGTTGTCCGTGCATTTTAGTCATTGATTATGAGTTGCGTTCTTAGCCTATGCTAATGTACTGCCAATTAAGATCTATGTATTATAAAACAAATTATATGGACTCGTGAATGATATAAATGAATTTGTTGATAGTTGTTTCTATGTCACAAACTTACCCATCGTTTCAACTAATTTTGTGTTGCCACACCCTTACATGCGGTACCGTTGCATAGTCTAGAGTTTTCTATATTAGCATAAATTTCTCTAGAATCAAGCTATCATTGACCTTAATCATTTTACTATTAGAAAAATATAAAACTCTCATCACAATCATTTCTCATAACTGTCGAATCTGTTCATGAAAATTTTCACTTGTATATATGGCCAATAAAAGCTTTAGAAGTGCTTCACAACAATTAGCTTCCAAACATTGCGCTGGTCAATTTCTGAACATTATACTCAACTACTTAGCATAATGAATACACATTTTAATAAATCGGTTCTTTCTAAAGCATAGTTTTTACATAGAAAATGCTACAAAATGAAGGATTCCCACAACGAAAGTTTGCAAAAACTTTAAACTAACTAGTGCTTTCGACGTTACTATTATCCTTTCTAAGACGATTTTCCTCCATAATTTTTTGATATTCTTTATCTGCGGCAACAATCAAACGCTTGATAGAGTCAAATGTAGTCAACCTTATACTGCTTGTTGGTAAAGTCTTCAATGCATTTGGCACAAAACCCCTGTATAATCCCGCTATGCCATCACGTGCCACAATGCCTGCCATAAAATATCATAAACGTGTTTAGAAAGTTAATCGCAAAAGAGTACACAAATACAATGGCATTATAAAATTTACGCCTAAATGTTAAATGGATCATTGTTCCAATATCGTATTACCTGGAATGGCATCCAAAATCGTCATGTAAGGTGTACTCTTCATTTGCATTTGTCGCCTAACCGTGTCCAAGGGATAGCACAAGGTTGTGGCTACAGTAGCTGACACGAGAGCAGTAAGCAGAGATGTCTCTGTCCTCTTCTGATATTTTTCTGGCAGAGCTTTCTTCACCCTGCCACACAACATTCAAGTGCAAATGAGAAACTTAGACATTATTAAGATGAATAGGATAAATCAGGGGAGCCGATGAAACAGTAAGCTCACAAGTCGAAAACACAAAAATTCACAGCGATATACGGGGCGATACTAATAAGAGACGGTCCTAGACCCTTATAGAATGATGCAAATCCTTCCTCTCTTAGCATGTTTAAAGCAACCTGCAAAAGGGAGAAAACTAAGAAAGTAGTTTCACGATAAATATAGCGAGTTATCTCACGATAAATTAGCACAAAACAACTTGAAACAAAAATAATTACCTCTGTCATTGTTTTGTAACCAGGTTCAATAGCTAACCTCAACCTAAGAACATCTAGAGGGTATGTAACCTGGACAAAAAAGCAGATGTTGAGATAAACAAAGATGCCAATGGCAAATAAAATTTCGTAGTTAGGTGATGTCTCTCTCTTTTGGCACCAACAACGGAACAGAGGTTCAAAAAGGAATTCTTAACTTGAAATTGATTACTTCCTCAAGAACTCTGAGAGCCTACAACTTCATCCCAAACACTAGGAGAAACATATAAATGAAAATTAATCTACTTGTCCTACAAGAAAACGGTTTATGTTACAGTTTCTCATTCCATCCTTTTTTTCTTCGACTTACAAAAGTTGAGGTCATGCCAGCACAAGCACCTGCTGCTAATCTTCCAAGTACCGAGAGTTCACCATCCTTTCCTCGAAAAAGTTTCTAACAAACGAATATAACAGAGAAAATGTATCAAACAGGTGCATACATGATGTGATACTATGCTTAATGCAAACATATTTTCATCATTACCTTGTACGTTTCATAGGCGAAAAGCTGAACTGCACTGTAAGGTATAATACGTATCACCTAGAAATCAAAACACGGAACACATAAGTTATAACTAAAGAGTAAATAAACCTTTTGGAGCTTCTTATTCTTTTCTCTTTTCTTTTCCGATAACAGATATCAACTCTAATGATATATACAGAAAGGAGTAGATGAAGCATGAAACCTGAGGTAGATTTCCTTTCCAGTAACCTTTTACTCCTTCTTCCTTCCCAATCAACGTCAAGGCCTAAATTTCAACTCCATAAGTTAATGCGCATTGCAATGATGTATGCGTATGAGCAAGATTTAGAGAAAATGAAACATTCACGCATCATTTCAAAGATGACAACATAGGGCCAAGCGAACTAGAGGCATAAAAAAAAACCGAGCAAACAGACTCGAAACTCTGTAACCTAAAGCAAGTCGATGGTTGCTCATATTCATCGTGGTAGGGAATAATAATAACGAAATTCCAATTTCTAACTGTTAATAATGGAAAAAAGAAGCTTCTAGGCCCCAGAGCTTGAGGGGACAGTGAGGCCAAAAAGTGGACCAGAAAATATGTAATGGACCATAAACAGCTGAACTTGAACATCTAAAGAATGTACTTATTATCACTTTGAGTTGGAATCCCATACGCTTTACCCCACTTACCTCAACAAATCCAATCGCCTTTTTCGCACTCGTTTCTCCAGCCCTAAGTCCATGAGTCTGCACCGAATTACAAACATTACCCCTAATAAGTAATGACAAACAACACCACAACCACATTTTCTTTCAACACGAACAACGGTATAATTACCTGCATAAGCAGCTTAACCCGGTCGAGCGGCGCCGTGACTGTTTTCGCTGCGGCTCCGGCGATTGCTCCTGCTGCAAACAGCGCCGCGTCTTTTGGGACCAACGCTACAATCGCTAGTGGATTTTTGAGAAGCTGAGCGGAAGTAGGCGAAAATTCGAGTCTCGTTTCGCTCTTTGCCGCCATTGAAACACACGCAAAATTCGACGCCCTTGTGCGATTGGATCTGGTCTGATGCGGGTCGGGTCGGGTCAAATCGTTCGGGTCGAGACCAGGAATCTTCCGCCATGTTAGTGTAGCTTGAGGATTACTCATTAGTGAACAGAGGTTTTATAGGTTTTACCTCTGTTCAGTGTTCCCGATAAGATGGAGAAGTGAGCTTAAGCTTAAGTAACGGTTTTCTTTTGCTTTTATATATATAAGATGAGAAAAATTATAAGATTTAACAGATATTTGTAGAGGACACATTTGGGGTTTATTAGGCTTATAATTCTGGATTTGAGGACACATTTGGGGCTTATTAGGCTCTGTTTGGACTTTTTGGCTTAAAACTTTTCAAAATGTTAAGAGCAAAATTGTGTTGGAGACCAATTTCTAAATGTTTACTTAAAAAGTATCGGAATGTTTTCTAGGAAGTGAATTAAAATATAGACGTAGTTTTCATGTAGACTGCAACGACTATATGTTTTATACGTTGTCAAAACACATCGAAAACATCTCGAAAACCTTAACTTGCATTGGAAACGAGTTTTTAATCTATAGCTGTAAATAAAATTGTTGTGTGTTATTAAATTCTTAACTTCGTTTGGGATCCATGCAACATAAAATGATAAATTGATTGTCCTTGTATGACCTTATTGTTTTTTTTTTCTATTTTTTTTAGTGTGGGGATATGAATCATTAATATTATTATACATTTTTTTTATAAAAATAATATTATTATACATCTAACAATTAAAGTGACGTTACAAGAATTAGTTTTTATGATTTAAGAAGTCAATTTCATAGGAACTATTTGTAACAAGACGTTACTAATGCATGGTTGCATTAAACAGTTCTATATTAGAGTATTAGACAATCTTTTTTTTTTAAAACTTGCTAAATGGCTCATAAATATAATTTACCGTTTAAATAATCTACGAAAGTTACGACTCCAAGCCTATTATCATTCTCAAACATAAGATTTATAAAATATACGGACTAAAACACTCCATATTATCTACATATGATATATGTATATGCAAAGTTGGCCTAGTTGATTAAAGATATCTGATTTTTTTTTTGTTAGTTTCAAATTTGATTTCCAGAGCGAGAGACTTGATTATATGCCTTTTAAATTTGAGTTTTAACATGCGGTCCAATTTGGTTCATAAATTAACGAAATTTGCAGGTTATGACATTGATTCACGGGTTTACCCACCCAAAAATAACGTTTGTGTATTCTCATAACTGCCAATCCTAGTCAGAATTAGTATGCATAAAAGGCTAACGTAACAGTAAAAAAAATTTAAAAAAACTAAAAAAATGCTACGCGTTAATTAATTGAACGAGTCAGAATTATATATTCAAACGTCGGTGTTTATGAAGAAGTTAAAAAAGTAATTAAACAAGCAAACATGTTAATACATAACTGGCCCGCGTACATATATAGAAAAATAAAACCATGACATATGCCAGTGTTGAGTTTATGTACATCCCCTAGGGTTTATTTTTTATTTTTTGTAATTTCCCATAGAGTTTAATTAGAGTTTCAGAAAGAAAAAGAAAATAGAAATAAACTCTTCAGCTACAAAAAGAAAAGAGTACACATTTGCAACACACATACCTCTGGTTTTTGCACAAAGATTACTCATGGAAAGTGTGTATTTTCTGTGTGGTAACTTTTCGTTTGTCTTCAGCATATTCTTGCCAGTGTAATATTTGAAAAATCACTATGTTGAGGCATTAATGAAACCCACAAATTGCACAAAATAACTGTAATTTTGTAACCATCAAAAAGAAGTTTCAGCCACTTCAAAAACTACGGTTGATTTGCACAACTGTATCAGTTTTAAGTAATTAAATTACATTATTGATCCCTTTAAGTTCTGGATTAATAACCACGAAGGTATTATGGGTTATCAATATTTTGGTATCCAAACTATCCATATGGGAGTGTGCAAGGGCTTCTCTTAATAAATAGTACTAGCAACGTTGACACATGCGGGGACCGCGTATAAACTATATAAATTATAAAAAAAAAATAATGTAACACAACTTTAATATAATTTATAAAATTGATGCAAATAATAAGAAAACTAATCCGTTCTGCATACCTTAAAAATCACGTAAGAAATTTGCTAAATATGTGGAGGAATTTTAAGAGTGATGGTAATTACTTATTTTAATTACTTATTTTTTAATTGTTGAAAAGTCAAACCATGGGTATTTTTGAAAACTCAAAATTTGGTATCCAAACTGACATTTTGTGAGTGAGAGAGTTTTGGTTTTAATATAGTAATAAATAAATAGTATAGATTATTATTATTATTAAACATGTCTAAACCAAGAAGCATTATTTTATAGTTCTTCCCCACGAGGTCCATGCGCTTCCATGTCAGTGGCGCGACCAATAAATATACTAGTTATGAAATTACAATTTATGATTGGATATTTATTCATAAAAAACACTATAATAGGATATTTCGCATTTAAATAATTGGGCTCTGATATTTGTCGTGCGTCGGAGTGGGGGACCAATATTAAAATGAAATTGCCCAATATAGGATAGTCGGATCACTAAAATTAAACAGTTTAAGCCTTGTTGAATATATTTTCAATATGCATATAATTCTTATTTAGCTTCAATGAATTAATTGATATTAAAGAGAAGTGAGAGATACCCTACCGCTAACTCGCCAGCACCACGACAACAAAAATTTATTTTCCGACGGGTCGTGCCGTTGGAAAATACCGACGAAAAAGGTGATGTCGGAAAATGTCATTCTCGATGGCACAAAAAATTTTAACTTTTTTTAAAAAATTGTGGTATAGTTTCGTCCGATTTAATTTTGTTTTTTCAAAATTGCCCAATTTCATCCATAAGTTTTTTAAAAAAAAGTCTTTATAAATTAATTTTTTTTTCAATTTTCATATTTAAATAATAAATAAACCTAATTTTAACGAATAATCTTATTGCTTGATAAATATAATATAAAAATAGAACTAGTAAAGAATTTATAATAAGAAACATAAATATATGAAATATATAAACTAATTTATAAAATATAAACAAAGAAATTCGTGTTATAATAAAAATATTAATATATATGAAATTGAGAAAATATGAATATAAAAAAGTAGAAAATGATGAAGAATAAAGAGAAATATTAATTTTGTAAGTAATATTTGGAAAAATATTTGAAGAGAGAAGTAGTAGAGGAAATGTAGAGAGCTAATTGTTTGTGTATGAATGAATGATTTTTGGGTGTAAATATTAGGGGTAGTAGATGTTGGGAGGGGTTTGTGCCATATCACCGATCGGGCGAAATACACCATCCGAAAAGTGTCCATGCTGTCGGAAATGGTCATTATCGGTGCCGTCGAAAATGACATTTTTTTAAAATTTAAAACTATAATGTTTTTTCAAAAGGGCATTTCCGACGGCTAATCCCGTCGGAAATGGCTCTTTTTCTTGTAGTGCACCGCCATATTTACTCCCTCCGATCTTCGTTGATCAACATTCGGAGAACTCCGATAATTTGGGTTCGAGGAATCATGACAGGCTTCGCAAATGGACGAAAACATTGAAATGATGGATACACATGTATGCTAAAATGGTTACGCATAGAATAAGCCGCAACGATGTGCGGATCGATGACGACAAAATCGCTAAAGAACGAGAACTTATTGACGTGAGGAATGCGGATAAGCAGATCCCCTTCAAACATATTCGCACTACGGAGGAACTCTGAGACCGAATGCACTTGCAATGGGAGGATTCAATTATTATTTGGATCCTGGAAGACCTTGGTATTTCGCAGCATTACAAACGAGGTTGAACGTAATGTGGAAACTCCATAATGAATTCGAATTTGTTGACCTAGGGCATGAATGCTATTGTATGAAAGGGTTGAGCTATGAGAAGAGTGAAATGATACTTACCAAAGGTCCATGGCAACTTGCGGGCAGTTTTTTGTCGATCAGAAAGTTAACCCCTAACTTCCGGGCGTATACGGACATGATCGAAAGTGCTATAACGTGGGTTCGGATCTTGAACCTCCCCGTGGGGTTCTTACAGAATCTATGGTCCAAACTCTAACATTATGTATCGGCGACCCCACTAAAATTCATGGGAACACTTTCAATGCATCTAAAGGAAATTTTGCAAGATTTTGTGTCCAAATTCACAAGGACAAATCGCTGGAACTCGGTTTATGGGTTAACGAGAAACTCTACTAAGTGGTATATGTGAATATGACGTCCCTTTACCATGAATGTGGTCGTGTAGGGCACTTAAAAATTTCATGCATTATAAAGAGAAGCCCAAAAAATGACACTAAAATCACGGCAAAAATGCAAATGTCGAGAATAAAGTTGCAACAAAAACGCATGCAGAATAGCTGACAGTGAAAGCCAAAAACAAGGAGTATGGGGACTGAATGCTTGTTAGTAGAAAGAAGAAAGGGCCAACTAATGGAAAGGAAATCCCTGAAAGTGTTAATAAGCCGAACTGCGGTCCACAACAGTCACAATGGAGGTCGACGTCAGGCTATTCACTCCATCATTAGGCCGAGTTGGCAAGAAAGGTGGAGACTCACGGGCGTCTACGCGTAACCGCGCAAAGTGGTCAAAATTTGGGTTTTTGATAGCTTGGCAAATGCTGCTAACGACCTTGTTACTCCCTGGTTAGTCACAGGGGATTTTAATAAAGTTTGCTATGCGCGTGAAAATTAGGGATAAGAACGAGGTCTCTTAGCCGTCTTTAATTTTTACGCAATTTCATAGAAAGATGCAACCTTCTCGATTTAGGTTTCGTGGGACCTAAGTTTACTTGGATTAACAAACGTGAGGATGGAGCGAATATCCAAGCAAGAATCGACAAAGCAATGGCTAATCAAGAATTGATATCGAAATTCTCGGATCACCAGGTTGTGCATATGTTGTGCACGCACTCCGATCCCCATTCCATCGCCACTTGCTGTTTTGCAGGGGTAAGCCGAAACGTAAGCGACCGTTCAGATTTAACGCCATGTGGTTTACGAATGTCGAGTGTGAATTCTTTCTAAGGAAAACTTGGGAAGAAAAAGATGATATTCTGGATGCAATTGAGGAGGTACCTAGGGTTATGGATCCTTGGGATCAAGAGAAATTTGGAAACAAAGAAAACGGAACTAATGACAAGACTAGGGGGAATACCAAAATCTTTCAGTGTTCAGCCGAGTCATTTTCTCTGTAATCTTGGGGATGAATTGACGAAAGACAATACCAATATCTTGGAGGAGGAAATGTTTTGGCACCAAAAGTCACGTGTTAAGAGGATTAGTGATGGGAAAAAAATACTAAAATTTTTCACCGATCTACAATGACACGAGAATAAGAAATAAAATTAGGATGCTTAATGTTAACACACTTTTTGGTTCACTATCCTGACGGAGCTATTAACGAATTTATTTCGAGAACGCCGATCAAGACCCAAGGAAGGCGATGGTTTTTAGAGATTTGTGGTTGGACTCAAACAGATTTTGAGGTGCCTACGTATCCCATGATTTGGGAATCAAGCCACTCGTAGTTCGAATGATTAATTCATACAATTATCATAATTGTTATGTTGTATTGAAAATGTATGATTAATTCTTGTTCATGGGCTTGTGATGAAGGACGTGGTAAAAAGAAAAGGGTATTGTAGAAGTAGTAGCAGCCATGAGCCTTCCTCATTTTTCTAATGGTATTTTGAAGAATATGCCTTATGTTTTTCTTTATATCAAAAGACTTGTCCTCAAGCTATGGGGTGAACTCCCTATTTATAGGGGATATTTTGGAAACATATACCATTGTGCATATAAAATACATTGACAAGCGGTTATTCAAGCAACTATTAGTTAAGTAGCCTGATTATTCTTCTGATAGCTAGTCCCTTCCCTGTGTGCACGTGTCCTGATATGACATTTCATTACGTGGCCTTGTGTAACCCATCATATCCGATAACCTTCATGTAAGGGCGATACCTTCGGCACTGTGGGGTCATTTAAGTTCATTTGCCATGTGAGTCAGCGTGATATCATTAGTATAGGTATATACCCCCGGGGAGTGGGTTCGTGCTAGTAGTATCCTGATGTGTAGCTTGTAGTGTATCGTAGATCCTATGAGGCATCGTAGAATCATCCAAGATCCACAGTGCCACGCACGAACTCTCTATACCAAGCCCCATCGTGATGCTGTGAAACTTGTGAAGCATCACGGTGTCCTCGGGGTATCACCAAATCATCTAAGACATGTGTTCCTTGGAGGGGTATCATGATGTTCATTCCAATCTTCTGGGGTCCTATATTAGACGGTGTCCATCCATAGGGGACAACATGCCGTAGGCACTATAGTGGCCCGAGGGCAGAAATACGAGGGGTTAACAAATATATTATCGATAGGAATATAAATCATGTAATAATACGTTATCGTTTATAAACACATTGATGTTATAAAGTAAATCGGTAATTGAACCATCATAACCTGTATTTTTAGTACGTATATATTTTTTGGTGTTAACATGAGTCCCCCAGTTTTCAGTGCAGTCGTAGTCTTACGACTGCACTGGGAACTCAAAGAGTCAAGAGTTACGATGGCTTGATTACTGCTGCAGCTAGTACTGTGTATTCAATAGTTGGTGTAGTCTATCGTAATTATTTGCAAAGTATTATAGATCCTTAGAGAGGTAACATAAACCCTTGTAAGGCATCGTTGAGCCATTTAAGACATCGATTTTTTTTTCTGGGCATGTAGTATCGTATTTCAGTAGTTGAGATCGATGGTAGAGAGCAAAATAAAAAAGAGGGGACGACACACGCGGAGGAGAAAGTCGAGCAAATTCCCGTACAATCTCCTTACTGATGCAAAACGTAATTTTTTATTGAGTAGTTGCCAGACCATGCTAGTGCAACCATCATAGCAAGGGTACAAGTACAACATCATAGACTTTTTCTTTTTCCACGCCCTTTAAGTGTGATTATTCTGCCTATTTGCATGTCTAGCTTTTTGGAGTGGCCTGGTCAACGAGGTAAATTATGTCGAACTCTTCGTAGAGGGAATCCCATATGTTGGGCATAGGAGAGGTTCAGTCGAGTCTTTGTGAAATAAAACGAGGCAAAATATTTCAATCTTGGTCCTTGGATGTATGTTGTTCTAAGTCCAAATGAGTACTGAAATTGTGGATCGGGTCGATACGTTATTGTCGTTAACTTAACACTGAAGTTTTAACAGCAGTTTTGTATGATGTTAATTCGACGATGTTACTTTAACAACAGACCAGAGTAATAGTGCAGCGGAATAAACAAACACGAATTTAAGAAGTGAATATAAGATTATATTAACTTCCGAGCCGTAGGCAAAATAACCCGTAAAGGTTTTAACAAAAGTCGTTCTCTCAATTCTCAAGCTCCTCACTCTTAAATTGATTGAACTAAGAAAAGCACACAAGAATTGCTTCGACTATCTCTAAAAGCTCCTCACTCTTAGATCTATTCTCACAACTCACAAACTTTGCTAAAGCAAGACAACACTCAACAATTTGTAAATAAATCTCTTGGATTGATTAGCTCTTGTCTCGTTATTTGTCTTGATGTACTTCACACCTATATATATGTTCTTGATTTGGACTCCAAGGTGTGTTGTACACGGTTGGTAATTATCCTTGTTTCCTTCTTGAACTCCTCTTCCTTGTTCTCGCAGTCCTTCTCGAATAATAGTTCCTTCGTTAGAGATCTAACTAAGGAAAGACTTCTTCTTCAAATCAGGACTCATCTTGGAAATCTTTCCTAGTTGCACTCGAACTCTTCTTTCCTTGTAGAGCGGTTTGCTTAATAAAGGAAACTTTCCTTCTTGGAAACTTGAGCGTCCAACCTATGACAAGTTTGTTTCATGAATAATAATCAAAGACAATTACAACTGTGGAACTCAATTAGTTCAATGAATAAGGCAAAACAATAATAAAGAATATAATCAAGATTGTAAATCGGATTCTGCTTCAGCAATGTTATTCTAACATTGACCTCTCAATGTTAATCTAACATTGCCAGAATACCTGCACTTTCAATCTCCTCCTTTTTGCCTTAATCACAAAACCTAAGAACATGTTCTAATCAGATCAAATTATTCAGACAAACTTCACTATCTTAATGGAAAACTAAGTACACTCCCCTGAACATCAGACGGGACTAACTCAATGTTATTCTAACATTGATACTTTCAATGTTGTCATAACATCCATCTTTATCAATGTTAGCTTAACAAACCAGACAGATGTTCTAACATTGAACATCTCACTGTTAGCTTAACATCAGAGAACAGTTAACACTTGCAAAACAGAGTTAGTACTTTGTAACTAATGTTCAAATAGCATAAGCAGAAACACTAAGTAACAATATAGAAAAGTACTTAATTACAGACCATACTGAGTAGCAAGGAACACACTCCTTGATGAAACAGAAACATGCAAAGAAACAGAATTGTTCATACTTAATTAAGAAACAAAAAATCAAAAAACACTCAGAAACTTTTAATTTGATCTACTCTCCCCCTTTTTGTGAGGAAGACAGATCCTTCAAATGCTTTCTGAGGATATCAATTTCCTGTAGCCTAACTTGCTTGTCAGCAATCTCCCTCTGATTGTCCTTGTACTCCCTATCCAACCAAGCTAGAGTCTCTTCCACAAAATCATCAGCAATCACAGAGCAACTGTCACCACTAGCCACAGGAACTGAAGAAGTAACAAACTTGTGAGTCTTCTTCTTCTTCCTCCTCCTTGGACCAGCTGCATCATTGGGATTCCATGGCAGATCTTGAATCCTGACTTGAGTGAAATAGCTCCTGGTGATGGTCATGAGGGCACTGTTCTTAATCCAGCCCACTGTCTTCTTGGTTTTGAAGCCTTGCTTCACCAAGATGCTGGAAATAAGAGAGGGATATGGAAGGATTCCTTTGGCTTTTGTTGTGACCTCCTGCATGTGCCTCAGAACTTTCTCCCCTATGTTCACACTTAGCCCATTCTTCAGTTTATACACCAACTTTGCAGGTTCTTTTGTCATAACAGTGGTGTTGGAAGAAGGCAGCCAGTTGTAGGTAGAGAGCTTGTGAAGTACAGCACTTAAGGATGTCAAGTTTGTAGTAGGAAAACTATCCCTCCAGTTCCTTGTCAAACCACCAGTCAGATCAGTGATGATTTCATCCATGCTGGGATCCTCTAACTCTTCAGGATCAGGAAGTCCCCAGGTTTCATTGATCACAGAAGGACTAATGTCATAGACACTCATCCTTACCCAAGCTTTACCATACTTGGGAGAATCCTGGTGGGACACCCACTGAGAGAGGTTCATGTAGAACTCTCTGACCACATTAAGGACATATGATGACAGATTCATCACAGACCCCAGCACACCCCTTGCTTCAAGCAACTCAAACAACCTATTTTCTTTGAACATCTCCACATCAATGTTCCTTTCCTTGTGAATAACCCTGACTTGATAAGCCTCCCACTATTCTTCTGCCTCTGCTGACACATAGAAGTCAGAGTAAGGCTTCTTGGGGTACACTCCATCAAACACATCAAAGTAGTCTTCACTGTCTGATGTTGGAGTAACATCAGCAGGGTCATCAGCTACCAGTTCATCTTTTTCCTCAACCTCCTCTTCCTCTTCCTCCTTATCATCTTCTTCTTTTTCTTCTTCTGACTCAGACTCAGAAGCAACTACCACCTACTTAGCCTTTCTCTTCCTAGCAGCCTCAGTTATGCCAATGAGAGTAAGGTTCTCCTCTTCCTCTTCACTATCAACATTTTCAGGCTGATCATTACTCAACTCATTAGCTTGATTGCCATCAGTAGCAATCTCTCCACCAGTTTCCATTTCTTGTTCAGTTGCTCAACATGAGCATTCCACTCATATGCCACATGAGACTCAACAGTACCAGCCACAGATGGCTCAACCACCTCCTCAACCACAGTATCAGGTTGAACCACAGGGTTCTCATGCTCAACCTCATTAGGGTTGGTGAGAGCAGGGGCTTGCTCAGCAGCTTCCGATGTTGAACCAACATACCCTTAGCAACTTTCTTGCCCTTGCTCCATTGATAAGTGGATTTCCTCTTGGGAGCAGCGGCTGCGGTGGTTTCAGTGGTTGCACGTCTGGTACTATGGCGACGTAGCTACTCAATCTGCTCAGCAGCAGCTGCAAGAGTATCAATGGAAGACTTGCAGGCCATTGTTAGAGTAATATTTCGAAAAGAATAGTTTTGATTTGCAGAGAATGTAGGTAGCACAAGTAATTTTGAACGCGTAAGAAATAAGAAGAGATTAGGGCAAATTATATATGCAATAAGATGAAGAGTGGTGATAGTGGTGTTGTAACATGTTACCAAAATAATTGGACCACTGTCACACGATCCCATGCATGACCAACTTACCACGTGTCAGTGTTAGATTAACACGTAACCAGAGCAGTTTCCAAACCTGAAAACTTATAAGTTACAGTGTTTCAATGTTGAACTAACATTGGCAAGTTAACATCATGGAGGGAAGTTGTAGGAGCAGGGCTTCATCCAAAGCAACATCATGTGAGAGCGTGAGATATTCATGTATACTGATCTGAAACCTTAACCAAGTACATAAGTACACAGACATAGTTTAAGATCATCAATATAAGTAAGTGACAAATCAGACAGAAAAATACAGAGTGGATGTACATATCCAGGGAGAAAAGTTTTTCCCACAACATAGAAGATCACAAAATATAGTGTTTTACCTGCAGTTGGTCACCCACAAAGTATGCCTCAACACATGATTCCTAGGATTACTACTCCCCCTAAGCCCAAACCGACATAAGGAAAAAAAATGCAGAACTAGAAAGAATGCAACACTGTTAGATCAACATTGGGACATGGTAACCAAGTACAAACAGCTTTACTGACTGGGATCAGGACAAATCAAGTTAACTTTATTTATTATCATGAACTCTTTTGGAAAAAAACCAGTGAATGTAAAAGGATAGTTTCATCACTGAATGTGGGCAGCACAAGACTCCACACACCCCCAACAACTTAACCATCAACTACAGATT
The DNA here is from genome assembly GCA_948329865.1 of Linaria vulgaris. Taxonomy (NCBI): domain Eukaryota; kingdom Viridiplantae; phylum Streptophyta; class Magnoliopsida; order Lamiales; family Plantaginaceae; genus Linaria; species Linaria vulgaris. Next base: position 31,669,092 of record OX415254.1, read on the forward strand.
AGGCAAGTACAAAGGAACTGAATGAAGACAATACATTTATCATATACTTCTCCACCCCAACTCCTCATGCATACTTGTTTACCAACCTGTTTACAAGTGAAATGCCAAGTGAACAATGCTACTGAATGCAAGTAGTCGAAACGTCCAAGCACCCCAGTAGTACTGCTCACCATCATGCATAACCTTGGCCATAGACAAAAACACAAAAATAAGCACAACTGAATAACAATGAAGCTCTCAACATCATGTACCCCAACTTCTCTTCATGCTCTGTCTAACCTAACATGGATAAGTCACAACTGAATAACATTAGAGTAGTGAGCTCTGTGTACTCCAGCTTCTCCCAGATGTTAGGTTAACATTCACAGACTAACAACAGAGTTCTTACATTACAAAACTCTTGAAATGTACTTGTCCACCAGTCAACTCAGCTATATATACAGATTAACCACACAACCCAACAAAATCTCTAACAAAGATGTAATATGCAAGAAAGAAGAATGCAGAAAGGAAATAAAAAAGAATTACATATACACCACAACCAATAACCAGTGCTAGACAGTGGCGTTATGTCAACAATGGTGCACTAACATCCCTAAACAATGCACATGCCAAGAGAATTCCTCAAACTGAAGAACCTCTCAGAATCTAAAGGTTTAGTGGACATATCAGCAAGTTGATTGTTAGTTTCAATGTGTTCAATGTCAATAAGCTTGTCCTCTACCATGTTTCTCAGAAAGTGATGCCTTATATCAATATGTTTAGTTATAGAATATTGCACAGGGTTCTTAGAGATGCTTATAGCACTAAGATTATCACAGAACATAAGTAAGGTATCACTGTCTAACCCATAATCCAATAGCATGTGTTTAAGCTATACCAACGGGTGACACAACTGTCTACTGCTATGTATTCAAATTCAGCAGTGGAGAGTGACACACAATTTTGCTTTCTACTGTACCATGAGACCAAGTTGTTCCCCAGATAAAAACATCCTCCACTTGTAGACTTTCTATCATCAGTGTCACCTGCCCAGTCTGAGTCACTGAAACCTACAAGATTTGTGTTAGTGTCATAAGAATACCATATTCCAAGGGCCAAAGTGCCAGAAATATATCTAAGGATTCTCTTCGCATCAATCAGATGTGACTGCTTTGGACATGCCTGGTACCTAGCACACACACAAACAGAGAACATTATATCAGGTCTTGAAGTAGACAAGTAGAGTAAGCTTCCTATCATTGAATGGTACAATGTTGGATCAACATTTGCACCAGTAACATCCCTAGATATCTTCACCGATGAAGACATGGGAGTCTTGCAAGGCTTTGAATCTGCCAATTCAAACCTTTTCAACAAATTCTTTGCATACTTTTCATGACTTAGGAAAATCCCATTACCAGTTTGTTTTACTTGGAGACCAAGGAAGAAAGTTAATTCTCCCATCATACTCATCTCAAACTGCCCTGTCATCGATTCAACAAATTTTTCTAAAATAGAATTGTTAGTTGAGCCAAAAACAATATCATCTACATATATTTGAGCTATACAGACATGAAAATCTTTCTTCAAAACAAACAGTGTTCTATCTCCTTCACCCCTAACAAAGCCAAGACTTAATAGGAATTTTGTAAGCCTTTCATACCATGCTCTAGATTCTTGTTTAAGTCCATACAGGGCATTTTCAAGCTTGTACACATGATTGGGGTACTTAGGATCTGTGAATCCCTTAGGCTGTTCAACATATACTTCCTTATCAATCAGCCCATTCAGAAACGCACCCTTTACATCCATTTGGTATAGTTTTATCCTAAGACAACATGCAATGGCTAGAAGTAATCTAATAGATTTAATCCTAGCAACTGGAGCAAAGGTCTCATCAAAATCTACACCTTCAACCTGTGTGTACCCCTGAGCAACTAGTCTAACTTTGTTTCTAACTATAACCCCTTCCTCATTACTCTTGTTTTTAAATATCCACTTTGTCCCCATTACATTAACATTAGGTGGTCTAGGTACAAGTATCCATACATTGTTCTTAGTAAACTGCAATAGTTCATCCTGCATGGCATTAATCCAAGAGTTATCAAGAAGGGCTTCATTCACATTCTTAGGTTCTATGGAGGAGACAAAACAAGAGGCATTATCAACAGTACACGTGAAGTTCATACAGACACACAATTTAACCATATCTCTATAATCAAGTCTTTCTTTGTTGCGCGTCCTTACCCGTTCAGTGAGTTCACCTATTACTTGAGAGGCTGGATGATCTTTCTGAATCCTAGCTGGAGGATCTCTTCTAGGTTCAGAGGCATCTTCATGTTCTGAGTCAGAGTCTTCTGCTGTTAATCTAACATCAGATCTCGCTGGTGTTAGTCTAACATCGTTCCCTGTCTCCTGTCCCGTGTTTTCAACTTCCAGTTCCAATGTTGGTGTAACATTGTCAGGAGTAACATTCTCTGATTCCTCTGTTGGTTCAACATTGGAAACTGAGATATCACCAGTACCTGTATCAAGTGTGAAATCATCAAACACAACATTCATTGATTCCTGAATTGTCTTCAATCTAAGATTGTAGACTCTAAAGGAAGTACTGTTGGCTGAGTATCCTACAAAGATGCATTTTTCAATTTTACGATCAAATTTACTCAGATAATCCCTGTCATTCAGCAGGTAACAGTCACAACCAAATTCATGAAAGTATGCAATATTTGGTTTCACACCCTTCAAGAGTTCATAAGGAGTCATGTTAGTTCCAGGTCTAAGATACACCCTGACAAGCAGTATTTAAAGCTTCAGCTCAGAGTCTTTTGGATACATCTTTAGCATTGAGCATAACTCTGGCCATCTCTTGAAAAGTCCTATTCTTTCTCTCAGCAATCCCATTCTGCTGAGGAGTCTTAGGAGCTGAATATTCATGGAAAATACCTTTAGCATTGCAATAGTTATCAAAACTAGCATTCTCAAATTCTTTACCATGATCAGACCTAATCCTAGTCAAAGTGGAGCCATACAAGTTTTTAATACTAGCACAAAGAATTTTGAATTGATCAAAAGCTTCAGACTTTTCTTTAAGAAACATTACCCAAGTGTATCTAGAGAAATCATCTACAATCACAAAGGCATATTTCTTACCACTTAGACTACTTACCTCAATAGGACCCATCAAGTGCATATGCAACAGTTAAAAGCACCTACTAGATCTAGGATTAGCATTCTATACCTGTAGGAGGGCATGAACTGTTCTGGTTTGTTTACCCTTGAGGCAATCACCACACACAAGCTTACCTGGACAAGACAGCTTAGGTAAGCCTCTTACAACATCAACTTTCTGTAATTTCTTAAGGTTTCTGTAGTGAACATGTCCAAGTTTCCTATGCCAGATAGAAGCTTCATCTATTTTAGCATGGAAACACTCTGCTTCCTCTTGGGCTAGGTAGCAGTTATCTTTGGATCTCGTACCTGTCATAACAAGAACATTATCACTATCATAAACATCACAAGATACTTTGTCAAATGTAACCAGTTAGTCATCATCACACAGCTAACTGGTACTGATTAGATTTGCCTTTAACCCATCTACCAACAACACATCTTTCAGGGGTGGGAATCCATCAACATCCAGTATCCCCTTGCCAATGATCTTTCCTTTGGTGCCACCTCCATAGGTCACTGTTCTAGCACTTAAAGGTATCATTTGCTTAAGATTCTCCTTGCTGCCTGTCATGTGTCTGGAGCATCCACTGTCGAAGTACCACTTACCTAAAAGGTTAGAGTACACAGCAGAGAAAACAACATTTCATACAATTTTCATCTTAGGAGTTTTAGCTTTTTCTACCCAAGTCCCACTTTTCTGTCCTGCACCTAATGTTGGTCTAACATCAGAATATGTTATAGTTTTAACATTGGGCACAAAGGCTGTTTTCTTACCACATTCTTTTATGAATTTTCTACAGAATGGTTTAATGTGGCCTAGTTGAAAACAGTACTGACAAATAAAAGTGGGTTTGCTCTTTACAGTGTTGATGGTACCAGAACTCATATTACCAGATTCTTTAACAATGCTTGTAGTTAAATAGGCAGAATTACCATTAGAAGAGGAAGGTTTCTCAACAAATCCCAGACCATGTGTACATGTATTACTCATGTTTAGTACCTCATCAAGTTTAGAAGTACTTCCATTCCATTTGGCTATGATCTGTGAGTCCTTTTTGAGTTTCTCCTTTACCTCTTTCAGCTCAGCTTTAGCTTTGTCAAGATCTCTCTCATAGAGTTTCAACATGTTCTTCAAACATTCAATGTCATGCTTCTGTGCTTTGTTACTCTTCATGAGTTTGACATTCTCTCTCTCAAGTCTGAGGAAGGTCGTATGTAGATCATCTAGGATTTCCTCCTGGACATGGACATTTCTTCTTCATTGACGTACTCTTCTTCTAAATCAACTGTGCCATGAAAACAATCAAAGTTAGTATCATCACAATCAGAGAGTACATCAAAGTTAACCTGTGTATCATTATTGTTCCAGTCTTCAAAGAAGATTTCCTGCTTTGCTGTTGATTCTCCAATGTTAGAGTAACATTGAGATTCTTGGCAATTTCTAGAGTCTTCTCCTGACCAGGTGATCCTAGTGCAGAGCGCAGCAGTGTTGATTTCCTCTGATTGTTCATCAGCACTTGTTCCAAATTTGAAGTCTGTTTCATTGAAGTCATCTACACACACCCAATGAGAATTTCTTCTTGTTCTGAGGGTGTTAGCACATTCATGTTTAAAGTGACCATACCCCTTACATTCATAATACTGGACATCCTTCAATTTCTCAGTATCTTGAGGCGTGCTCTTAGATGCCATGTACTTTTACAAATTTTGGGGGTAATTTCTTATAACCAAGGGCAGCATTATCAGATTGTTTTTCTTAATTTTTATCTTTGTAGCCTAATTTACTAAACTTCTTGGTAATGTTTCCATAGTTAGAAGAGATCAACTCATATTCATCCTCATCTCTTCCTGTAGAATCTGAGCTAGTTCCTAGTAAGGCTAAAGCAAGTTGTTTACTGGACTTTCCTAGGAATTCTAATTCAAATTCTTTTAAAGTGTTCATTAATGTTTGGAAGTCCATGTTGGCTAGATCTCTAGACTCATTCATAGCAATTCTTTTAACAGTGAACTTAGAAGATAATGTCCTAAAAGCTTTATACACCATGGTTTGATTTGGGATGGTAAAACCTAAGTTTTGACACTGATTAGCAATATCAAGAAGTTTCTCAAAATAACTATCAATGCTTTCATCCTCACTCATCTCTATCTTCTCAAAGTCCTTCAAAAGTTTTCTATATTTAGAGTCCCTCACAGCCACATCACCCTCATAATGTAATTCAAGAACATCCCATGCAGTTTTAGCAGTTGTACAAGTTTGAATAAGTTTGAACATATGATTACCTACCCAGCTAAAAATAGCATTGAGAGCCTTTTCATTGAAGTTGTAGAGAGCAATCTCATTGGCTGTCCATTGTCCTCTTGGCTTAGGTACCAGATAAGCATCTCCATCTCTTGGAAAGTAGGGGCTGGTGTAGCCTTCTAGTACTGCGTCCCAAGCTCTCAGGTCGATGGATTTGATGTGGACTCTGAGTCTGATCTTCCAGTAGGCATAGTTGTTGGGACCCTCTAATACTAGCAACCTGCTGGTATTGGGGTTGTAGTTGTCCATCTTGTCGTATCAACGCCAAACACCGGTGAAGTTGGTGCTTGGCTCTGATATCAATTGAAATTGTGGATCGGGTCGATACGTTGTTGTTGTTAACTTAACACTGAAGTTTTAACAACAGTTTTGTATGATGTTAATTCGACGATGTTACTTTAACAACATACCAGAGTAATAGTGCAGCGGAATAAACAAACACGAATTTAAGAAGTGAATATAAGATTATATTAACTTCTGAGCCGTAGGCAAAATAACCCGTAAAGGTTTTAACAAAAGTCGTTCTCTCAATTCTCAAGCTCCTCACTCTTAAATTGATTGAACTAAACAAAGCACACAAGAATTGCTTCGACTATCTCTAAAAGCTCCTCACTCTTAGATATATTCTCACAACTCACAAACTTTGCTAAAGCAAGACAACACTCAACAACTTGTAAATAAATCTCTTGGATTGATTAGCTCTTGTCTCATTATTTGTCTTGATGTACTTCACACCTATATATAGGTTCTTGATTTGGACTCCAAGGTGTGTTATACACGGTTGGTAATTCTTCTTGTTTCCTTCTTGAACTCCTCTTCCTTGTTCTCGCAGTCCTTCTCGAATAATAGTTCCTTCGCTAGAGATCTAACTAAGGAAAGACTTCTTCTTCAAATCAGGACTCATCTTGGAAGGCTTTCCTAGTTGCATTCGAACTCTTCTTTCCTTGTAGAGCGGTTTGCTTAATTAAGGAAACTTTCCTTCTTGGAAACTTGAGCGCCCAACCTATGACAAGTTTGTTTCCTGAATAATAATCAAAGACAATTACAACTGTGGAACTCAAGTAGTTCAATGAATAAGGCAAAACAATAATAAAGAATATAATCAAGATTGTAAATCGGATTCTGCTTCAGCAATGTTACTCTAACACTAACTTCTCAATGTTAATCTAACATTGCCAGAATACCTGCACTTTCAAGTACAATACATGCATATAACTTAAACAAACGGTTGTCTCTGCTCGACAACAATATATAAAGCAAGGTTTTTGTTTAGGCGCAACAACCTTAAAGATTAAAGATTCTCAAAATTGAAAGGCTCCTGGAATTTAAAGTGTGAGTCCATAAAATTAGGTATAACAAGTATCGAAATGCGACATTCCAAGCGCAAACAAATAGAGAAAGTGTATTATAGGAATTGGGTAAGTAAATTAAATTGGATCGCTAGAATCACGGGTCATTGATATCAATGAGGGTAGAGGTAGATATCTATTAGCATTCGTATCGTAATGCAAAAGCGTGGAGCAAAAACGGCAGATGGCACACATAATGTATTTTTGTTAGAAGCATGTACTAAGTAACGTAAATAATGTCCGCATTAGTTAGAGGGACAAATTATAACCATGAAATTTTAATATGAGGTTTGCATATAATTTGGGAAAATGTGGCCCTGTAAGATAAGAGGGTAAAAATGCTAAAAACTATTGCAAGTTGCACACAGAGTCATGTAACAAGAGTGTTAATGGTGAATAAACTATTTATTTTATGATAAAAAGAGTGCGGCATGTTTTGGTGAGTGTGAAATTAGTATTTTCAATTATGATCAAGTCAATATGCGTTTTTAGTCTGTTATTGTGTACCTTTATAGGAATAGTACGGTATTGTGCACATTTGTGTGATTTTAGTCCTTCAATGAATTTTTTCTTCGTAAATGGCGCATGAGGCATGTGACCATCAAAATTGGGATCCCTGGTACACGGGAATGAGAAGAGCGTTCCCGTTCTCGTCCCATTGTGAACATGATCCCGTCATTGGAGAAATTCCCTCGCGGGATATCCTTCAATTTCCAGAATACAAATCGTGGTGGTGGTAGGCGGTGTCGCGTGGTGGTGGGCAACTGGGCAGTGGCATCGTGGTGAGAGAGACAAATTTTGGAGAGGTGAGGTGACTAGAGGTGGGCAAATAACGGGTGATTTGAGAGAGAGAGATTTGGTGAGAGAGAGTGATATTTGAGGGAGTTTTAGAGATTTTGGTATTTTTAGTTTTACCTGAACTATTGTTTTTTTATCAGCCAACACTTCCCACATTCTATTTTTTCTTAACAACTAACCCCCAAACCCCCACCAAATACATGTCGACTGGAAATTCAGAAACGGTTCCCGTTCCCCTCTTGTGCCTAGCTAGAATACTTTCACGTTGGTCGTGTCGGGAACGGGCACAAGAAGGGAAATTTCTCGCAGGTTGTTTTGGGTCGGTTAAGGGAAATTATCTGACCGCTCCCACCCCTCACGTTCCATTTACGGTGATATTTTTGCCGAAGGACGATAATCGCACAAATATCCACAATACCGGACTATTCTTGTAAATGTACACAATAATGGACTAAAAACAAAATGTGGCCACATTAAGGGACAATATTTGCAATTTTCCCACTTAACCATCTTTGAGACGGCTCTGACGATTGCTCTGGCGACAAGAGGCACCACGTCCTTCAGCACCAACGCGATAATCATAGTCACGTCATTTTTTAGCGACACGACAAACACAAGCCGACTTTTTAGAAATTGAGTTGAAGTAGTCGAGTGTTAGATCCATGCACCACGCTTTTCCCTCATTGAGTTTCAAGCGAACTTTGATGTCCACTTTTTGCCATTGTTGTCGCTGAAATCGTTGAAAATGATACCTGAAATCTTCCGCCACGTGATATTAGGTCGAGATTTAATCATCACCGATTGAATTTGTGTAGGTGCAGTCAGGGGCAGAGCCAGGATTTCTTTGAACCTCGTGCTACAATAACTTAAATAATATATATATATATATATGTATGTATTAAAATGTAAACAATATAATAATATTTATCATTCGGTACAAAATGATAAAAAATTATAGGTTAAATGAAGATGTATCGAAGTTAAGCTCTACAATTCTATGAAAAATAAAATTGATCAAAAACACTTGTAAACAAGCTATTAGGAATATACATGATTCTCCTTTAATCAAAACATTGTTTATCTATAGAACTACAAAAAGAAAATTTTAAAAGACCTTTAATAATCTTACCTTAAAGCCCCATCAAAATAATAAGTTAGTTTGAATGCAAAAGACTATCATCTACTAAAAATAAAATTTATTATACTCTTTGTATATAATAATGAGATTTAGTACAACATGCTAAATATCTCAAGATTCGATGTTAAAGGTTTGAGATAAAGATGAGTATTTTTTCAAGTGTAAAGGAATTTAAATATGTAAGTTCTTTTTAAATTTAGTAATGAATCGATATCATTTGGAGATACTGATTTTGTTAATTATTTGGGCTCCTTGAGAAAAAAATTAATAAAAAAAGTAATTGTTGCTACCAAGTTTCTCGAACCGATGACTTATGAAATGTAATGGTAACGCTATCATTGCTGCACCAGGCCACAATTCGTTAGATCCTTGTCGAGCAGACCGTCAAACCTTAGCGAGAATACTTAATTTGATGGAACGGACTACAGGAGGCACGTCCGAGTTAGGAGATTGAGAAGGAGATTGAGAATGCGTTATGGTAGTCTTGGGAGGAGGTTCAAGCGTTTCGAAGTTCCCGAGTGTCATGAAATTGCCTATTCGGGTGGGGGGGGGGAGAGGAGATTTCACGGGCGACCACACTTCCGCCTCATCTAGTGAGCAACGTGTGCCAGACACGCAAGCAGACCAAACGACGCGCGTGAAGCTTGCACAAGCACCCTGCACTTTAGGTGACCGATCCAACAACAGGAGTTCTAGGGCTGCTCCAGAATTTTTCCAACACTTAGGCTCTATCATGTAAATAGGTTAACTCTAGATTCTTCCTTCTATATAATAATGTTAGAATTCTCTAGAGCGTGGCCAACTACTCATTTTATTGTAAGAAGAGTGTAGAACATTTTCTTTAGCCTTTAGAGCCGTTAGATTATATTGATCCAGGTCATTCATAGAGCTCGGCTCCTTGCATATACATCCCATGACTTTCATTTTTTCAGACATCGAGGAATTCTTTAATGCTTATTTGCATAGCTTTGAACAATCTATTTATCTCTTTCTCTCACTAAATTTATTTTTCTCTAAGATCCCCTAGCTGATATCGGGGCACTAATAAGTCACATGTCTTAGCTTTTCATAAGGAAAAGGTCTAAGTCTGTGTCACATGATATTGTCGTTTTTTTTATTCTTTTTTTTAAATACCTATTACATTGGGGACGAAAAATGACCCCTAGCGAGAGCCCACCCTAGAACTCAATGGCTCCGCCCCTGGGTGCAGTGCGTTTTTATTATTTCACTTGTGAATTCATTTTGCACTTATGTTGAGAAAAAGAGTGACATCAAAGAAAAGTGAAAAACAATCTGAAATGTACAAAATAATAGAGAGAAAAAAGTAATTATATGAAAATAGTCAATAGCATGTGGAACTCTTGATTATTTCTATTACAAGAATTTTAAATTTTGTCTTAAGTTTAAAACGACGGCTTTGTAAACTTGGCTCGATCGGGCCTTATTAAGTAAAAGACCTCTATTACTATTTTTCTCTTCTTGAACTTTGTAATCTTGCTATTTCAATTTAATATAAGAAAACTTCATTAAAAAAAAAAGGTCACTCCCTTCTTGTGCTCCAAATAGTTGTCTATAAATCCATAACTGGAAAACGTAATACGCAAAATAAGCGATCATCATTTTATGTCTTGGGCTCGTTATTTGTTACGGCACTCCCTTTTTGATTCTTTAGTGTAGTTTAATTATTTTAATAAAGTGAATTACAGTTCAAAATTTGTAGACATTTCGTCCAAAAGAATCGGAACTATTCCTATGTTAATTTCAACAATGACGTATTTTTTGTGTTCACTACAACAATTGTTAAGGATGTTGTCCAAATATATGTTTATAATATTTAGTCATGCGCCGATGATTGGTAAAAATAAAAGGGATAATTCCATCAAACCCCCAAACTATGGTACCTTTTACCGAACGAAGTCAGAACTTTCATTTTAGCTCTTGTGCCCCCTAAACTTTAGTCGTTTGTGCGAATTGCCCCATTTTCCAGTTTTTGGCAATTTTTCCACAAAAAAATCGTTGAAAAAATTATTTAAAGTTTGACTAAAATCTTCGTCTCCTTGAGATGGTTCCGATGGTGGTGACGGTGTCGCAAAATTCAAAGCCAATACACGGGAAATTAAATTTAAGTGTATTCAACTTAAATTAGAATTTCCATATTATAACTTTGAATTTTGCATCACCGTCACCACCATCGGAACCGTCTCAAGGAGACGAAGATTTTAGTCAAACTTTAAATAATTTTTTCAACGATTTTTGGTGGAAAAATTGCAAAAAACTGGAAAATGGGGCAATTCGCACAAACGACTAAAGTTTAGGGGGCACGAGAGCTAAAATAAAAGTTCTGACCTCGCTCGGTAAAAGGTACCATAGTTCGGGGGGTTTGATGGAATTATCCCAAAATAAAATACTCCTTATCTATGTTGGATGGTTATTTCAAACATTGTTTCAAACTATATTGGATTCCTAACTGTGTTTCAGGTCCGTACAATATAGGTTGATTGTCCTTGAACAACCATCCATTTTTTTCTATTTTGTAGTGTTACTATTCATTATTTTTATACATCAAATAATAGTTCATGGAACAAAACATAAACAATCATTGTTAATATAAAAGATTAATGGCAAATGTTATTTATGAGAATACAATCACAAAGTACACGTTCTTAATAAAACTGCTACTCCTTAACTAGCAACTAGGGTAGACTATACAAAATTAATACAATAACAACGTGTTTGGATGCATGATACATTGTGTTTACTTGTGTAATGTGGTGATTAATTCCGTAATATTATTTATTATTATCATGTTTGGTTTATTCTTGCACCTGCACATTAATTTATTTATGAACCGTAAGTGGGTGTTTGCTTCACTTCATTCAACCCCACAATTTGGACACAAAACCATTTTTGCCCTCAACTTTTCCTACTTGAATTTTATTAATTAAACGAAAGGAAAAATGGACAATAGAACTTCCATAGTTTCAGCCTGGATTTTCTTCAACACCATAACACCCAAATTCAGAATCTATCAAATCCTTGCCATATAGAGACCATTATATTTTCTTCAACAGTCTCTAGCTAAAACTTCTGGAATTCTCACCAAATGGTTTCATGAGTCCGCTCTACAGTTCGCCGACTCGAGCCAACAAAAAACAATCGGCGAGCTTGAGAAAATTAATGGAAGAGTTGAAAAGAAAAGGAGGATGAAACTTCAGTTGCTTATTTGAAACCTTTGCTCAATTTCGTGAAAAGGAAAAGAGGCACAATAAAGCAACGTCTCTGCTGCACAATATTTTGGGGGTTAGTTGGGTCATTTGCATCCAATTTTGGAGGGTAGTAATGGAATGACAAGTTTATCAATACATGTCACTAATTAATCCGAGGGGGGAGGCTGAGATTAATAATGCTGAGTATTCACGTGACAGCTCAGCTTTTGGGGGTAAATAACGGGCTCTCCACATTGTATGACGCATAAACCAAACATGAGATATATACCCACTATTTTATTAATATGCCCTATTGACCCCATCCAAACGCGATGTAACAACTATACTACTCTAATACACCTCTAATAAATTGATGTTCCATCGGCCCATAAATTTTGAAATGTAGACAAGCAAAGCGCGTTCAGTGAAGTGCCTTAGTTAGAATATCAACCCATAGGTTCAATGTGTTGACATATGAAACAGTGAGGTGACATTTCATCGTTAAGTCGCGAAGAAAGTGGATATCACTGGTAATGTGCTTCATTCGAGAATGCATCACAAGATGAATGGCAAGACGAGTAGCACTCACATTGTCACACAACAGTCGGGGCGACGAAGAAATGGGAATATGCAAATCCCAAAACATATGTTTGATCCAACGAAGTTCAATAGCGGCAGAAGCAAACGAACGATACTCAGCCTTGGTACAGAAGCGAGCAACAACATTATGTTCTTGAGAACGCAACGAGATCGGATTGGGGCCAAGAAAGAAGATATAAGCCCAGATGGATTTACCATCATTCAAACAACATCAAGTCTGAATTCGAGAAAGTTCAGAGAGAGATATTCGTAGGGCGACGGAATAAGAGGCCATCATGAAAGTCTCTGATAGGGGTATTTTAGGATTGGCCCAGCACTGTGGATTGGGCCGGCCCAAAATCGTATCGAACTGGCCAAATTCGATACCTTTAGCGCATCGAATAACCTTGATTCGATGCGCTTCATACAGCTGTCTATGGGTCCCGCAAAACGAGGCTATTATATATACCCCGGTTTTTAGTCTTCAGAGAGAGAGAGAACCCAAGTCCATACCTTACCACATCGAATCGCCCAATTCGATACGCTTCATTGTTCGACGCGTATCAGAATTCGACACCAACAGTGTTCTATCAAAGCCATATCGAATCAACCCTGCATCGAATCAGTACAGTTCGAGGCGCACATCGAACAACCGCAATTCGATGCGTTGAATAGTTTGTGTTATTCATATATTTAAAACATTGTAAGATCTGTAATAGATAGTAGTTGTTTCGGACAAAGTTAGTCCGGTTTACATTATTGGATTAACATTATTTTGGTTATTTATATTCCGATTGTATTGTTTTACTGTGTTCTATTACCGTGACGAAATAAGACCAAAATATTGGCGCCGTCTGTGGGAACACCGTTAATATTGTTTTAGGTATAAGCAACTAAGATGACAAATAAACGGCACATGAATGCGGATGAAATAAGGGAAAAAGAGAAGAAGGTCAAAACAGAGACAATTCAGAGTAAGCAGCAAATTAAGTCTAAAGAACAAGCACGAGACAAAACAGAAAGTCAATTACTAAGGCAATGGCAAGAATGTAAGATGGAGCCTTTAGGGGAGTTCAAGATTGTACAGCTCTTTAAAGAAAGCACAGATAAAATAATAAAGATTGGAGTAGAAATGGATTGGATAATAGAGGCTGCATTGGTAGGTTGTCTCTGTCGTAATTCAGATATTTTTGCATGGTCCGATTATGATCTTCTGGGAATAGACTCAAGAATTATAGTACATCGATTGAATGTAGATAAGTGTGCAAAACCGATACGGCAAAAGAAGCAAAACTTTAGCAAAGAAAAGAATGAAGCGGCTGAAAATGAGGTGCAAGAGCTCTTAGCAGCATGGCATATTTATGCTATAAGATTCTCAGAATGGTTAAACAATATAGTGCTAGTCTTGAAAAAAGAAGCTACATGGAGAATGTGTGTAGATTATACATATATAAACAAGCCTTGCCCAAGGGATCCTTTTCCGTTGCCTCTGATAGATCTACTTGTGGATTCTACAGCAGGATGTGCACTGTTGAGCATGATGGACGCGAAAAGTGGTTTTCATCAAATCTTCATGGCAGTGCAGGATCAGAGCAAGACAACATTTGTTACAGATACCAGAGTGTATTGTTATAGGGTAATGCCGTTTGGATTGAAAAATGTGGGAGAAACTTTTCAAAGGCTGGTGGCTAAGATGTTTTATCATCAAATTGGAAAAATCGATGGAAGTATAATGAGAACCTATGGAATGAAATTAAACCCCAAAAAATGCACTTTTGGGGTAACGGCCGGAAAGTTTTTAGGAAAATGCACGTTTGATAGCTTTGGGAAGATTTATATCAACTTCTGCAGAAAAGAATCTTCCTTTCTTCAAAGTGATGAAATAGAACAAAGATTTTATTTGGACACCGGAGTGTGAAAAGGCTTTTAGACCAATGAAGAATTATCTTGTAAGCCCGCCGTTGTTAGCGAAACCGGAGGAAAATGAAATGTTGTATCTTTATTTGGCGGTATCTACAAACGCAATCAGTATAGTATTACTCAAGCAAAAAGGAAATCAGCAATTACCCATACATTACGTGAGTAGAGTACTGCAAGGGGCGGAGAGAAACTACTTGGAAATAGAGTTGTTCGCATTGCAATTGTTGTTACAACTCGGAAGTTGAAACCGTATTTTCAGTCCCACCCAATTACTGTGGTAACAGACAAACCATTGAAGCAAGTGTTGGCTAAGCCAGAAACCTCTGGTCGATTGGTGAAATGGGCAATTGAACTTAGTGAATTCGGATTGGAGTTTAAGCCGCGAGTTGCAATCAAAGCGCATGCTTTAGCAGATTTCATGGCCGAGACTTTGGGAAACAGTGTAGTTGAGACCACATGCTGTATTTTTTCTATATCAAATCAGGTTGGAACCAGCAGAGCAACAACAACGTGGATACTACACACGGATGGATCCGCTACCACTCATGGAGGAGGAATTGGAATACATTTTCTTTCCCCGGAGTGAAGGGAGTTTGAATTTGCTATTAGCCTGAATTACATGGTAACAAATAACAAAGCCGAGTATGAGGCAATAATTGCTGGTATCAAAATGGCACTCGGGCTTAACGTAGAACATCTGGACGTATTCACCGACTCACTCTTGGTGGCAAATCATTTTTCGGGAAGATATGAGACGCGTGAGGAAACAATGAAGTTGTATGCCGCTAAAGTCAAAGAATTGGCAAAGAACTTCAAATTCTTTGACATAACTCAGATCCCTAGGGACAAAAATGCAAAGGCAGATGCGCTTTCTAAATTCACAAGCTCTTCAGACGTTCTGGTGGAAAACCAAATCACACTTATGGTTGCTGATAAACCTTCGATTGGGATATCAAAATATATTATCATGGAAGCCCGGGTGGAGTTTATAATGACGATACAAGAAGACCCGTCTTGGAAGGATGAAATCATGATTCATCTTCAGCAGGGCATTCTCCCAGCAGATCCAAATGCACAGCGCAGAATGCGTTACAAGGCTTATAGATTTACTATCGGCAATGGAGAATTATATAAAAGATCTTTCGAAGGACCATTGTTGAGATGTCTGACTCCTACTCAAGCTGAATATGTAATGGAAGAGATCCATGCAGGTTGTTGTGGAAATCACTCCGAGGGAAGAGCTTTAGCTCAACGGATATTGCGTCAAGGATATTATTAGCCAACTTTACTTAAAGATGCGATAAATTTCTCGAGAAAGTGTGATAGTTGCCAATACCATGCTCGTCTCATTCATAGACCAGCACGCCAGCTACAACCCATCGACGTGGCATGTCCATTTGATCAGTGGGAAATTGATATTGTGGGTCCATTTCCACCTACCAAAGGACAAAACCGATACTTAATAGTAGCAGTTGAGTATTATACTAAGTGGGTCGAAGCAGAAGCTATAACGTCAATCACAGAGAAGAATATGATCGAGTTTATATGGAAATACATCATATGCCGTTTTGGCATCCCGAGGTCTATTGTATGTGATAACGGCACGTAGTTCAGCGGAAAGGAGATCAAATCATGGTTCGGAGAATTGAAGATATCACACAATCTGACCTCAGTGTATCATCCACTATCCAATGGTCAAACGGAATCCACTAACAAAACGTTGAAGGATTATCTCGAAAGGAGGATGAGAAGTACAGGAAAAACCTGGCCGGAAGAGCTTCAAGGAATATTATGGGCATATAGAACAACTCCAAGAACGTCCACGGGGGAGACTCCGTTTGTTCTTGTTTATGGAACTGAAGTTGTTTTACCAGCGGATATAGGTATGCCAACGCGCAGAATTGCTGATTATGATCCAGAGCAATCGGCCCGGTTGAGACAAATGGATTTGGACATGATAGGATCGACAAGAGATGAGGCATATCAACGAACTATCGCATTTAAAGCAGCAATGGCCAAAAGCTATGATAAAAGGGTTCAATTCAGGAATTTTGAAGTAGGAGATTTGGTCCTGAGAAGCATTGCAGCAAAACAGCATATCGGAAAGCTTGAACCAAAATGAGAGGGGCCTTTTAGAGTCACACGAGCAAGTTCACGAGGATATTATTATTTGGAGTCTATAAGAGGAATTCAACAGAAGCGTCCATGGAATGTGCAACATCTCAGGCGTTATTATGCATAAATTGAATAAATTTGATCAAATATTATATTACATACACTTTGATTGATATAAATCCTCTATGAATTATTAACTTCAAATTTCTGTTCATCAAATGACACAGGTAGAACATGACGGAGGGATAAGAAGGCCCAAAGGGGTCCACCTTCGCATGCTAGAAGGAAGAACATGACGGAGGGGTAAGAAGGCCCAAAGTGGTCCACCCTCGCATGCCAGAAGGAAGAACATGACAAAGGGGTAAGAAGGCCCAAAGTGGTCCACCCCCGCATGCCAGAAGGAAGAACATGACGGAGGGGTAAGAAGGCCCAAAGTGGTCCACCCCCGCATGCCAGAAGGAAGAACATGACGGAGGGGTAAGAAGGCCCAAAGTGGTCCACCCTCGCATGCCAGAAGGCAGAACATGATGGAGGGATAAGAAGGCCCAAAGTGGTCTACCCCCTCATGCCAGAAGAAAGAACATGACGGAGGGATAAGAAGGCCCAAAGTGGTCCACCCCCTCATGCTAGGAGGAAGAACTTGACGATGGAATAAGAAGACCAAATGTGGTCCAATTTCTTATGATCATCGTCGACATAATAACAGCGCGATAAAGGCTCAAGTGATCTGATTTCTCAGGTATAGCATGAATGCCTTAATAATGATAATAATAATAGCTCAAAAGGCTCATATCTGTCATATCAAACACACTAAAAATTTTAGATATGCATCGTAACATCAAACACCATTATTGAACATCAGAAAAATATTGACTCAACAGCAAGCAAATGAATGAAATAACGTTCTTTGGAATGAAATGGAAAGAAACAATATGCGAGTAAACGTAAATCAAAGGTTATAATGTCCAATGGTTGAATCATTCTCATTAAAAAAGCAACCGCTAAAGAGTTACAAGGCTCTATACAAAACAAAAGGCCTAATATCCACAGAATAATGTAACCTAAATATCACTACTCATTCGATGAATGGGGGGACTTCTGACGAAGAACCACACCCACTGAATGCGCAAAGATGGCACAATTGCTGTGAATTTGATCCTCTGTAAGAATCAATTCGTCAGTTTGTGCCCAATCATCGGGCAAGACAACTTCAACTCTTTCAGTAGGATCGTTGAGTTGATATCTACTAGGAGAAATGAGATTTTGTGCACTAAATGATGGATCAGGTACATTACTGGCCAGCACAGAAACCCTGTCACCTCGAGTAGGATACGTTCCGCCTGGTAAGACTGTTGTAGGACCAGAAGTCTTAGGTGCGCTTGCCACCCTATTTCTTTTGTCCGGTGCTGCAGGGAGAACATTTTCAAGACCCGTCGTCTTTGGAGGACTTCAGAGAAAATTGTAGACCTAGAATTCTCATAGGTAATTTTAAATCATCATCGCTCGAACCAAAAGCATCATGAAGAGCTCTTTTGATATTCTCTGAATCGCCCAGAGTAGCGCTAGGAGTGCTTTTTCTCTTTTCCTTTATGGGTCAGAGGTGAGCTCGATTTTAAGGAGCTTGAGCCGGTCACATTTGGTTTTTTACGATCGCGCCACACGGCATAAAATGAATCACCAGGCCTAGGAGTATGTAAATCGTCATTATCATAATCACTGCTAGCCTCTGGGATCTTCATTCTTGAGTTACGACTTGCATCAAGCATGTCCTTGCGAAAACCCTCTCCGAGGTACCCAAGATATCCAGCTTGATCAACACCGACTTCCATTCCGTATTTCATATCAGCAGCACCGCGAAGTAATTCCAAGAATTTATATACGTTACTTTGCGTAAAATCTCGGACGATTGCACATTTGTAATCTTCAGATTCAAAATACTGGATTTGACGGCGCAAATTGGAAATAGCATTTTCTGCGTCCACATTTGAAGCCTGAAGAGAACAATTTTTGCGTTTCAAGGATTCATTATCCTTTTTTAGTGCAATAATTTCAGCACGCAAGGCTTCAACATCCTTTTCTACTTTCTTGGCCTTAACTTTGGCATCATGTTTATCGCGGGTGGCTTTAGACGCCCTTGTTTCCGCCTCCCTAGCACGTTTTAGCGCATTTCGGCGACTATAATCCCCGTTATGAATAGTAGCGCATAGATTGTCGATGACAACATTGTGTTCGTTCTGCACCTCAACCAAACCGCTATAATCTCTGCATAGCCGATATACTGCTAGAATGACAACAACAAAGAATAAACGCCCAAAGCGAGCTAAACCTTGATATCCTAGACGGTTTATTACGGCTTACCGATCCAGCTGAGGTCATAGACTCTGCATTATCTCTCCAGCTTGCTCCTCTCTTAACCTATAATTGCCCAGGGTGGCGCTTAACGATTCAGAATTCTCATCATTGAGAAAATCATAATTAACAAGACTTCCTGGAGGGGCCGGTCTCGGATTCCCTGAAGGGCGAGGCCGTCTAGGTGGAGGCGGACGTATGTCCTGAGCATCGCGTGCAGATTCTTCTTCCGCCAATTTCCTTTTAGCGGAAGAATACCAATTCTCACCGACTGAACGAGAGGAGCTCGCTTCATCTACTTTTCCTTTTTTTCTAAATGTAGGGTTAGCCGCATTAAACCTGGCCAGATTGGCAGCAATTCTCTCGTCTTCAGCATCAATATCTTCCATTATATGGATCTGGCGATTAGTCCCAACTTTTATGCGTCCACCAGTAGAGGTTGGCGTCAACACCAATCTCCGTGTAGGCACCCGAGTGCCAGCACTAATACCACCAAGTCTTATGGTAGTATAATCAGCTCGAGGCGTATCAGAAGGGCCCGTACCCCAGTTGTCGGACATATTTCTAGGGGTTGTGGACGCAAGATCTTTTGTTACAAATGCCTCTGGATTATCTTCCGGGGCAAGGTTGGCAGTGGATGGGCCCGCCTCCGAGGGCTTATGTTGCTCGACTCGTCTCTGAGTATCATAAATGTTTTCGGGTGACATCACAATTTTACTCCGATTTCGAGATTTTGTGCGGGCCATGGAAGCCTCAGTTAAATTTTAATTTCTTCGCGCCGTTAAAAATAAGTTAAGAGCGCATCGAATTTCCAAGATTCGATGCGGTTCAGAAACGAACAAAAAATCCCTTTTGTGGAAGAGAACAAAAAAATGTCAGAGGAGGTGGACCCTTATATATAGGCCCATGGGCCGACAACTGTCGAAGGCGCATCGATTTCGATGCATCGAATCGAATTTGAAAAAATTCAATGCCTATCAGCAACACGCATCGAATTCGATGCGTCACATCGAACTTGTAAAAATCGATGCCTATCAATAGTACGCATCGAATAGGCACAATTCGATGCCTTCAAATCAGTCAGCAGTGAGCATAATCATAAGTTTGGAAACTTTTCTCATCTTGAGAACGTCTCCCAAACTGGGGTGACTATGTGATAGGGGTATTTTAGGATTGGCCCAACACTGTGGATTGGGCTGGCCCAAAACTGTATCGAATTGGCCCAATTCGATACCTTTAGCGCATCGAATAACCCTGATTCGATGCGCGCATCGAATCGAAATTATTTGATGCGCTTTATACAACTGTCTATGGGTCCCACAAAATGAGGCTATTATATATACCCCAGTTTTTAGTCTTCAGAGAGAGAGAGAACCCAAGTCCAAACCTTACCACATCGAATCGCCCAATTCGACACGCTCCATTGTTCAACGCGTATCAGAATTCGACACCAACAGTGTTCTATCAAAGCTATATCGAATCAACCCTGCATCGATTCAGTACTGTTCGAGGCGCACATCGAACAACCGCAATTCGATGCGTTGAATAGTTTGGGTTATTCATATATTTAAAACAGTGTAAGATCTGTAATAGATAGTAGGTGTTTCGGACAAAGTTAGTCCGGTTTACATTATTGGATTAACATTATTTTGGTTATTTATATTCCAATTGTATTGTTTTACTGTGTTCTGTTACCGTGACGAAATAAGACCAAAATAGTGCCCTTTAGGTAACAAAACACATGCTTGACCGCGTGCTAATCAAAGGGAGACGAGGAGCTCAAATGCTACATAAGTCGACTGACAATGAAGACATAGTAGATCGACAATATAATGGTGTTGGGATAGAAATAGCCTTTCTTGCTGCGAGAAACTTCAATGGCCAAGAAGTAAAAGAGAGACATATGATTTTTTATGGCAACCCGAGAGCTCAAGTACTTCGTGAAACATTCATAAGAGTGTAATGAGGAGAGGAGGTCATGATAAGGGCAGAATCCATCAAGTGTGAGGCGAGTTTGGTGATGCTTGTTTCCTCTAAAAAACGCATCGAACGTGCCTTTGAAAATAATGGAAGCGGACCGTTTTGTTGGATGAGAGTTGCGATACCACTATAGGCATCGGAGAGGCCAACGACAAATTGGAGAACAAGTCACTACTTGGAGACAGGCTCGCCGACTTTGGCAAGTTGATCGGCAAGCATCTTCAGCTTTTGGCAATAGGAACCAACTTTAGGAAAATCATCCACGATGGTGAGAAAATTGATTATCGGGTTGAACAGCACGAGAACGCTTGTTATCTTGAAATAATTCAGCCAAACTATTCCAAGCACTCATCGCGGTAGCATTCAGGACAATATGGTGTGGAGGAGGTCATTAGAAATAGTGCCACAAATCCATTGGAGGACGATGTCTTCAAGATGATCCCACATACCGTCGTTGGAATCCGCATCATCAGTGGAGGGCTGATCGGTGGGAGGGATGATATGATCAAGGACGAGAAAGGCGCAAAGCGTGGATTTTGAAGAGTTCTGCCCAAGAAGTATATTGACCGATTTGTTATCTAACATGATGGGAATGAATTTTTTTACGTTAGGAACGGTTAGCACCCGAAAATATTTGGAGGGGACGGCCATTTGTTGCAGCGTGGTGTAGGCAGTAGAGGTTGAGAAAGAGGAGGGAGAACTAGTGTGGTCATTTAGAAAAAAATAAGCTCAATACCGTGAAACAATAATATTCTCTTATCATTTTTCACTATCAATAATGTATACATATAACAATGATAGGCCTATCAATTAGGCAAGATTTCAATGAAACTACCAACTAGAGATATACAAGAATCTTTACAAATAATACTCATACTACATAATATAGTAACAATACGTGTCATGTCACGTGGATGCCACAATTGCAAGGATCGTCAATATTTGTGCATAACAAACTAGGAATCCTATGATATGTCATTGGAAAGCCACGGATGTCTAGGTCGTAATGAACAAGTAGATTTCAATTCGAAGTTCCGAAGTGGAAGTTATACCCGAAACGGTGGAACCGCGCAGATCTAGGACAACATGTCGATTATATTCAAAATACACCACCGATATGCCATTTTCGACATACCCTGGCCTTTTGCCTATAAATACTCTCCATTTGGCCATAAATGAGAGATAAAGTCATGGGAGCTCCCCAAAGCTCCTATATCGAATGTCATATTCGACATACCCATGTTTGTCGAATATACATCTCCAACATGTCAAATCTTCAACATCTGCTGATCCCCGATATTATATTCGACATAGGGAATGTTCGAATGAAAGATATTTAAGATACAGTTCTGTAGGAAGAAGAAGATTTGGTTTTGATATACGTACATCGAGATATGGCCGATATTGTGAGGCCTCGCAGAAATACCCGACATGCAGAATACCCGACATGGTATTAAATATAGAGGGTATTCGAGATGTCTCCCTCGCATGTACCTTATATTCTTGGAAAGCTAAGGGAGTCTACTGTTTGGCACTAGAAGCGGATCACGGTTTGGACCTTCTTACAAGGAGATATGGTCAAAATCGCGAAGCCGCGCAATGCAGAAACAAGTGAATCACATAGCCCGATTAGCGCTCGGTCCTCTGAATAGATAAATGAACTACATTTGGCTTGATTCCTCAATGGGATACATAGGCAGCTTGGGATAACCTGAGTTTAGTCCAAAATTATTAAAGATCCATCCGTCCCATCACCATGATGCTTGGAGTACATGTGTGCTAAGGACAAAGCTGGTTCCAGCGCAGCCCCAGACAAGCATGATGTGGAGTGTTTCGTCAGTCTGCCAAGCCAGCAGACAACAACGCACCAAATCACTGGCGTCGTCTGTGGGAACACACTGAATGTACTTGAACACAAGCACGCTTAACTTACGATTTTGGGCTGGCTCAAATTCATCAAAACCATGGAGCATATCAAGTTTCGACTCCGCCCCGCTAATCAAGGTAAGTCATATTAATTACGTTATACTGTTCACCTGCATATCAAATACCCACATTCAATATCGAGCCTATTTTAGATATACACATCCACCTTCGATATAAACATCCACCTTCGATATGCACCATGCCCGATACACTACACCCGATATGGAGATTATCTTTGACATCTCTTAAGCCTGATATCATCACTCTACGATATCATAACTTACCCAATATACGTATACACTCGATATCCTCATATCTTCGATATTCATTACACTCAACATCGCGTAGGCTCATCATCCTCCATATTCGACGTCTTTCAGACTCGACGCCCGAGATCCTCGATATAGAGTTAATTCTCGAGGTAGTATATTTTTGTATATGTTGTTATCCACTTAATTGGCAGGAATATAGATATACTCCATCAACGAAGAAAAAGAGGAGAATATCCCTTATCCACTGAGATAAGGAGGGGAAGAAGAAAAACAAAAGAAAAGTAACTCCGATATCATACAAGATACGAGGAAGAATACCTAAAAAGGTCGAATATCCCCTATCCACCAAGAAAAGAAGGAGAAAAGAAAAGAAAAAGATCCCCTATCCACCGAGATAAGGAGGAGAAAAAAAAAGAGAGAAAAATGCTGGTACAACAACAAAGAGTCTCGCCCTTAAGACATAACACTTGAAAAGGCGATTGTTCATATACCCGCGCGATAAATATGTTGACACAACAGCAAAGAGGTCTCGACCTTAGGACATATCGCTTGAAAAGGCGATTGTCCATATACCCTTGCGGTAAATATGCTGACACACAACAACGAGGTCTCGACCTCAGGACATATCGCTTGAAAAGGCGACTATCCATATATCCTCGCGGTAAATATGCTGACACAACAACAAAGAGGTCTCGCCCTCAAGACATATCGTGTGAAAAGGTGACTGTCCATATACCCTCGTTGTAGATAGGCTAAAACAACAGCCAAAGGCCTTGCCCTCAGAACAGATCAGTCATATACAATGGCCTACATTAACGATGATTTCTACATACAATGGTAAGAGGTCTCACCCTCATGACAGGATGCCACAAAGGTGAATGTCCCTATATCTTTTGCGATAGATACGAGCAAAACACGTATTATGGATATCATTGGGGTCCCTTCATAAATGAGCATTATTCTAAAGAAAAGACAAAATATCGACATATTAATATAAAATATGCTTCAACAACATTTTTCATCAATGATTGCAATGTCATACAAGATGGTGAAACAACAAAGGATCACCCGACTAAAAGATAAGCAACAAAAAAACTAAAATTATGTGGAAGTTATAAATAAACAAAACAAATACTAGTCGTTAAACACATCCTCACAATACGGGATACGACAGAGAATACCTTAACAAGTAAATGTATCTCCCATCCTACGGGATAAGGTAGATAAATACCTTAACAGGTAGACATATCTCCTATCCTACGAGATACGGTAGAGAATACCTTAACATGTGGACTTCTCTTTTGTCCTAAGGGACACGTGGAAAAAACCTTAAAATGGTAGAGTTATCTACTATCCTATGGGAAAAGCCAGGAATACCTTAACTGGTAATTTATTTATTTACTATCCTAGAGATATAATAGAAAACATATAAACAAACTCTGAAACCCTCTTTTACTCATGAATTAACCGATAAAATGGATAATGTCGACAACACAAATGAGATATGCCAGAAATGGTAGAGCCACATATACTTATATGGTAAAATGCCAAAAATAGCAAAGTAACAACTACCTATACGATAATGTTCCCGAAATGACAGAGTAACATGTACCTTTACAAAAACATGCTAGAAATGGCAAGAGCCACATCAACCTATACGGTAACATGCTAGAAATGATAGAGCAACATCTACCTACACAGTTTCATGCCTAAATTGGCAGACAGACATTTACTTACGCGATACCAAACCTGAAATGCAAATAAATCTGTACCTACACGGTACCATGCCTATAACGGCAGAGACATACGTACCTACGTGGTACCCTGCCTAAAACGACAACAAAACATGTACCTACATGGTACCCGGTCTTAAATGACAATGAATCATGCACCCACGAGATACCCTAACTGAAATAACAACAAATCAAATACACAATCCCTTACACAATATTCCTTTAAATATTACAAATAAATAAGTTACTTTGAGACACCAAACGAATCGCAAAAATTCGCTCGCAAATATGAGATGACACACTTGTATTAATCCAGACAAAAATGAACAAAGATGAACCAGATTACAACATCAAGTACCCACGCGGTAACTCGTCTCTTAAGGCACAACGACTAGTACCTACATGGTATCCCCACCTCATACGACACAAAAGCAAGTACCTATGCGGTACCCCGCCTCTCAAGGGCATATAATCGTTGCCAAATACCTCCTCTAAATTTGGCCCGAGGATGCAAATGTCATGCAGTTAGCTAGACGCCTACTCTACATAATAATGATAAACTGAAGATAACACCTATATAATGGCAGAATACTGCTACACGCTCAAAATAATGTAATAATACGATTAAATGAATAAATCATTCATACCATAATTTTATGGCAGTGGTGTTACATCCATTACCGTACTGCGGCTAATCTTACAATGAGAAACATGCTCATTATTGCATGTGAGATGCGAGTCAAGAAAAACACCAAATTCTAAAACATGTTGCAGTCGCAGTGATTACAGCATGTATATCCACTGCAAGGGTTAACATGTTTCCCATACTGGTCAATCAATTCAAAAGCAATCCACTCTACCTGGTACGATATGACTTTAACCTTTAAGGTATTGTGAATTCCTAAATGAAGCCAGCACAAACGGTAAATTCTCATCGATAATGAGATCTCCAATAATACCACTGTGACTATAAGATATATAATGCAAGGTTTAAAATGAACAACTACTATTTCAATAAATGAGGATGCATTGATTAAATAAAATCGCTCCAAAGTACAAGAAGTGTTAACCAAAAGATCATTCCAAGCAGCATAATATGCTACGCATTACATCATCGTAAACTATACAACCGACTCAAAGAGTGACCAACCTACACCCCTTATTAGTGCAAGCAAGCGATCAAATACGCATTAGGCGCAAACCTAAGAATGTCAAGAAACTTCTCTGCGTCCATCATCACATTCATTATTTTCACAATTACTATTGCCAACAGCCTTCTTTACAATGACTTTTTGTTCATTGCCTATCTTACTCTCTTTAAGATTAACAACGCTCATGTCTAAGATATATTAGAAAGAATATTAACACCTCTCTTCGAACCTATAAGTCAAATGGACGTTAACCGCCTCGTGTAAACATTGGCATTGGAAGTCCCCAATTCACTATGACGGACCTTAACGTTTCCAGATGATGTTTCATATGACTCTTTCTCTCTCACTACAACCTTGTTTGTCTTCAAGCATTTCACTATCAATTGATTAGCCTACTTTGAAGGCTGGAATGACTCACTACAAAAAGTTGCATTAAGGTACAATTGCTCGGCGATCCCGCTTAAAAATGTAAGTGACAAGCAACCTATAGGAATATAAACCAATTTTCACCTACACTGTTTGCTGGTGTTAGCTCAAAACCACCTTTGAGGTATAACAATGCTTGAAGCTACACTCCATGATAACGTAAGCTAGAAAAATTCCCAATTAGGGTATAATGAAACATACCTTGCGCGGTATCCAAGTTATTTACCTCTCACGGTACAAGGCAACATACGCTAGGTATTTATGCCGTATGGCATACTCAACCTGTTATTGTAGATTCGACCTCATATGGTACAACAAAAATCGTTTGTGATATGATACCGACTACATCTACCTATTAAGGAACTAGAATTGCACTCGGATGCTACATCTAATAAAGTACTCGAATCACTTAAGAGGTACCTACAAAGTTTGAGTGGGTTAGGTACCCACCTCACCAACGCGAGACTCGACCACACTAACGCTATGGCTGGGATAGAGCATTCAAATATTTTCACATATCCCAAATTTTTATGAAGGTAAATTCATAATAAGCAATAAATAACGCTTTTCATCGGTGACCTTGAGTTTTTGGCTCCCAATCACTCGTCAACCAAAAGCAAGGTTGGTAAAAAATAATTTTTCATAAACAGTCTGGTATACACAATCGCAAGTTATGATCACAATAATACATACAACTTTGCACATTTGCAACCTCAAGTGGTCCAACTCATCTCTGACATTAATTCTTTGAGGGCATGACGACCTAGTGCAGAGAACAAACTCTTTGTGTTTCACACTGCTCCCTACTACGACATTTTTGCCACTATATTATTATGGGCCCTCTTGCCCCTCAACCCATCACACAAACTGGTTGAGTACCCACCCCGCTACGCAAGCTATTAGACATAGTCCTCTTGCAACCACGCGTCACATCCGCCTCCATATCATCATTTACATCGAATATATGCACGTTACTTGAAATGCACTTCTTTAATCATTATTGAGTAGTGATGCATCTTAAGTATCATGTCTCAAAATTGTCATCAAGTGGCAACCACCCCCTCTGAGTTGTCTAAACGACAAAATTTTTTAATGAAGGCTACAACACGCATTTCTGATCTTTGCAACGAGAATATTGACACTCTATTTCGTAAGAACGAAGGTCAACCGCTATCTTTTTGAAGAAAACTTATTAGGTCCCTAAACGGGTACATAAATTTAATTCAAGTGTAAGGTCTGAATTTGCATATGGTTTTTTCTTTACACCCCCCTGCAAATTGGAGGACTAATAATGGTGTGCGTCGGAATTGAATGATAGGCGCTTAATCAAAGTTTAAAATGTGATTATTCTCCAACTTCACATTCCAAACTGGGGGACTACTGGTATGCATAATTATATCATCCAATTAGAGTTTGAAGTATGCTCATATTCCAAAAGCACACTCCAAACTTGGGGACTACTGATACTACATAATATAGTAACAATACGTGTCATGTCACGTAGATGCTACAATTTCAAGGATCCCCAATATCTGAGTATAACGAACTAGAAATTCTATGATATATCATTGGAAAGCCACAAATGTCTAAGTCGTAATGCAACAAACAGATTGCAATTCGGAGGCTCGGCGTAGAATTATGCCCGAAACGATAGAACCACACAGATTTGAGACAACATGTCAAATATATTCGATATACACCCCAATATGCCATTTTGGACATATCCTGGACTTTTTTCTATAAATACCCCTCTATTTGGTCATAAATGAGAAACAAATTCATGGGAGCTCCCTAGAGCTTCTATATCGAATCTCATATTCAACATACCAATGTATGTCGAATATACATCCCCGACATGTCATCTTCGACATGTCACTTTCGACATCCACTAATCCCCAATATTGTATTCAACATAGGGAATGTTCGACATGTGAGGTATTCAAGATACGGTTCTATAGGAAGAAGCAGATTGAGGTTTCGATATACATACATCGAGATATGGTTGATATCATGAGGCCTCGCAGAAATACTCAACATACAGAATACCTGGCATGGTATTCAATATACAGGATATTCGACATGTCTCCCCGACATGTACCTTATATGCTTGGAAAGCTAAGGGAGCCTAATTTTCGTATCAATAAGAGAATCAAAGTTTGGACCTTCCTACAAGGAGATATGGTCAAAACCGTGAAGCCGCGCAATGCAAAAACAAGTGAATCACATAGCCCGATTAGTGCTCGGTCCTCAAAATAGATAAATGAACTACGTTCAATTTGATTCCCTCAGTGGGATACGTAGGCAACTTGGGATAACCTGAGTCCAGTCCAAAATCATTAAAGATCCATATGTCCCCTCACCACGTTGCTTGGAGTACATGTGTGCTAAGGACAAAGCTGGTTCCAGCACATCCCCGAACCAACATGATGTTGAGCGTTTCGTCATCCTGTCAAGCCAGCAGACGACAACGCATCAAATCAAATACAAAATATTTATCGGCTCTATTACTATGCGTCTTTCTACCAACTAAGATATACAATAATCTTTACAAATAATTCAAAACATTTATCGCTCTATTACTTCACGTCTTTTATGCCGATATCGTACTTTCTGTATGAACTTTTTGTCGGAGCTGTGATTTATGAAGCATTTTTCCTTTTAAAAAAAACACGTGTACGGTGTGCGTAATTGTGCAATTTGAGTTAGATTTGGTGTTGAAAATCAACAGATTCGAGAAAAGGTTGCCTAACTTGTTGTGGTTAGGTTGTGAGAACGAAATACCGCTACATGAATCTGATTATTCCATAAAATGCACGAATGTTAAATAATGATGGAGATATCCTTTAAAGACGTACAGTTCCGTACTATCACAAAGTTGACTTCGTACTCAGATAGCCACTTTCGATTTCATTGATCAACATATATGTAAGTAGTACACCAGCTTGTCAAAAGCACAAAATTACATAATATGAAGGAGAGCTACTGATAATAGTAATAATAATCAATAAAGGAAAGAAAAATAAACAACCATTATTAATAGAGCATTGCAGCAAGGAGCTACTCCTCCAAAATCTTTGAAACTTTACATTGTTGCACACATTTAATCCAAAATTCTTCCTCAATGATACAACATGCATCGTTCATCTTCATTTCCCCTTCAATGAATGAACACCAAATGCATATCATAGGGTTACCGGCCATTTAGTATCTCATGATTCCTTGATTGACCAAAGATCCTGAAACAACGGAGTTTCCATCGTCTGAAAAAGAAATTCAAAAAAGAACATAGTTAAGTAAGAGATTCAAAGATCTTATAGTTGTGTTGTATTATTTGAGTATTAATGATCTTTAATGATTAGTTTCTTACTAAGCGGCGTCCTAAACACGAAAAAGCATGTTCCGATGACGAAGTAGCATAGCAGAAGAACAAGTCCTTTTATATAATGAGATGTTCCATCCTGTAACATAAAATGTTGTCAATAACTTTTTCGAATATCCATAAGGAAAAGTTTAACCTTGTTAAAATCCATCTAGTAATAAATTTAGATCAATAATTTTTTACCTGTAATGTGAAAGCCGTGACAAGAATTGATAGGGCAAGAGAACTAGTTTCAAGGAGATTGAAGTCGAGATCCATTTTAATACCGATGATCCACGACACTATTACACTCAATGGGACCTGAATTATTTCAAGAATAAGAAAATTAGCGTCTCAATAATTAGTATCAAAATTAATTTTATAATTAACTAAGGCTGATAATCTTACCACAAACATGGCAATTTGAGTTGCTGATCCTAGAGCAACACCTAGAGTTATATCCTGCATGGGTAAATAACATTTAATTAATTAATACAAAAGAATTTGCCATAACGAAATTTTGTATTTACAGAAAATCCATTTAATGACTGACCAATTTATTCTTGAATGCAAAAATGATAGCTCCTGCATGCTCGGCTGCATTTCCGACTATCGGTAGTAGAATCACGCTGATGAAGCTTACGGACAATCCCCACGACTCCGAGGTAGCCTAATCGACGTCCAAACACCATTTTGCGATTAGTTTAAGGTTTTTATAACAAAGAATTGCAATTATAAGAGATTTAAGAGTTAGAGAAGAGATTAACTTACCTCAATTGTTGCAACAACATATTCCGATAGCAGCGCTACGACTCCAGTCATCAAAATTAACCAAATAAATGCGCCCCAGAATCCGATCACTGCTTGTTCGTCATCGGACACGACATCGCTATCTTCTTCGTCCTGCAAATTGTTAAATTGAGTAAAAATTAATGAATTTGCCTGTAGAGTTAATTAGGAAAATTCATTAAAAAAGAGGCACTCACTTCCTGTGCTTCAAATAGTTGTCGATGAGTCCATAACTGGAAAACAAGATATGCAAAGTATGCGATCAACATTATAATGCAACTCGCCCTTGATAGCTGAAGTGTCCCGACTGCAGTTAATTCCGGAGATTTTCCAGCAAACTTAAACATCAAAGGCAGTACATGGCACAACAATCCGAGCAACAATAGTAACGAGTTCACATCCGCTTGTTTCTGCATTTGCATTACAATCCATTATTAAATGAGACCAACAATTACATCTAGAATTTATTTAACTGCCGCCTCAGGTTTATATAATAGATTGATGTGTCCAACATGGCAGTCACGTGCAGACTAGACTAGCCATGTGTGGACTATAAATCTTTTTATTATGCCCGACACATGACACTTTTTTTTAAAAAAGTGTGCGGCATGAGCTGAATTATCGTCTTCAAATGAAGTTTAATTGCAATTAAATGAACTTTTTGCTTACCCTGTCGAAGTTTTGTTCTTTCGACATATTAGCAATGCCACCACAGAAAAGCGAGGTTCCAAGGACTAAAAGAAGGTTTGAGAGTATAGATCCCAACAAAGAGTACTTCACAACATCTACTTTGTTTTGAGTGAGAGCAAGTATAGCTATTATCAGCTCTGTTGCATTCCCACATGTTGCATTTAGAAGCCCTCCAACTGCAAGTAAATTACGGATTTAAGCCAAAATATATTAGGAATTAATTCCATGAAATTAATTAGATTTCTCATAAATTCTATATCAAGTAGTTTAATAATTTAACAAATCACAACATGGGGAATATTGTTGGCTAGTATATGTGATTTTGTCTGTTACTACCATACATACACAAGAATATATTTTGTAGCAGAAAGTTGCAGGAAAAACAGATTATAATCTATCAATAAAATTCTCTGATATTTGGATGCGAATGAGATCTTATTGAGTAATTAATAAACAAAATTTTGGTTTCATCAAAATGGGATAATTTATCAAATCTTTGGATCTTGATTTGGGCTCTTTCCAGATAATTAAATAATAACCCCTCAAATAAAATAATGTTTGTGACACATTTAGCATTCTTCTTGTCACATGATTTCGACTAGTAACTGATAAAAACAATGCCAGGCCTAAATTTTAGATATTAAAGATGGTATGTGCCAACACTGGCTTTACAGTTAGGCAAACGTCATGGATCTTTTTGTATATTTTGGTATAAAGAAAAGTAGATATTTTGGAGTTTACCCATAAAGGACAATGTATAGTAATGTATCCACCAACTTTTAACAAGAAAATAATAATCGGAAAGTAAAGAAAATATGGAATCATGAGATGGACTCCTTAAAATTCAATCAACTAATTAAAGGTAACAATAAAAGATATGATGCACTATGGAAGCAAAAAAGCTGATCAACTCATCAAAATGATATGAACAAATAAAATTATTACCAGTTGGCCCCGTGACGAAAGCGAGTTGCCTGAATTTGAAAATACAAGACGAAGAGGAAAAGCTGTTAGCTCAAATATATATTAAATATTACATATAGAGAGATTAAGAAAATAAATTAATAAATCAATATAATTATGTAAATTATTCTTACTCTGTGAGGAAACTAATTCTTTCGGCAAGTGGAATGAGTCCAAGCATACTCAAACCGAACACGTATGGCTGTTCACAAAATTAAAACTACGTTAAGCTACATAATCACTTGAGACTTTAAAAGTTAATCTAAATGAAGATATATTCATCTAATTTATTTAATATGCGTTAAAAAACCTCTCAACCACTCCTTAAAAAATCCTCAACCAAGAAATCTAATTCCTTACCTAAATGCATGCGGTGTCGTTTAATTTGCCACCAACAATATGCAGATTGCAGAATAATGAATTATCTCTATTAATCAGAATTCAATTACCGGCGTAAATACACGTTTAAGCTAATAGAATATGGAAATTTTCACTGTCCAGAATTTAATAAGATTTTAATTCCGACAGTTAGTTGCACCATCCCGCGTCACCTTCAGGTCATCGTATTACATAAAATCCTAATTTTCCGAAAAAACACACATGCAACTGGGTCTTTTTAAGCCATCCGATACCCAAATTTCCCCATAAATATTCACTTCATCAAATCCAACATAATAATATGCATTGATTCAAAATAGAAATCCAATAATTTCACTTGGTGCATATCCTTAGAAATTAAGTAAAAATGCATACATAATAACATAAATCCACATTAGCAATAATACAATAAACAAATTAGAACAAGTCATTAAACTCGTCATATCCTATGATGACATAAAATAAAATAAAAACAAAGCATTATAATTAGTATATATACTCACTCTTCCAAAATTGCGAAATTCGGCAACGATGGCACACGGTATAGCCAAAAACAAGATCGCCAACTTGGTCCCCAACAAAACCTCTTGAAGATTCGTTAAAAAATCCCTCAAAAACCCGACACGAACCTTTGACACCATCGAAAGGTCCGATTTCTTCCTCAACGACGAGGACGACATGTTGTGGGCCGTCCGCCCGTGCTTCATTTCTTTGCTCAACAACTTTATGTTGCCATTTTCCAGGAATCGTGCCTCTTGTGACGACACCGTTTTGATTTCCTTCATTTTTTTGGTTTGTAATAAAAATGTGTGCGGCTTTTGAAAGGAATAAAAGGGCAATGAAGGAGTGAAACTGTTTGTGGAGTGAACACGTAGATGAGAGTTTATATAAGGGTGTACGGTATGTAATACTAATACGTACGTAACGAGGGGAGCTTCGTGGAAGGTGCGCTTTTTTGTATTTATTTTTTATGAGTATAATGCAACAGAACAAAATGTGGCGTGCGGGAGAGAGGGGATTAATTACCTACGTGGCTTTTTGTTCTATTATATTCTTTTCGTATATAATTAATCTGAAAGAGAATGGCTAGCTTATTATTTTATGTATAAATTTTGTCATCTCAATCTTTTCTCACTAAATAGTGAAACACGCCGTAGATATGTGCCACTTGTCATGATCATTATACTCTAATATATATAAAATAACAATTGTCTTGCATGTTTTCTAGTTTGGCAATATCTCGTATATATAGAATAAGGTCGATTACAAGTGTTACTACGAGTATATCGCTAACTAGGCCTACTCTAACTATGCTAGTCTTTAATACACTACAAAAAAATTGGGTCATTCTCGACCGCAAAGCCGGTCGGGAATGACCCATCGGCGGTCGGGAATAACCCTTTCTCGACCGCTATTCGGTCGGGAAGACGCGGTCGGCGTTGCTTCGGTCGGGAAAAGTTTCCCGACCGCTTTTCGGTCGGCGAGGACTTTTTCCGACCGCCTTTCCTAACCGAAATGCGGTCGGGAATTTCCCGACCGCCAATTTCGACCAAAAAACGGTCGGGAATAATTCCGACCGCTTAACGGTCGAAAAAAAGGTATCCCGACCGAAAATCGGTCGGGAACTCTTTTTCAAAAATCCTGATCGATTTTCGGTCGTTCAATTCTGAATTTCTTTCCTGACCGAAAAGCGGTCGGTAATACTTTTCAGTATTCCCGACCGACGGTCGGTCAGGCCTATTTACGAGACATCCCGACCGTCGGCCGGTCGGGACTTTTCCCGACCGCATGTCGGTCGGGATTAAGATTCATATTATTCCCGACCGGCATGCGGTCGGGATAAAATTCATGTCTTTTCCGACCGCGTCCCGGTCGGGGATAAGATTCATATTATTCTCGACCGATTTTCGGTCGGGAATAAAATTCAACATAACAAAAAAAATAATATTTCGGTAATAATTACCGGAATATTATTTTTTTAATATTTTGCAACATTTTAAAAACATTATTTAGTTTTTTTGTGTTTTACATGAGTAATTAAATTTTTGATTCATTGCTCAGTCTAAAACACAAAATAATTAAATAAGTTTTTGATTATTGAAAAGTTGAATAAAGAAGTGAAAAAATTTAATTTTGAAGTTGAAAGAAAAAAGGGTTTGAAAAAGTGTTTGAATATGAAAAAAGTGTTTGAAAAAGTTTTTGAAGAGGAAAAAAGTGTGTGGAGATGAAAACATGAGGAGAATAATGAAGTGTATTTATAGAAAAAGTTAAAAAAAAATTGAATTTTCGTCAAATTTGAATTTCCCACCAAGTCCCGCCAACTTTTTTCGATTATTCCCGACCGATTTTTGGTCGGGATTGTTGAATTTTTTCAAAAATTTAAAAAAACCGCCAAATTTTCAAAAATTGCTGCCCAGAAACGCGGGAAATGCTGACCGCATTGCGGTCGGGAAAAGCTTAAACATTATTCCCGACCGAATATCGGTCGAGAATAACGTTGAATATTATTCTCGACCGACATGCGGTCGACAATAATAGTCAATGCCGACCGAAAATCGGTCGAGAATGGGATTGAATATTTTTCCCTATCGCATATCGGTCGGGAAAAATAGTAAATTTTACCTTTTTTCGATCTTTTGGAAAATCTTGACGTGTTTGTTAAGTATAACTATAGAATCTCATTAAATTCATGAATTGCACTATTAGTTAGTTAGTTTAATGTACTTTTAATTATTAAATTAGTATAGTTTATCTGAGTATAAGTTAAGTTAGTTTGGAGTTTTACATATAATAATCATACGTAGTATATAGGAGTTCACAATTGCCGATTAACATTTGTTACGAGCGTTAGTATAGAGAGGCTACTTGTGATATATATATTAACATGTGTTTAACATAATCGTAAGTAGTTACATTATTAGCAACTAAATATACTAATCTATTTATAAGTAACAATATGAATCGACGCTTCAAACGATTCATCAACGTGCAACAAAATTTTTTATTTTTTTGATTTTTAGTAATATATAACTAATACTGATTTACTTGATCATTAAATGAACGATTTACCTAAAATTGAGAGCGAAATTGTGAAATTAAGAATATGAATATTATTCCCTACCGAAAATCGGTCGCCAATAACCCTAAATTCTAAACCCTAAACCCTAATATTCCCGACCGGACTGCGGTCGGGAATAACAACGGTTATTATTATTCCCGACCGCGATTCGGTCGGGAATAACAACGGTCAGGATTATTTCCGACCGAACTGCGGTCGGGAATAACTGTTACCGTTGTTATTCCCGACCGCAGTTCGGTCGGGAATACTTGTTACCGTTGTTATTCCCGACCGAAACGCGGTAGGAAATAACTGTCAACCCCCCTATAAATACCCCCTCCCTATTCCACTTGAGAAATCATCTCAACATTCATCCTTTGTTAAGGTATATACGATTTCCTATTGTTATAACTGTTTTTGTTAGTTTTTCTCAATTAAGATCGTTTTTATTAAGTTTTTTTTAATGTTTCTTTGTTTTAGATATTGCGGTAAATGCAACGAGGGGCGTGTGTTTGCAAAGAATACTTGATCTAAGTATTTTCTACGCTACAACAAGTAAGTATTAATTGCCTTGGCTTCGTTGTACTCGAGTTTTAAAATTTTTATATAAATGATAAATATATTGATTGGTAAAATTAATTGTAACAATTTCTTTTTAATTTTCTTAGATTAGAAATGGATTATCGTCCCGATAGTTCTTGAATGTACGATAGGATAGATAGTAACACTTGTTATTTGAATCAACATTACGTGGTTAGGGTTCGTGAATTCATACAATATGCATCACAACAAACAGATTACGTAGATCTAAGAAATTGTATTAGGTGCCCGTGCCAGAGATGCATCAATTTAAAGTTTTTTGATCGAAACGTAGTACGAGATCATCTTCATAAGTGGGGGTTTGTGTATCAATATTGGATATGGGTGTTGCATGGAGAGAAGGCGAGCGAGGCATCTACATCATATGTACATGAATCACCGTCTGCTAGTATTCACGTTGATAGTCCGGTTTATGCCGATACTTCGTTTAGAGAATTGGTTGTGGATGCATATGGGGGTCGATTTGTTGAGGGTGAGGTGCGCAACGAAGATCCAAGTCCCGAGGCAAAGGAGTTCTACAAATTGATGCAGATGGGAGACATAAAAATGAACAGTAAGAAGTCGAAGACTGTGCTCCAGTGGTTTGCCGAGTTCTTAACTACCAAGACGATGCACAAAGTAGTTAATGTCGCTTGCGAAAAGTACTTAAGTTTGTCTAAAGATATTATGGACCCAGAGATTGAGGAAATGCTACCGAATACGGTTCCAGGCATGAATAAGATGCTCGCGGGTTTGGGTTTAGGGTACGAAAAGATCGACGTATGTTGGAATTTTTGTTTCTTGTACTACGGCGATAATGCCAACAAGGATCTCACATCGTGTCTGATATGCAAGACCGATAGGTACGAGGCTGGTAGAAAGTCCAGGATCGCAAGGAAGAAATTGTGGTACTTCCCCCTAGGCCCTCGATTACAGAGGTTGTTTTATACTGTAGGCACTTCGAGACATATGACTTGGCATTTGAAGTGTCGAGAGTCAACAGATAGAATAATTCACCCAGCTGCAGGCGAGGCGTGGAGAGATTTTGATCGTACGTATTCGGACTTCGCAGCAGAGCCTAGAAGTGTCCAACTCGACCTATGTACTGATGGGTTCACACCGTTTGGGCCATCTGGGAAGAACTACTCTTGTTGGCCCGTGTTTGTTACCCCTTATAACCTTCCGCCGAATTTATGCATACGACCGGAGTTCATTTTTCTGAGCCTTATTATACCCGGTCCAAAGAGTCCTGGAAAGCACTTGGATCTTTTGCTGAGACCGTTGATTGATGAGTTGAATGATTTGTGGAGTAATGGTTTGTGGACATATGACAGCTCACGAAAGGAAAACTTCCAAATGCGAGCGACCCTAATGTGGACTATTAGCGATTTTCCTGCTTACGGAATGTTGTCCCAGTGGAGCACGCACGGTAAGCTGGCGTGCCCTTATTGCATGGGTGAGACAGATTCTTTTACACTAAAGCATGGAGGAAAAGCCTTGTAGTTCGATTGTCATCGTCGGTTTCTACCAGAGTGTCATAAATGGAGGTACAACAAGAAGGATTTCTACAAGGGTAGGGAGGTACTTGAAGCGCCCATTCCAAGGAAGACAAGAGCGCAAATGAGGGCAATTGTGGATAGGTTACGATCGGTTAGATTTGGGGCAAACTCCACAAAGCTTCCGGGCTTTAACACAGCTCATAACTGGTGTCGTCGAAGCATCTTTTGGGAACTACCTTATTGGTCCACGAACTTGATTCGCCACAATCTAGATGTGATGCATTGTGAGAAGAACTTTTTTGAGAACATCATCAACAGGGTGTTGGACGATGCTAAGTCGAAGGACAACATTAAGTCGAGGCACGATCTTAAGTTGTTGACCAACCATAAAGAATTGTTCTTGAAACCCAGTGGAAGAGGAAGTGAGTACATAAAGCCAAAGGCAAAATATTGTCTTACGAGGGATCAAAAGAACATGGTGCTTGATTGGCTGACCGAACTAAAGTTTCCTGATGGATATGCCTCGGACTTGGGACGATGTGTGCAAAAACAACAAGGAAATTTGTATGGAATGAAGAGTCATGATTGTCACGTCTTCATTCAGAGACTGATCCCGATTGCATTTCGCGAATTCTTGGAACCCGAGATTTGGGGGACCTTAGTAGAGATTATCCTTTTTTAAGGCGATTTGCGCCTTAGAGGTGTCGGCCGAAGATATGGAGCGATTGGAGGAATCGTTTATTGTTACCATGTGCAAGATGGAAATGATATTTCCTCCTTCATTTTTCGACTCTATGGAGCATTTAGCCATACAACTTCCGTACGAGGCTAGAGTTGGTGGTCCAGTTCATTATAGATGGATGTATCCATTCGAGAGGTACGATCTTATATTTTTAATAACAATTATCTTTTAAAAATATCGATTCTTTGCCTAATCTTTCATTTCTATGAACTAGGCGGATGTTCGACATGAAGGGTTCAGTAAAGAATAAGGCGAGGGTGGAGGGATCCATAGCCAATGAATACCTACTTGCTGAGCTCTCCAATATGTGTTCTCAATATTTGGATGTTTCTTTTCAGACTAAATATAAAAAACTCAACAGGAACGAGACACTAGATAGCACGGAGTGGGATGATGAGCTTACAATATTTCAAAAGAAAGGGGCGCCAATAGGGCCACTAAACAAAAGGCGATACTTGACTTCCGATGAGATGGAGCAAATAGAGCTTTACACGCTTCTAAACTGTCCAGAGCTTGACGAATGAGTGGAGTAAGTGGTAGTTAATTATTTTTAATAACAAAATGATTAAGCGCTTTAAAGACAACTAACTTATGATGATTTTCCTATGCAGACTGTTTGTAGAAGAGGAGTGCGGTGGACTAAGTCCAATGGAGATACAATCCAAGAGGAACCAAGAGTGCGTAGCATGGTTCAAGCAGACATATTCAAGTGGGAAATACGAGACTGACGTACGAATAGATCCTCTAATCACAGGTCCAGCTTATTCAGTGGCAACCTACGAGGGATACATTGTGAATGGGTTCAAATTTCACACCGATATGATTTTGGGCCCGAAGAATAGTGATTGTAGCGGTGTTTATGTGAAGGGAGACATGGGAGGATTCGATGCTACCAACTTCTATGGAACGTTGAAAGACATTATACAGGTGGAATATTGGGGCAGAATCCGGCCCCTATACATTGTCTTGTTCAAATGTGTTTGGTATGATATAAACGCAGGTACGCAGGAGCATTCAACGTACAAGTTGGTTGACATCAACCCGAGGCGTACCCTCAACACCAATGAGCCGTTTGTATTCGCTAACCAAGCAAAACAGGTGTACTATGTGCCCTATCCAAAAAAGACGACAGGGCGACCGGGACAGAGAGGATGGTTGGCCGTATCCACTATTCCTGCCAGACACATAATCGATATGTCATCAGTTGCAGGATCAAAAGATGTCGACGCAGGGATGCCGAACCAAGTGCTACAAGAGAATGCATCTGAAGGGTTTAACTTATGCGTGGACCTTTCCTCATTCAATATGAATATCCAATTGGCCAACGAGGGATTTGATGTGGTTGTTGAGGATGCAGTAACGGAGGGCAACGAGGAAGAGGAGGGCTATGAGGACGACGAGGGCAATGAGGAAGAGGAAGAGACAATGAGTGACTCAGATTCTGAGGATAGTATGTATGACTAGCATCGATTATGGTTTAGTAGGTCGAATTTTATTTTATAAAATAATTTGATTCACGTTGTTTAATTTCATATTATAGGCATAATTACCAATAAACAAACAACTAACACAATTTTTAATACTTAGATTAAACGAACAAATAATACTACTACTCCGCATCAAACGAACAAATAATACACAACATAATTACAGAATAAATACGAAACTAGTTTAACATTACATAATTGGTCCAAGCATCAAACAAATTACATAAATACAAACAACTAACACAGTTTTCAATACTAAAATATCCCTAAAATAAATAAAACTACTACTACTCATAGTCCTCGTCATGAAATCCAAATGTATCAGGAGTTGTGGAGGGTCCAGCACCATCATCACCATCACCGGCAAGATCGGCTGCATCACCACCGAGAGTGTCATCCTCGGGGTCCTCATCGGAGTCATCCTCGTACTCATCATCATACATCATGCAGCCCGGAGCACCATGCGCAAAAGGATCAGGAAGGGGGGCTGAGGAAGGCTGGCTGGCTCGACGAGCATCACTCATGAATCCACCTGAAGACATGGGTCGAGTAGGAGGAGTACCTGTAGTCTGGGTGATGTGCTGGGTCAAGTACTCTACGTGAGTAACAAGCTCGTCAACCCTCGCATCAGTAACAGTCCTAAGACGGCGGTTCTCCCTCTCCAACGCCCTCGCATAATCATGTGTCGTATCTGGGTTCTTCTTCGTCGAGAAACCAAACCGATCGTGACGTGCATCCGAAGGGAGACCTGCAGCCTTCCCCTTCTTCAATCCTCTTATCGCCTGACTCCACAGCTCCTGATCTAGTGGTGGCCACGTAGAACGATCTGCCTCGTACCTCTCGGTCATAAGGCGCATGTACTCCTCATGTTCATTTTGTCATAATTGTTAGTACGTAATTAAGGAAGACATATATTAATACAGTAGTCAAAGAATGCTATACAAGTTAAATACTTACGTAGATAGCCCTAAACTTGGGGTGAATCCAAACGCGGCGACGTGGAGCTCCCTCTGGCAGACCACTGGGCACATGTGTGTGCTGATAACGATATGCCTCATCGTGCCGAGGTGGAGGGGCTCATGGAGGTCTAGAAGCATCCTGCATATTGATATACATTTGTTATTTTAGATATTTAAATTTAAGACAATAATATTATTCGTATAAAAAGTCAATTTAATAAGACATACCATCCTACGTCGAATCTCCGTGTAGCTCCGGGACCCACTAACATGAGTAGCTCGTGCAGGACGATCAGGGTCTGGTGCCTCTCCCGATCGCCTGTTCTTCTGGCCTGCCGTGGATTTCTTTGCATGGGCCTCCGACTCCCAATACGTCACGGACATCCTCTCTAACTTGTCGCTCATCCAACTGTTCTTCGGACGCGACGCCCACTTCGGATCATCGAGCCTGTCGTAATAGTTCTTTTTGGCATTGTACACGATATCCTTGTAACAGTGCTTAGCCTTCGCCTCGTATGCGGAATGTGCACGAAGCATGCCATCCGGATGAATATAGTATATGCTCTACAATTAAATAATGTTTTTAATTAAGGTTTCGTTAAATAAAAATCTTACTATTTATATATATATATTTAGTAAACTTTCTAAATCTTACCTCGGTGTATGAAGGAACACACGTCTTCATAAACTCCCTAATGATCGAGGTAATCGCCGTCGATATCTTTCTCCCATCCATAAATACGCCGTGCTCATCTAGCTGGACCCTACGATGGGCTCTACGGTCAGCCGGAACCTGCGGCCCTCTCGATACACCTCGGCCCGGTCTCTGCTGCGTCGCTAAAGATGGTCCTGCACCGACAACGTCTGCAGGGGAAGAAGTACTAGGACCCGCCGGTGTAGACTCTGTAGAACGTGGCATAGGTGTCGTATGCCTCGATGATGACGGTGGCCTCGATGAAGACGATGGCCTAGATGATGACGATGGTGTCGATGCTACGTGATCATCATCTAGTCGAAATGGTACTACTAGATCTAGTGGAGTACCGCCGCTCGATCCGATACGGCTATGTGGATGTGAAGAAGTAGGGGACTCGCCAAGATCGGTATCAGGTGCATCGACATGAGTGGGTGGTGCACCGCCAGAATGAATGATCCGTAGACGAGGACCTATCCTCGGTGGACCAGTCGTAGGTGGAGTACTCGATGGAGTGCTCGATGGACCACTACGCCCTCTCTTCGAGGGCTGGCCACGATCGCTATCACGGGACGACATGTCGCCGAAGAGGAGTGCTACGAACTAAGTAAAAGCATCTAAGTTAGAATTTTTCTAATTGTAGAGATGACCTAAGTTTAATCAATACTAAGTTATATAGTTTTTTCCTAAAGGTATAAATATTT
Organism: Linaria vulgaris; assembly: GCA_948329865.1. Lineage (NCBI taxonomy): Eukaryota > Viridiplantae > Streptophyta > Magnoliopsida > Lamiales > Plantaginaceae > Linaria > Linaria vulgaris. The sequence continues at coordinate 31,711,389 of OX415254.1, forward strand.
CCCAAAGCCTAACAATTTCTAAAGGAATTGACAAATTAAATCCTAACAATTTCTACAATATCTAATAATTAATATTAAAACATTAAATATAACATTAATAATTAATATTAAAACATTAAATATAGCATAAATAACTCCATAATTAACGTCCAAATAAATAAATTAACACATATAAAAATCATATATAGTTTTCCTAAAGTCATAAATAATTACTAAACTATAACATTTCCTAAAGCCTAACAATTCCTAAAGGTATAAATAATTACTAAAATCATAAAACTATAACATTCTCTAAAGGCATAAATAATTACTAAAATCATAAAACTATAACATTTCCTAAAATCTAACAATTCCTAAAGGCATAAAAGTCTAACATTTCCCAAAGCCTAACAATTCCTAAAGGCATTTCCTAATTAAAACTATAACATTTCCTAAAGCCTAACGATTCCTAAAGCCATAAAAATCTAATATTTTTCCAAAGCCTAACAATTCCTAAAGGCATTTCCTAATTAAATCCTAACAATTTCTACAATATCTAACAATTAAACATAAAAAAATAAATATTAAAACATTAAATATAACATAAAAAACAAGAAAAGGCGAAAAAACTTACCGAATTTGAAGTGCCGACGGAACTCCGGTCGCGAAAAGCTGCTCCGCGGTCGGGAAAAGTAGTGGGGGAGTGAAATGTCTTAGAGTGAAAATGAAGAGGTGGAGGGAGGTATTTATAGAAATACCTCCCTCTTTCCCGACCGCAATTTGGTCGGGAATAACCATATTCCCGACCGCATTGCGGTCGGGAATTCTCGGCCCAGCTGCGCGGCTCAGCTGGGCCGAGATTAGGGCGACACTCTGGGCGGAAAATTTCCCGCCCAGAGCATTCTCGACCGCAATTCGGTCGGGACACTTTTTCCCGACCACATTGCGGTCGGGAATGGTTTTAAAAAATTTCCCGACCGCATATCGGTCAAGAAAAGTTGTCCCGACCGAATGTCGGTCGGGAATACTCCCGACCGAATTCCGGTCGGGAAAACTGCTGAAATCTTGTAGTGATAGGCTTGGTCCGAACACCTCGAATTAAGGTCGGATGCAAGGGAGGATGTCGAAAATATATCAGAGACAACGTCGAGGATTATGTCGGGGATGACATTGGATCTTATACGTTCAAAGTGATCTCCTGCTTATGTCGAAGGTGGCGTAGGCGATATATATTGGAGATATATATCGGGTAATATGTCGAAGTTTATATCGGAGAATGCTCGATATATGAACAGTAATTGCAGATAATTTAAGCTTACCTTGATTACTAGGAAGCGGGTATTTATAGGCCTCGGGATGCGGGAACCACTCACGTGATAAACAAGTGAGCTGTACTATATCAGGGCTTATATTCGATATATATGTCGGGAATGATCCCCGACATATGTTAAAACCTAGAGTTAGCCCATGGCAGACCCAATACGAAAAATACCCATATCATGTAGTCCCCCAATTTGGGAATATTATTTGAAGCTAATAATTTGCAAATTAAATATGAGTTTTTGGATTACCAGTACCTCTCGTCCCGTCAGTTCAAATGACGAAAATCTGACGCGGGAATTTCATTTGTGTTTTGAAAAAATATTGGTGGACCCCCAATGTAATTTGCGAATTTTCAGAGGTTCTCATTTGAATTTCTAAATTTCATATTATATCGAACTTCCCCCGACATGCATGTCAAATTTGAATTTCGATATGTTTTGTCATAAATGCGTGACTGATGCCCGATGTCTATAAATAGCAGACCGGGAGGAGAGAGAGAGAATATCATTTTGTCTTGTAGCGAAACGCGTTGTCTCTTACACTGAGGTATGTCGGGGACTTTTCGACATGATTCTTGATATATTTTTCGACATGCTTCTCGATACAAGTTTCGATATTAATTTCATTCTTTGTTTCTCTTATTTTTTCAGGTTGCTATCTTCGAGTTCGTGTATTTTAACCTTTCCAGAGCTTTTCACTCTTCTCAATAGTCGACGTTCTCATGGCGAACGAAAATGATTTTGACTTTACCGGTTTGGATTCTCAAGATACGGAGGCTGGAGGTTCCAGAATTGCCTTCTTTGATACCGATTATCTTGAGACAGATGAGCTATTTCGGGATGATGTTGGTGATGGCGTAGATAAGGATGCCAGTGTGCCTTCGGGGGCCCAACACGTAGAGTTTGATGAGTGGGGTTTTCTCATAGCCCATGAAGTGAAGAAGTTCAAAATGGTCAAGAGTTACGAGGACATTGTGTCCCGTGTTCCTTATCACCCTGGTTTTTATGCATCGACGTATCATATCGATGCTGGATATAGGATCATATTCCCTGATCAAAATGAGAGAATGCACATGCCGCCAAAGGGTTGTATCACCGTGCATGCAAAGCATCTTTTCAATGGCCTTCGATTCCCTATCGATCCCACCATTACCGCTATTTTGGCAAGTATTGGGGTTTGCCTTGGGCAGCTGTCACCCAACTCCATTGGGTGCATTGTGGGCTTCATTTGCGTTATGAAGGCCCTCGGGGTTCCACATAGCGTAAATGAGTTCCGAAGTCTTATTACGGTCATCACCAACAAGAAAGGTGACAAAGGTTTCTTCTTCGTGCGTTCGCAACACGGGCGCAAATTCATGTTATGTGGCCAATCTAGTTATCGATTCGGGAACAAGAATGAATTCTTTTATATAAAGGAGAAAATGGCTGGGGAATTCGATGGGCTCCCGCAGCAGTGGTATACGTCCGATAAGTATATAAGGCCCGCTGGTCTTGGCCATGCTCAATTTATGTCCGAGTTTTTACTAAAGCTGTTGGATCATCCTTATAATCTTACCATGCTCTGCGATGAGGACGTGGTTGGTGCGAGCGATATCTCTCTGATGCGCTATCGAGGCCCTTATGACCTTGTTAATGGTTTTTCTTTTTGCTATTTGGGTAGTTTTTATTTCCTTCGGTTGTTTCGATAACATTGCTTTTGTCTTTTTGTAGCTACTCTCGTGGAACACCGGAGGCTGGACGTGATTACCCAACACGGCACTGTCCCAAGAACAGTGGTTGGGCGTGATGTTGTGCCTACGGTCCTTATCAAAAAGTGTGGGCGCGAAGGTCATCGCCTCAAGTAAAAATTGTATAGGTCCTTGTAGGGTGGAGAGGCCACATGAGGTGCAGTTCCGGGTGGCAACATGCCCTTGCAGAGTGGAACTGGTACGGGTCCCAGTAGGAGTTATGCTCCAGGGACCTCTGGTGCAAGTTCCACATCCCACAAGAGGAAAAGGGTTGAGTGGGGAAGTTCTACCGTTGTACAAGGCGCCCTGTTTCAATATGTGAGTGCACGATCTACTCTTTTTGTGTGGTTATACTGAAGCTATTGCCCTTCTTGAAAGCCTGGCCGACTATGACCCGGCTGCAACTGCCAAATTGGCGAAAGAGCGTGATGAAGCCTTGAGCGTTCTTAGATCCACTAAAGTAAATGTGCGCGAGCTCCTTACCCAAAACCACGAGTTAATAGCCGCTCTTAACGGGGCTAATGTATCTCTTGTAATAGAGAGAGAGAGCAGCGGAAAAGGGTAGAAGTGGAACTTACTTTGGTGCAAGAACAGTTGGCCCTTGCTGAGAGGGCTAACAGATCCAAGACGCTCACTTGAGAGCATTGGGTTCGCAATTCAGAAGCCTTCTTTTTGAGTGAGACGTTCAAGAAAATCTACGCTGAACGTGGGGTACAGGAGAGAGAGGAAGCGAAGGATTCCATCATCAGTCAGATCCGCCTTCTTGATGGATTTAAGGATGACTTCGATCCTACTCCTCTAGATCCCTTATTGGGCCCTGATGGGAAAACCTTTGAGGACTCCGACATGGAGATCGATGATGATCATGTAGAAGATGTCTACATGGAGATTCTCGACCAGAAGAGTCTAGTTCTGATCCATACCAAAGGTGCCCCTAAATATCCCGGCTAAGGGTTTGTGGTGTATTGTAATATTGCCTTTTATTTTAGAGTATTGTGTATAGTACCCCTTTTGGCATCTGTAAACTCCCTTCTCGTTCTTGTAATGGAACTATTTTTCTCTAAGACTCAAGTGTCCTTGTTCTTTAGCAATATCATTTCTTGACTGTCTGTAGTTAAGCGAAGCCCTCTGTGTGTTGGGTTTACTCCTGATATTTTATTTTCCTTCCGTATGTCGGGTTTCTTCTATGGTGGATAGAGGATTATCCCTTGGCCATTATACTCTTCGTATATACCGGGTTATCTTCTCCCTATTTTAGTGGATAGAGGAGTTATCCCAAGGCATTTTTATTTTTTGTATGCCGGCTTGTCTCCTGCCTATCTCGGTGGATAGCGGAGTAATGCCAAGGCATTTATATTGTTTGCATGTCAGCTTTTCTCCTGCCTATCTCGGTGGATAGCGGAGTTATGCCAAGGTATTTATATATTTCGTATGTCGACTCGTCTACTGCCTATCTCGGTGGATAGCGGAGTTATGCCAAGGCATTTGTAGATCTTTATCCTTTCTTGGTAACTAACTCTCCTTGGTTGTTTTGGAATGCACCGATATTCTGTTCCTGTTGTTAATCAGATAAATGATCATTTCATGTTAGAGATAATGAGTGGATGAGATCAAATTTCCATATTATGTCCCCGCTGAACGGAGTGTATCATCCTTGTTATCGGCAAGGATTTGTTTGTACCTGAGATGTATAAGAGATACATGTATATCTGCCAGAGAGATAATGATATGATATAATATTTTTGAGCGTAGGTGTGCATGTTTGCACATATCAAACATTCCCTCGTAAGAGTAAGTACCTGCAGTAAAGCACGCATATGTATCGCAATCGAGTATATCGATTGGAACGAAAATGAGCTAATAACGGATAACGGTCGAAGGCTAGGTAAATCCTAACTCGCCTACGTATCCCATTGTATGGGAATCAGACCAGCGTAGTTCCCCCTGTTTTAATTACAGTCCAGCCCAACGATGGGGCAATTTATGGGAAATTTAAAAATGTTCAACATTGCTGAAAGTAAAAAATGTTCCAAGCGGTTTTCCTATGTTGATCACCCGCAGCTTGGTGGTTGTCAATTACGTTCACAGCTCCTCCAACGGCATCCCTGATCCTTGGGAGAGTGAGGGAAGTATGTAGTACATTCATCCTTCCTCGTGATTGGCGATGCTTCTCCCACGCCTCCTGCTGCTGGGAACTTCATCTTCTGGTGGTATGTGGATACCACTGCTCGGATGGCGTTGAGATCCGGCCTGCCTATAATGATGTTGTAGGCGAAAGGGTGATCCACGATTGTGTATTGGATGTTGATGGTCCTCCTGTATGGCTTCTCACCAAATGATGTTGGCAGATTTACTTGTCCCAGTGGTATCACCTCGGCACCTCCGTAGCCAATCAAGGGGGTGCAGATTTAACGACCAATGTGGAAATCAAGTTTACCTGTCTGTATGGCCTCGGGAATCAGATCCATGAGGTCCCTGCTTGAAAAGGTAATGTTATCCTCTGGCAGCTCATCCATTAGCGAACCCAACATAGCAGTCTTCCTCTAGTCCTCTTGTGATCTTTTTCCTTTGATTGGTGGAGTCTGCTCCAGTCGGCCCTCCACTGATCATATTGATCACTCCTCTAGAAGTTGCATTAACGATTGCCTTCCCACGCCCATTGGGGCCCTTTATGGCTTTCATCTTGTCCCTTCTAGGGGAGCGGGACCGATCTTCCTGATCATCAGAATCTCTGCTGTTTCGGACATATTCGATCAGCTTGCCTTTCCGAATGAGGCGCTCAATTTCATCCTTGAGATCTATGAAGTCCTTAGTTTTGTGTCCTTTCTGGCGGTGGTACTCGAAGTATTTCCTTGATCATTTGGTGCCTTCAGTTTCTATCAATTTCCTTGGTTGATTCAGCCACCTCTTCCTCTGAGCTACCGCGAATACGGTTAGAATATCCTGATTCAGTGGAATGTACCTTCTTGGTAACCTATCCCTGCCATTCCTATCTTTGTTCCAACCTTCTCTACCTCTATTGCGATTGGCGTGTTGGGGAGTCTGCTTCGTCGCCATCATATTGTCTTGGTATATGATATTATGAGAAAGATCATTGATTTTATTGATAGTGGGTGATTTGAGCTTGATTAACTCATGTGCGAACCTCTTATGCGCCGTCGCATTGAACAAAATGAGCACCATTTGGTCGCCCTGCGGTTCATCCACCTTCATTAGTTCATCATTGAATCTCTTCATAAACTCTTCCAAGCTTTCTTTCTCTTTCTGCTTCATAGCATTCAGATGGTGCATGTTCGTTCTCATCCTCTTTTGACTGGAGAATAGACTTTTCAACTTTTGCCTCATCTGTTCATAACTTGTGATTGATTCAGTCTCAATCCTGTTAAACCAATCCAGAGTTGCTCCGGTTAAAGTCTTGGCCAAGATTTTTGCCTTGATGCAATGCGAGAACCTATGCAGGTTCAGCACACTGTCAACGCTGAGGAGATGATCCTTTGGATCGATTTTCCCGTCATATGCTTTGATGGTGGGGACCTTATCACCCTTGTCCAGCACTTCTGCCTCGATCTCCTCACAGAATGGGGTCAGAGTCTTGTTGCCCTTTGCCAATGCTAGTTTCCGACTGACCTCCCTTCTCTCACGGTCTAGTTGTTTCATTCTCCTGGCGATGTTTCTCCTCTCTCTCATTGGGTCAGGAATTTCCTCTTCTTCAACCCTTGACCTAGGCCGGTCCATTGTGTTGTCGCTCGTGTACTCGCACGCTCCTCCCTCAACTCCGGATCCAAGACCTATACCCCTAGATTCTTGAGGTCGCGGAGGCGCGTCGCCTGCTCCTCTACCATTCAAACGCAGCATCAAAGTCTCCAAGGCCGTCTTCAGTGTGGTCTGAACCGTGGCGTTGATATGTGCCGCAATCTCATGCGCCAAAGCGGTAGGTGCCGCAGGCGCATGTTCTGTTTCTCTCGATGCTTGATGTTGTACGGGTTCATTTTGTCCCTCTCCAGGTGCAGGGGCTGGAATAGGTGGTGTGGGTGTAGTTTCCGCCATTGAATTGTCAACCACTAGTCTTGTAGACTACGAGCGGGTCATCCTTCTCTGCATCTTGACGTCCTCGTCCAGGAACTTGGTGTACCCACTGACGACGCCACTAGTTTGACAATATCTCATATATGTAGAATAGGGTCGGTTATAAGTGTTACAACAAGTATATCGCTAACTAAGTCTACTCTAACTATGCTAGTCTCGAATAAGCTTGGTCCGGAACACCTCGAACTAACGTCGGATGCAAGGGAGGATGTCGGAAATATATCGGAGATATCGTCGAGAATTATGTCGGGGACGACATCAGATCTTCTACGTCGAAAGTGATCTCCTGCTTATGTTGAAGGTGGCGTAGGCGATATATATTGGAGATATATATCGGGTAATATGTCGAAATCTATATCGGAGAATGCTCGATATAGGTGAACAGTAATTGCATATAATTTAAGCTTACCTTGATTACGGAAGCGGATATTTATAGGCATTGGGATGCGGGGACCACTCACGTGATAAATACGTGAGTTGTACTATATCGGGGATTATATTCGATATATATGTCAGGAATGATCCCCGACATATGTTAAAACTTGGGTCTGTCCCATGGCAAGCCCAATACGAGAGATACCCATGTCATTTTCTTAGTTACTTATTTTCACATTCTCTTTCATTCATGTTACACATAGTGCCGTATTTTCCATCATGTTCGGTAGTTCGATAATCAAATGGGAAAAAATCAAAATTGGTCCTTTATTGTGTCCTAGTTACAGTTTTTGTCCTTTATTGTGTCCTTGTTTTATTTTGGTCCTTTATTGTGTGTTTCAGTACGATTTTGGTCCTTCAGATGGAATCTCAACCGAAAATGTCATGTACGAGCACGTGCTGCCCTAAATTCATTTTTTTTGAATTTTCCACAAGCATATTCGCATGTTGGAACAACAATTTTAATTTTTTTATTTAAAATTTTGACCCGTCTGATCCGGATAATCCGGTCAAATCGGGTTGGCCGGGTCAGAATTTTAAATAAATAAAAATAAAAAAAATTGAAACCAGCGTTTCCACATGTGAATTTGCATGTGGAAATTAAAAAAGTTTTTATTTTGGCCGGCAAGTGTTCCCACATGATATTTTCGACTCTGACTTCTTCCTGAGGACCAAAATCGTACTGAAACACACAATAAATGACCAAAATAAAACAAGGACACAATAAAGGACGAAAACTGTAACTAGGACACAATAAAGGACTAGTTTCGATTTTTTTCCCGTAATCAAATTGTGTGTATGTGTTCAAATTAATCGGCTTCGTTTCTTCAAGACGAGAAATTATATATGTCATGTATGTAATTGTTTGTTGTTGATGTGGTCTATATACGATGCGGGAAGAGATTATGTAGGTTTTAATTCCTATGTTGTAAGAAAATATGATTGCTTACATTTTTCTCCCTAAACGCTCAATTCACTAGGAAACACTTTTTTTTTTTTTTTTTTGTAACTCACTTTATTAAAAAGGAGCAGCACAAGTGGTACTCTCCATGAACGGTACGTCAAACAAGAAAGTTACTGACATGAACAAAGCAAGAACAAGAAACACTTAATATATTCGACGTCGCCACCGCTGCAATTGCAGCGCGGGGAGGGGGTTCAATTTTCTTTTTAGTTTTTTTTTTTAATTTCAGTAATAAAAATTATTTTTTCCTTTTTTATATATATTTATATATATTTGATATATATATATATATTTTAATTTCAGTAATAAAAATAATATTTATAATTTTTCTATTTTTATATATATTTATATATATTTGATATATTTTAATACACAAAGATATTTTTATATATATTTATATATATTCTGAATATAAATATATTTTTGTCATAAATATATTCCATGTGGCAGCCATGGCGTGTGCCAAAAAAGCCAACTCGGCTGACACGTAGGCTTTTTTTTCTGATGTGGCAGCGGTGGGTAGAAAAAATCAAAAAAAGCCAATTCGTAGGTTATTTTTATGGATTTAATAGTTACTGGGCACTTTTTTTAACGGTGTAAAGTTACAGGGCAGAAATATTAATTTGTCCGACCTGGTTTTATACTCTATATGTGAGCAACCATAGTCTTCACACCTTACCCAATTTTGAAAACAACTAATGTCCATGTATCGTCTTAATTAAGATATATTAAACGAGTATATATAAAATATCTGCTTTCACCACCTTTTTTTCATTCATAACGGCTAAATCAGATTTTTTGTCATTTTAATTAGGGGAAATGGCAAAGTACCCCTATATGAATAAGTACATTACCCGCATGTAATCTTAAGATTGGAGAAAAAAGAAAGTTAATCAAACTCTCATTTTTTGACAAGTGAGCTGCACTTTCTTACGTAAGAGTATTTTGCACCATTTTAACATTACACAAGAATATGTCTTTTTATTTTTTGGAGGGAAGTGAATGCACCCTTTTGCACATTGCAAAGGGTATTGTGCTAAAAATTCTTTTAAATATTAAATATATTCTAGGAAATTTCTGAGCAGCAAACTGTACTGATCCGTACTCAACTACAAAAGTTTGATAAGAGCACTGATGAGGTTATTTTCTGTCAAAATCTTTCTGCTTAACAACATAGCCTAATCGAAGTATTGTGACGCATAACTCACATGTAGTGCAAAATGGTATGTGGCACTTTCTTTCGTTACTTTTTTTTTTGAATGTGTAAGTATATATATATATATATATATGTATATATGTTTGGCACTTTCGAACTACCGTGGAGTAATATTAAAGTGAAAACTACAAAGTGCGAAGTCATTTATATATATGAACATAAAAACAGGACAGAGAGATGTTTGGTATAGTTACTTCATGCAGCGGCATCATGCATATCCGTGATATATTTCGTACACAACAATTGTCGACCTTTTAAATTATCAAGTGCTGAAATTAAATATATTTAGGCAGAATTATTGAAAATACCATTATTCTTGCATTTTTTACTTTTTGTATGTAATTTTTTAGCAATGAAAATGCACAATAACTCTAATTTTTTCTCCTAAATATGCCATAGTGGGCTTTCAACGGCCCGACATATTAAAAATGCGCGTAACTTATAGTTACAGGGTACTTTTAATAATTTGATAATTTTATTTATAATTTTTATATTAAATCTTTAACAACTTAAAAAATTATGAGTGAGGAGCTTAAATTTTGAGCCTTTTTCTGTTTCTTGTTTCATTCTTTTTTTTTGTTGTTTTTTTAGGTTTATTAGTTGTTGAGAAATTAAGTTATTTTACTTAGAATTATATAATAAATCTTTATAATTTGGATAAATAAACTTAATTCTATTGATGAATTGAAAAAATATATATCATTTTAATATATATGTGTTTAATATTTAGTATTCAGTATCTTAAGATACTCATTTAAGTAAATTGATGAATTAAGAAAAATATACAAAAACTTTAGTATTTCTGTTGTTTAAGGTGATATTAATCTTAATTTTTAGTATTTTTGTTGTTTAAAGTAATATTATTCTTAATTCTTAAGTTTATTAAAGATTTTTAAATATTTTTAGTTATAATTTTTAAGTTGTCAAAGATTTAATATAAAAATTATAAATAAAATTGTCAAATTATTAAAAAATGTCATGTAACTTATGAGGAAAAAAATGTCGGACCGCTGAAAGCCCAACAATGCATATTTAGGAGAAAAAATGAGAGTTATTGCCATTTTTATCGGCCCGAAACGGTACAGGGCAAAAAGTAAAAAATACAAAAGTTATAATTATGCCATATAAATTTATGGGCAACTTCAATTTTCTGCCCGTTATTTTTTCTTATTATTTATTTTTGCCCGATAACTCTCAAAATTTTATAGATGCCCGTTATCTTTCAAATTTTTGACAAAATATGCCCGACGGGCTTTTTCTGGACCGGCACATGCGAACGCTGATGTGGGGCGTGACGTGGCTGTTACAGTAATGCCACATCACTGCCACCTATTAAAGAAAATCTTTAAACATTTTGATGGTTAATTGCATAAAAATTCCAGACTTATTTCTTATTATAATTTTCTATATAGCAATTCGCGCCACACCTGATCACCATGACTCACCGAAAATATAAAGCAATCCCCGCCACACCTTATTTCTTATTATACTTTTCTATATGCCATGACTCACCGAAAAATCGCAATCGTCGTCGATCTCAGCGACGAGAGCGCCTTCACCGTGAAATTGGCAGTTCAAAACTACCTCCGTCGCGGCGACTCTGTGATCCTCCTCCACGTCCGCCCTACCTCTGTTATGTACGACACGATTGGGGTGTCGTCGATGTTTCCGTCGACGGTGACGAAAACGAGAAGTCGCAACAGAAATTGAAATACGATTTCAGCAAAACACCAAATCATTAACTAAAATAAGTTGAATCAAAACCTCAAAAGCTGAATAAATAAAGAGAAGAAGTCAGACGAAAAAAGTCAACACCAGAGTCGTGGAAGCCGGAGTAGTCGACGGTCGTCTAGCCTTAAAAAGCTGGTCATGGTGAGCCATGGCTACGTAGTACCCGATCGTACTCTTTTTCTGGCAACTTAAAAAGCTGGTCACAGAGATTTTAAGCAAGTTAGTATGTCTATTTACAACCATCACCTGAGCCAACCTTTGTTTCATGAAACAAAAAATTATATTAAGAAATAAGTCTGGGGTGTTCTGTTGCAATTAACCACCAAAGAGAAATTATAAGGAATTTTTTTCAAAAAAATTATAATAAGAAATAAGTCTGAGGGTTTTTATGCAATTAACCACCAAAATGTTTAAAGAAACTTTTTTTAATAGGTGGCAGTGACGTGACATTACTGTAGCAGCTACGTTACGCCCCACGTCATCGTCGCCGGACTTCGGGCCAGAGAAAAGCCCACCGAGCATATTTTGTGAAAATTTTAAAGATAACAGGCATCTAATTAATTTCGAGAGTTATCGGGCAAAAGTGAATAATAAGAAAAGATAACGGGCAGAAAATTAAATTCACCCTATATTTATTGTGAATTGTAATAAATGATTTATTTGGCCAAATTAAGAAATCGGCCACAAAGAAAGACACCACGATATTTCGTTCGGGCTATGACTATTGTTTACCATGGATTAGTGCTTTGATTTTGTTGTAGGTTTCAGTACATTAACTTTTCGTAATGTTTTGAGATGTCTTCGATATTTTGGAGTAGGTTTCAGTACATTAACTTTTCGCTTCTACATAGTCGAAAATATAGCTTTTTCGATATAGTTCGAGCTTTGATTCAGTTTGATATTCACCTCAAGCCTCAATCATATACACAAGGTAACTAAACATATCTCTTGATAACCATTTGTCGTCTGGTGTATAACAAAAGATCTGGTCCCATATATAATCCCATCTTTATCAGTTATGTATAACGACATGCTCATATCACAAAGCCAGCAGAATTACATAGCCATACCTATCTATATAATTGTAGAGATATCTCATGCCAAAATTAAGCTTGGTTCGAGGAAGCTTCGTATTTCTCCTTCAACCGAATATAACGGCTCAATCATTATATTATATGCCATATATATGGATGTATTCATTCGGAAAATGTAAGGCTGGTTTGATTTGTTCGGAATATGAATTACATTGTTTAGATATTCATCATATTTTTCATTTTTCGTATATCATAATAAAAACTTGAAATAAAAACACAACACTTGTAAGATTAGTGCGTAGGACCACTAGCTGATATGTCATATAGCTTAAAAGTTAAATTTGGTACTTGTTTCTGTAACTATTATCATAACTGAATTGAATTATTATACACATGGATCGGAATTCCGGTCCTAAGCTTCTTTGCGGGGGAAAATTAAGGTGTTTATGTATATATGTATATTTTTTAACTTAGTGAAATAATACTTAAAAGGTATTTTAAGAGTATTACTCGCGATTTTTCCTAAACATCTCCAAATATTATCGATGTTGAGATACTCAAACATATATATAGAGAGAACCGAAAGAGCCCGTTGATCTCAATTATTTATGACAAAAACTGGTAGACAGCGTGTTAGGATATGAGATTTAGAAAACGTGTTGGGATGCACTCGATCGATTCAACGTGATTCTCTTTAGTGCATATAATTTACGAGAAGTTTATAATATTTTGTTGCTCAAAAGAAACGATCAAAATAGAAACTTTTATTAATCTTAAAAAAAAAATGTCCTCAATATGATCAATACAATCAATGATGATATGTCCTTGCAATTAAGCCACTATAATTATATGAAAAATCTATTTCGATTTTATTGCCATAACTTGAAGCAAGATCCAAAAATAGGTTGCAGTGTCCATGTGATCATATCTATTATCAACATCATATGATCTCATAACTTCTGTATCATACTGCAAACCAAAACAAGAATAGGTTATTTCCGCGAAGTTTCTTCAGAACAAACAGTCACATGCAATAAGCCACATATTCATTTTTATGTATATCCGCCGGAATTTGAAATCTCAGATTTTTCAGAACAAAAATAGATTTAAGGTGTTATTTTTCAGCTTTGAGAAAATGAGATACATAGAATAAAGTTAGAGTAATTTATTTGCCTAAAGTTATGGAACATATATAGGGACATTATTACTGTCGTATTATGTTAAATGGGTACTTTAACAAAACAAAAAAAAAAAGGCCTGATAAATAGTATTTTGGTCTTATTTCGTCACGGTAATAGAACACAGTAAAATAGTACAATTGAAATGTAAATAACCAAAATAATACTATCCAACTTTATTATCAGACTAGCTTGGTCTGGAACACTTATTACAAGCTCACTAGGTTGAAATAGTAAATTACTAAATAAAAGTAGCGTATCGAATTTCAGGCGTTCGATGTTGACGTGTCGAATGACCTCTGTTCGATTTGAGATGCTTAGCAGGGAACCTGTATCGAATTCAAGAATATCGAATCTGTAAGATTCGATGTCGCCCACTGTATCGAATTCGATGTGATCTTATACGTGTCGAACGTATTGAATTCGGCTAGTCATGTATCGAATGGAAAACGTTCGATCAGTAACGCCTCGAATGAACAGTGGTTCGATGCTGATGATGTCAAAGTGATTCTCCAATCAAAACGTACACGAATTACAAAGGGGGCAGCTATATATAGCAAACGCCCCGTGGGCCCCAGTGACAGATGCGGAAAGTGCATCGAATCATACCGATTCAATGCGTTATTCGATGTGCGCATCGAACATGAGTTGTTCGATGCGATTGTGGGCCAGCTTCATTATTGGGCCAATCTTAAATCACACCCATCATATAGTCCCCCCAGTTTGGGAGATGATATCAATTTGAAAGTCGTCTTCCAAACTTAAAAAATAAATCTGGAATTGCTTTGAACGGTCTGCGTCATACCAGTTTAATAAGGATTTTTCACCTTTTATCAATTGTTTTCACTGATTTGGAATATTCCTGATCATATGTTACTTCAGAACGGATCGCAATTGTTGTATGAAAATTAATTAGGCGCATCGAACAGCATTGGTTCGATGCGTTGGTTAGGTCGCATCGAATAAAGCGCATTCGATGCGCTCATTTGATGCGCTACCTGGATTGGGCCTGATGGGCCTTTCACTGCCTATATAAAGGCAGGGGTGCCGGGGGGAGCTCATTCTGCTCCCCACGCATTTTGCTTCTCAGGTAAAGCGCATCGAATGGTGCCATTCGATGCGGTCTGCATCGAACAACACCAATTCGATGCGATTGGCATCGAATCGTGAGTGTTCGATGTGGTGCCATATAATTTTCAGTTGTTGTGTTTCGATACTTTAACGTTTGTTTTGGCTTTTTTAATATGTTTCTTCCTTTTTTCTTAGGATTTTAAACAAGCAAAAGCTCTTTCTCCTGAAGATTCAATTATGGTAAAAATAAGAATTTTTCTCAGCGCACTAGACTTTCTCTTACAGTAAGTTATGTTTTTATGCATGCTTGAGAGTTTTGCGAGAGTTGAGAGTGACGTTTTTGCCCGTAGTCAGCCCTCGTTTCTTTTTTAATTCATTTCAGTTTTTACTTGCCCAAGATGGTGAATACTGATTCAATATCTGGGAGCCAGTCGAGTAGTGGCTCAAGCTCTAGTTCACTAAAGTCTGTGTTGGGCCCATCCAATGCTCCCGCGGGTTTGATTCTAGCCGCAGGAGAAAAAGTCGAGCACGTCGACATAGATACCATTAGCTCACCCTCGGGTAACCCTCCCGATGCAAATGTTGAACAAGCAGCGCCTCAAGCTGAAAGCGATAATTAGCAAGAATCGTCGTACTGGGATAATCGGGCCCCTAGCGAGGCCGGCGAGGACATAGATTACATTAATAAGGAGTTTGATGACCTCGTTGAGATTCCAAGGATGGCGTATGATCTGTATGTTTCGCGCCTCCAACATAGTCGTAAGGCTTCTGAAAAAGATCAATCTTGTGCCGGCCCAACTTACCCTTAACTCTTATGGCAATCTGATTGGCTTCATTATTATTATGAAAGCATTACGCCAACCGCAAAGTCCCAATGAGTTCTACGCGCTTTTCGAGATTGCAAGGCGAGAAGAGGGTTTTTATCACGTCAAAGCTCAGATGCATTGCAAGGTCTTGTATGGCGGAGCGACAGGGTATGTGAAAGAGTGGAAGAAGCGATATTTTTATATAGAAGAGAGTTACGAGGGCGAGTTTAGACAATACCGCCGAGATTGGTACAACAGTTCAAAGGTGGCGATACCCCCTGAAATCTCTTCAACCCTATGGGATTGCGAGTTTATCCCTAATTTGGTCCGACATCAACAATTTGATGTCAAAACATTAGTAGAAAACCGAGTTCTCTCGTTAGTAGGTCTCTCCCCAGTAAAATATAATGGGAGATTTACTCTTGGTATATCTTTGCACCTCTTTTGATATTTTTGATTTGTGCCAAATGAGTTTTCTAAAAGTACGATTTTCTTGCAGAGGCTTATATTATGGAGCGCCATGCCAGAATAAACCGAGCAGTTGCTGCCGATCAGGCTAGTTCTCAGACAAACACTGCTACCGAGATTCCTCCCCCCATAAAGAGGAAAAGTAAGGGCAAGAAGAAAGTCGTCGAAACCTCAGCTGCTGCCGCTACCCGGCTCATTTGTTGATCCTTTCGAGGACATCCTCGAGGAAGGTCGTGATGCCACACGAGCTGTTGTTGATGCTACTGAGAGCTTGGCAGCTGGTTTAGGCGATCATACCGAGGGAGCTGTAGGGACCAAGAGAAGGAGAGTTCATCAAACTCGGTCACAATTCGTAAGTGCTGTTCCGCCTACCGCTCAAACAGGTGGGCCAAGTACTGATAACGCCCCAACCCATGGGGCTGGACCGAGCGCAGGGGTTGGGCCTAGCCAGGGCCCACATGCTCGGGTTGGTGACTTTGAGATTTCATAGGTGGAAGCTATCAGGCACCTGAAATCCCTTCTCCCTGGTCTAGCCGTTCCTCTTCCAGTCTCAGCTGAAGAGAGGAGGATGGTGGAGCGCAATACGCTTCATTTGTTGACAGCGGTACTAATACTTCTTTTTGAATTGATTATTTTTTTTTACTTGAATCTCAAATGTTGATTTAATTGCTCATTAATTGTTAGGCTGGCGGATTTGTGGACACTATGTTCGCGGCGCTGATGCAACTGCGAGAAACGGCCACTGGCAGTGATCTTGCTGCCTTAAAAGCTGCCCTTGACGAAAAAGAGAAAGCCTCACAACAGGTCAAAGATTATGCCGCAAGGGCTCACGCTGATAGGGAAGCAGCGAAACAGGCACGGGAGGAGGTGGATCAGCTTAAAAAGGAGCTGATCGAGCTCAAGAAGGAACTGGCGGTGGAGAAACAAAAAGTTTATAATGCCGACAATGAAGGATATCTATGCGGCTTAGGCGAGGTAAAGAATCCCAACTCTTGATAGTTGGCGCTAATTTCTGCAATTATCTTCTTAATTTCGCCTTTGTCCTTTTAGGTTTCTCCCCAGCAAAAGGTGGAGATTGCTGAAGAATTCCTTCGGAGCAATACCTTCAGAGAGATTTGCACTCGTCGAGGCGATCTGGAAGCGCGTAATGCTCAGGTTCTGACCGTTCACCAATTTTAGGCGACGCAATATGTCCGCAGTGGCTTTAAGCCAGAATGGTTGAGCCTTTCTCTGGGGCCTAATCGAGAAACTATTCTGGCTCGAATGACTTCTCAGTCTGAAGATCCTGATGAGTTTGTCTCGCTACTCGAGAATCAAAACCTTGTGCTCCGGGGACTTTCATCACCGCCACCCATGCCTGAGCCGTATCCTTCCTCCAAGGACGAGGAAGATATTTAAGACTGCAGCCTGAGGACTTTTCTATTTATTTTTATGTTTTATGAACAATTTTTTATTTTAAGTTTAATTTTAATGTGGCGCTGCGTCCCCTTTTCTTGTTTGAACAATTTGATATTTGATAGTTTCATGTTCTGAATGCTCATATTGATTTGCTTAATTTCATAAGCTCATATCGTTGTCTTTTATTTCAATTTCCTATATTGGTTCTTTACTTTATTTTGACAACTAGCGAGTTCTTCAATATTATTGACAGAGTTTTTATTTTGCAATCGAGTATTGAGCGATGCTGTTTTCTTCCAGGAACTTTATCGTCCTGTATGTTTTTAGTTCCCATTGGGACATGTTTCAGTTGTCGTTTTTAGACATACTGCTCTTCTTTTTTCATTCTCGTTTGATTGTTATGATTTTCCTTTTGAGGGTTTCCTTCATGTTTTTCTGAACTGCGGTTTCGAATAACACTTATAGTTTTTATGTTGTGTGTGTTCCTTTCTTCTCTTTTAAACAGTCGTGGTAATAGTTGCCACTTTGGAAAGAACGTTTCGTTATTGTTCGTCATTGGTATGAGATCCTAAGTTCTTGTGCCATAACAGACAGAATCTTCGTCTTTCCTTATTGTCTTTTGGGAACCGTGATATCTCGTACCACATTTGGTAGAGCTTCCATCTTCCTGATTGTCTTCCAGGGATTTTCAGTCTCTCGTGCCACGATGGACAAAGTCTCCGTTCTTCTCGTTCCACTAGGGATTTTCGGTATCTCGTGCCACGATGGACATAGTCTCTGTCCCTTTTGTTGCCTCTGGCTTTTTTTGGTATCTCGTGCCACGATGGACAGAGTTTCCGCTCTTCTCGTTTTGCTAGGGATTTTTGGTATCTCGTGCCACGATGGACAGAGTCTCCGTCCCTTTTGTTGCCTCTGGCTTTTTTCGGTATCTCGTGCCATGATGGACAGAGTTTTCGTTCTTCTCATTTCGCTAGGGATTTTCGGTATCTCGTGCCACGATGGACAGAGTCTTCGTCCCTTTTGTTGCCTCTGGGCTTTTTTCAGTATCTCGTGCCACGATGGACAGAGTTTCCATTCTTCTCGTTTCTCTAGGGGTTTTTGGTATCTCGTGCCACGATAGACAGAGTCTCTGTCCCTTTTGTTGCCTCTGGTTTTTTCGGTATCTCGTGCCACGATGGACAGAGTTTCCGTTTTTTCTCGTTGCCTCTTAGGCGTTTTGAAAAAACCGAATTCGATTATGGGAGCAGATCGGAGCTTGAGACACAGCTCATTCGTCCTGATTTCCTATGTCGCCTTTCAGATTCACTTCTGAGTGTTCATGTTTCAAGTTTATACATGTCTGCCCCTCATGCTTGTCATAGTAGAGGGGACGAATAAATATTGTTCAAAATATTCAAAATACTAAGGACTCTTATGAACTGAACTAGGATTCCCCTCGCTGCGTCTTCTTCCTATTGTGGCCGCGTCCGGAGCGAAGTTACGTAGCACTTCCAACCTTCGATATGGTCTGCTATAACTTCGCCAGTTCCGGCAGGGGTTGGAAATTTTACCATTTGATGATAGGTCGACGGTAACGCTTGAAATGCATTCAGCGCCTGTCTTCCTATGATTTCGTTATAAGCGAAGTGCATGTCAACGATTACATAGTTCTCCAGAATTGTCTTTCTCTGTGGTGTTGTACCCAATGAGGTTGGGAGCTTAAGCATTCCTAGTGGTACTATCTCCAGACCTCCAAATCCGTGAAGAGATGTTCTCACCGGTTGCAGTACCTGGTTATTCAATCCCATTTTAGCCAACGTAGAACTGAACAGCATATTTACGGAGGTTCCGTGGTCCACTAGCATTTTGGTGACTCCATAATTAGCTATATCTACAGTTATTACCAGAGGGCAATTTAAATTTGACATCTGTATAGCCTGTGCGCTCAGTTTTCGTAGGTCTACAGTAGAGAATGTACTTCCTCATGTGGCATTTCTTCAATTCTTAGTATGCTGGCCATATTGACAAAGTTATCTGACTCGACAAGCCTTGTGATTCTTCTTCGCCCATTGGTGGAATCCGCTCCCCCGGTCCTCCTGATATCATGTTGATCATTCCTTTCCTTGCGTTTCCATCTTCAATGTGAGGATACTCAAAAAGATGTGGTTCATCAACCATCCTTTGCTTATCCTTTCTGGGGGACGGAGTTCTTTTTCTGTTGAAATTATTTTCTTGTTCTTGAACCTTTTTAACATACTCCACGAGTTTGCCATCCTTTACTAATCGTTCAATTTCATCCTTCAAGTTTATGCACTCCTCAGTATCCTGACCCTTCTGGTTGTGATACTTGCAAAATTGATTTGAAAACTTGGTAGCTTTGGATTCCCTCATTGGCCTAGGATCTTTTAGCCAACCTTTTCTCTTGGCTGCCCCAAAAACCGTCATGATGTGAGCATTTAGTGGTGTGTACCGTCTAGGCGGACTATCCCGGTGTTTGTAATTCTTGCTCTTGTTGTTGTAGTTATTACGGTTGTGGTCTTCTCTGCCTCTTTCTCTCTCTTTCGCGGACGCAATAACAGGTATTTTAGTCGCCATCATTTCCTCAAAATGAACCACCTCCTGTGCTATTTTATTGATCTCTTCGATGGTGGTGGGCTTGCGTTTGAGTAGGTCCCCACTAAACATTGTGTTGGTGGTTGCTCAGAATAGTATGCTCACGATCATCTCTTCGGATGGGCTATCAATCCTTAGCAGCTCCGTATTGAAACGTTTCATGAAGTCTTTCAGATTTTCGTTGGATTCTTGTTTCATCGTATAGAGATGGGAGTGATCCAAAACCAATCTAGCTTGACTGGAGAATTGATCTTCAAACATCTTTCTCAATTGGTTATAGCTTTTGATATGTCCTGGAGAAATCCGATTAAACCAATTCATAGCTACTTCTGACAGAGTTGTTGCAAATATCCTGGCTTGGATATTGTCCTTAAAACCGTATAGGGACAGTTTCGTATCCAAGTGAAAAAGATTATCATGGGGATCAGACTTACCATCGTAAGTTTTTAGGTCCGGAATCTTTTCCCCATGTCCCAAGATCTATGATTCTATTGCTTGACAAAATGGGTTGCGGTTTGAAGTATTGTCCACCATTGCCATTTGGCCTTCAATTATTGTTTTCTCTTTCTCTAGCCTTTCTATTTCCCTGGCCATCTTGTCATGCTCCCTTCTTGAGTCATGACCATCCTGACGCCTCCTGTCATCCCTGTCTTCTCTTCTTCTTGTTTCTTCCCTTAGATCTCTTTCCTCATCATGTTCCCTTCTGTAGTCATGACTCTCCGACCGTCTCATATCATCCGTATCTTCTTCTCTTCTCAATTCAGTTCTGTGGTCTTCCTCATTTTCTTTTTCTCTCCTCTCACGGTGCCTTTTTGATTTTACCTCGACAGAAACTAACTTTCTTCCCTGATCATCACGAGTTGACTTTCTCTTACTCTGCAATTGCTCTGATGCAAATTTATTTCTTCTATCATCCTGTCAGAACTTTTCTTTCTCCTTTCCTCTCAATATTCTGGCAGCGGAACCTTGTTCCCTTAATACTTATGGATGTTCTTTAGGCGGCGGTGTCAGTACGAGCGGTGCAGGAGTAAGTACTTCTGCCAATGGGGCTTTTACCATTGCCATTATTTCATTCTTCATATTGTTTGGAATAGAAGCACTCATTGACGTTGCCCCTGTTGCACCGGCTTCAGTCACCGGTGCCTCCACGCCTTGGAGTCCTTGTATTTCCCTTATTACAGGTGTTGGTATCGGTGCAGGTATTGTTGACAGTCCCGCATTGTCCGGCGTTATCTGCTCAGGAGTTATTCGTTGAACTTCTTCATTAGTTCCTTCAACAGCTTTACTACGGGATCTGGTTACTCTGGATATCAAGCCTAATAAACTAATAAACTTAGTGTTCCCACAAACGGCGCCAATATTTTGGTCTTATTTCGTCACGGTAATAGAACACAGTAAAATAGTACAATTGAAATATAAATAAGCAAAATAATGCTATCCAACTTTATTATCGGACTAGCTTGGTCTGGAACACTTATTACAAGCTTACTAGGTTGAAATAGTAAATTACAAGATAAAAGTAATGTATCTAATTTCAGGCGTTCGATGTTGACGTGTCGAATGACCTATGTTCGATGTGAGATGCTTAGCAGGGAACCTGTATCGAATTCAAGAATATCGAATCTGTAAGATTCGATGTCGCCCACTGTATCGAATTCGATGTGATCTTATACGTGTCGAACGTATTGAATTCGTCCAGTCACGTATCGAATGGAAAATGTTCGATCAGTAACGCCTCGAATGAACAGTGGTTCGATGTTGATGATGTCAGAGTGATTCTCCAATCAAAACGTACACGAATTACAAGGGGGGCGGCTATATATAGCAAACGCCCCATGGGTCCCAGTGACAGATGCGGAAAGCGCATCGAATCATACCGATTCGATAAGTTGTTTGATGCGCGCATCGAACATGAGTTGTTCGATGCGATTGGGGCCAGCCCAATAATGAAGTATTGGGCCAATCTTAAATCACACCCATCAAATAGTATAAGCTCGCAAGTTAATTATGAATTATCTGTGATATAGGCAAATACCGTATGGGCCAGCCCAACCCAAGACCAATGTATATTCGTCCTCATATCGAATACAGACTTCGCCACAATTCCAGGGAACGGACCCCACATTCGATATCTATATAAAGGTAGGTTTGCAATTCAAGGTTAAGTCAAATATTATTATATTCGGCGTTCACACAGCATATCGAATAAGCCTATTCGATATCAACACACTTTTCGACATATCACTATATTCGACAAACGATGACATTTGATATGGAGCCAAGTTCTAATAACGTTTAAGTTCGACATCCTTTTTATATTCGATATCACCCTGATTTTGACATCCACGTTTTTCGATATCCTTAGAGCATTCGACATTCAACAGAAGCACACTAGCATCATCGTAGGTGTTCGAACAAAGTTAATCACCCGTGTAATAGATTAGCATATGTTGTATTAGCTCGAGGGCTATTTTTATAATTTCTTGTATTTTTTTAACAGTTACGATCTTGTACTAAAACAATCCCTGTCATTTCAAAAGGTTGCATAGCTTGCATATAAAAGATGTAGGTTGCGACGTATACACGTGGTTAATTTGCATGTTTATGATATTAAATAGGCATTGGACATTTAATATAACAAAAAGAAGAACGACAATTTGCTTATTTGTTCTTTTATTATACTGAGTAATCTGCCTATTTCATATTGATGGGGTATTTTAGAAAGACCCAAAATATATTTGGGGAAACCCACCAAGGAAAGGCCCAAAAATAGAACTATCGAACAAGGCCCATTCGACTGTTATTCAAACAGTCGAATCGAGTCTGTTCGACTGTTATTTTCTGAAGACTTATTGGGTCTCACTAGACGGGGTCTATATATACCCCGTTCCCCGACATCAATGCACATATTGAAGACTCGCGACCAACCGATTTCAATCGAATTCAATAGGTTCGACAGTTATTCTTGTTCGACAGTTCGAAACTTCGTTGTGTTAGATCGATCCTTCAACTCGATCGTTCTTTTTTCAACCGTTGAATATCGAATTGTTCGACAGTTATCAGCATCGAACGTAGATTGTTAGACATTTTTCCAGAATCAAGGCAGAAGAGAATCGAACCACTCGGGTTCAGGAGTTTTTCTAGTATCGAACCTAGCAGGTTCGATAGTTATTCAGATTCATTGTACTAATGAGTATCGATCCATTCCAGTTTGACTGTTCTTGGATTCGAGAGTTATCTATCGATCGCCTTTCGTTCGACTATTTTGTTAACTTAGCCATCCTAGGTTATTTAGACTTAATTGTATCATTGTAACACGTGATAGGTGTTCCGACCAAGCTGGTATGTTCCATGTAATAGATTAGCATTATTTTGGCATAGTCAAGCCCACTATAACAAGATTTCAGGTGTGTTATAACCCAAACGAAATAAGACCAAAATATTGGCCCCGTCTGTGGGAACACCATTTAAATTACGTTTAGAGTTAAGTAACTAAGATGGTGAAGAGAGGAAACGGCCCATCAATCGGGAAAGTAAAAGCTGGAAAGAAGCCCAGAACGAGTAGAGATGAGAAGGGAAAGATACCCGAACCTCAAGAGCAAGGCCGAGAAAAAGCCGAGATTCAAATAACGAAGCAATGGGAGGAGTGCAAAATGGAGCCACTTGGGGAATTCAAAACGGTATAGCTGTTTAAATAAGACGTACACAAAATCATAAAAATCGGAGCAGCTATGAGTTCTGAGATAGAGGTTGCATTGGTAGATTGTCTTAGGCGGAATGCGGATATATTAGCTTTGACAGATTCGGACTTACATAGGATAGACTCCAGAATAACAGTGCACCGATTGAACGTGGACAATAATGCATAGCCCGTTCGATAGAAAAAAATGCAATTTTAGTAAAGAGAAGAATGAAGCGACTAAGAAAGAAGTTCAGGAGCTATCAGCTGCCCGTCATGCCTATGCACTAAGATTTTCAGAGTGGTTGAGAAATGTCGTATTGGTTCTCAAGAAGGAGGCAACATGGAGGATGTGTGTGAACTACAGTGATCTGAACAAACATTGCCCTCGAGATCCATTTCCCTTACCCAGGATAGATTTGCTAGAGGATTCAACTGTGGGATGCGCCTTGTTGAGTATGGTGGATGTCAAGATTGGTTTTCACTAGATCTTTATGGCTGTTGGCGACCAGAGCAAAATAGCTTTTGTGACTGATACCGGAGTCTATTGTTATAGGGTGATGCCTTTCGGCCTCAAAAATGCCGGAGCAACCTTCCAGAGATTGGTAGCGAAGATGTTCTACCACCAGATTGGGAAATTCATGGAAGTATATATTGATGATATGTTAGTCAAAAGTCTAAAGGCGGAAGAGCATGTCTGACACTTGGATGAAGCGTTTTCCATCATGAGGGCATACGGGATAAAGCTAAACCCGAAGAAATACGCGTTTGGAGTCACGGCATGCAAGTTCCTAGATTATGTGGTTAACGAAATGGGAATAGAGGCAAACCCAGATAAAATCAAGGCAGTATTGGATTTGCCTTCACCAAGAAAAATGAAGGATGTGCAATGTTTGGTAGACCGTCTAACATCCTTGGCCAGAATTATATCGACTTCAGCAGAAAAGAATCTACCTTTCTTTAAGGTCATGAGAAAAAGTAAAGATTTAATTTGGACGGCATAATGTGAAGCAGATTTCCATCAGATGAAGAGATATTTGGTCAGTCCCCTGCTCCTTGCCAAGCCGGATGAAAGTGAGATGTTATACTTATACTTGGCCGTGTCTTCGCACGCCACCAGTACATTTTTAGTTAAGGAAAAAAGAGTTCAACAACTCCCAATACACTGTGTCAGCAGACTTCTGCAAGTCGCGGAGAAAAACTATTTGGAGATAGAGTTGTTCGCTCTAGCCATTGTAGCTACTACGAAAGTTAAGGCCTTATTTTCAATCTCACCCGATCACGATCGTTACAGATAAGCTTCTTAAGCAATTATTGGCAAGACCGGAGACCTCCGGGAGATTGGTTAAATGGGTAGTCAAACTTAATGAGTTTGGTCTCAAGTTCTGCCCACGTACCTCCATAAAAGCTCAATCGTTGTCAGATTTCATGGCTGAGACATTAGGTAATAGTGTGGCATGATCCACGAACTACATCTTGGCAATCTCATATCAGGTCGGAACTAGTAGAGCTACTACCACATGGATACTGCATACAAATGGTTCTGCTACCAGTCACGGGGGAGGATTCGGCGTTCACCTGCTCTCTCCTGATCGCTGAGAGTTTGAATTTGTCATTAGCTTAAAATATCAGGTGATCAACAACGAAGCCAAATACGACGTTGTGATAGCACGAATCAATTTGGCACTGACCCTCAACTTAGAGCATTTGGATGTGTTCACATATTCCAGCTAGTAGCGAACCTTTTTTTAGGGAAATACGAGACAAGGGAGGAGACAATCAAATTATACGCTGTAAAAGTTAAGATGCTAGCAAGGTGATTTTGTTTCTCGACATATTCCATATTCTGCGCGATACAAACGCTAAGGCCGACGCGTTGTCAAAATTCGCCAGCTCATTAGAAGTCCTAGTCAAGAAACTAGTCACTATGTTGGCGACTAACAAACCATCTATCGGAATATCAAAGTACAATAGTGCATGGGCAAGAATCGAGTATATACTACCAATTGGGGAGGCCCCGTTGTGGAAGGACAAAATCATGAGTTGCCTGGCTGACGGGATTTTTTCGGTAGACCCTAACGCCCACCGCAGAATGCTCTACAAGGCCCACAGGTTCACCATTCACAATGGAGAACTGTATAAACGGTCTTCCGATGGCCACTTATTGCATTTATTGACTCCGCCGCAAACAGATTATGTAATGCGAGAAATACATACAGGGATTTGTGGAAATCATCTTGGGGGTCGAGCACCGCCCAACGAATCATGGGCCAGGGATATTATTGGCCAAACCTACTGAAATACGCCACATCATTCTTACGGCATTGTGAAAGCTGTCAATATCAAGCTCGACTTATCCACAGACCGGCACGGCCGCTACAACCACTCGATGTAGCGTGTCCATTTAATCAATGGGGATAGATATCATGGGTCTGTCACCAGTGGCCAAGGGCCAAAAAATATTCCTGGTAGTGGCAGTTCATTATTACACAAAGTGGGTGGAGGTTGAGGCCATCGCTGCGATTACGAAAAAGAACATGATTGAATTCATATGGAATAATATCATATGTCGCTTTGGTATTCCCAAGCATATGGTGTGTGACAACGGACGACAATTCATTGACAAGAAGATCAAATCCTGGTTTTAGGAGCTACGAATTTCCCATAAAATGACCTCCGTCTACCACCCTCAATCGAACGGGCAAGTGAAATTAACCAACCAGACATTAAAAGATTATCTCGAGAGGAGATAAAGAGGCACCAGGAAAAGTTAGATGAAGGAGCTTAACGGAATATTGTGGGCCTATAGGACAACACCCGGAACTTTGATAGGGAAAAACCCCTTTGTGTTAGTATACGGGACCGAAGCCGTTCTTCCGGCTGAAATTAGCATGCCGACGCGCAGGATACATGATTACGACCTGGAACAATCGGCCATATTGCGTCAAATGGATCTTGATATGATAGGACGCATTGTAGCGTATAAGTCAGCTATGGCCAAGAGTTATGACAAGAAGGTCATATTCAGAAATTTCAAAGTGGGAGACTTGGTACTGAAAAGTATCGTGGCTGGCAAGCACGTGGGGAAGCTGGAGCCGAAATGGGAGGGACCATATAAGGTTGTCCATGCTAGTTCACGTGGATATTATTACCTTGAAGGTATGCAAGGTCACAAGTTACCTCGCCCATGGAATGTGCAGCATCTGAGACGCTACTACGCATGAGCAATAGATTACCCAACAAATCCCATGTGAAATAAAGAGACATGAACTACGAAGGCTTGAGTTCTGATGCAACAATTGGGAAACGTAGGTAACTCAATTTGAAGCTGAGCTCAGCCCTATCCTAATAATAAAATAAAAATGTATACTTGTTTTCATGTCTAACATTGTAGGGAGAGTCGTGATGAACCAATGTTTTTGTGACTATAAGAAGAGCAACGACCGCGAGAAGCATCATACTGAGATGGACATTTATCCCAATGAGGATAAATGCAAGCCTAAAATCTCATTCGACGAATACCGAGATGGACAGCTGCTCCGAAAAGGACAAATGCAAACCTAATATCTCGATTCAGCAAAAAATACCAAGATGGACATTTATCCCAACGAGAATAAATGCAAACCTAAAATCTCATTCTACAAATACCGAGATGGACATTTACTCCGAAAAGGATAAATGCAAACCTATTATATCAATTCAGCAAAAATACCGAGATAGACATTTGCTTCGACAACGACAAATGCAAACCTAATATCTCGTGTAGCAAAATACCGAATAGAACGCTTGGCCCAAAGAGGATAAAAATAAATCTACTGAGAAAACGCCAACTATCGTTCCGATCAACTCTTACAGTAAATCAAATATATGACCAAAAAGGCTCAACAATAAAAAGGAAAGTCAAGTATGGTCAAACAAAGGCATTATATTAGCCACAAAATCGGTTTTTCAAGAAAACCATTGCAGTAATGACATCAACGTCATTGAAAGACAAAATAATACCTAATCTCAAGCCATCAAATTATATGCAAATTCAACAATATTGCTCCGACGACTAGGGGGACTCTGAACGCAAAACAAAACTGAGGGACCGTGCAGAGTTGGTGCAGGTTTTCTCAATTTGCTTCTCTGACAATACAAGCTCGTCCACTTGGTCCCATCCGTCCGGTAACCTAAGTTCCTCCTCCTTATCAACACAGCCAAATGCCCCTCGGAGCTGATAAATGTTGGGAGAGATTAGATTATACTCATTAAGAGCTTGCTCTGTAACCTCAACATGAGACGAAGTCGCCCCAGCGCTAGAAACTAGGTTCACTTCAATTGGAGGAATGGTATTGAAAGTAGCATTCTTCGCCGAGGAATTAGGATTGGGCTCTACCTGCGGCATAGCAATTGCAGGATCACGAGAAGGTAGAATGCCACGAGGCTCTGTGACGGGTTCTGAAGGATTTTCTACCAAAGGCTCATACTCTGTCACAAGTTAAGGATTCATATCGTCATCGCTGCCGCCAAAAGCAGCACGAATTACATCCTTTACTCCAACCAGATCAACATGAGATCCGCCCATACCAGCACATTCTGCAGTTTCTCGTCTATCTGGGAAAGTAGGACCAGGTCTATCCAAATCAGGCACAAAATTAGAGCGTCGATCCTACCATATACGAAAGAATGGGTCACCAAATTTAGGAGCGGTCAATCCCTCCTCATCGTTATCGTCAACTTTGGGAGGCTCTATTCGGGGACCGCGACTAACGTCAAGCATATCTTTTCCAAAACCATCTTTTACGAACCAAAGATAATCTGCCTGATCTACTCCAAGTTCCATTCCAAGTTTTACATTGTCGGCGCCTTGACACAATTCAAGCCAACGATAAACACCACTCCTCATGAAAGATTTAGCTACTTCGCATCTATGGCTCTCCGATTCAAGATATCGGACCTCATTTCCCAGTCTAACGATTGCGGCTTCAGCTTCTGCATTCACTTCTTTCACCGATTCTCTCTCCATTTTCAAGGAATCATTTTCCCTCTTTAGAGCGGCAATTTTGGCACGAAGGGACTCCACACTTCCTCTGCTTTCTTTGCAATTGCGCATGCAACAAGGGCATCCTTAACAACTTTTTTTGCATGCCTTGACTAAATTCCGAGCACGTCTGAGTGCAGCAAGCCGACTAATATCGTGACTATGGGCATTCTCAACTAATTCGTCAATCACATCGTTATGCTTACCCTAAACCTCAATTAAACCAATGTAATCTCAACACATTCTCTAAATCCCAATACTAGTATCAGCAAAGAATATGCGCCCAAACCACGCCACATGATGATCAAGTTAGGGCCACATTCCTTTCATGATCTAAACAGATTGATCCTCCCGCAATCATTACCCTAGCAACTTAATGTTCAGAGACTCCGAATTTTCATCATTCAGAAACCCATAATCAACACGTTTGTGAATGGGCAATGGAATTTCATCAGACGCAACGGCAGCCTGTGTTTTCAAAACGCACCTTTTAGCTTACGCATACCAGCTCTCACCACCAGACCCGGAAGCGCTTGCAGGAACAAACCTTGGAATACGATTAAAATGTGGATTTACACTGTTGAATCGTGCTTGATTTGCGGGAATTCTATCATCAACAGCATTGGATTCTTCCATCATTCTTATTTGGGCACTCGTCCTGATCATAATTCTTCCCCCAGAGGAGGTTGGAGTCATAACAACCCTGAGGGGAATGAAATTCTCATGTGTCTCGAAATTGTAGACGAGGGGGATCCGAGTGCCCGCCGATACACCACCGAGCCTTATAATAGAACAATCTACAGGTTTCGGTGCAACATGTCCAGCACCCCAATTAGCAGATAAACTCTTAGGGGGTCTCGCAACAGGTCGTCTCCATGGGGAAGCTCCAGCAGAACCTCATGTTGGAACGACGTTATCTGTGGGCGAGCCTACATTTGAAGGACTTTGTCTATTTATGTTCCGTCGAGGAGCATAAATATCCTCGGGAGACACGGCTGGCTTAGTACGACTCTCCGACTTCTTTCGAGCCATCAAAAATTAAAGAACAACATGAAAAATTATTTAGTGATTTTTTGGAAAACTGTCGAACTGCCAAGATTCGACTCTTATCGAACGATCAAATCCTGATCGTTCGACTGTAATCGAGACGATCAAATCTTGGGGATTCAACAGTTATTTTCAACAGACAGCAACTCTCCGCAAGAATATAATGAGCTATAAAAGGTGGCGATTATATAGGCCCACCACCGCCTTACTATCCCGTTCGACAGATAACTGTCGAACCAGGCAGGTTCGACAGTTCCTATAAAAACAATCGAACCCATTCGGTTCGACACTTCATAATTCGATTATTATGGCAAATGTTAGCAGACAATCGAAGGCACCAAATTCAATTATTCCAAGCACTCTAAGGATTACAGCTCCCAATAGATGAAATTCTTCCGCAATAGATGATTCGTATTTGGCACCCGACCCTTGAGGCCCGTCTCCCAAATGGGGGGAATACATTGAAATCAAACGCAACACAATGCTAGTAGAACCGAAAAAGACAGTGCATACGTATCAAAGGGCAAAAGCTATTCGAACTAAGAGATTTTAGAGTTTGGAACCCAAAAATAGAACTATATGATGGGATATTTTAGGAAGGCCCAAAAAGTATTTGGGCCAGTCCACCAAGGAAAGGCCCAAAAATGGAACTATCGAACATGGCCCATTTGACTGTTATTCAAACAGTCGAATTGAGCCCGTTCGACTATTATTTTTCGAAGACTTATTGAGTCCCATGGGACGAGGTCTATAAATACCCCGTCCCCCGACATTATTGCACAGGTTGAAGACTCGCGACCAACCGATATCAATCGAATTCAGTAGGTTCGATAGTTATTCTTGTTCGACAGTTCTCCTTATTCGACAGTTTGCTGCGTTCGATCGATCGTTATTTCTTCAGCTGTTAAATATCGAATCACCTTGTTTGACAGTTATCAGCATCGAACGTAGGTCGTTCAACAGTTTGCCAAAATTAAGGTAGAAGAGAATCGAACCACTCGAGTTCAGGAGTTGTTCCAGTATCGAACCTATCAGGTTCAATAGTTATTCAGATTCATTGTACTAAGGAGTATCTAGCCATTCTAGTTCGACTGCTCTTGGGTTCGAGAGTTATCTATCGAACGCCCTCCGTTCGAATGTTTTGTTAACTTAACCATCCTAGGTTATTTAGACTTAATTGTATAATTGTAATACGTGATTGGTGTTTCAGACCAAGCTGGTCTGTTCCTTGTAATAGATTATCATTATTTTGGCATAGTCAGGCCCATTATAACGAGATTCCAGGTGTGTTGTGACCCCGACAAAATAAGACCAAAATACACATAATACATAGCGTAACTCAGCTTATTATATATAATAATATGGAATTTGAGATGGTGCAATGTCTGGTTAGAAAAGAAAACACGAATTACTGCATAGTTTAGCTCTTGGATTATATTTACTCTTTGATATCCTAGATCCAACAATAATCGTTACTCTTAACAAAAGAGAATTTGAAATAATTAATAACTTAGATAATAGATCGTATATATATATATATATATATATATATATATATATAATGAGGTGGGATATTACAAATGTTAAACTACGATTCTATTATAAACAATGCCTCATATCACTAATGTTAGCTCTAGGATGACTTTAGTGTGCAACACCATGTGACTGGGACAGAAAGTCCAACCGGGTCTCACTACAAGATATCGAAGATAACGTCAAAGGTGACGTCGAAGATGACGTCGAGGGTGATGTCAGATGATTATCTGGAATGTGATCGTGCAAGCTATATCGAGCTTGATATCGGGGATGATATCGAATATGCGTATTCGATATCAGCAGGTAAGTTAGGTAGTAATTATTGTGTTCTTCTTGGTATGCGGGACGGGGTATTTATAGAATCCAGCCTTGTACCATATTGAATGTCGCCTTCGATATGCAAATCGAGAGAAATCCTTGATATAGGCAAAATATGGGCCTAGCCTATGGGCCGACCTAATACGAGAAATATCCCTTCATGTAGTCCCCCAGTTTACGAATTATTATTTTGCATAATAATTTGTCAACTTAATTCGTAGGTTTTTCTCTTTTTCGGGGGTACCCACAACTTCCCCCTTCCCCCCCCCCCCCCTCCCAGTTTTAAACTTATTCAATCGGGTTATTAGTTAGTAAAAATAAGTGTTTCGATACTCCCTCATTTTTCTAAGCAATTTGTTGAGTTATAAGTCAGAAATTTGTGCATATCGGGTCTATATTGAATGTGAACTTTGACATGATCCCGACATCGAAAGCATTAATTGTTCTGTGGGACCTAGCTATTTTTATTATAAAACCTAGTCACATGTCTTTGTCAGCGTGCGAATATTCTATCCAGGATTCTTGCACTTTTGTGAGCTGTATATCGAAGTTGATATCGAAATCAGTTAGGTATGTCGGGGCTCCTTTTCGATATGAAGTTTGATATGTCTTCGATATCATTTTTTATGTATTTTTAAAGTATTTTCATGCTTATTCCTGTATCAGGTGAAAGATGGTCCAAGTTAAGAACCCGCCTCACATGAAACATGTTGTGTCTCCACGGCCGTTTGTGTCGGCTGTCCATGAGGAGGAAACTTTTGAATCGAATCGGCCTGGGGTTAACCCATCTGTTGGGGGGAATGTGGCAAGCAAATCACCTTCATAGGGGGTTGGATGTTGGCCTCATGCGGGTCCCTGGTATAGCTGCAGAGATCAGGCTCCCGCATGTGCGCCTATATGAGCGAAACTCCCGTTTTCCCCGGTCATTTCTTGGTTGTTTAACCAAACCAAGAGGGTGGGAATATTGTTATCAGAACTCGCTCAAATGTCAAAAAAGGTCTGGCGTTGGAAGGGAAAGGTTGCGGACTATAGAAGTCGATCTTGAATCAAAAAGCTGGCTTACCGCCAACCTTCTTAATGTTGTTGTAGCACCGCTCCCTCCCGGCACTCTTCTTAACTATTGGCATCCGAACGTTAGGGCTCGCTTTGACAAGGAGGTCCTTAAAAAAGAGGCCGGTGAGAGTTCTCGCGGTGGTACTGTGAGTAATGGGGTCTCCTTTGTGAAGGACTCGTTTGGTGCGTCCACTCCTCTTGATGTTGGAGAGACTGGCGGACTTGAACCAAGGGGAATTGGTGTCTTAGCCCGATAGGGCAGACACTATCGAGGAACGCTAGCCAGCTCATGATAGGACGTCCACCTCCCCTGATGCTGCCTCTGCGGCACCTCGTACATCTCGAAAGCGTCGAAGTAGGTCATCGCAAGGGCGTGATGACGCTCATGTTCGAGCCATTAGGGGAAATTATGATTTTCTTCGTGACCGTGCTTCTGATCGACTGGTCATGAGGATAGGCGGACAAGTCGTGCGTGAACAAGATGTCGTTCAAGGCATGAATAGCATTGATCCAAATATTGATCATGATGTCCTGATGTGGAACCTGGGGGCTGATGTAGTGCAGCGGATGTGCATACTACTTTTTTTTATGTGGTAAGGCTTTCGCTTAGGCATTTATTTTCATGCAGTATCTTTGTTATATGCGGAATAATTCTAACGTGTCGCAATTGTGATAGTTTTGCCATATGTTCCATTCTCTCTATGATGACTACATGTTGCTGGCGAGGTCTAATCTGGACAAGACGTGAGGGTCGAGGAGATGCGGACATTCGTCTCTCATAGCCATGCCTCTCAGGATAAAGCCAATGCGCGAGCACGTGCAGCCAAAACTCGCGCGAGGTAGGTTCATGACAAATCTTGGAGAGTTCAAGTTGAAAGGGAAAATTTTGCAAAATAGCTTGAACAAGCCAAAGATGAGGTCGATCAGTTGCGTCGATAAATGTGCTTCTAGAGCGTGAGAGGAACTCGTATAGGGACTCCGTGGTGTTGCTCGAGAATTGGCAGGGGAAAAGGGTCTCGCGGACAATGCTTGTGTAAATC
This sequence comes from Linaria vulgaris, assembly GCA_948329865.1. NCBI lineage: Eukaryota > Viridiplantae > Streptophyta > Magnoliopsida > Lamiales > Plantaginaceae > Linaria > Linaria vulgaris. The sequence goes on from OX415254.1 coordinate 31,745,092, forward strand.
GGTGTAGTCCACACACATTCTCCATTCAGCCTCTTTCTTCAAAACCAATACAATGTTACTAAGCCACTCGGAATAACGTATCTTGTAGATGTGACCTGCCTTAAGCTTCTCAACCTCGTTTTTTCCTTACTGAATTTTCTTTTCTTCTGCCTCACCGGTTTAGCCCGAGGGTCAACGTTCAACTTATGCACGATGATTTTGGGATAGATTCCTTTTAAATCTGAGTCGATCCCTGCGAATATGTCAGCATTCCTTCTCAATCACTCCACCAAAGCAGTTCTTATAGCGGGTGACAGTGCTGCTCCAATCTGTAAGGTGTGGTCCGACCGCTCGGGGTCGATATTAATAGTAACAAAATTTCCAACAGGTTCCATTCTCGATTCATTCTGGAATGGTAAAATCGCTTTCTCTCTCTTGGAAGTCACATCGAATGGATTAGCTTCTATCTTCTTAAGACCTATTATTTTCTTCCTCTTTTACGGTCCTGACTCCTTCGCCTTCTAGGGTCTCTTCATTCTCTGACTACCCTGCGGCCCACTGATCCGAGAACTGGTGTTCCCACAGACGGAGCCGCTAATTTGACAATAGATCGTATATATACGACGAGGTGGTATATTACAAATGTAGTGCTACGATTCTATTACAAACTATGCCTCATATCACTAATGCTAGCTCTAGGACGACTTTAGTCCAGAACACCAGGTGACTGGGACAGAAAGTCCAACCGGGTCTCACAACAAGATATCAAAGATAACGCCGAAGTTGATGTCGAATGAGACGTCGAAGAGGACGTCGAGGGTGATGTTGAATGATTATCTCGAATGTGATCGGGCTTGATATCGGGAATGTATCGGGGATGATATCTAATATGCGTATTCGATATCAGCAGGTAAGTTAGGTAGTAATTATTGTGTTCTTCTCGGTATGCGAGACGGGGTATTTATAGAATCCTGTCTTGTACCATTTCGAATGTCGTATTCGATATGCATATCTGAAAAAATCCCTCATATAGGCGAAATGTGGGTCTGTCTATGGGTCGGCCCAATACGAGAAATATCTCTATCAATTAAGTTTTACTTAAATTAGCAAATAGCAATATATATGAAGTACACTCTATATGCATGAAAAGACATTCTTTCTTTGATTGAATAGACTTACAAAAACGATAAAAAAATCTTGATTTTACTTAAATACCATTTGATGATACTAAGTAAAGTTTAACTTCCATTTCCGGTCGACTCGCAATATTATGTGCTGGTAATAAAAAGACAATGACCTCCTGGCCTATATATATGCATATGAATTACACTCTATATGCATGAAAAGACATTTTTTCTTTGATTGAATAGACTTACAAAAACGATAAAAAAATCTTGATTTTACTTAAATACCATTTGGTGATACTAAGTAAAGTTTAACTTCCATTTCCGGTCGACTCGCAATATTATGTGCTGGTAATAAAAAGACAATGACCTCCTGGCCTATATATATGCATATGAATTATGATAATAAGACATATACCATGTCTGATATATATCTCCAATTCTCCATATATTATTTTATTTTATTATAAAAAGCGGCGCCTCATATTGTGTAATGAAAGTATAGTCAAATCAAGTCATCTTCAATCATTGTTTCAAAAGAATTATACCGTACATACGTCTCAAATTAAAAGTACAAAATAATTCCTTTTGGAAGGTCTATGAGAATGACAATGGTATTTGTATTATTAATATATTCATCAGAAAAAACATTGGTGCAGCTGCAGCAAGCTAGAATTTTGCTAACTTGGAGACCTCGAAAGTTTCCGCGTTGGGAACCTGTCAACAGCAAAATTTCGGGTGCATAATGAAAGCACCTTTCCTTTTTTTTTTTTCTGAAGCATGAAATTTGTTGGTTGTTGACGTTAAAAAACTATTATGCATCACTAATTTGTGTCCCACAGTCCACTTACTACTATCCACCCATCATTTATTAAGATTTACTAAGACTAGAACACTGCAATAAAAAACACAATATAAAGCGGGGTAGAAGATTATTGCCAGTTTTTATAAAGTTTAAATAGCTAGTAAGATCTTGGACATGTCTGAGAAATTTGAAATCATGACGTCCATGGTTGATAGACAGGTGTGTTGGGTTTATATTAAGATTGAGCTTAGAGCGCCTTGTTTGTACGTAAGGAAAAGAAAAAAAAAATCGTCGGTGTTGTAAATATTTATATATATTGAATGTCTCTTGTCCCACATAGGAAAGCTTTAAGAGTTTTCTCCACACCTTTCTATAAATAGAGAAGGGTTCTTTATCTTGTAACTCACTTTTGAATATAGAATAAGAAAGAGTTTGATAGATAATATTACTCTCTTTTATTTTTCTTTGAGTTTTAAACATTTATAATACGTTATCAGCACGAGAGGCTCGATATTTTGTCGACATTCTTGTTTGAGTTCCAAAAAGAAAAAGTCACCATGTCAAACATTACAACGTAGACTTTACTCCATTGGACGCATCTGGTGAAAATTATTTACAGTGGATACTGCATGTAGAATTGCACTTGGATGCTAAAGGCATTGGCGATGCTATTAAAACTGGTAACAAATTACTCAAAAATGAAAGGTCAGGGCTATGATTTTCATACTTCACCATCTTTCTCCAAAAATACAAGATGAATATGTATCACTCAGAGATCGACTGATTGCAGAAAGAAAAGAATGCGCCTTGGGAGAAAATTCGATCAGTGTACAAGTGAAAGTAATGGGTGAAAAAGAGGGTTTTTAAACCCTACGCCCACTACACGTCTTAAATGACCACTAAGCGTGCCACGCCTCACGATTGAAAATCGTGCGTAATGACACGTCTCCTCGGTTAATGAAAGAATAACGGTCAAGACTCTTCGATTCCTGCACCCAACTTAAAGCGTGGCATTAAAATCACCACTAACTGCATTTAAGTCGTAATTAATTAAATTACAGTTAATTAAATGTCATAACATACAATTAATGCCCAAACAAATGACCTACAAGGGCACATATGGAACATACGACGGGAAACACTCGGAGAAAATATCATGATACTTCTCGCCTTTTCAAAGGTAATGCCAAGAACGAGGGAAATGTCGAACAAAGCACCCATGTCACTGACGAGTGTTTACGACACCCCTGAAGAGTTCTACGAGGCCTCGTGAAACCCTCCCCATATACCTGATGAAATCTACGATACCAAGACTCTCGTACCCCTTAAAACTCTTAAGTTTCTAGTACAGTAGTGATAACTAACTGCACTAGAAACTGGGGGGTTTGTTAACAGGATGATAATTCACCTGCTTAAAATAAACAATAAGTCAATTACTGGAATTACCAAATATATTATTATATGATTATGCGACCTACTTCCGCGATACAGGTATCACACCTCTTGGAACACATCTCCCACACAACAAACTACTGGAGTAAAAGCCAACATGAGGAATACGAAACCAAGGCAGTCTCAAAATACGAAAGCTCTCGGAACTCATACTACTTTCCAAGAAAATTAAGCTCTCGGAAAGAAGGAGCCAAAGGACAACAGTCCCAGAACCTTGGCAAAAACCCTTCCTTGACTATACATTCCAAACACGAAAGCTCTCGGAACACTACTCTCGACGATCAGACTAAAAGTCAGAACTTTACAAAAATAACTCAACCAACCTCTCGGAGAAAGAAGAACACCTACCCACGATAGCTCAAAACCTCTCGGAGACCAACTCACCCACACCCTCTCGGAAAATATCTTGAAACACTTACTCCAGAATACACATCTCTCGGAATAGCACTATCATTAAAGGGAATACTCCAACTTGGCCCTCGAAGCCACCATTGGAGACAGCAAAGAAAGTAATCTACTCCGTATCACAAAAAAGACCAAAGCCCTCGGAAAGAATACAGTCAGCACTCAAAGTGAACACGTTATCTTATTGGTTGAATAAGCATTGTAACACGTGTAAACATAACCACATGCATAACGACACCTGTAAACACATGCACCATGACACCTGCCCCTATCAAAACCTATATAAAGGGAGACATCGACTCGGAAATGAAAGGGGGAGGAAAATGTAAGAAAATCCACTCGGAAGAAAGAATGAAGTATAGTCAATAAAAAGAAGGAAGATTCTTGTCCATTTTTCCTTCTCGTGATGATAGCATTTAGCTTTTGAACCACGGGCAAAGGCGTTCCAACCTTAATAAATAATTCAGTTAATAGGGAATAATTCTAAACTCGTTAACAAAATGGCGCCGTCTGTGGGAACCGCACAAGATTTGTCTCCAGGAACATCCAAATTCGAAGGAGAAGCAGGTGCTACAGTAATAGCACAGTTACGCACCAAAGATAAGTATCATTCTTTCACTTGTTATATTAGGAATTAGATTATAGTATCTTCGTAAAGAGATCTTAAGATTTTATAATTTTAAATACTTGGGAAAAGAAAAGGACAGAGAACAGGAACCCGGGTGAGTATCTCCGAGAGCAATTACTCTAGGAAACCTCACTCATAATCTCTCATCGAAGGCTTTTTGAAAGTCTAAATAAGTAAAAGAGAAAGGTATGAACAAGTCTACTAGGAATGATTCTTTGAAAGGACGTGAAAATATTCGCCATACTCTAAGCATCAACGCCTACTTACGACTCTTTCCTCGAAGATAGAATTACGATTGAGCTGTCCAAAGTATACTATAATAGGCTACGAAGGCGTGCCAGGGGATACTCCTATTTAGGAAAGTATATTCCCCCAAAATTGCACTGCAAATGGACACGCTATGCTAAAAAAGTTACTTGGCCAGTAAGAGTGGGACGCTCTCTCATTTCTGTAAACTCAATCTTAAAAAAATTCTACAATAAAAGGAAAGAAACTAAGTAGTCATAATATGCGGAAGAGTGGTGTGATTATAAACACGGAAAAGAAAAAGTTTTGTTCCAAGTAAGAAATGTTTCATTCCAAAATAATACCATTACGAGAGAAAAAACAAAGTACCATTACATAAAAAGCGTTTACAAATTAAAAACTACTAATGCTGGGGGTGTTGAGCACTCGAGGGGTCAGGGGTTGACTCGGTAGTAGGAGGGATAGGAGCACCCGCTGGAGAAGGAACACCCGAGGAGATAGCCTGAACCCCAACTCGGAGAGGGGAGTCCGCTGAAGATCGCGGGAGGATAGTAGAAAGAGGCACCCGAGACGGAGATGAGGAAGTGGGAGGACGTCGAGTACTACTCTTTTGGTAGAGGTCGAAGGCTTCTTCCAAAGTTGGCCTCTTCATCTCCGCGATATTAACCACCCGCGGGTCCAAGAGGGGATTCACCTTCTGCCGTACCTGCCCGAAACACTGAAGGAATCCCCACATGGCAGATCCCGCCAAGTACCCCGCATGTTTGTTGAGGTACAGATCCCTCACTCGAATAGTAGTCTCCTCTCGGGCCTGCTTAACAGCAACATCCACCCTTTGCTGTACCTCCTCGGGGAGAAGGCCCCCCGTAGCCGTGGCATGTGCCATCTTCGCGTTAAGAATATCCACCTGGCCCAGTACCTCCGAGAGATGTTGCTCCAACTCTTTCTGCTTGGTCTCCCAAGCCGCCTTCTCGCCCTCGAGGGAATCCACCTTATCCTTCAGCACCAGCCCAGAAGCCTCCATCTCCTTTACCGAGGAGAGAAGCTGCTTATTTTCCCCCCTCAGGTCTTGATTGTTCTGCGAGACCTTGGCAAAAGCTGCCTCGTATTTCCCCACCTTCTCTAGCAAGTTCGTATTCTCTGCCTCCAGCTTACGAGACTTTTCCTCAGCCGCACTCGCCAGTTTTTGCAGCTTCTCAACCTCGAGTAACAGAAGGGGAAGCATTTTAGGTGCCTAAGAAAGCAAAGTAGAAGAATAAAGATCCCGATAAAGGATCTTAAATAAATTAGTTAGATAAAAAACTTACCAGCATGGCCACATTGTTGACACAAGCCCGGGTAAATTCCCACCCGTCTGCGGGCAAGGAATTGGCGGCGGTGAGGTATCGAGTCACAGTCTCGAGTGCCTCATGAGCATCTTCGGTGCTAGGCTCTCGTCCTGAAACAGGAGCCTTAGAAGACGAGGGCCTCTCAGAAGATACCACCCCCGGCAGTGGAACCTGAGTGACTACGGGGCTATCGGACTGGATAGCCACGAAAGGTCTCAGGGGAGGAGCACTCGCAAGCGGAGGACCCGCGGCCATAATCTCGTCCAGCAAGCTCATGGTATCGAATGCTGGAAGGTAAGCAGAGTCGGAAGGAAGTGATCCCCCTTCCAAACCAAAAAACTCTTCACCTCCTACAAAATCAGAAAGTTATCTAAGTAAAAATACCCTTTTGATTACCTAAGGCAGTTATCTAAGGCACACTCCTATACTCCTAAGTATTTTAAGAACACGTACCTTTCGGAGGGGTCGCCAACAGGGCGTAAGAATCCCCCGATAACTCCGACGACGAGGGTACGTGGATGACACCGGGAGCTGGTAAAGCCATCTCCTCTATCCCAACCTCATCTTCACCATCCCCTATGGTGAATCCCCCCTTTGGACCTGCACCGGCAGAGGACACAGCTAACTCCACTTCCTCGGGGGTATCGGACGTCCCGCTAGACGACCGAGACGTAACCTCAGCAACCCTGGAAGGAGTTCCTCCTTGCTCCCCTGCTGCAACCTCAACATTCCCACCCTCTCTTAGGGTAAACTTCCCCTTCTTGCTCACCACGACCTCATTCTCCACCATAAACGGCCGTAAGACATTCACTACCAAAGAGGTCATAAGTTAGATAAAATAAAAAGAGAAACTCGTAAGATGCTGGATGAGAGGGTAAAAGACTCACCAAATGTATCAAACAACTTCTCGGGAACAGCCAAAGGAGTCTTGATTTTGTCTATCGGAGAGATGTACCTCAATCCTGCGGTCCGATAGAGACGAATAAAGTCCTTTGACTCCACGAGAGGCTTCGCAGAGAACACCGGTGAAAACACCAGTGTGTCGTCCATCACTCTGTCAGGGAATGTAGGCACCCTCCAGGTCATAGGTATGTCCCACGACCCCACAACTGGGTTGATGAAGAAGAACTTATTCTTCCACGAGCTATGGGAGGTTACCATACCCCCGGAGATCCTGTCATCCTTGTCTCGGTGAGTAAAACAGTAAAAAGGACCTCCCCCGGGAGACTGCTTCAGCTCGAAAACAGCAAAGAACCTGTCCCTCGTACACTCGATGCCCCTCACCAGGCACCAAAACACGAACAAAGCCATTAACGAGAACGAATTTGGGGCGAGCTGACTCGGACAAAGATTGCAGTAATTGAAGATGTCGCAGTAAAAAGGCGGGAAAAAAGTGCGCAGCCCCGCCTTTAACTGCGGGTAGTACACTGTCAGGTACCCTTCAGGAGGAGCATCACCCCGGTGATGGGCCTCCGGCACCGTTATCTCGATGTTACGGCCGGAAACACCATGCTCCTTAAACAAGTTCTTGATTTCTTTCTCGGTGGCGGTGCTAGCCGTGTTACCCACCTTCTGGGTGACTCGCGGAGCGCCACCTTTCTCAGCCTTCTTCTTCATCCTCTTTGATTTCCCCGCGCCACCACTACCGCTTGCCCCCACCGCCACAGCACTCCGCTTTCGCGAAGCCTGAAACCCTAACACCGCCGCTCCTCCGGTACCGGAAGCAGCCGAAACCAAATTTGTGTTAGATTGCGACGCCATTAGAACAGAGTTTTTGAAAGAAGAGATGAGCAGAAATCGACTGATTGCAGAAAGAAAAGAATGCGCCTTGGGAGAAAATTCGATCAGTGTACAAGTGAAAGTAATGGGTGAAAAAGAGGGTTTTTAAACCCTACGCCCACTACACGTCTTAAATGACCACTAAGCGTGCCACGCCTCACGATTGAAAATCGTGCGTAATGACACGTCTCCTCGGTTAATGAAAGAATAACGGTCAAGACTCTTCGATTCCTGCACCCAACTTAAAGCGTGGCATTAAAATCACCACTAACTGCATTTAAGTCGTAATTAATTAAATTACAGTTAATTAAATGTCATAACATACAATTAATGCCCAAACAAATGACCTACAAGGGCACATATGGAACATACGACGGGAAACACTCGGAGAAAATATCATGATACTTCTCGCCTTTTCAAAGGTAATGCCAAGAACGAGGGAAATGTCGAACAAAGCACCCATGTCACTGACGAGTGTTTACGACACCCCTGAAGAGTTCTACGAGGCCTCGTGAAACCCTCCCCATATACCTGATGAAATCTACGATACCAAGACTCTCGTACCCCTTAAAACTCTTAAGTTTCTAGTACAGTAGTGATAACTAACTGCACTAGAAACTGGGGGGGTTTGTTAACAGGATGATAATTCACCTGCTTAAAATAAACAATAAGTCAATTACTGGAATTACCAAATATATTATTATATGATTATGCGACCTACTTCCGCGATACAGGTATCACACCTCTTGGAACACATCTCCCACACAACAAACTACTGGAGTAAAAGCCAACATGAGGAATACGAAACCAAGGCAGTCTCAAAATACGAAAGCTCTCGGAACTCATACTACTTTCCAAGAAAATTAAGCTCTCGGAAAGAAGGAGCCAAAGGACAACAGTCCCAGAACCTTGGCAAAAACCCTTCCTTGACTATACATTCCAAACACGAAAGCTCTCGGAACACTACTCTCGACGATCAGACTAAAAGTCAGAACTTTACAAAAATAACTCAACCAACCTCTCGGAGAAAGAAGAACACCTACCCACGATAGCTCAAAACCTCTCGGAGACCAACTCACCCACACCCTCTCGGAAAATATCTTGAAACACTTACTCCAGAATACACATCTCTCGGAATAGCACTATCATTAAAGGGAATACTCCAACTTGGCCCTCGAAGCCACCATTGGAGACAGCAAAGAAAGTAATCTACTCCGTATCACAAAAAAGACCAAAGCCCTCGGAAAGAATACAGTCAGCACTCAAAGTGAACACGTTATCTTATTGGTTGAATAAGCATTGTAACACGTGTAAACATAACCACATGCATAACGACACCTGTAAACACATGCACCATGACACCTGCCCCTATCAAAACCTATATAAAGGGAGACATCGACTCGGAAATGAAAGGGGGAGGAAAATGTAAGAAAATCCACTCGGAAGAAAGAATGAAGTATAGTCAATAAAAAGAAGGAAGATTCTTGTCCATTTTTCCTTCTCGTGATGATAGCATTTAGCTTTTGAACCACGGGCAAAGGCGTTCCAACCTTAATAAATAATTCAGTTAATAGGGAATAATTCTAAACTCGTTAACAAAATGGCGCCGTCTGTGGGAACCGCACAAGATTTGTCTCCAGGAACATCCAAATTCGAAGGAGAAGCAGGTGCTACAGTAATAGCACAGTTACGCACCAAAGATAAGTATCCTTCTTTCACTTGTTATATTAGGAATTAGATTATAGTATCTTCGTAAAGAGATCTTAAGATTTTATAATTTTAAATACTTGGGAAAAGAAAAGGACAGAGAACAGGAACCCGGGTGAGTATCTCCGAGAGCAATTACTCTAGGAAACCTCACTCATAATCTCTCATCGAAGGCTTTTTGAAAGTCTAAATAAGTAAAAGAGAAAGGTATGAACAAGTCTACTAGGAATGATTCTTTGAAAGGACGTGAAAATATTCGCCATACTCTAAGCATCAACGCCTACTTACGACTCTTTCCTCGAAGATAGAATTACGATTGAGCTGCCCAAAGTATACTATAATAGGCTACGAAGGCGTGCCAGGGGATACTCCTATTTAGGAAAGTATATTCCCCCAAAATTGCACTGCAAATGGACACGCTATGCTAAAAAAGTTACTTGGCCAGTAAGAGTGGGACGCTCTCTCATTTCTGTAAACTCAATCTTAAAAAAATTCTACAATAAAAGGAAAGAAACTAAGTAGTCATAATATGCGGAAGAGTGGTGTGATTATAAACACGGAAAAGAAAAAGTTTTGTTCCAAGTAAGAAATGTTTCATTCCAAAATAATACCATTACGAGAGAAAAAACAAAGTACCATTACATAAAAAGCGTTTACAAATTAAAAACTACTAATGCTGGGGGTGTTGAGCACTCGAGGGGTCAGGGGTTGACTCGGTAGTAGGAGGGATAGGAGCACCCGCTGGAGAAGGAACACCCGAGGAGATAGCCTGAACCCCAACTCGGAGAGGGGAGTCCGCTGAAGATCGCGGGAGGATAGTAGAAAGAGGCACCCGAGACGGAGATGAGGAAGTGGGAGGACGTCGAGTACTACTCTTTTGGTAGAGGTCGAAGGCTTCTTCCAAAGTTGGCCTCTTCATCTCCGCGATATTAACCACCCGCGGGTCCAAGAGGGGATTCACCTTCTGCCGTACCTGCCCGAAACACTGAAGGAATCCCCACATGGCAGATCCCGCCAAGTACCCCGCATGTTTGTTGAGGTACAGATCCCTCACTCGAATAGTAGTCTCCTCTCGGGCCTGCTTAACAGCAACATCCACCCTTTGCTGTACCTCCTCGGGGAGAAGGCCCCCCGTAGCCGTGGCATGTGCCATCTTCGCGTTAAGAATATCCACCTGGCCCAGTACCTCCGAGAGATGTTGCTCCAACTCTTTCTGCTTGGTCTCCCAAGCCGCCTTCTCGCCCTCGAGGGAATCCACCTTATCCTTCAGCACCAGCCCAGAAGCCTCCATCTCCTTTACCGAGGAGAGAAGCTGCTTATTTTCCCCCCTCAGGTCTTGATTGTTCTGCGAGACCTTGGCAAAAGCCGCCTCGTATTTCCCCACCTTCTCTAGCAAGTTCGTATTCTCTGCCTCCAGCTTACGAGACTTTTCCTCAGCCGCACTCGCCAGTTTTTGTAGCTTCTCAACCTCGAGTAACAGAAGGGGAAGAATTTTAGGTGCCTAAGAAAGCAAAGTAGAAGAATAAAGATCCCGATAAAGGATCTTAAATAAATTAGTTAGATAAAAAACTTACCAGCATGGCCACATTGTTGACACAAGCCCGGGTAAATTCCCACCCGTCTGCGGGCAAGGAATTGGCGGCGGTGAGGTATCGAGTCACAGTCTCGAGTGCCTCATGAGCATCTTCGGTGCTAGGCTCTCGTCCTGAAACAGGAGCCTTAGAAGACGAGGGCCTCTCAGAAGATACCACCCCCGGCAGTGGAACCTGAGTGACTACGGGGCTATCGGACTAGATAGCCACGAAAGGTCTCGGGGGAGGAGCACTCGCAAGCGGAGGACCCGCGGCCATAATCTCGTCCAGCAAGCTCATGGTATCGAATGCTGGAAGGTAAGCAGAGTCGGAAGGAAGTGATCCCCCTTCCAAACCAAAAAACTCTTCACCTCCTACAAAATCAGAAAGTTATCTAAGTAAAAATACCCTTTTGATTACCTAAGGCAGTTATCTAAGGCACACTCCTATACTCCTAAGTATTTTAAGAACACGTACCTTTCGGAGGGGTCGCCAACAGGGCGTAAGAATCCCCCGATAACTCCGACGACGAGGGTACGTGGATGACACCGGGAGCTGGTAAAGCCATCTCCTCTATCCCAACCTCATCTTCACCATCCCCTATGGTGAATCCCCCCTTTGGACCTGCACCGGCAGAGGACACAGCTAACTCCACTTCCTCGGGGGTATCGGACGTCCTGCTAGACGACCGAGACGTAACCTCAGCAACTCTGGAAGGAGTTCCTCCTTGCTCCCCTGCTGCAACCTCAACATTCCCACCCTCTCTTAGGGTAAACTTCCCCTTCTTGCTCACCACGACCTCATTCTCCACCATAAACGGCCGTAAGACATTCACTACCAAAGAGGTCATAAGTTAGATAAAATAAAAAGAGAAACTCGTAAGATGCTGGATGAGAGGGTAAAAGACTCATCAAATGTATCAAACAACTTCTCGGGAACAGCCAAAGGAGTCTTGATTTTGTCTATCGGAGAGATGTACCTCAATCCTGCGGTCCGATAAAGACGAATAAAGTCCTTTGACTCCACGAGAGGCTTCGCAGAGAACACCGGTGAAAACACCAGTGTGTCGTCCATCACTCTGTCAGGGAATGTAGGCACCCTCCAGGTCATAGGTATGTCCCACGACCCCACAACTGGGTTGATGAAGAAGAACTTATTCTTCCACGAGCTATGGGAGGTTACCATACCCCCGGAGGTCCTGTCATCCTTGTCTCGGTGAGTAAAACAGTAAAAAGGACCTCCCTCGGGAGACTGCTTCAGCTCGAAAACAGCAAAGAACATGTCCCTCGTACACTCGATGCCCCTCAACAGGCACCAAAACACGAACAAAGCCATTAACGAGAACGAATTTGGGGCGAGCTGACTCGGACAAAGATTGCAGTAATTGAAGATGTCGCAGTAAAAAGGCGGGAAAAAAGTGCGCAGCCCCGCCTTTAACTGCGGGTAGTACACTGTCAGGTACCCTTCAGGAGGAGCATCACCCCGGTGATGGGCCTCCGGCACCGTTATCTCGATGTTACGGCCGGAAACACCATGCTCCTTAAACAAGTTCTTGATTTCTTTCTCGGTGGCGGTGCTAGCCGTGTTACCCACCTTCTGGGTGACTCGCGGAGCGCCACCTTTCTCAGCCTTCTTCTTCATCCTCTTTGATTTCCCCGCGCCACCACTACCGCTTGCCCCCACTGCCACAGCACTCCGCTTTCGCGAAGCCTGAAACCCTAACACCGCCGCTCCTCCGGTACCGGAAGCAGCCGAAACCAAATTTGTGTTAGATTGCGACGCCATTAGAACAGAGTTTTTGAAAGAAGAGATGAGCAGAAATCGACTGATTGCAGAAAGAAAAGAATGCGCCTTGGGAGAAAATTCGATCAGTGTACAAGTGAAAGTAATGGGTGAAAAAGAGGGTTTTTAAACCCTACGCCCACTACACGTCTTAAATGACCACTAAGCGTGCCACGCCTCACGATTGAAAATCGTGCGTAATGACACGTCTCCTCGGTTAATGAAAGAATAACGGTCAAGACTATTCGATTCCTGCACCCAACTTAAAGCGTGGCATTAAAATCACCACTAACTGCATTTAAGTCGTAATTAATTAAATTACAGTTAATTAAATGTCATAACATACAATTAATGCCCAAACAAATGACCTACAAGGGCACATATGGAACATACGACGGGAAACACTCGGAGAAAATATCATGATACTTCTCGCCTTTTCAAAGGTAATGCCAAGAACGAGGGAAATGTCGAACAAAGCACCCATGTCACTGACGAGTGTTTACGACACCCCTGAAGAGTTCTACGAGGCCTCGTGAAACCCTCCCCATATACCTGATGAAATCTACGATACCAAGACTCTCGTACCCCTTAAAACTCTTAAGTTTCTAGTACAGTAGTGATAACTAACTGCACTAGAAACTGGGGGGATTTGTTAACAGGATGATAATTCACCTGCTTAAAATAAACAATAAGTCAATTACTGGAATTACCAAATATATTATTATATGATTATGCGACCTACTTCCGCGATACAGGTATCACACCTCTTGGAACACATCTCCCACACAACAAACTACTGGAGTAAAAGCCAACATGAGGAATACGAAACCAAGGCAGTCTCAAAATACGAAAGCTCTCGGAACTCATACTACTTTCCAAGAAAATTAAGCTCTCGGAAAGAAGGAGCCAAAGGACAACAGTCCCAGAACCTTGGCAAAAACCCTTCCTTGACTATACATTCCAAACACGAAAGCTCTCGGAACACTACTCTCGACGATCAGACTAAAAGTCAGAACTTTACAAAAATAACTCAACCAACCTCTCGGAGAAAGAAGAACACCTACCCACGATAGCTCAAAACCTCTCGGAGACCAACTCACCCACACCCTCTCGGAAAATATCTTGAAACACTTACTCCAGAATACACATCTCTCGGAATAGCACTATCATTAAAGGGAATACTCCAACTTGGCCCTCGAAGCCACCATTGGAGACAGCAAAGAAAGTAATCTACTCCGTATCACAAAAAAGACCAAAGCCCTCGGAAAGAATACAGTCAGCACTCAAAGTGAACACGTTATCTTATTGGTTGAATAAGCATTGTAACACGTGTAAACATAACCACATGCATAACGACACCTGTAAACACATGCACCATGACACCTGCCCCTATCAAAACCTATATAAAGGGAGACATCGACTCGGAAATGAAAGGGGGAGGAAAATGTAAGAAAATCCACTCGGAAGAAAGAATGAAGTATAGTCAATAAAAAGAAGGAAGATTCTTGTCCATTTTTCCTTCTCGTGATGATAGCATTTAGCTTTTGAACCACGGGCAAAGGCGTTCCAACCTTAATAAATAATTCAGTTAATAGGGAATAATTCTAAACTCGTTAACAAAATGGCGCCGTCTGTGGGAACCGCACAAGATTTGTCTCCAGGAACATCCAAATTCGAAGGAGAAGCAGGTGCTACAGTAATAGCACAGTTACGCACCAAAGATAAGTATCCTTCTTTCACTTGTTATATTAGGAATTAGATTATAGTATCTTCGTAAAGAGATCTTAAGATTTTATAATTTTAAATACTTGGGAAAAGAAAAGGACAGAGAACAGGAACCCGGGTGAGTATCTCCGAGAGCAATTACTCTAGGAAACCTCACTCATAATCTCTCATCGAAGGCTTTTTGAAAGTCTAAATAAGTAAAAGAGAAAGGTATGAACAAGTCTACTAGGAATGATTCTTTGAAAGGACGTGAAAATATTCGCCATACTCTAAGCATCAACGCCTACTTACGACTCTTTCCTCGAAGATAGAATTACGATTGAGCTGCCCAAAGTATACTATAATAGGCTACGAAGGCGTGCCAGGGGATACTCCTATTTAGGAAAGTATATTCCCCCAAAATTGCACTGCAAATGGACACGCTATGCTAAAAAAGTTACTTGGCCAGTAAGAGTGGGACGCTCTCTCATTTCTGTAAACTCAATCTTAAAAAAATTCTACAATAAAAGGAAAGAAACTAAGTAGTCATAATATGCGGAAGAGTGGTGTGATTATAAACACGGAAAAGAAAAAGTTTTGTTCCAAGTAAGAAATGTTTCATTCCAAAATAATACCATTACGAGAGAAAAAACAAAGTACCATTACATAAAAAGCGTTTACAAATTAAAAACTACTAATGCTGGGGGTGTTGAGCACTCGAGGGGTCAGGGGTTGACTCGGTAGTAGGAGGGATAGGAGCACCCGCTGGAGAAGGAACACCCGAGGAGATAGCATGAACCCCAACTCGGAGAGGGGAGTCCGCTGAAGATCGCGGGAGGATAGTAGAAAGAGGCACCCGAGACGGAGATGAGGAAGTGGGAGGACGTCGAGTACTACTCTTTTGGTAGAGGTCGAAGGCTTCTTCCAAAGTTGGCCTCTTCATCTCCGCGATATTAACCACCCGCGGGTCCAAGAGGGGATTCACCTTCTGCCGTACCTGCCCGAAACACTGAAGGAATCCCCACATGGCAGATCCCGCCAAGTACCCCGCATGTTTGTTGAGGTACAGATCCCTCACTCGAATAGTAGTCTCCTCTCGGGCCTGCTTAACAGCAACATCCACCCTTTGCTGTACCTCCTCGGGGAGAAGGCCCCCCGTAGCCGTGGCATGTGCCATCTTCGCGTTAAGAATATCCACCTGGCCCAGTACCTCCGAGAGATGTTGCTCCAACTCTTTCTGCTTGGTCTCCCAAGCCGCCTTCTCGCCCTCGAGGGAATCCACCTTATCCTTCAGCACCAGCCCAGAAGCCTCCATCTCCTTTACCGAGGAGAGAAGCTGCTTATTTTCCCCCCTCAGGTCTTGATTGTTCTGCGAGACCTTGGCAAAAGCCGCCTCGTATTTCCCCACCTTCTCTAGCAAGTTCGTATTCTCTGCCTCCAGCTTACGAGACTTTTCCTCAGCCGCACTCGCCAGTTTTTGTAGCTTCTCAACCTCGAGTAACAGAAGGGGAAGAATTTTAGGTGCCTAAGAAAGCAAAGTAGAAGAATAAAGATCCCGATAAAGGATCTTAAATAAATTAGTTAGATAAAAAACTTACCAGCATGGCCACATTGTTGACACAAGCCCGGGTAAATTCCCACCCGTCTGCGGGCAAGGAATTGGCGGCGGTGAGGTATCGAGTCACAGTCTCGAGTGCCTCATGAGCATCTTCGGTGCTAGGCTCTCGTCCTGAAACAGGAGCCTTAGAAGACGAGGGCCTCTCAGAAGATACCACCCCCGGCAGTGGAACCTGAGTGACTACGGGGCTATCGGACTAGATAGCCACGAAAGGTCTCGGGGGAGGAGCACTCGCAAGCGGAGGACCCGCGGCCATAATCTCGTCCAGCAAGCTCATGGTATCGAATGCTGGAAGGTAAGCAGAGTCGGAAGGAAGTGATCCCCCTTCCAAACCAAAAAACTCTTCACCTCCTACAAAATCAGAAAGTTATCTAAGTAAAAATACCCTTTTGATTACCTAAGGCAGTTATCTAAGGCACACTCCTATACTCCTAAGTATTTTAAGAACACGTACCTTTCGGAGGGGTCGCCAACAGGGCGTAAGAATCCCCCGATAACTCCGACGACGAGGGTACGTGGATGACACCGGGAGCTGGTAAAGCCATCTCCTCTATCCCAACCTCATCTTCACCATCCCCTATGGTGAATCCCCCCTTTGGACCTGCACCGGCAGAGGACACAGCTAACTCCACTTCCTCGGGGGTATCGGACGTCCTGCTAGACGACCGAGACGTAACCTCAGCAACTCTGGAAGGAGTTCCTCCTTGCTCCCCTGCTGCAACCTCAACATTCCCACCCTCTCTTAGGGTAAACTTCCCCTTCTTGCTCACCACGACCTCATTCTCCACCATAAACGGCCGTAAGACATTCACTACCAAAGAGGTCATAAGTTAGATAAAATAAAAAGAGAAACTCGTAAGATGCTGGATGAGAGGGTAAAAGACTCATCAAATGTATCAAACAACTTCTCGGGAACAGCCAAAGGAGTCTTGATTTTGTCTATCGGAGAGATGTACCTCAATCCTGCGGTCCGATAAAGACGAATAAAGTCCTTTGACTCCACGAGAGGCTTCGCAGAGAACACCGGTGAAAACACCAGTGTGTCGTCCATCACTCTGTCAGGGAATGTAGGCACCCTCCAGGTCATAGGTATGTCCCACGACCCCACAACTGGGTTGATGAAGAAGAACTTATTCTTCCACGAGCTATGGGAGGTTACCATACCCCCGGAGGTCCTGTCATCCTTGTCTCGGTGAGTAAAACAGTAAAAAGGACCTCCCCCGGGAGACTGCTTCAGCTCGAAAACAGCAAAGAACATGTCCCTCGTACACTCGATGCCCCTCAACAGGCACCAAAACACGAACAAAGCCATTAACGAGAACGAATTTGGGGCGAGCTGACTCGGACAAAGATTGCAGTAATTGAAGATGTCGCAGTAAAAAGGCGGGAAAAAAGTGCGCAGCCCCGCCTTTAACTGCGGGTAGTACACTGTCAGGTACCCTTCAGGAGGAGCATCACCCCGGTGATGGGCCTCCGGCACCGTTATCTCGATGTTACGGCCGGAAACACCATGCTCCTTAAACAAGTTCTTGATTTCTTTCTCGGTGGCGGTGCTAGCCGTGTTACCCACCTTCTGGGTGACTCGCGGAGCGCCACCTTTCTCAGCCTTCTTCTTCATCCTCTTTGATTTCCCCGCGCCACCACTACCGCTTGCCCCCACTGCCACAGCACTCCGCTTTCGCGAAGCCTGAAACCCTAACACCGCCGCTCCTCCGGTACCGGAAGCAGCCGAAACCAAATTTGTGTTAGATTGCGACGCCATTAGAACAGAGTTTTTGAAAGAAGAGATGAGCAGAAATCGACTGATTGCAGAAAGAAAAGAATGCGCCTTGGGAGAAAATTCGATCAGTGTACAAGTGAAAGTAATGGGTGAAAAAGAGGGTTTTTAAACCCTACGCCCACTACACGTCTTAAATGACCACTAAGCGTGCCACGCCTCACGATTGAAAATCGTGCGTAATGACACGTCTCCTCGGTTAATGAAAGAATAACGGTCAAGACTCTTCGATTCCTGCACCCAACTTAAAGCGTGGCATTAAAATCACCACTAACTGCATTTAAGTCGTAATTAATTAAATTACAGTTAATTAAATGTCATAACATACAATTAATGCCCAAACAAATGACCTACAAGGGCACATATGGAACATACGACGGGAAACACTCGGAGAAAATATCATGATACTTCTCGCCTTTTCAAAGGTAATGCCAAGAACGAGGGAAATGTCGAACAAAGCACCCATGTCACTGACGAGTGTTTACGACACCCCTGAAGAGTTCTACGAGGCCTCGTGAAACCCTCCCCATATACCTGATGAAATCTACGATACCAAGACTCTCGTACCCCTTAAAACTCTTAAGTTTCTAGTACAGTAGTGATAACTAACTGCACTAGAAACTGGGGGGGTTTGTTAACAGGATGATAATTCACCTGCTTAAAATAAACAATAAGTCAATTACTGGAATTACCAAATATATTATTATATGATTATGCGACCTACTTCCGCGATACAGGTATCACACCTCTTGGAACACATCTCCCACACAACAAACTACTGGAGTAAAAGCCAACATGAGGAATACGAAACCAAGGCAGTCTCAAAATACGAAAGCTCTCGGAACTCATACTACTTTCCAAGAAAATTAAGCTCTCGGAAAGAAGGAGCCAAAGGACAACAGTCCCAGAACCTTGGCAAAAACCCTTCCTTGACTATACATTCCAAACACGAAAGCTCTCGGAACACTACTCTCGACGATCAGACTAAAAGTCAGAACTTTACAAAAATAACTCAACCAACCTCTCGGAGAAAGAAGAACACCTACCCACGATAGCTCAAAACCTCTCGGAGACCAACTCACCCACACCCTCTCGGAAAATATCTTGAAACACTTACTCCAGAATACACATCTCTCGGAATAGCACTATCATTAAAGGGAATACTCCAACTTGGCCCTCGAAGCCACCATTGGAGACAGCAAAGAAAGTAATCTACTCCGTATCACAAAAAAGACCAAAGCCCTCGGAAAGAATACAGTCAGCACTCAAAGTGAACACGTTATCTTATTGGTTGAATAAGCATTGTAACACGTGTAAACATAACCACATGCATAACGACACCTGTAAACACATGCACCATGACACCTGCCCCTATCAAAACCTATATAAAGGGAGACATCGACTCGGAAATGAAAGGGGGAGGAAAATGTAAGAAAATCCACTCGGAAGAAAGAATGAAGTATAGTCAATAAAAAGAAGGAAGATTCTTGTCCATTTTTCCTTCTCGTGATGATAGCATTTAGCTTTTGAACCACGGGCAAAGGCGTTCCAACCTTAATAAATAATTCAGTTAATAGGGAATAATTCTAAACTCGTTAACAAAATGGCGCCGTCTGTGGGAACCGCACAAGATTTGTCTCCAGGAACATCCAAATTCGAAGGAGAAGCAGGTGCTACAGTAATAGCACAGTTACGCACCAAAGATAAGTATCCTTCTTTCACTTGTTATATTAGGAATTAGATTATAGTATCTTCGTAAAGAGATCTTAAGATTTTATAATTTTAAATACTTGGGAAAAGAAAAGGACAGAGAACAGGAACCCGGGTGAGTATCTCCGAGAGCAATTACTCTAGGAAACCTCACTCATAATCTCTCATCGAAGGCTTTTTGAAAGTCTAAATAAGTAAAAGAGAAAGGTATGAACAAGTCTACTAGGAATGATTCTTTGAAAGGACGTGAAAATATTCGCCATACTCTAAGCATCAACGCCTACTTACGACTCTTTCCTCGAAGATAGAATTACGATTGAGCTGCCCAAAGTATACTATAATAGGCTACGAAGGCGTGCCAGGGGATACTCCTATTTAGGAAAGTATATTCCCCCAAAATTGCACTGCAAATGGACACGCTATGCTAAAAAAGTTACTTGGCCAGTAAGAGTGGGACGCTCTCTCATTTCTGTAAACTCAATCTTAAAAAAATTCTACAATAAAAGGAAAGAAACTAAGTAGTCATAATATGCGGAAGAGTGGTGTGATTATAAACACGGAAAAGAAAAAGTTTTGTTCCAAGTAAGAAATGTTTCATTCCAAAATAATACCATTACGAGAGAAAAAACAAAGTACCATTACATAAAAAGCGTTTACAAATTAAAAACTACTAATGCTGGGGGTGTTGAGCACTCGAGGGGTCAGGGGTTGACTCGGTAGTAGGAGGGATAGGAGCACCCGCTGGAGAAGGAACACCCGAGGAGATAGCATGAACCCCAACTCGGAGAGGGGAGTCCGCTGAAGATCGCGGGAGGATAGTAGAAAGAGGCACCCGAGACGGAGATGAGGAAGTGGGAGGACGTCGAGTACTACTCTTTTGGTAGAGGTCGAAGGCTTCTTCCAAAGTTGGCCTCTTCATCTCCGCGATATTAACCACCCGCGGGTCCAAGAGGGGATTCACCTTCTGCCGTACCTGCCCGAAACACTGAAGGAATCCCCACATGGCAGATCCCGCCAAGTACCCCGCATGTTTGTTGAGGTACAGATCCCTCACTCGAATAGTAGTCTCCTCTCGGGCCTGCTTAACAGCAACATCCACCCTTTGCTGTACCTCCTCGGGGAGAAGGCCCCCCGTAGCCGTGGCCTGTGCCATCTTCGCGTTAAGAATATCCACCTGGCCCAGTACCTCCGAGAGATGTTGCTCCAACTCTTTCTGCTTGGTATCCCAAGCCGCCTTCTCGCCCTCGAGGGAATCCACCTTATCCTTCAGCACCAGCCCAGAAGCCTCCATCTCTTTTACCGATGAGAGAAGCTGTTTATTTTCCCCCCTCAGGTCTTGATTGTTCTGCGAGACCTTGGCAAAAGCCGCCTCGTATTTCCCCACCTTCTCTAGCAAGTTCGTATTCTCTGCCTCCAGCTTACGAGACTTTTCCTCAGCCGCACTCGCCAGTTTTTGCAGCTTCTCAACCTCGAGTAACAGAAGGGGAAGCATTTTAGGTGCCTAAGAAAGCAAAGTAGAAGAATAAAGATCCCGATAAAGGATCTTAAATAAATTAGTTAGATAAAAAACTTACCAGCATGGCCACATTGTTGACACAAGCCCGGGTAAATTCCCACCCGTCTGCGGGCAAGGAATTGGCGGCGGTGAGGTATCGAGTCACAGTCTCGAGTGCCTCATGAGCATCTTCGGTGCTAGGCTCTCGTCCTGAAACAGGAGCCTTAGAAGACGAGGGCCTCTCAGAAGATACCACCCCCGGCAGTGGAACCTGAGTGACTACGGGGCTATCGGACTGGATAGCCACGAAAGGTCTCGGGGGAGGAGCACTCGCAAGCGGAGGACCCGCGGCCATAATCTCGTCCAGCAAGCTCATGGTATCGAATGCTGGAAGGTAAGCAGAGTCGGAAGGAAGTGATCCCCCTTCCAAACCAAAAAACTCTTCACCTCCTACAAAATCAGAAAGTTATCTAAGTAAAAATACCCTTTTGATTACCTAAGGCAGTTATCTAAGGCACACTCCTATACTCCTAAGTATTTTAAGAACACGTACCTTTCGGAGGGGTCGCCAACAGGGCGTAAGAATCCCCCGATAACTCCGACGACGAGGGTACGTGGATGACACCGGGAGCTGGTAAAGCCATCTCCTCTATCCCAACCTCATCTTCACCATCCCCTATGGTGAATCCCCCCTTTGGACCTGCACCGGCAGAGGACACAGCTAACTCCACTTCCTCGGGGGTATCGGGCGTCCCGCTAGACGACCGAGACGTAACCTCAGCAACCCTGGAAGGAGTTCCTCCTTGCTCCCCTGCTGCAACCTCAACATTCCCACCCTCTCTTAGGGTAAACTTCCCCTTCTTGCTCACCACGACCTCATTCTCCACCATAAACGGCCGTAAGACATTCACTACCAAAGAGGTCATAAGTTAGATAAAATAAAAAGAGAAACTCGTAAGATGCTGGATGAGAGGGTAAAAGACTCACCAAATGTATCAAACAACTTCTCGGGAACAGCCAAAGGAGTCTTGATTTTGTCTATCGGAGAGATGTACCTCAATCCTGCGGTCCGATAGAGACGAATAAAGTCCTTTGACTCCACGAGAGGCTTCGCAGAGAACACCGGTGAAAACACCAGTGTGTCGTCCATCACTCTGTCAGGGAATGTAGGCACCCTCCAGGTCATAGGTATGTCCCATGACCCCACAACTGGGTTGATGAAGAAGAACTTATTCTTCCACGAGCTATGGGAGGTTACCATACCCCCGGAGGTCCTGTCATCCTTGTCTCGGTGAGTAAAACAGTAAAAAGGACCTCCCCCGGGAGACTGCTTCAGCTCGAAAACAGCAAAGAACATGTCCCTCGTACACTCGATGCCCCTCACCAGGCACCAAAACACGAACAAAGCCATTAACGAGAACGAATTTGGGGCGAGCTGACTCGGACAAAGATTGCAGTAATTGAAGATGTCGCAGTAAAAAGGCGGGAAAAAAGTGCGCAGCCCCGCCTTTAACTGCGGGTAGTACACTGTCAGGTACCCTTCAGGAGGAGCATCACCCCGGTGATGGGCCTCCGGCACCGTTATCTCGATGTTACGGCCGGAAACACCATGCTCCTTAAACAAGTTCTTGATTTCTTTCTCGGTGGCGGTGCTAGCCGTGTTACCCACCTTCTGGGTGACTCGCGGAGCGCCACCTTTCTCAGCCTTCTTCTTCATCCTCTTTGATTTCCCCGCGCCACCACTACCGCTTGCCCCCACTGCCACAGCACTCCGCTTTCGCGAAGCCTGAAACCCTAACACCGCCGCTCCTCCGGTACCGGAAGCAGCCGAAACCAAATTTGTGTTAGATTGCGACGCCATTAGAACAGAGTTTTTGAAAGAAGAGATGAGCAGAAATCGACTGATTGCAGAAAGAAAAGAATGCGCCTTGGGAGAAAATTCGATCAGTGTACAAGTGAAAGTAATGGGTGAAAAAGAGGGTTTTTAAACCCTACGCCCACTACACGTCTTAAATGACCACTAAGCGTGCCACGCCTCACGATTGAAAATCGTGC
The DNA here is from genome assembly GCA_948329865.1 of Linaria vulgaris. Classification (NCBI taxonomy): domain Eukaryota; kingdom Viridiplantae; phylum Streptophyta; class Magnoliopsida; order Lamiales; family Plantaginaceae; genus Linaria; species Linaria vulgaris. Next base: position 31,768,257 of record OX415254.1, read on the forward strand.
GTAATGACACGTCTCCTCGGTTAATGAAAGAATAACGGTCAAGACTCTTCGATTCCTGCACCCAACTTAAAGCGTGGCATTAAAATCACCACTAACTGCATTTAAGTCGTAATTAATTAAATTACAGTTAATTAAATGTCATAACATACAATTAATGCCCAAACAAATGACCTACAAGGGCACATATGGAACATACGACGGGAAACACTCGGAGAAAATATCATGATACTTCTCGCCTTTTCAAAGGTAATGCCAAGAACGAGGGAAATGTCGAACAAAGCACCCATGTCACTGACGAGTGTTTACGACACCCCTGAAGAGTTCTACGAGGCCTCGTGAAACCCTCCCCATATACCTGATGAAATCTACGATACCAAGACTCTCGTACCCCTTAAAACTCTTAAGTTTCTAGTACAGTAGTGATAACTAACTGCACTAGAAACTGGGGGGTTTGTTAACAGGATGATAATTCACCTGCTTAAAATAAACAATAAGTCAATTACTGGAATTACCAAATATATTATTATATGATTATGCGACCTACTTCCGCGATACAGGTATCACACCTCTTGGAACACATCTCCCACACAACAAACTACTGGAGTAAAAGCCAACATGAGGAATACGAAACCAAGGCAGTCTCAAAATACGAAAGCTCTCGGAACTCATACTACTTTCCAAGAAAATTAAGCTCTCGGAAAGAAGGAGCCAAAGGACAACAGTCCCAGAACCTTGGCAAAAACCCTTCCTTGACTATACATTCCAAACACGAAAGCTCTCGGAACACTACTCTCGACGATCAGACTAAAAGTCAGAACTTTACAAAAATAACTCAACCAACCTCTCGGAGAAAGAAGAACACCTACCCACGATAGCTCAAAACCTCTCGGAGACCAACTCACCCACACCCTCTCGGAAAATATCTTGAAACACTTACTCCAGAATACACATCTCTCGGAATAGCACTATCATTAAAGGGAATACTCCAACTTGGCCCTCGAAGCCACCATTGGAGACAGCAAAGAAAGTAATCTACTCCGTATCACAAAAAAGACCAAAGCCCTCGGAAAGAATACAGTCAGCACTCAAAGTGAACACGTTATCTTATTGGTTGAATAAGCATTGTAACACGTGTAAACATAACCACATGCATAACGACACCTGTAAACACATGCACCATGACACCTGCCCCTATCAAAACCTATATAAAGGGAGACATCGACTCGGAAATGAAAGGGGGAGGAAAATGTAAGAAAATCCACTCGGAAGAAAGAATGAAGTATAGTCAATAAAAAGAAGGAAGATTCTTGTCCATTTTTCCTTCTCGTGATGATAGCATTTAGCTTTTGAACCACGGGCAAAGGCGTTCCAACCTTAATAAATAATTCAGTTAATAGGGAATAATTCTAAACTCGTTAACAAAATGGCGCCGTCTGTGGGAACCGCACAAGATTTGTCTCCAGGAACATCCAAATTCGAAGGAGAAGCAGGTGCTACAGTAATAGCACAGTTACGCACCAAAGATAAGTATCCTTCTTTCACTTGTTATATTAGGAATTAGATTATAGTATCTTCGTAAAGAGATCTTAAGATTTTATAATTTTAAATACTTGGGAAAAGAAAAGGACAGAGAACAGGAACCCGGGTGAGTATCTCCGAGAGCAATTACTCTAGGAAACCTCACTCATAATCTCTCATCGAAGGCTTTTTGAAAGTCTAAATAAGTAAAAGAGAAAGGTATGAACAAGTCTACTAGGAATGATTCTTTGAAAGGACGTGAAAATATTCGCCATACTCTAAGCATCAACGCCTACTTACGACTCTTTCCTCGAAGATAGAATTACGATTGAGCTGCCCAAAGTATACTATAATAGGCTACGAAGGCGTGCCAGGGGATACTCCTATTTAGGAAAGTATATTCCCCCAAAATTGCACTGCAAATGGACACGCTATGCTAAAAAAGTTACTTGGCCAGTAAGAGTGGGACGCTCTCTCATTTCTGTAAACTCAATCTTAAAAAAATTCTACAATAAAAGGAAAGAAACTAAGTAGTCATAATATGCGGAAGAGTGGTGTGATTATAAACACGGAAAAGAAAAAGTTTTGTTCCAAGTAAGAAATGTTTCATTCCAAAATAATACCATTACGAGAGAAAAAACAAAGTACCATTACATAAAAAGCGTTTACAAATTAAAAACTACTAATGCTGGGGGTGTTGAGCACTCGAGGGGTCAGGGGTTGACTCGGTAGTAGGAGGGATAGGAGCACCCGCTGGAGAAGGAACACCCGAGGAGATAGCATGAACCCCAACTCGGAGAGGGGAGTCCGCTGAAGATCGCGGGAGGATAGTAGAAAGAGGCACCCGAGACGGAGATGAGGAAGTGGGAGGACGTCGAGTACTACTCTTTTGGTAGAGGTCGAAGGCTTCTTCCAAAGTTGGCCTCTTCATCTCCGCGATATTAACCACCCGCGGGTCCAAGAGGGGATTCACCTTCTGCCGTACCTGCCCGAAACACTGAAGGAATCCCCACATGGCAGATCCCGCCAAGTACCCCGCATGTTTGTTGAGGTACAGATCCCTCACTCGAATAGTAGTCTCCTCTCGGGCCTGCTTAACAGCAACATCCACCCTTTGCTGTACCTCCTCGGGGAGAAGGCCCCCCGTAGCCGTGGCCTGTGCCATCTTCGCGTTAAGAATATCCACCTGGCCCAGTACCTCCGAGAGATGTTGCTCCAACTCTTTCTGCTTGGTCTCCCAAGCCGCCTTCTCGCCCTCGAGGGAATCCACCTTATCCTTCAGCACCAGCCCAGAAGCCTCCATCTCCTTTACCGAGGAGAGAAGCTGCTTATTTTCCCCCCTCAGGTCTTGATTGTTCTGCGAGACCTTGGCAAAAGCCGCCTCGTATTTCCCCACCTTCTCTAGCAAGTTCGTATTCTCTGCCTCCAGCTTACGAGACTTTTCCTCAGCCGCACTCGCCAGTTTTTGCAGCTTCTCAACCTCGAGTAACAGAAGGGGAAGCATTTTAGGTGCCTAAGAAAGCAAAGTAGAAGAATAAAGATCCCGATAAAGGATCTTAAATAAATTAGTTAGATAAAAAACTTACCAGCATGGCCACATTGTTGACACAAGCCCGGGTAAATTCCCACCCGTCTGCGGGCAAGGAATTGGCGGCGGTGAGGTATCGAGTCACAGTCTCGAGTGCCTCATGAGCATCTTCGGTGCTAGGCTCTCGTCCTGAAACAGGAGCCTTAGAAGACGAGGGCCTCTCAGAAGATACCACCCCCGGCAGTGGAACCTGAGTGACTACGGGACTATCGGACTGGATAGCCACGAAAGGTCTCGGGGGAGGAGCACTCGCAAGCGGAGGACCCGCGGCCATAATCTCGTCCAGCAAGCTCACGGTATCGAATGCTGGAAGGTAAGCAGAGTCGGAAGGAAGTGATCCCCCTTCCAAACCAAAAAACTCTTCACCTCCTACAAAATCAGAAAGTTATCTAAGTAAAAATACCCTTTTGATTACCTAAGGCAGTTATCTAAGGCACACTCCTATACTCCTAAGTATTTTAAGAACACGTACCTTTCGGAGGGGTCGCCAACAGGGCGTAAGAATCCCCCGATAACTCCGACGACGAGGGTACGTGGATGACACCGGGAGCTGGTAAAGCCATCTCCTCTATCCCAACCTCATCTTCACCATCCCCTATGGTGAATCCCCCCTTTGGACCTGCACCGGCAGAGGACACAGCTAACTCCACTTCCTCGGGGGTATCGGACGTCCCGCTAGATGACCGAGACGTAACCTCAGCAACCCTGGAAGGAGTTCCTCCTTGCTCCCCTGCTGCAACCTCAACATTCCCACCCTCTCTTAGGGTAAACTTCCCCTTCTTGCTCACCACGACCTCATTCTCCACCATAAACGGCCGTAAGACATTCACTACCAAAGAGGTCATAAGTTAGATAAAATAAAAAGAGAAACTCGTAAGATGCTGGATGAGAGGGTAAAAGACTCACCAAATGTATCAAACAACTTCTCGGGAACAGCCAAAGGAGTCTTGATTTTGTCTATCGGAGAGATGTACCTCAATTCTGCGGTCCGATAGAGACGAATAAAGTCCTTTGACTCCACGAGAGGCTTCGCAGAGAACACCGGTGAAAACACCAGTGTGTCGTCCATCACTCTGTCAGGGAATGTAGGCACCCTCCAGGTCATAGGTATGTCCCACGACCCCACAACTGGGTTGATGAAGAAGAACTTATTCTTCCACGAGCTATGGGAGGTTACCATACCCCCGGAGGTCCTGTCATCCTTGTCTCGGTGAGTAAAACAGTAAAAAGGACCTCCCCCGGGAGACTGCTTCAGCTCGAAAACAGCAAAGAACATGTCCCTCGTACACTCGATGCCCCTCACCAGGCACCAAAACACGAACAAAGCCATTAACGAGAACGAATTTGGGGCGAGCTGACTCGGACAAAGATTGCAGTAATTGAAGATGTCGCAGTAAAAAGGCGGGAAAAAAGTGCGCAGCCCCGCCTTTAACTGCGGGTAGTACACTGTCAGGTACCCTTCAGGAGGAGCATCACCCCGGTGATGGGCCTCCGGCACCGTTATCTCGATGTTACGGCCGGAAACACCATGCTCCTTAAACAAGTTCTTGATTTCTTTCTCGGTGGCGGTGCTAGCCGTGTTACCCACCTTCTGGGTGACTCGCGGAGCGCCACCTTTCTCAGCCTTCTTCTTCATCCTCTTTGATTTCCCCGCGCCACCACTACCGTTTGCCCCCACTGCCACAGCACTCCGCTTTCGCGAAGCCTGAAACCCTAACACCGCCGCTCCTCCGGTACCGGAAGCAGCCGAAACCAAATTTGTGTTAGATTGCGACGCCATTAGAACAGAGTTTTTGAAAGAAGAGATGAGCAGAAATCGACTGATTGCAGAAAGAAAAGAATGCGCCTTGGGAGAAAATTCGATCAGTGTACAAGTGAAAGTAATGGGTGAAAAAGAGGGTTTTTAAACCCTACGCCCACTACACGTCTTAAATGACCACTAAGCGTGCCACGCCTCACGATTGAAAATCGTGCGTAATGACACGTCTCCTCGGTTAATGAAAGAATAACGGTCAAGACTCTTCGATTCCTGCACCCAACTTAAAGCGTGGCATTAAAATCACCACTAACTGCATTTAAGTCGTAATTAATTAAATTACAGTTAATTAAATGTCATAACATACAATTAATGCCCAAACAAATGACCTACAAGGGCACATATGGAACATACGACGGGAAACACTCGGAGAAAATATCATGATACTTCTCGCCTTTTCAAAGGTAATGCCAAGAACGAGGGAAATGTCGAACAAAGCACCCATGTCACTGACGAGTGTTTACGACACCCCTGAAGAGTTCTACGAGGCCTCGTGAAACCCTCCCCATATACCTGATGAAATCTACGATACCAAGACTCTCGTACCCCTTAAAACTCTTAAGTTTCTAGTACAGTAGTGATAACTAACTGCACTAGAAACTGGGGGGGTTTGTTAACAGGATGATAATTCACCTGCTTAAAATAAACAATAAGTCAATTACTGGAATTACCAAATATATTATTATATGATTATGCGACCTACTTCCGCGATACAGGTATCACACCTCTTGGAACACATCTCCCACACAACAAACTACTGGAGTAAAAGCCAACATGAGGAATACGAAACCAAGGCAGTCTCAAAATACGAAAGCTCTCGGAACTCATACTACTTTCCAAGAAAATTAAGCTCTCGGAAAGAAGGAGCCAAAGGACAACAGTCCCAGAACCTTGGCAAAAACCCTTCCTTGACTATACATTCCAAACACGAAAGCTCTCGGAACACTACTCTCGACGATCAGACTAAAAGTCAGAACTTTACAAAAATAACTCAACCAACCTCTCGGAGAAAGAAGAACACCTACCCACGATAGCTCAAAACCTCTCGGAGACCAACTCACCCACACCCTCTCGGAAAATATCTTGAAACACTTACTCCAGAATACACATCTCTCGGAATAGCACTATCATTAAAGGGAATACTCCAACTTGGCCCTCGAAGCCACCATTGGAGACAACAAAGAAAGTAATCTACTCCGTATCACAAAAAAGACCAAAGCCCTCGGAAAGAATACAGTCAGCACTCAAAGTGAACACGTTATCTTATTGGTTGAATAAGCATTGTAACACGTGTAAACATAACCACATGCATAACGACACCTGTAAACACATGCACCATGACACTTGCCCCTATCAAAACCTATATAAAGGGAGACATCGACTCGAAAATGAAAGGGGGAGGAAAATGTAAGAAAATCCACTCGGAAGAAAGAATGAAGTATAGTCAATAAAAAGAAGGAAGATTCTTGTCCATTTTTCCTTCTCGTGATGATAGCATTTAGCTTTTGAACCACGGGCAAAGGCGTTCCAACCTTAATAAATAATTCAGTTAATAGGGAATAATTCTAAACTCGTTAACAGTGGGAGAATACAACTCCACAATATTTAAAATTACTCAGCGACTAAAATTATGTGGTGAAACTATTACTGATGTTGATATGCTCGAAAAAATATTCTCTACTTTTCACGCCACGAATATTATTTTTCAACAGCAATATCGCGAAAAATGTTTTAAAAAATATTCTGAACTTGTTTCATGTCTTTTGGTGACTGAACAAAATAACGAGTTGCTAATGAAGAACCATGAATCTCCTCCTACTAGTTCTGCCCCATTCCCTGAAGTGAATGCAACATCACACAATAATTTTGACCATGGTTCTTACCGTGGTCGTGGTAATGGTCGTGGGCATGGTCGTGGACATGGATATGGTCGTGGACGTGGACGTGGTCAAGGCCGAGGAAGAGGTCGTAATAACCATTTTAAAAATGGATATAACAAAAGAGCATACAATGAGACCGAGAAAAATGGAGATGATAGCTCAACGAAAAGGGTTCGTGAAAGCACTTGTCACCGATGTGGTATGAAAGGCCATTGGTCAAGAATTTGCAAAGTAGCAAAACATCTTGTTGACCTTTACCAGGCATCAAAGGCGAGGGGTGAAAATATCGAAACGAATTATGTTCAAGATGCAAATGAACACAGACAGTTTGACATGGCACAACTTGATGTTGCCGACTATCTTGACCGCCCTGAAGGTGGAATATGACACATGGTATTTTCTGAGAATAACTAAATTGTCTTGAAGTTTAGTTTTTCCATTCCAGCACGTTGTTTTGTTTTAAGTTCAGTATTATCTTATATGTACCTTCGTTTGTTGTCATGTGTGTTTTTTTTTTAAATCCTTGTAACCGTTTTTAAGTTCAATAAAATTGTTTAATATATATCTCCTTACTCTTTTATTTTTAGAAACATGGAAATTGATTTGGCAACATCTTCAAACAACGAAGGAGAAATATGTCTAGCAGATTGTGCTACTACTCACTCCATATTCAATGATAGAAAATATTTCTCTCACTTAAATATGGAAAATGCAAATGTCAGTACTATAGCTAGTACTACAAAATTAATTGAAGGCTCTGGAAGAGCAACTATTTTACTACCGAAAAGAACAAAGTTGGTAATAGAATATGCATTATTTTCTCGAAAGGCTCGAAAAAAATTATTGAGTGTTAAAGATATTCATTTGAATGGATATCATATTGAAACACAAGAGGAAGGAAATAATGAATATCTCTACAAAGTCGGAATTACAACTCTCCGACTTTTACCGTAGTACAGTCGCACAAACTCTCTATTTTTACCTCACAATTACAACACTCTAAACCACTCTTTATATTAATTATTTGCTAATTATATATAAGAGAAATACTTGTGTTTTGGGATGAAGAATTGAGCAAATGAGCATTGGAATTTATAGGAAGCTTTCATGGACAAAATTATTCCAATACCATGTGCACAAGCTGGATGAAATAATGGCACACGCAATTATTCTCTTCAATTATGCATGTCTACCTTAACTGGTAATTGAAGAGCGGGGTAGAAAGTGCTGTGAAGATCTGATTAGTCCCTAATCAAATCTTCAAGTGGGAGAATGTTGGCAGCTGGCAGCACATGTCCACATGGGCTATGCACTAAAAGTGCATGTGTGTGCATGTGAAGAGATGGAAAAAAACTGAAAGGTGCATGTGGAGAGATTGTTCAAATAATCAAGTTGAATAAACAATTTTCATGCCATGTGACTCCAGCCTTGATACGCGGTATTGATGCAATTGTGTCTCCAAGCTTCTTGCTATAAATAGGGGAGGGCTCTAAATAGAGAGTTTGTGCGACTTTACTACGGTAAAAGTCGGAGAGTTGTAATTCCTATTTTACACTCATAGTGAAATTCTTCTACCTTCACTGTGGTTTTTCACCCTAAAGTAATTTGGGGTTTTCCACGTAAAATCTGTGAGTCGTTTATATTTTTGTGTCTTTCAATTATTGTCGTGTTTTACGCTCTATCCGAATGATCCACTTTACAACAAGTGGTATCAGAGCCTCGGTTCATATCTGGGGTCTCGGTAATATTTGTGGGTGTCGTGTTGAAATTATTTTTCAGTGGCGGTGGTACAGGATAGAAGCAATGACGGCGAAATTCGAGATCGAGAAATTCAACGGGAGTAATTTTTCGTTTTTGAAGCTGAAGATTGAAGCCATCTTGTGCAAAGATGGGTGTCTCGCGGCGATCGGCGATCGGCGACAGGCCAGTGGAAATCACAGATGATACGAAGTGGAACTAGATGGACGGCAATGCTATCGCAAATATTAACCTGGCGTTAAGTGATGGTGTGTTGTCAAGCATTTAAGAGAAGAGGACAGCTAAGGAGATATGGGATCATCTCAACAGGCTGTATGAGGCGATGTCCCTACACAACAAAATTTTCCTTAAACGAAAATTGTACACACTGAGGATAGCGGAATCTACCCCGGTAACTGAGCACATCAATGTTTTGAATACTCTATTTTCTCAATTGACGTCGTTCAGTCACAAAATAGAAGTGGTTGAACGTGCTGAAATTCTGCTGCAAAGTCTGCCCGATTCGTATGACCAGCTTGTCATCAACTTAACAAATAATGTCCTCATGGATTATTTGGTCTTCGACGAAGTTGCAGCCGCTATTCTGGAAGAAGAAAGTCAGCGCAAGAACAGAGGAGACAGGGAGGCAAGTTTGCAACAAGCATGTGCCTTGTCGGTGACAAGAGGGAGAACGGCGGAGCACGGTGTAAGTGGGAGTAAGAAACAGGGGAGATCCAATTCAAGGACCAAGAGCAGTTGTTGGCACTGTGGTAAGAAAGGTCATTTGAAGAAGGATTGTTGGAATCTTAAGGATTCGAACAAGAAGAGTTATGATCCTCAGGGGAACGTTGCTAGCACTCCAGATGATGGTGATGTACTATGTTGTAAAGCAGCAACAGCTATTCGAGGTATGTGTGGCTTCGATGATGTATGGCTTATTGATTCAGGAGCCAGTTTTCATATGACTCCCCGGAGAGAGTGGTTCCATGAGTATACACCGATCGCTGGAGGATCTGTATATAGCTGTAAAAATGAACCTTTGAAAGTTGTTGCCATCGGTACGATCAAGCTGAAGATGCATGACGGTATTGTTCGGACCATTCGAGATGTCCGACACGTGGAGGGATTATGCAAGATTTTTTTTTCTTATGGACAACTGGATGATCTTGGTTGTGAGATTGGGTCGCGAAACAAGATCATGAAAGTTAAAAAGGGTGCGCTTGTACTGATGAAGGCGAACAAGATTGTCAGAAACTTATAGATGGTATAGGGGAGGGCTCTGCAAGTGGGAGAAGTGCAGTGGCTTCATCTGAGTTGATTGAGAAATCATCAATGATTTGGCATCAGCAGCTCGGGCATATGTCGGAACAAGGCATGAAGGTTCTTGCAGAGAAGAAACTACTTTCGGGCCTCACAAAGGTATCTTTAGCTTTTTGTGAGCATTGTTTTGTTGGCAAGCAACATCGTATAAAGTTTCGTAGTTCAGATTCTAGAAATAAAGTCATTCTAGAATTGATTCACTCTAACGTGTGGCAAGCACCAGTACTATCCCTGGGAGGTGCAAAGTATTTTGTGTCTTTTATAGATGACTATTCTAGGAGATGTTGGGTGTACATGATCAAGAGTAAGGCAGAGGTATTCTCGTTGTTCAAGACGTACAAAGCGCAGATGGAACTTGAATATGGGAAAAAGATCAAATGCATGAGATCTGACGATGGAGGGGAATATACTGGCAAGGAGTTTGAAGACTTTTGTAAAGATGTTGGGATTAAGAGGCAGTTTACGACGGCGTACACTCCGCAGCAGAATGGAGTGGCAGAGCGGATGAACACGACCTTGTTGGATAAAATAAGAGCCATGATGCAGGCTGCATACTTAGAAAATTCGTTATGGGCAGAAGCAGTCAATACTATCTGTTATGTGGACAACATCATTGGGGCTGAAAACACTAATGGAGGTGTGGACAGGAAAACCAGTTGATTATTCTAATCTCCATATATTTGGGAGTCCCGCTTATGTTATGTTCAATACTCAAGAGAAAATAAAGCTGGACCCAAAATCCAGGATGTGTTTGTTCTTAGGGTATGCTAAAGGAGTGAAGGGGTATCGTTTGTGGGACCCCACTACCCACAAGATCGTTGTAAGCAGGGATGTTATATTCACGGAAGATAAGAAATGAAATGATAGCAGTACATGGGAAGATCCAGAAACTACGACAGTAATAGTCGAGAAGGATGTTGAGCAGGATGGTCATGTTGAACTGGAGCATGAACCTGATGAGACAACGGAGTCAGGAGTCTTGGGGATACGTCGATCGACACGTATCAAGAGACCACCAGGCTGGCACATAGACTTTTCAATGGAGAACAATGTTGCGTACTGCCTTTTAATTGAGGACGGGGAGCCATCAACACTCCAGGAAGCAATGAGTAGTTCAGATGCAACTCAGTGGATGGCAGCAATGCAGGAGGAAATCGAAGCACTCCATAAGAATAAGACGTGGGAACTTGTGTCTCTACCACAAGGGAGGAAACCCATTGGCAACAAATGGGTGTACAAAATTAAACGTAACAGTGATGACCAAGTGGAGAGGTATCGTGCACGATTGGTGGTGAAAGGATATACTCAGAAGGAGGGGATTGATTTCAACGAAATATTTTCCCCAGTGGTCCGAATGACAACTATCCGGGTGGTTCTGGCGATGTGCGTTACATTTTATTTACATCTTGACAATTAGATGTAAAGACATTTTTTTCTGTGTGATTTTGAAGAAGAAATTTACATGATCCAACCAGAAGGATTTATTGAAGAAGAAAAAGAGAACTTGGTTTGCAGGTTGACCAAATCTTTGTACGGTCTCAAACAGGCGCCGAGGTGTTGGTACAAAAGATCTGATTCATTCATAATGAGTCTTGGATACAACAGGCTGAATGCAGATCCTTGTGCATATTTCAAGAGATCTGGTGATGACTTTGTTATTTTGATGTTGTATGCTGACGACAAGTTGATTTCAGGCCCCAACAAAAGCTCGTATTGAAGCACTGAAGGCTGAACTGGCTAGGGAGTTTGAAATGAAGGACTTAGAACCAGCAAATAAGATTCTAGGGATGTAAATCTACCGAGACAAAAATAGCAGAAAGATTTGGCTTTCTCAGAGAAACTATCTGATGAAGATTTTGCGGCGGTTTAGTATGCAAAATTGTAAGCCAATCTCTACCCCTTTTCCTGTTAATTTCAAGTTGTCCTCAAGTATGTGTCCTAGAAATGAAGAAGAGAGGAATGAGATGTCTCGAGTACCATATGCACCAGTAGTGAGAAGTCTAATGTTTGCTATGATCTGTACTAGACTAGACATTGCACATGCAGTGGGAGTGGTTAGTTGATACATGGCGGATCCGGGAAGAGAGCATTGGAGTACAATAAAGAGAGTTCTGAGATACATTTAGGGAACCTCATACGTTGCATTATGTTATGGAGGATCAGGTTTTACAGTCAGGGGCTATGTTGATTCTGACTATGCAGGTGATCTTGACAAAAGCAAGTCCACGACAGGATATGTGTTTACTCTTGCTGGAGGTGCAGTGAGTTGGGTTTCGAAGTTACAGTCAGCTGTTGCGACATCAACAACGGAGGCTGAATACGTGGCAGCTACGCAGGCCAGTAAAGAGGCGATTTGGCTGAAACTGGTTCTGGAGAAACTCGGGCACAAACTAGAGAGTATTTCTCTATTCTGTGACAGTCAGAGTGCGTTGCATCTTGCAAGGAATCCAGCGTTTCATTCCAAGACAAAGCATATTCGGGTGCAGTATCACTTTGTTCGTGAGAAAGTCGAGGAGGGTACTGTGGATGTAGAGAAGATTCACACTAAAGATAACATAGTTGATTTCATGACGAAGAGTGTTAATGCTGATAAGTTTGTTCAGTATCGGTCCTCGTGTGGTCTGGTGAAAACGTAAGCAACATGAAGGGCGAGGTAGAAATAGTTGTGTGAAGATCTAATGCATTTACATTTAATGAGCATGTGAGGAAGACATGCATAATTGAAAAGAACATGCAATTTGGATCCAATTGCATGTGCCATTATTTCATCCAGCTTGTGCACATGGTATGGAGTGATTTTGTCCGTGAAAGCTTCCTATAAAAACCAAGGCTCATTTGTTTTATTCTTCATCCCAAAACACAAGTATTTCTCTTATATATAATTAGCAAATAATTAATATAAAAAGTGATTTAGAGTGTTGTAATTGTGAGGTAAAAATAGAGAGTTTGTGCGACTTTACTACGGTAAAAGTCGGAGAGTTATAATTCCTATTTTACACTCATGTTGAAGCTCTTCTACCTTGCCCGTGGTTTTTCACCCTAAAGTAATTTAGAATTTTCCACGTAAAATCTGTGAGTCGTTTATATTTTTCCGTCTTTCAATTATTGTCGTGTTTTACGCTCTATCCGAATGATCCACTTTACAACAAGTAGGAATTAGACAAAATACATTTAAAGAAGTAAGCTCAGCCCAACTTAATAGACAAATAATGTTTCGAGTGCTGCTACATAACAATAATCACATCGAAACCGATTTTCATATGTTGGAAGAAAAAAAAAAAAAAAAAAAAAAGCAATCAGAGTCCATGGGTAACACATTCTTTCTTTCACTCACTGTATAACGTAGTATATTACAAATCAGGATACTTCCCAAATTCACAGTAAGGGATTTCCACATGCTGATAAATAAGCAAGGGACAGTATTACAACACAATAATCAAACAACTGTTACATACATCTGTATGGAGAGAACGTGAGACCAACAACACGAGGATCAGCACCAATACTAACAGAGAAAATGAGACGTGCACATATTAACGAAAGAAAAAAACTCAATGAATGGTTAATCAAGAATCCCGTAGATTGAAGGTCTAACACCGCTCGTATTAACATGTTTACGAAGAAAGCTGGAATCTGCCGCTAGGCTTTCTTCTTCTCCAACCCTGAAAAGTCACATGGTGCATCACTCAGCCCCAATGGACAAGCAAAATAAAGATAATATGACAAGAAGTTTAAGAGAACTTACAAAGGCAGCGTAATATACAAATGTGAGCCCTGCGAGAACGATAAATGCAATTTGAAACACATTGTACCTGCAATTGCAAAAAGAACATTTAAAATATACCAGATGTCATGGCAATGTTTTTTGTTAAAATAAAGACAAATTGCTCTATTGGTGACTGACTTGTATAAATATTTTATGCCCCGAAGAGATTGCAACGTGTGACCAAATATTTCTTGAGCGGCAGTAGCTTGAGCATAATATGCAAAAGCGGTGGAGCAGAACTGAATCACACTGTAACATATCAATGAAAACCAATCACTTTTTAGTTATGCAGTAATATTTCAGAAAAGAACAAGTAAAAAGGAGTAGGGCCAAATTAATCACCAAAAAGGAAAGAAAGTAATTAAAGAGCAACCCTCATAGGCTTGATGTACACCACACCAATAAAAGAATTGACAAGCCCAAAACAGTGAGATAAGGGTGAATCCAGAACAAACTATACCAAATCATGTACCAGAGCAAGCGAATTACAAAAGCTATAACATGCTCAAAGGAGTACAATTTAACGAGTACCAGCAGAGCAGTCCCAGAACGCTAACAAAGTGGATTGTCATTACATAAATTTCTACTAAAACAACCAACTATTCATTGAGATTAAATTATCGGAATCGTAAATATTGAAGCAGTTACCTGATTGAGCAAAGAAGAATGAGGCCCACATTAAAAAGGAAAGAGTTCATAAGTGTAGCTCCCCATCTATAAATAGAATTTATATGTCAGATAATAAACATTAAATGCTTGTAGTAAAGACAAATCTTAAGGAAGATGTTGAAATAGTATGGCAAAGACACATACTTCATTGGATGGATCGTGATGAAAACCAATTTCAGTCCAAGCATCATTGCCCCAGCGATCACAGAAAGCAGAAGATAAAAACAGAAAAAAGCAAATGCCACAGTTCCAAGAAGACCTAGAAAGTGAAGGAAACCAATATGCCATCAAATAATCGTCAATGAATGACAGTATGGAAAAGAAACACAAAAGGACTTTCTTAACTTACCCCAAACATCGTCCAATTTGATGAAAACATCATTCAGAAATGGAGAAAGAGGTGGGTCAATCAACAAATAAATCACAATATGCGCAATCCAAGCCACTGAAATAATCAACCTGTTCAAAGCAGTTACAATCAGCCCGAAGAACAAGCATACAAAAGTCTATGACAAAAGCGGTTGCAATTGCTAGTAATTGTTTATTCTGCTTCATAGAGTCATATGCGCCCACAGAGATCACAGGAGCAGAATACTGCACCGATTGAGCAGAAACAACAAATAAATTTCTCCGATGATTTAGTATCCCAGTTCAAAGATTTGTGGACCAACTAGATGATGAACCATTTTGGTTGTTTCTTTGAAATTTTAGAACAAAATCAAACACTCCAAAAGTGCAGCATAAGGTCTGAATTGGATATTAAAAGGTAAACACCGTGAACAGACTTATTTTAGATGTTTATGTTGGTTGAAGAGTGGGATATCTCCTTCTATGACTTCTAAGAAACCGCATAAAATCATGGGATAATTCCTTCAAATCCCCTTAACTATAGCGACTTTTGGACACCACCCCCTGAACTTTATAAATAAGCATTTTACCCCATAATCTTTGCCAACCTGTTCGAGTTCCCCCATGGCAATTTTCCGACCAAAAATTCACCGGAATTTTGTTTTTCTTTTTTCAGAATCTTCTCCTTGTCGAGACGGTTCCGGTAGTGGTGACGGTATCGCAAAACTCAAAGTCATTACACGGAAAATTTAGTTTCAATTCGTTGAATTTCTGAAAAATATGAAGAACACTTGAAGGTGTTCATCACATTTCCGAAAATTCGACGAATTAAAATTAAATTTCCCGTATAATGGCTTTGAATTTTCTGACACCGTCACCACTAACGGAACCTTATCGACGAGGAGAATATTGAGTCCAAATTTAGGACTTCCGGCAACCCGCCACTACGCCGCCGCGGTTTGCGAAAAAAAATTTGTTGAACTTTTTTTCTATTCTAATCGACTTTTCTATTCGTCAAGGCGGTTCCGGTAGTGGTGACGGTATCGTAAAATTCAAAGTCATTACACGGGAAATTTAGTTTTATTTCGTCAAATTTCCGAAAAAAATGAAGAACACTTGAAGGTGTTCATCACATTTTCCGGAAATTCGACAAATTAAAACTAAATCTCCCGTGTAATGGCTTTAAATTTTACCGTCACCACTATCGGAACCGTCTTGACGAGTAGAAGATTCTAAAAAATATAAATTTTTCCGGCGATTTTTTGATCGGAAAATTGTCAGGGGGCAACTCGAACAGGTTGGCAAAGGTTAGGGGGCAAAGTGCTTATTTATAAAGTTCAGGTGGTGGTATCCAAAAGTCGTTATAGTTAATGGGGTTTGAAGGAATTATCCCTAAAATCATTACAAAGACATCTTCCACTCAAGAAAAATAGTCAAAAACAAGTACGCTCAAACTTTCAAATGAATGTGTTTGATGCATTCCACAGTTGCCGTCATTCAGAAAAAAGAGTAGACTTTCTGTCTTTCTGCAAAAACTAATTCCAACTAGACCAAACGAGTCGGTGGAGCGACAGCAAGGAATTAAGAAGACTGGAGCTCAATTCTCAGATCCACCTTCGAACCCCTTAAACAAAGCATTAGATGATCTAAAATGGTTAGGTTCGGAGTGGGTATTAACTTTTAACTTACCATACAGCCTAACGCAACTATTATTTCAAGATCAATGATTGTGTAACCTGAAGCCGAAACTGATCTAAATTCCATAACAGGCAAGAGAGCAACGGAATAATTTTTTTAAGACAGTGATATCTTACTTTGGAAATATGAGTTCCATTTTTCAGAGGACATAACAATCTGATACAAGAATACTAATGAAAAGTGCCTCCAGTAGCAGGAATAGCAGGAGCATGAGCACATTAAAACAAATATTCCAGCAGGTCATCTCAACCATAATTTTGTTCTGGAAGCATGCTTCACAGTCCAGGAGCACATCTGGTTCCTAGAAACTAGACCTGACAACTCATATACTACAAAAACCAACAAGAACATACCCGATCACTCCAAGTACGAGTTTGGCAAGGTAGCCAAGAACGGTCATGGCCCAAGATGCCTCAGCCTGAATAAATAACCGTAACAATGTTGTTAGGTTTCTGTATATAAACATACTACTGGATGGATATTATTTTACTCATATATCACCTTTTCTCCTTGAGGATACATCTCTTCTAAAGCATTCACATCTTCTTCCAAAAGAAGTAGCTCCTGCAGTCAAAAACACCCATGCATAGTTATTCAGTAGGAAATAAATCCAAGAATGATGCACCAATCTCAATTGCAACAGAGATATATAATCTTAACTAGCGAAAGAGAAAGAAAAAACCAAGCAAAATGAAAGAACAAATGAATAGACAGAACAGTAAAACTAAGAGGCACCGCTCATGGGACAGATATGTGCATTTAAAACAAAAATTAATCAATAATCACTCAGTGGTACTACACACACACAGAATTCAAAATTTTCAACAAAAGTTGAAAGAGCGCATCAAGATTCTCCTATCAAGCCGTTGCTAGAGCATAACAAACTGAAGCCATGTGAAGCATATTTAGACAAACCATAATGTCTATTGTCAAGATACTTCATATGATTTGCCAAGGAAATTAATTTAACATGCAAAACATGGTAGACATGAACCACGACAAGTCCCGAAAGAAGGAGCAGACCTTTTCCACAGCTTTCACATTTTTCCGCCATTTTCTTCCCTTACTGCCGCTCCTTTCTTCCTGATGAAGCGCATCAGCTGCTTTTTTAAGTTCCCTGGCCTTCTTCCCCAGATCAGTTGCTTCCTATATTCGTTGAACCAAAGCACACATAATCCAATGCAAGAAGAGACTGCATTTGTATCCTTTCAGGTTAATCTGGAAATAACTGAAACTGAAAAACAAATAAGGAAATACCTTGATGTACTGTGAGCGTGTGATAACAGCCTTTGGACGCCGGATAAATGAAAAAATAAGCCCCAAGGGAAGGCAAGCAATCCCAACACCACCAAAAATCTGAAGTGTGAATGTTAAAAACTTGAGCACTATGCTTAAAAATGAATGTGATTTATATAGATATATAATTGAAGAGAAAACGCCCAACCCAATCTAGCAAGCATGAATCAAGTCTTCAAGGACCAGTATCAGTTACTTTAATTCTACCTACCGAGAAGCACAAAAGTTCTAGATTTGGGGATAACTAAAAACAAGAATGCCTAGGCGTGCATTACCACAAGAAGTTGATAAGCTACATTAACAAGCATTTGCACATGCATATATGACCATGAGAAACTATCATTTAATCAGATCAACAACGGCGAGCACGCAACACGACGATATTATGATACTATGTAGAAACTTCCTATCATAGCGATGTTTGTATTTAAAATAGCAAGACAAGACGCACCGTGAAAAGAAAAGATCCAACAATCGTCGCAAGAGCAACAACATACTCCGGGAAGGTAGCGCGTTGGGACCACGTTGTCTCGGATGAAGCATTTGCAGAATATGCAGAGCACTGAACAAAGCACCTGATTTTATAAGGAACTAGGTGACAAGATCTAGCTTAAAATCTCAATAAATATCATCTATTGCTGACCTGTCTAGCTCCACTAACACACTGTTGACCACTTGAGAAATCCCACGATGTTGGGAAGGACTGAGTAGATGAGGACAGATGCCTAACAGTGAAGTCAACCTTACCCACAACCCCTACGGTAGAAACAACCAAAGGGTCAGCCCAATAAGAACTTGACAGAATACTAACTTCACCAGGGATCCATCCCAATTTTACGTCAACAGAAATATATTAAGACAAGCATCTTGCATTGACAGAACCAAAGATATACAAAACCAGTACATCAAAGAAACCAGTATAAAGATGAAGCTAATGTTGAACAGTATAACAGTTTTCCCCCAAATACACATGCACACACAACCTGCAGAGAGTTTAGCCAACAATAATATTGGTTATCATGATTAAGACGGAAGAATACCACTAATAGGCAGTGGCTACATAACATCATCACTCATTGAAGATATAGTGGCCTCAAGAACTTAGACAAGCAAACATCACCAAATAACTTGAGAGACATCACATGACATATACTTACTTCATCAGCAAGGCAACTACCACAATCCATTCAACTAAAACAAACCGTCAGCGTCACATACCGGTTACCAGTGCAATAAATAAATGCCACAGCACCAGCCTTTTCGTGAAGCGCAAAAAGAAAAAAGAAAAAAAAAAACTAAACCATTACAGCAACTATAGTTTACTCGGTATAAAAAACCAGCTAAATATTCCCAACTGAAGTAAGAAAAATAACCAATCCAAGCTCATTTATCACGCTCCACGAACTTGCATACGCCCCCACTTCACATCAAACATAAAACCGAACCAACTAAACAAGAGTACATACCGTACAGAATCCCGAGCACAAGAGCACAAACAATAGCCGTCACAACGACCCACAGCAACGCACTCTTCATCCTCTTCCACACAGTCCTAAAACCAAAACAAACAATCAGACACCGCCGTTTCAAATCCACAACAACACATACAAAATAACAGAGCAACCTAAACCAACCCTTACTTGTCCTGGTCACCCTCGTAATAAAACATCGCAAACGGAATCACGAAAAACACGAGCACAGCATCGACGATGTATATCGCCAGCCACAAATCCTTCATCGGCAGAGTCAAATTACAGGCGCCGTTATAAATCGCGTGGCGACAGGCCTGCCGATTCGCCACGTCAGCCGGAAGCATGAGAATAGAGATGGCGGCGACGGAGAGCCCCAAAACGACGACGAATTTGGGGAAATACGCCTGGTTGACGTCATCGGGATGCTGGTAATTGACAAGTAAATACACGTTGAAGAGAAAAACCAGCACGCACACGACTATCGCCACAATCACCAAAGCCAAATTAAAATCCCCCATTTTTATTTTTTCCTCAAATGGGACGACAATGAGATTAGATTTGTCAACGAACCAGTCGCGGAGTTTGTGGATCCTGATACGGGTCGGGTTTGTATTGGATTGGAGGAAGTGGATCAGGTTTTCCGGCGGATATGCTCCGGCGCCGGTGAGGATTGGATTTGGGGGTGAAATGACGGAATTAGCCTTTGAGGAAATTTGAATTATTTGGCGTTTGAGGCTTTATCAGCCTTTTTGGGTTTGTAGTTGACGAGTGTGTTTTTTATTTTTATTATTATATTTAAATAAATAAATGGGTTTTTGTTGACAGGCTGGCACAGCGCACGACACCAACACAGCACATTCGGCAATCCGCGCCAAAAATATACTTGGGAAGAAAATCAATCCTCCGCGCGTTGTGACTCAAAATGTGGATTAGAATTCAATTTTATTATCTTATCAAAAAAAAAAAAGAATTCAATTTTATCAGGGGTTGAGTACTTACTTATCAATAAAAAGAAGTATTAGGATTAAGCGGAACTGATTAATGCATTGAGAAATTGTAGTATTTAGTTATTTTTAAGGCTCCATCGTGGCATTGGCGCCTTGCTTCTATTTTATGCATAAGTGTAACCAAAAGCGCATCTTCTTCTTTCAAAAGTAATAGAAATTATTTAAACATGATACGGCGGCCCAGCTTATTAGCCCAATGAGTTTGGATCCGCACATCGTTTGTCCGCCCTGTCTAGATTATATGCTCGAGATATCCTCGACATATTTGACAATTCCCAGGAAACACGGGGTGGTTTCTGCGTCACGAGTCCAATAAATACTCTTGTACCGCGAATCAAGGTAAGTTCATTAATTGCTCTGCTATGTTCACGTCGAGCATTATTACTCGATATACCCTCAACAGACGACACTCGACATACCCTCGGCATACAACAATTGACATACAATCTTTGGTATGACCTGAATACTCGACATACCAGCATCCTCGACATCCCTATTAGCACTGCGTTGAAGATCTAGCAAGTTCGTTCATCTCTTAGTATCCTATATGCAGGTATTCCGGATAAAGCTACACTAGAATCTTGTATAGGGTTGTAGTTTAGCATAGTTTGTGTACAAGTTCTGTTGTTTTGAATTACGTGTGCCACGCGCGTTTGTACCAAATTAGTGGCATCATATGTGGGAACACCACATTCCCAAACGAGGACGTTGGGATGACACGTGTTACTCGATTGCTATCTCAAATAGCAGCAACACACAACTCAACGACTATAAGCCAAGAGGCCAATGTGGCGGAAGAACTTTCACCAACTAACCATCTGGTCGAGCTACCCCCACCCTCATCTATTAAGGTGCAGCAGCAACCACCAATCGTCGCGAATCATGTTCGTTAGCACGCACCAGGAATCCAAGAGTCGATGGCAATCCCGGTTGGACTAGTCGTCTTATCTCC
Source organism: Linaria vulgaris (assembly GCA_948329865.1). NCBI lineage: Eukaryota > Viridiplantae > Streptophyta > Magnoliopsida > Lamiales > Plantaginaceae > Linaria > Linaria vulgaris. The sequence goes on from OX415254.1 coordinate 31,789,324, forward strand.
AGAAATGATTGCCCAGAGTACTACAACGATCCAAGCCACAGTAAGAGAGGCCATGGTGGCAGCAACCCCCCCACACCAGGCCTAGGATGCTAATATTTTGCTCCATTGGCCCTAGGAGTCATGTGCCAATATCTCCCTAAAAAGGATGAGGGCCTGAAACCAGGATGTTCAAGTCGACTCTCGTAGCGACTTCCTCGTATCTAGGGGGTTTGAGGAAATAGTGGCCAACTCACAGGTTGACTTGAGAGAAATAGGGAGAAGGATGGAACGTCTGACCCGCGAGAGAGATGAGGTTCAGATAAGGCTGATGCAAGTTTTCGAATACAATAGGCTTACTCCCTTTTATGAGGAGAAAGAAGCATAGGTGTTGGACAGAGGAGAGAAGATCCCACAGCTAAAGACCTACGATGGAAAGAGTGACCATGTGAGCATCCTTTTTATGTAGATGGGATCCTCTCACTTTACGGATTCAAGGAGAATGTGTAGGCAAGAATCTTTACCACAACCCTCACTAGGGCAACTCTAGATTGGTTTGCCATAATACCGATAGGTTCATTGGTAAGTTATGACCAACTGCAAAGGAAGTTTGAGAGTTAGTTCTCCATCAAGAATAGAACAACCACCAACCTAAACCACATATACTCGACCAGACAAGAGGGGAGAGAGAGTCTTAGGGACTTGATGAAAAGACTCAATGATGAACTTAGAAAGGTAGATGAGCCATTAGGAGAACACGTAGCTAACATCCTCTTCAGAACAACCACACACAAGAGGTTTGTAGCGGCTCTATTCGTTGAAGAACCTAAGACTATAGATCAGACCAATGAGCTTGCCTACAAGACAGTATACTATGATGAAATGATGGCAATGAAGAACACACCAAACCAACCTGACCTAGAGGAAAGGATGGCAGGGGAAGGAACGAGGATAGAAATGACCGCAATAAAGACAAGTCACCCAGAAGATACACTCATTTCAGCAAAGATTCACCTTGTTTGCAGTGGCCCAGAAGAAAGGTTGGTTGATCGAACCAAGAAGAATGAAAGACTCCCCAGCTACCAGATACTCGTAGAGATTCTGCAAGTATCACCGGCGGAATGGCCACAACATTGAAGACTGTAAGGATTTGAAAGACATAATTGAAAGCCTTATCTGAGAAAGGAAGTTGGTGGAATACGTCAGATACTTGAAAGAATTGGAAAACCAGGACAAAAGGCACCGCTCTAGCTCAGCGCAGAAGGACAAGCAGAAAGCCATCGAGGCACAAAGCCACTACAACCAGAATGTCATCAATGCACCATCTAGGAGATGATAACTATGATAAGTGGCGGCCCAGTGCAGACTCCACCAAAGGTCGCAAGAGGATAACTCAAGAGATTGATACTGACGGGTTTGTGGTGTTTGACACGTGTGTTCGAAAATTTCTCTTTTATATTAATTACGGTGTGTCCTCCGCTTGTCCGAGATAGTATTTTTCAAAAAATTAGAGTATCCGTACAACATAGTTGTCCACTCGCGGTCACCTTAGATATTGCAATTTATGGTGTCATGAAAGTCTTATCGATGATGAAAGTCCGGCAAACGTCATACTTTATCACACCTTGAACAAGATGACACTAGGCCACAATGTTATCCAGTCGATCGCTACTCCTCTGCATGGTTTTGGTGGCGCGGAACTGTTGCCTTTTGGATCAATGATCTTGTCAACTTCGTCTGGTAAACACCCGCAAAAAGAGACCATAAATGTCAAGTACCTGATTGTGGATGAACCTTTTGCGTACAATGTTATCATATGCCACCCAGCCCCAAATGATCTTCGAGCGGTAGTGTCCACTTATCACCAGAAGATTAAATTCCACACCCCTGAAGGAACGGGAGAGATCACTAAAAATCACAAGGAGTCATGGCTTTGCTATGTGGCACCCATTAAAACCCAAAGCCATCAAGATGAAGCAAACTTGGAGGCCCTAGCTCTCTGTGATCAAGGCATGGTGAAATGATGTGGCAATGGCACCGAGTTTTATTTCCTGTTTTTAAATTACGCATTAACAACATCCTTTATAGCAGAACAATTTTCATTTACCTAAATTTCTCTATCGTGGGTTGGACTGCAACTTAAACAGGGAACTACGTCAGCTTGATTGCCACATCACGGGATTTGTAGGCAACCCAAAAAATATCGAATCTCGACCGTTGTCATTTAGAGATTTCTATCTTGTGTAACATCATCAACTCGTGTATGTTTTTCCCTCCTATAAGTTACTTCACATCTTACTTGCACGATAAATCGTGGCCATATAAACAAGAGCACAAAGACATTAAAAACATCTCATATTGAAAGTGATGTGGCAGATCCTACCTTTGAAGGTCCCATAAACGTCTCCTATAAAAAGTGATATGGCAGATCCTACCTTTGGAAGGTACCAAGAAACATCTCCTATCGAAGGTGATACGGCAGATCCTACCCTTGAAGGTACCAAAAAACATCTCCTATCAAAAGTGAATCAGTATTGACTGGTGTAGTAGAACCATATTCTGTGTTTGACACGTTTGATTTTTGTCGTAGATTACGCCTACAAGTTCTATCTATTTCAGGGTCGTACGGTAGTGGTGTCACGTTTTCTCTCCGTGTCATGCACTACTTGTACCTGAAATATGAATTAAGTAGTAAGTGCTTCTCAAAAAACCAATAGTAAAACAACTGGATGCTAAAAGATATCGTTACTCCCCGGCAACGGCACCAAAAACTTGATGTGTATTATTCACATGTTATTAATTTCAGTAATACACACTTTCTGCAAGTATACGAGTCAAGTAATTATAAAATGGTAAGTAAGTATAGCTGACCAAGTATCGAAATCCAAAGGAAGTATGGATCTTTTGGTAGCATCTCAAATTGTTGAACTTTGTGAATGAAACAATGATTTGAATATTTTTAAATGAAATAGAAAGATTAAAAGGAAATAAAGGCAAGCCTATTATACTAACAAATATAAAAAAAAAAAAACACAATTGAATTGATTGATTGAGTTTTGGTTGTAAAATAGATTAAGAAAAATGTATCTAGGAGGTGGACTTCATTAATCTTGGATGCGGGGTATTTCACAGGCAAAAAATCAATGATTTTTATGTAGCCTTTTTCTATTGAACATTGTTTTGTTCTCACAATGTCTGATTAATTAAGTGCACTTTTGTATCACTTAAAAACCCCTTTAATCTCTAATGATGCCAGGCTGTTAGACACTCTCCCCTCTCCAGAAGTTCATCATGTCATAGGATCCATACAGAGTTTTAGAAGAGAATTAAAGTTGAAAACTTTAACCTAGATCCTTCGGTGAGCACTTACGCCGAAGGTCTAGAGATTTATTTGCCTGATCTACTATGCTAGTGTTGGATTAACAATATCCTATGCATAATTCAACATAGTACAAGGTATCTCAACATCACTATATCGATTCAAAGAAACACGTGTGTCAATCATACCAAGTAGCATAAGCAACAAATAAAATTTAACAAAACAAAGTATTCAATAGAATTAATTAAAATATAGGTTCAAGGTGCATCCATAAGAGATAACTACATCCTCTCCCAGACACTGAGAGGTTTAGCTACTTATGATCGTAACGTAAGAACAACCAATCATTCAAATTAAGTAATAAAGAAAAAAGAAATAGTAAACTCTTGATTTCAACGAGATCTCGACGTGGCTCCCCCTCGTTGATCTTTACTTCCCTCCTTCTCTTGACATCTTGATCTCTTGATCACCTTCTCCTCTCAGGCTCTCAATAACGATTATAATACTTCAAACGATGGAATTCTAGTTATGGATTTGTTTTATTTGGTGTAATCGTGTGTGTGTTCTAGGTCTTGGTCGTCCTATCATATTTATTATAGTGTCTTAGTGCCCTAGTTCTGTAACAGTCGCAACCTAAATTGCAGAGTAGGTCGGTATTGCCCTAGAGTCACGCGACCAGATGCGTCACACTGTTATGTCGCGTTGCTAGTTGTGCGGCTCGCGTAGCTTTTTCTCATCATCACGCCACTCCATGTAACACCTTCGCGGTGTCTCACATTTTCTATGCTGGTGGCGCGACCTCCTGGTCCTTCTGCACTGTAGCGCGACTAGATGTGTTGAAGGCTTGTAGTGCTTCTTCCTTGTGTCATCATTCTTGTGCTAATATCCCTCTAATAGGCCTCATTTTTCTCTTACTCGATTAAAACTATAAAAACAATAATACGAGACTAAAACAAGTAAATATACCACAAATATTATGCAAAATTATAAGAAACCCGGTAATGATATCGATATATTTTATCGCTCATCAGTAGTTCTTTGGATCGAGACTTCAAAAAGGGTTTTCTATAGAGTCACCCTATTGTGATCTCTGGAATGGGACTCGGAGGGATGAATAATGGTCCTTGAATTATGGACTCGGGGTGATGAATATTGGCCCTTGAAGTAAGAACTCAATGAGGTGTATTGGTATGACCCTGTGGTTGTGACCCCATCTCAACGAGTGAAACGTGCGTTATCTATGAGAGGGAAGATGGTCCTCAGAGTGGACTTTCGCGGTTTACTCAAACATAACCCCAAGGAGGTGTAATTGACCGTCATCGAGAGGGGTAGCCTCTTCGATGCAACGTGTTAGGAATTGATCGGGTGTGGTCCGAGGGACGCGACCTAATGCTTTCCTATTAGGCATGGTCGGTTGGCGTATTCCAAGCGATGATGTTTCGACCTTGGGATGCCTCGTGTTATTAGTCAGATTCCCCTTTGAAGAGGAATTTATTATCTTTTTAGGATATGTTCATCAAGCAACACATCGCTTAAACTTGTCATATTTCATTCAAGGTTGGAACACCCTCCATGCCAATTATAACCATGGCTTTATTCTCAACGATAGAGGCGTTAGGCTCGGATTGTCGTCATCATCATCGGTCTTCTTCAAAGGCATCAAACTAGGGCCTAGAGATAAGTCCAACCGATTAATATCAAATTATGCGGTAAAACCACCCTTGTTGGCAATCTGCTCGACAGTTAGCTCATGGGCCTTCTGGCGATCTTGGAGACCCCGCTCTATGCTTATCTCCTAGAAAGTGTTGCTTAACATGAACCAATTAGCGATTTGCAACACAAAATCTGGAGACGGGTCCTACATTCTATTTAACACAATTAATAACAATAAGATATTCAACCATTTATAGACTCCGCGAGACACATTGTATACCCCGGTAAGAGCTCTCTTTAGCGACGCTTCTAGTTCGGCTTGATCTTCACAACATCCTCGTCTGGCTCTTTCAACCTACCCTCAACAACATCCTTCTCTTTGTTGGCTTGTTCAGCGACCTGCTTCATCTGCGCCAGATCTAAGTTTGCCTTATCATTCTCGACCAAATAAGCCCGGATAGTCTCATTGGCCTCTTTCACCTTCTTAATGGGCTTCTCCTATCCTCAATGGTTGTTTTGGAAGGATCTTAGGTGGAGAGCTTCACAATCTACTCCATCAATTTTCCAGTGGCCTCAGTCTTGTCCGACTCCATATCAGACACAATTTTGTTGCAAGCGGACATAAACTTCCCTATCTGTTAGGTACGAAAATATAGTCAACAAAGGTTTTTTAATTTAGACTTCCCTACTTTAGGTGCTAATAAACTAAGACTTACTGCATGAAACACATGAATGCCTTCCTAATCCAATGTCATCCTCCCCTTTTGATTTTGAAGCGGCTCTCGAGCCAACGTCAAAAAAGGGTTCGCATTCCCCGAACCGTGTCTTCCTCACTGAACTCGAGCCAACGTCAAAAAAGGCCTATAAACACTCTCGTCCCGTGAATCAAGGTAAGTTCATTAATTGATCTACATTGTTCCCGTCACCACGTCGAGCATTATTACTCAATATACCCTCGACATATAATCCTCGTTCTGACCTGAATACTCAACATATCAGCATCCTCGACAAGCTGAAAAATTCTCGACATTATATATATCCTCGACATCTCTATTAGCACTACATTGAAGATCTAGCAAGTTCGTTTAACACTAGAATCTTGTAAAGGGTTGTAGTTTAGCATAGTTCGTGTATAAGTTCTGTTGTTTTGTGGTACGTGTACCCAATATTTTAAAAAGCTTATTTGAGGCTCGCTTTGAAGCAAAATCCTCTTAAAATGCTTCAAAGCTCACGTGTTAGGCTCAAATGTTATAAGGTTTACGCCTTGAATAAGCCTTATAGTTAAGGCATACGCTTTAGGTGCGCTTTTTACGCCTTTTACGCCTTGAGAAAAAGACCATCACTTAAGAATATAGAATTACTTTCTCAATCAATGGTATTGAATATATATAGTTCAAATCTTCGAAGCTAAAAGCTGAAATTCTATTTATTGACCAAAAAGTATGTAGATTTTTAAATTTAAATTAAAAAAAAAAAGTGATGAAACTTTCGTCTTGATTTTATCTACAATTCGTACACAACATCAGACAAAAAAAAAGATCATTTATATTACATTTAGATTTATGTAATACTAATATTATTTTAATACTTTGAGTAACAAATATAATAAATAAATATCAAAATTCACAAAGCTTACGCTTTGTGCTTCGAGGTTTACGCCTTGCTTTTTAGAACATAAAATGCACTGTCTTATGCTTTCGCCTTTTAAAACACTGCGTGTACCCCAGACAAATTTGTACCAAATTAATGAGTAGTCTTTGATTGCTTTATGGTTTAATCGTTCTCAAATTTAGGTGTCGCCTCATTTTTTTTTTTACTAATCAAAAATAATAGTTCATATTTACTTCTCAGGTATATTTGAGCTATAACACGCGTCACGTTCTTAAAAAAACACATTTGTCTAATCTTGTGGATAAGTCATGTGTGTCTAAACATGGTTGCTGAACTAAGAATTTGCTTCTATAGATTTGATTGAATCGTCCGATTCACTCACTGTCCAGAAGATCAAACACAAGTAAGAGTTTTTGACATATTCGACCATGGTCAACCATGAAAAAACTTATTTGAAATATGCAACCTATTCGACTTTGTTCTACCGTTAAAGAGCATATTCGACCTACATGTTTACCTATTTGACTATCATTTAATTTAATTTGATAATAGATCGTACGAAGTGTGATGTTACAAGTGTTGTGCTACGATTCTATTACAAATTAGGTGTGCTATCTATATCGCTAGTTCTAGGTAGTAGACTTGGTCCGGAACACCTTAGACTGACGCTTAGATGTTTTGCCTGATGTCGAAGGCGATGTCGAATGTGATGTCGAAGATGATATCGAGGATGATGTCAAATATCTTCTATGTCGGGGATGAATCAATGTCGAGGACGATGTTGGAATAGATATCGCGTATGATGTCGGGAATGATATCGGTGAAGATATATATTGGGTTGTATGTCGGGTGCTATATCGGGTGTATATGGGATGTGATATCGGGGATGCTCTATATCAGATGTACAATGTACATGATAATTAAAGCTTACCCTGATTAGCGGAGCCCGAATATTTATAGACCTCGGGATGCGGTGACCGCACACGTGACATCCATGTTATATGTACTATATCGAATGTCATATTCGATATACATATCGGGGGCCATCCCCGATATAGATGAACATGGGCCTGGCCAATGGGCTAGCTCAATACGGAAATTATCCATATCATGTAGTCCCCCAGTTTGGGAGTTATTGTTGTAAAATATAATTCGTAAACTAAAATTAAGTTTAAATTATTAGTACATCTTGTCTCGCCAATTCAAATGACGGAGCTCAGACATGTGAATTCATTCAAAGATGTTGGTGGACCTACAATGTAATTTACGTAGTATAGAGGTTCGCATTTGAATTATCAGGGAAATGTGTCTCTTGTTGGGTAACTGCGCTATTATGTTTCTTAAAATATATCGAAATTATGCCGCTATATCAAATATCTTCGATATCGGATGTCGAATTTGAGATTCGAAATGCCCCGTCATAAATGCGTAATCGAAGGGCCTGCTGTCCACAAATAGTAGCTGTGAGGGAGAGAGAAAAATTTACCTTGTCTTTTAGTAAACTCGAACTTCTTTCGGCAAAGGTATGTTGGAGATCCCCGATATGAGTTTCGATGTCATCTTTGACGATATGAGTTTCGATGTCATCTTTGATATGCCTCTTTCGATATTCAATTCGATATGCCTTTCGATGTAGCCGTTTGATGTGATATTCGATATGCCTCTTTTGATATCACATTCGTTGTGCTATTTTGACATCATTTTCGATATTGGTTCTTACTTTAGTTTTTTATTTTGCAGGTTGCGATTCATTAGAGTACTCTTCTAATCTCGAGTACTCGGTGTAATGACTGTATTCGCGCATGCATGTTGCAGGTTGCTGCCAAATGGCAAGCGGCTGCTCACGTGGTGGAGTTGGCTGCAGCGGCGGAAGCAGTTGTGGTGGCAAAAACGGGTGCAGTGGTGGGGGCCGCGGCAGCGGCGCCGACAACTGTCATGACAGAAGCCGCGATCGTGGCCCAAACTGTTACAGAAGATGTTGTCATGGGGTCTGATTCGGGGGTGGTCGCAGAAGTTGTGATAGAACAGTTTCTTAGGGCTGCGGGGTCATCTCATGGTGGTGTAGCATCCTTGATGAATGTTGGGGCTGGGGTGTCTGAAGCGGGAGGCCCGCCTTCATCTACAAGTGGGAAGGTGGGTTCTGGAGCTTCTCTCGGAGTGGCGACAATTTTCCAAAATGTTGGTGATGCACCTTCGACTACTGAGGTTGGGACTGGGGTCTGCCTCCAAGTTCATTTGGTGAAAAGGAAAGGGGACAGTCCTTGAAGGTCGCAATAAGCATAGATGAGGAAAGTTCTGATCCTATCCTTGCTGCTTCATTGGGCAAGGGGGTTTCTATTGACGGTGGTTCGAAGTTGCCTCGAGATAAAGGGGCTAGCGGTAGCCGTACTCAAAACTCTCCCGCTCCGTCGGTCGAGGTGCATGGTTTAAGTGGATGAAAAAGAGCTCGGGGTAAGAGTTCTGTTGTTCCTCGGCTGCCTCCTCCGCAAGGGCGTGTTGTCCTAAGTCATATCATTAATGGGAAGAATGAAGAGTTTAGTGAGGCCGAAGCGGTCTATTCCATGAAGCTAGTGTTCCCTCTTCCTAGTAAGATTGTGGAGCAAAACGTGCATCGCGATATGCACCTCTTCCAGACTGTAAGTGGTTAAGATCCTTTTATTTTTTTTGCTCTGTATGTAGTATTAAAAGTTTTCTTCATAACTTTCATGTTTGTGACATACGCAGTTTGGCAAATTCTTGGTCACTAGCATGAAGACCATCAATCAAGCCGATCGGGATAAGGATGCGATAATCGCCCAACTTGAGGCTGATATCGAGAAGATGGGTGAGTTTAACCCGATTATTGTGGAAAAGCTTATTGCTGAGAAGGAAAAAGTCCAGCGTGGTGGCGGGTGATCAAAGATGATTTCGTTGAAAGTTGTGTTGAGAACGAGAGGCTCTCCAACTGGCTTATAAGTGCGACAAAGCATGCCCTCAAGGAGCAAAGTGACATACGCTTGGTTGAGCGTGAGCTTAACATGGTGAAATGGATAATGAGTGTTTGCTAGTCGATCTTGTGAAGGCTCGACTTGACCTGGAAAATGCGGTATGTATATATTTTCTGTCGTGTAGTTGTCTTCCTTATAACTCGTTCTTAGGAAAGGTTGTGTGCCCAAGATGCTTCTCCTGAGCTGATTGTACGTGTTGCCAAAAAATTCCTTGCGAGTGATACCTATAAAGATATCCTTGCGGAGCGTGCCTTCCTTGAGAGGGAGGATACCAAGAACGCGATAGTTGGGCAAATCATTGCCAAGAGTGGTTTTAAGGAGGGCTTCAACATCATGTTGTCGGATACCATGTGTGGAGCAGATGGTTTGCCTCTCAAAGAAACTGAATTCACGGATGCCGCTGTCGGGACCCCTGATCCATTCGCAGCTCTCCTGAAGAAGAAGGTCATGGATTAAATATGAGGAAGTCGTGCTTCCTCCCCCCGCTTATTGGCGTTGAATCGCCTTTTTATTTGACATTGTGTAATAATCTCGAAATATTATGATTTCCCGAATTCTTTGTTTTATCCCTATTTTGAGTTGTTTGGTTCTCGTATGTCATAGACCCTCATATCTAAATGTTTATTTGTCATCTGTCTTTTTATCCATATTTCTTGTATTGTTTTTATACATTTGTTGCTCTCACGAGTCTCTTGTCGTTATTGGGGAATTTCCTCCTATTAACACCTCCTCTCAAGGTGAATGCATGATGGGGCTTATCGGTTTGTAGTTGCAGACCTCATGCTGTTTTTGTAATAAGAGGTCAATGCCTTGCTGTGGGGTCCTTACCTTAGCATTTTAAGTGATCGGTGCGCAATATCTCGTAGGATTTGTAGACTTTTTCCCTTTTTGGGTTCTATCCTCCGTAACTCGTTAGATCGAGGAGCCAATATCCCATTGAATTTGTAGATTTTCACCACTTTTGGGTTCTCTCCTCCGTATCTCGGTGGATCGGGGAGTCAATATCCCGTAGGATTGTAGATTTTCGCCCTTTTTGGGTTCTCTCCTCCGTATCTCGGTGGAGAGGGGAGTCAGTATCCCGTAGGATTGTAGAACTTAGCCCCTTTCGGGTTCTCTCCTCGGTATCTCGGTGCATAGGGGAGTCAGTATCCCGTAGGATTGTAGATTTTTGCCCCTTTCGGTTCTCTCCTATGTATCTCGATGGATAGGGGAGTCAGTATCCCGTAGGATTGTAGATCTTCTTTTCCTCTGTCCGCCTTATCGCATGGTAGGGGATTTTTTTTCTTTTTTCCTCCTTATCTCGCCGATAGGGGATTTTTTTTCTTTTATCCTCCTTATCTCGAGGATAGGGGATCTCTTTTTCCCTCGCCATTGGCGTGGGGTGGCTAATTCTTTGTCATTTGTCAAATATAGCATAACTTGGTATGAATAGATATTAATATAAATTTCACAATAGGTCATAAACTGAAAGTCGGATAGTGTCCAGTCTACCCCTTTTAAGGCATGTTTCAGCTTTGTCCCATAGGATCTGATTGTCCCTGCGACTGTCACATTAACATGGAAGCAGTACAACTATAATAATCATAAGATAAATTGTAATAACGGATAACGGTCGAGAACTAGGTAGAAAACCCAGTTCGCTTACGTTTCCCGTTGGTATGGGCATCAGACCGCGTAGTTCCCCCATGTCTTAGTTACATGCCAACCCAACAAAGGGGAAATTTAAGTAAATAACATTGTTCAAGAAACATAAAACATGAAGCAAATTGTCCGAGGAAAATTAAACCGATGAGCCCCTGCGGTTGCTAGGCGATCACTCCGTGCCTGACATGTATTCTTCTTCGGCTACTTCTACCTTCTGCTCATACCTAATCCTGGGGAGTCTAAGTGATGTCACCTAGCATATCCAACCCTCCTTTTGGTCGCCTAGGATCTCTCGAATGCCGCGCTTGGTAGGAAACTTTACTTTCTGGTGGTAAGTGGATATCGCTGCTTTTATCACATTGAGGGATGGGCGTTCGATAATGACGTTGTAAGAGAAGGGGAGATTGACCACGGCGTACTTGACCTCGATTGTCCTCATGTAGGGGTCATCCCCCAAACAATGTGGGTAGTATGATCAGACCCCTCGGGATAACTTCTCCACCACCAAATCCTGTCAATGGGGTTGATACCGCCTCGACTATGTCTTGGTTCACCAACATTTTCTCAAGGGCGTGTGCAAATATGATGTTTGAAGAGCTTTCATTGTCAATGAGCACCTTCCACACCTTATATTTGGTGAAACGCACATATCTTCCTTCCTGCATCTTACGAGTTATCCTTTTGCGTCCTTCGTGAGTCTGCGCCAACTGGTCCTCCGTTAATCATATTGACCATTCCTCTAGTAGGAGCATTGACGATTGCTCTCCCGCGCTAGCTAGGAGCTTCGATGGCCCTTTGCTTGTCCCTCATAAGCGAACGCGACTGGTCCCTCCGAGGCGAGTGGTACCTATCATCCCTATCACTCTCGTCCTTAAAGATCCTCACACATTCCACCAACTTTCCTTCCCTGGTAAGCCTTTCAATCTCATCCTTGAGGTCAGTACACTCATCGGTCTTATGTCTTGTCTGTTGGTGATACTTGCAATACTTCCTCGAAAATTTCATTCCCTTGCTTCTCTCAGTTTCTTTGGCTCATTTATCCACCTATTATTTTGCACCACAGCGAATACGGTTATGATTACTATTTTCAGGGGAGTATACCTCTTAGGGGATCTATCCCTCCACGGTCGTTCCTGCATTTGCCCCATCCTTCATTTCCTTGCATTCTGTTTTGCGACTGATGCGGAGTCTGCTTGGTAGCCATCATAGTATCCTGATAAACAATATCATACGCCAATGCGTTGATTTAGTCAATCGTAGGAGATCTGAGCTTGATCAGCTCTGCCGCGAATCTTGTATGCATCATCGCATTGAATATAATGAGAACCACTTGCTCGTCATTTGGCTCATCAACCTTGAGCAACTCCTCGTTGAACCTTTTTATGAAGTCCTGAAGGCTCTCTTTGTCTGTCTGCTTCATTGCATTCAAGTGGTTCATACTCGTCTTCATTCTCTTTTGACTAGAGAACTGGCTCTCGAGCCTCTGCCTCATCTGCTCGTAGCTAGTTATAGAACCAATCTCTATCCTTGTAAACCAGTCAAGGGCTACCCCTGTCAGGGTCGTAGCCAGGATCTTTGCATGCACATTATCTAAAAATCGGTGCAAGTTCAGGATACTATCCACATAGTATAAATGCTCGTGCGAGTCACTCTTCCCATCATATGGTTTGAAAGTAGAGACCTATCCCATTTCTCTAGTACTTATGACTCAATTTCCTCACTGAAAAGGGTCAACCTCATGTGCCCCCCCCAATGCTAGCTTGCGACTGACCTCTGCTTTCTCGTGGTTCAATTGCTCCATTCTTCTCGCAATGTTCCTCCTCTACATCATGGGGTCGGGACCGTCCTCCACGAAAATTCTCGACCGTGGACGCTCCCTCCTAGATTTCGCCATATCTTCACGCTCATGAGCCCTAGACCCAGCTCCGGGGCCTCTTGTCCTGGATTCATGGGGTTGCGGAGGCACGTTATCGGTGCCCTGATTGATCAAACAAGGTAAAAAAGTCTCCATAGTGGCATTCAGAGTTACTTGAACGGTGGCGTTGATATGCGCCATGACCTTCGGTGCTAGGACAATAGGGTTTGTGGGTGCAGGCTCGGGTGCCACCGGAGGCTGAGGAGCCAACATATCATGTTATTCCATTTCTGGTTCTGGTACTTGGACTGGTGGTGGTGAGGCACTCTCTGCTACTGAGTTATCAACAACTAGCCTTGTAGATCGCAATCGGGTCACCCTGCGCTGTATCCTAACGCCTTCGTCTGGGAACGTGGTGTTCCACAGACGGCGCCACTAATTTGATAATAGATCGTATATTGAGTACAAAGTGCGATGTTACAAGTGTTGTTCTACGATTCTATTAAAAATTAGGTCTATTATCACTATCGCTAGTTCTAGGTAGACTTGGTCCAGAACACCTCAGACTGACGTTTGGATGTCGAATGTGATATCAAAAATGATATCGAGAATGACGTCGAATCTCTTCTATGTCGGGTATGAATCCATGTCGAGGACGATGTTGGAATGGATATCGGGTATAATGTCGGGTAGGACGTCGGGAATGATGTCGGGAATGGTACGGTGATATATATCGAATATATTCATGGGGTCGTATGTTGGGTGCTTAATCGGGTGTATATCGGATGTGATATCGGGGATGCTCGATATCGGATGTACATTGTACGTGATAATTAAAGCTTACATTGATTAACAGAGCCCGAATATTTATAAACCTCGGGACGACATCCACGTGATATGTACTATATCGAATGTCATATGCGATATACATATCGGGGGCCATCCCCGATAGAGATGAACATGGGATGGCCCATGGGCCAACTCAATATGGGAATTACCCATATCATAATTGTTTGAAACCAATCGCATTTAAATATCCCTGAAACAATACAAACTACATGTTATTTGAGCTATCGGTTAAAGTAGTTAATGAAATCTACCTATTGGAAGATTCGATCAATGTAGTCCTCAAGCTTAGTTAATAAAATCTACCTATTGGAAGATTCAATCAATTTAGTCCTCAATGGTGAACCAACCTATTGATATGCTTGTATTATTACCTGAGTCAAGCACTGAAGGATCTACATTGGATCAACAAACTTGACTTAAGCTATTTTCGAGTGTAAGTTTACCAAAACTAAAGTCAGTTCACGAGTCTAAGTGGTTTAGGTGGTGTTTGTAAACTCTAGCGGAAAAGTAAAAGTTCACAATTTTAAGTTAAGCCGAAAGCAACCCCACACCAATTTTAAGATTGTGGTGTTTTATAGCTTAAAACAAGTTTTGTAACCAAAGAAACTAGATTTGCAAACACCCCCAAAATTAATTATTCCGATAAAAAGCTGATTATAGCTTATTTTAAGAGTTTGCAAACACCACCTTAAACTTGTCCAACTGTTGTAGATATCGCGCTTCACTTATCATGGTTATTTCACTCCTTTTGATGAATGAAAAATAATATTCTTGCCATAAGCATAACAAATAATTGACATAAGACCAACTAGGTCAAATTTTAAAGGAGATTTTGTAATCCATTACTTAATATATACTGTGCGAAGTATGAAATCCAGAACAAAAAGGTGTACAATTTAGATTCCACTTTCCACTATTTTCATATGACTTGTCATTCAGTCTGATGAAACTTCAAATTTATTTTCATTACAGTACAAAGCCTGTAAGGCACCATTTTATTACTGCTCCTGAGCATTCCTAAGAATAAAATTATACTATTGATTTTACATTGCCCCTTATAATTCAGGGATTCTTTACAAATAATAGCACATATAATACACAGAAGCATTCAAGCCCTGCAACCTTTATGTAGACAATTTGGATGGTCGCCACCTGGTTGATCTCTGTAATTTGAAGAAGTATAAGAACGAAGCAACCACCAACTTGACCGAATGTCTGAGAATAAACAGATAAAGGGGACAGTGGCAATTTTTCAAGTATAATAGCCGGCTGTGGAGGTGCTGTCCGTAGATGAGAGGTGGACACAATTTCCCCATTTAAAGTTTCCTTTCGCTCATGGGGCCCGGTTGTGGCACATTGAGCTGGAGAGAATCAAGACTGGACAAAATTTTGCGAAAAACACGAAATTAGGGATAATCAGCCAAAATAGTTATAACACGGTGCATTGGAAAATCCATTTAGTGCAATGAGCAGAAGCTGATGGGTGATCATTATTACCTGCAGTTCTCGGGAACTCTCCAAGATGATGCAGATGCTTTCAAAATTGGTGGCATTGATAAGAACCCTTTCCAGTCTTCAAGCAAAATTCTGAGGTCGTGAAGTTTACTGTCCAAACCAAGACAACAATTGGCATGCATAGTGCAAACCAGATTCAGATCATCACTTGGCTCACAAAATCCACCAAAGTAAGCAGTATCCAAAAATCTCATTATAAGTCCACTCTCCCAGATGAAGGAATTATTCTTAATTCTATTAAAAACATCTTGATCATGAAAGCCCGGATACGTTTCTCGTGAGGAGTACCAGAACTTGTAAAACTCTATAGACCGGTTGTTTGACCTTACAAAATTGAACCCTCCATTGGGTATGTTCCCTATATCATCTGACTTGCCAGAGAAATGATCACATGCTATTTGAAAGTCGGCATCTGGATCGAATTGAGGAAATGGATCTCTAAACCACATAATATCTGCATCCTAGAAACAAGAAACTGTAGAATAAATATACCGACAATTTCTAAAGTGCAGAGTAAAAGAGCACCCCAAAACACCAGAAACTTGTTACATATGCCACTTTCATGATAGATCTTGTGCCCACGATTTTTAAGCATTAAAACTTCCAACAACAGCTACATAAATTTCAGATCACAGATTTTTGGATGAGGCAGAGAAATTATAATTACAGCGGTTATAGGCTTGGTCTACGAAAGACCTATCAAAAGATATCCAGTATGGGTGTTTGTAGCTGCATATTAAAGAACTATCAACAAATTGCACAAGAGAGTGCCACAAAAAGGCAAGATAGAAAGAGTTGGAGTACCGTGAAAACAAAGTTGTATCCCATCTCAAGAACAGAACGAAGGAAATCAATCCTTCTCCACATCATCTTCAAGTAATCAGCAGTCATAAAGTAAGCCTCACGCGAGAAATCAACCCCTTCCGTAACCAGCGCATAACAATGCGAGTGTACAACCAAACAACGCAAAAAGGCCTTCTTGTCCAAACAAACAACGACCAAATGGTTCAATAAACGCCTTGTCCCAACTCCAATCCTAAAACTCTCTAAAAAGAGATCGAGAACCGAATTGGTAGTTGCCCATGCTTCGTTCAGCGTCGTCAAAATCACCGTCTTATCTAGCATAGAAGCGTCTTCCAAAACTCTTTCGAGACTGTACTCTTCCCTGCCCTACCACAGCGATAAAATAACAAAGTAATGTGATATATATATGAAATCCATAATATTTAGTAAATTAAAAACATTAAACAGAATTTGATCTAAGCATCATCAATGATCAAAGTACTAAACAACAAAAAAAATACTATATCTGGTTATTCTTACTATTTTCGAAGTAAATAAATAACTGCTTTGGTCAAAATTCCTCACTATGATGAAATATCTAAATAAAGTAATTATACGCTTTACTTTTAAGCATCAACATTGTGATTATTCATAATAATACTCAAACAGTAATCGCGAGCTCAATATCAATATCAATAAAAAGGAATTAATCAATTAATTAAGCAAAATTGGGATACCGATGAAGAGGAATCGAGGTCTTCGACGAGGTGGAAAACGGAAGGATCACTTTGAACTCCGGTCGAGACGGCGGCTCTGTAGAGTACGACGAACGACAGCGCCGCCGTGAGTACGAGGAGAGCCGCCGCCGCCGCTCGCCGGAGGAAGGTGGAAACCTTAATTTCAGTTAAAGTCATTAGGAGAGTTGGTGGAGGAGAGTGAGAGGGGAACGGTGATCTTGTACGGATGGGCATTGTGCCATTTTTTGTTTTTTTTTTTCTCTATCTCTGTATTGAGAGTTGAGTGTGAAAAAGGACGATGGTCGGTTAGCTAACGTCGGTACTTAACTTGCTTGTAGGTGAATTAAATTATAAAGCAAAGGTAGGTGACTAAATTGCAATAATAACTGATACAATTTTATATGGTTTATTGGTTATCTGTATTTATATTTATATCTATAAGTATGTTGTTAGAAAATGCTTTAGACACCAAATTTTATTCTCAATCTAAAAAAGTTAATTTACAAATTTAGCTTTATTATTTATATTACATCACTATAATTATTGATAATATAAGATTCGGCTTTATGACCTCCTCGTACGTGCGCAAATGCAGCTCCCTCGAGCACAGTAGTACACCTCATCCAAAAAAAGAGAGACGATGCTGACAGCCCTCTCGAAGAGCCTATCTTGTTTTAAGGATAAACTATCATCGGACGCCCCTATGAAAATTCGACACACCTCCTGACTCTTGCCATTTATCCACATTCCCAGCAGCCACGATGGACCAACATGCACCAAGTAAACGGAGGGACCCATCTCTATGGTTACTTGGTGATGATGCAATATCGTCCGACCTCACGAGTAAGATACATCCGGGAATATCGATCGTAATTATTTGTTCAAAACACTGATCCCGAGACCGAAAAGAGCGAATAGTGCCTTTATTAGTAACCACGAGAGAAAAGAGAGGTATTACACAAGGAAAACTCAAACGAAGAGGGGAGAGCTGACAGGCGGTAGTATCTTAGGTGTGACTCGGGGTACGAGTATTTTAGAAGGGAGGTACTGTTAGGGTAACATAAGTGCCCATGATTTTTTAGGGACGTGCTCTGTTAGAGGGGTGGGTGTGACGACAATATCTGCGGGAAGTGGATAGGACTTGGTTCGTTACGCCCAGCGGTGTGCTCGGATATGTCCCCCGTTCGGGTGGAGTCATAAAGCGTTACCAAGATGAAGATTCCTGCGACCCCGATTGTTGAGAGAAGGTTGGGGGGAGCGCGAGGGGCGTGACCCGATACCCTTCGTTAAGTGTGACTTTCGGTTGAGTTCCAAACGCCTTATCCTCTCCCCTAGGATATCAGTCGTGTTCCTGATCCGTCCTCTCATAAGCGAATAATAATATTAGGATATGATACGCATCATCACCTGGCATGCCCACATTAGGATATGTTTTATTAACAATAAAAAAATACATGTATTTTTGTTACTATTTATGTAACTCTATGAGTTTAGAACTTTAGAAGTATGTTTTCTAATAATATTCACACAGCAAAATCCAGCTAACGGGCTATAGAGAATCATTGACGTGGGTCGCATTTTCTGGCAGCCCGCTACGTATAGCAGGTCCCACAAGATTCAGAACTAAACCGGCGTGGGCCAGAGAGTACGTTATGGGCTCAAAGATCAATTTTTATTTATAATAATTAGAAGTTGTATCTTTTTCTAATTGCACCTGACATTATTATGTTTTTCTATGCTGCACGTGCATTATAAATTTATTTTTAAATTTCAAAATTTATAGATCAATATTAATTAAATAATGTGGACTATCTTGATCAGCTGCCTACTGCCTATATACCTCACTCGATACTGAGAATTTCATAATGAGCCCTCAAAATACTTAATATTTGGTTTGGCTATAGTTGAGGCCCTTATAAACTAAAAATATTTGAGCTTAGACTAAATTACTAAAAGAGTAACGTATATGGTTAAAGAGAGACAACACACATAAATTAGAGTTAAGTACATTTTAGCACTTTGAATAAAATATTTATAAAAACTTAAGCAAGAGGCACTTGTGTTGTAGCTTGTAGGCATTGTCACAACACAAATGTGAAATTCACTTTGGGGTCACTAACCTTGTGAAACTCTCATTGAGTGTCTTTGGAACCCCAACAAGGTTTATGCTCGTTTTCGTTGGACAATTATTTTTATCATGTATTTCATATGCGGGCTGTCTATCAAAGTAACTAGTCATTTGGTAGATTTAGGGGTCGTTAAGCATACTTAGACCATATTGTATTCCTTAATCCGTATCCTTAACTTTATTATATTCGAGAGAACCGTGTCGGATCTATACCATATGTGATTATGTTAAGAAACAATACACATCTTAAGGATGTTAAGACCAATATTTCATTGAAATGGGGCAAAAGTGTATATTATTTTATGTTTAAGCTCCCCAATGATAATTAATCTCTTTATATGCATCCAATGGTAATTAAATTAATTAATTGACAAGCGCCGAAAATGACCGGCGAAGAATCACCGTAAACACCAACGGAGCTAGCTGCCAAACAACACGTGTCACCCCCTGATTGGCAACTGCCGGCCACATACATACACACGATCCGGTCGCCATCGTCGTATCTAACCGTCACGCCACGCTATACTCCCCGAAGAACCCCCAACCCCCAACGGCTATTTTCAGCTACCAATTCGTCAATGGCCTCTTTAAATTCGAGCCACAAAACAATTACGCCCTAATTACCAAAATCCTGCAATAATTTTAATGGACCAGTCATCGAACGGTGGAGATTGTACGGACGACGCTTCGGGATCGGCAATGGCGGATTTCGAAGAGACGCCGCCGTTGCCGTTTCCAAATAGGATTCCGGAGTATTTGCCTTACACTGATTACACCTCGCACGGAGCGCATTTGACGCCGGCGGGTGCAGCGGTGGCGGCGAATGGTGGCTCCCCTGCTGCCGCGGGTGAACCTAGCTCGTGTGTCGTCGTGCTTATAGCGCTCTCGTTTTTCGGTATGTTTCGTGTGCTATTGCCTATTGTGTTGGTCATGGATTGAAGTTTCGATTTCGGGGTATGTTAGATGAGTACGTTAAATATTAGAAGCTTTTAGTAATGTTTTCGAGAATTTCGTAAAAGTTGTAGTTGCAGTTGACATGAAGAATACATGCATGTTTCGTTTCGGGAGGCTTCAAAACCGAAACTAACTTTTTCCGTACGTTTCGAGGAAATTTTGATCGATGGTATTGAGAGGCTTATGGTATAGGTCTTATTTAAAGTATATCTTATCGTGGTTTGATGCTTGTATGGATTTCCATGTGAAAAGAAGATAGAAAGGTGTGATTGTTGTTGGATTGCCATACATAGTAAGATGATGATCGATCAAAATGGAAATATCACTTTGTTAAGTGCTCTTGGAAGTCTTTTTGTCTTCTGAAAAGAGTAGAAGCATATAATTTTAAGTTGCGGTTCAAAACCAACTTTATCATAAGTTGGTGGTGTTTTAGAAGTTATGTTAATTTTATCTGATTAGCCAAAAGTAGGTCCATAGCGACTTCTAGATTGTGGAATTTGTAGCTAAAGGAAGGTTTTCTTTAAAAGCAAGACATGGATTTTGAAACACCCCTAAAGTACTTATTCAAGCCAAAAAAAGAAAGAAAAAGGAGAACCTATTTTTAGTTTTTCTAAGAGCTTGCAAACTTTATCATAGCAGCTAGTCAAAAAATATCAATTGTGTATGTGTGTCTCTCTCAATAGGGTGAACGAACGACATCTCGCAATCCATGCAAATAAAGGAAACACTTGCTTGGGAGTTGTTGCTGCCATTGAAGTTACTTGAAGAATTTTCTATAATTTATGAAGTAGGGGAATTGTTTTTTTCTCAAAATACATAGAGTAGTTTTTCGGTTTTTTTTTTATTTTGTTATTCAGTATAGTAAATCTTTTGTGTCCAAGTTCCAAACCACACTGGAGTTCTGGGGGACTTTTCTTTTAAGTATATATATTTTTTTTTAGTTGTGCCAAGTTGGGAAATCTTTTTGTGCTTGGACCCATTTTTCCATTTTCACTTGCCTGTTTCCATTGAATTGGTTTGTTCATGGCTTACCATGTCTGGAACAAAGAATTTAAGATTGGGTGTACCTGCTTTATGTTTCTGATCAGCTGCAATGACGTCGATAATTGGGGTGTACGCTTCTGAGACTCTGCAGCTTGGACCTAACTCATCAGTACTGATAAAGCCCAACCATTTACTTGTGGAGTCTATAAAGGTGATTTGACATACAAAACATGTTTAGTCTGTTTACTCTTAGTAGGATAGTGTGCCTTTACACCTTTATGGACAGTGTTCCAACATTTGGTAAGTTGACTAAAGCTTGTACCAGGTGGAAGAACTCCTTGCAGCAAAAGGGTCAACGCTCTGCGGATTTTATAAAAGCCCACCTCTTGATGTCTCATTGTCATGGTCTGAGATTCACAAGACATCGCTTCCTGTCAATACACATAAGGTGAATTTTCTAAAGAGGGAATTTATACTGAACTTAAATTTAAATGCCATGTTTAGTATCAGGACTAGTTACTTCACAATCTAATATTTACAAAGAAATGATAAACTAATCTGCATTTTTTACTTACTCATACCACAGGAATGGATGTATTATTTGAATAAGGGATCTCAAATAAACATATCGTACAGCGTCAGCTCCCCAAGTTCATCCTCTCTTATTTTTACAATTGCGCAAGGTAAGTTTTAGTTTCTAGGATGAAGTTTACTTTAAATTATCTGCCGTAAGGTGAACTGTTTTACGTTATCGGGAAGTGAAAATTTATCTTGGAGCCACATGCAAAAATCTTGATGAACGGGTTCGAGTAGTGTTAAGCACCATGTAGAAGTCTGACAAGCTTAAGGTTATCACATGTCCACACGTAATAGTTATTTATCTTATTGCTTCCATGGTTTTTGACAAATGAAGCACACTCATCCTTTTTTCTTTTGTCTTTTTGATTCATGCTCATCTTTTCCCTAACTCTGTCTCCAACAAACATTTATTGAAAGGTCCTAGTAACATGAAATAAAAGTGGCTCGAGCCTTTGAGTGTCAAGTCATCATTTCTACCGTTTCTTGTGTTATTATCTCGATTCTCATGTGTAACCTGATTAACTACGTATGCAGGCTAAGAGGAAGAAAGCATATCCTTAAATCAGTAATATAGAATAGCTGCATGACACTCATTTTATGAAGTTACATACTACATTTTTTCCTACGGCAACAAAGATTCATAAATCATTATATCTTGATTCACTTCAATGTTGTTTTACTTGTCTTCTATTGAAACTTAGGAAAATTCTTTGTGGGTGCTGCTGAAGTTTCTTATTATGCTATCATGACCTTTTGAGCAACACAAAACAATTTTGTTGTATGGCTGTCTTCCCTTTCAGTGGTTTGGAAGATTGAATCTAACCCATAAACCCTGTGAAGAATGACTATAAAGTATTATGGAGCAGCATGATTCCTAACATTTTCAGTCTTGTGTTAAAATTTCATGTTGCGAGTG
This sequence comes from Linaria vulgaris, assembly GCA_948329865.1. NCBI lineage: Eukaryota > Viridiplantae > Streptophyta > Magnoliopsida > Lamiales > Plantaginaceae > Linaria > Linaria vulgaris. The sequence continues at coordinate 31,811,814 of OX415254.1, forward strand.
TGTCATTGATTTGTCAGAAGCTTCCTGATGTGTACCCTGTGCTGACTTGCTATATGCTGGCAGGGCAAGCAGAACTTTCAAACTGGCTTGAGAATCCATCTTATTCAATTGAAAACTCATCATGGAATATTATAAAGGGTATGGTAAAAGAGGCAAACTTTGTAATTTTTCATTTACTTTCTTCTGCACTCCTAACAATTCGTCTCTGCAGGAAATGGCACATTTCAGAGGGCTGTACATGAATCTTCCGCTTACTACGTTGCAGTGGGTAACTTAAACGCTGAATCTGTCAAGGCAAGTATGCATAATGTATTCAGCCTTCATCCGGCTTCCTTTTATCAAGACATTTTTATGGGAACTGGTGAATGCCTTCTACCTCAGTGAGGATACTATGGTTGCATTGATATTTATTGAGATTGTGGAATTTGACAGCTTGTTAAACCTAAATGGTTGTTGTGGTCCCTTTTTTTAATGGGACCCTGGGAAAGTCAACTTCACTATTTATATGTCTCTTGCTCTGGTTTAAGTTCTGTTTTCGTCCCAATATCCATGCATGATGTTGGACGATTCCTTGTATTTGATATGTCAAACAGGTGCAGCTGAATATCCAGATAAAGGCTTTGGTTTTCAATACAACAGACCCATACTACACGTGTGTACCTGCACAGGCCCAGTGTAGTTTGAAACTTTTCTCCTTTGGTGAAAATGCTGCTGTTCTTACCTCTCCTGGCCGACAACCTGTGAGTCTTCATTTTGATGGAACTTTTCCTTATTAAAGCAGCTTATTTTGTCAATTTGCCGAATGCACCACTACACAGGTAGGACTTCTCTGTGTGTTTGTGTTGGACCCTCTTATGCTTTACGCTGTGACCCATAGCTTCTCTATATTAAAATTCAAGTTCTCTTGTTATTTCTATAGAATTATGGTTCGTGCCTGAATATTAAAGGAGAAGTCAACGGGCACTAGGTTTGATTTAGGTCGTAACAACATAGCCACCTCTGACCCTTCTCTCAGTTGTTTTTGCTATGATCTTTTCAGCAGTTTATATTAGGACTACAACCGATCTATCTCTATTCGTTTTTACCATGTCTTTGTTGTGGAAATTCACAAAGAAGGATTGCAGGCAAGCACAAGTCTCTACTTTGCTCTTAGCTACAATTTTTGACCTCCTTCCGAATCGATAGATGTTTTCAATTTCTTTTTTATTGTGCACTTATGTGAAAGTTTATAATCATCCTAGTGATTGATAAATTTCCCTCTTACTGTAGGGTATCGTCGGCGGTGACTATCATGTTAACATCTCATATGGACCTCGATGGAATACATATTTGATTGGCATAGGTACATTATAAATAAAACTCGTTGTGGAAATAAAATCAAGTTTCATCATGTATTTGAATTTTTTTTTATCTACTTACAGCTGGAATGGCTGCTCTTGTGCTACTCATTAATTACTCTCTGAACCATTTTCGACACTCTGAGCGAGAGATGAGAGGAGATCAAGCTGTGGGCTTGGAATCTGAGAGAAACCCTTTACTTTCACGCAAGGATGACGATCTTCATAGTTGGGGTTCCTCGTATGCCTCTAACTCGGAGGACGAGGAATTCGTTGGAGACACTCAGGCTGGGGAATTTGGAAACGAGAAGCTAAGTAAAGATGAAAACAGAAACATTGTACAGCGCCTTTGTGCAATTTGCTTTGATGCTCCTAGGGATTGCTTTTTTCTTCCATGCGGACATTCTGTGGCTTGTTTTGGATGCGCAACAAAGTAAACTGTCTTTTCCCATTTTGGTGTACTATATTTGTTTTGAAAGCCTCATCCCGTACACTTTTTGTACAATTTTCTCCAAAACTAATGCTATTGGAGCCAATGCTAGTTCAACTGTTTAACATGTTTAATCTGTTCTGAATTTTGCAGGATAGCAGAGACTTCCAGAATTTGCCCTATTTGTCGACGACGCATTAAAAAAGTAAGGAAGATATACTCAGTTTGAGCAGCTAGCAGTTCTGCTCAACTGCCCCGTGTATATTATTTGCATTGACTCTTTTTTCATAGTGATAATTTTTTTTTGGTGATCACTTGACCTGAAAGTAGACTCTCCTTTGCCACGAGCTTTCGTTTTTTTTTTCTCCCTCATTGCCTTCTGCTGGTCTTGGCATATGTCATACTGAAATAGCACTTTGTATCATGAAGTCATGTAAATGAACTGGTGTTTATGTTTCAAGCTTGATAGTATCCAATCATGGAGCAAACATTATATTTTGGTGTATGTTTTTAACCGCTAATTATTAGAAAAATTTCAAGATGTTTCTAGATCTTTTCGACAATACTTTTTAAATTTGGATGGTGTCGTGGAGTTCAGCGTCAGTGGCGGTCTCGTAACCATGAGATTTATGCCCAGCGGCCAGCACCCATAAGAATTATGATGATCAAGAGTTTATACTTTACTTAATTATTTTGCATACCAATAAACTTTACCATGAACTGTATTTAGCATGATCAAAGAAAAATAAGAAAGCAAATTATCAATTATCACAAAAAACAGACAAACACACAACACATACACATATGGGAAGCTACAAATTAGGTGGAGAAATATGCTTTCAAAATTTACAACGATGACGCTTTAAAAAGAGAATGTTGCAAGAATGAATATCCTACTTAAAAATAAAGTAAGTAATCAAAATTCAGATTCAACATCACATTAACTCAACTATTGTTTTTCCTCCACAATTTTCTGATGTTCTTTTTCCGGTCGCCGCATGCAAAGGCTGGATAGAAATCGAATATAGTCGTATTTATGTTGCACATAAAATAAAATATTAACTCTCGGCCAAAAATTTACATTAATATTTTCTTATCCTTATGTCTATGGGGTGTGGTGAGGGTAATCAAGCAAAAGAGAGAGATTTGAACTTATTGGTTGGTAAAGTGTTCAACAAGTTTGGCACGAAATCCTTGTAAAATCCGGCTATGCCACACGGGACACAACACCTATCACAAAATATCCACAAACATGATTTGAGAAATATTTGTCACACCTCATAAAAAAAGTTGATTGCAAACTCACTAAAACTTACTCCTAGACTCTATGTTAAATGGATTATTGTTCTAGTGTTGTATTACCTTGAATGGCATCCAACATAGTATTGTAAGAACCCTTCATCTGCATTTGTGAACTCACTGTGTCTATAGGATAGCACAAACTTGCGGCTACAGTAGCTGAAAGTAGTCCAACAAGCAGAGATGCCTCTATCATCTTTTGATATTTCTCTAGTAGAGCCTTCTCCAACCTGGCTCAGATGAACACATTCAAGACCAAAGTCAAAAGTAAGGAAAGCTAAAGAAGAACATAAGTAATCACAAGAGTTGATGAAATGACGCCCACATGTCAACAATACAAAGATCATCCCCAACGAGCTTCGAGGCGACACTAACGAGAGAAGGTCCAAGACCATTGAAGAATGATGCAAAACCTTCCTCTCTCAACATGTTTAAAGCAACCTCCAAAACAAAGAAGACTAATGAAGTTTTATGACATATATGATGACCAGCTCACAATAAATGAGTTCATAAGAACTTGACAAATGTTAAATAAAAATCTTACCTCTGTCATTATTTGGTTTAAGGACATTACCCCTGAGGAATTGCCCGACCAGTTACCACCTATGCGAGATGTCCAACATGCCATAGATTTAGTTCCAGGCTCCCAGTTACCAAATTTACCTCACTATAGGATGAACCCCACTGAGCGGGACGAGTTGAATAGGCAGATAGAAGGACTTTTGGGTAAAGGGTTTATTCGTCATAGTCTTAGTCTGTACCCGCACTCTTAACTCCTAAGAAAGATGATTCATGGAGGATGTGTATCGATAGTAGAGCCATTAATAAGATCACTGTTAAATATAGGTTTCCCATACCTAGACTTGATGATATGTTAGATCACATGGAATGATCGAATTGGTTCAGTAAGATTGATTTGCGGGCAGGATACCACCAACTACGTGTTAGGCCATGAGATGAGTGGAAGACCGTCCTTAAGACTCCAGACGGACTACTCGAGTGGTTAGTCATGCCTTTTGGGTTAACCAATGCACCTAGCACCTTCATGCGAGCTATGACTCATATTCTACGCCCCTTCATTGGGAAGTTCTTGGTGGTCTACTTTGATGATATTCTGCTATATAGTGCTACTGAGAAAGAACACTTGCGACATATTACGTTATTTTTTGAAGTTCTTAGGGCTCAGAAACTTTATGTTAATTTGGATAAGTGCTCGTTCTTTCAGTCCCATGTGATATTCTTGGGTTTGTTGTCTCTGATCTCGGTGTTTCCGCCGACCCCGACAAAATCAAAGCCATTGTTGAGTGGCCTTTGCCCAAAAATGTGTCTGAGGCTCGTATTTTCATGGCTTAGCTACCTTCTATAGGCGCTTCATTAGGGGTTTTAGCTCCATCATGGCTCCTATCACTAATTGTCTCCGTATAGGTGAGTTTAAATGGAGTCCCTCTGCTACAGAAGCCTTTGAGTTGGTGAAGAAGAAGATAACGGAAGCCCCAGTGTTACGCCACCCTAATTTTAACAAGGTCTTTGAGGTTGCTTGTGATGCGTCTGGAGTAGGCATATGAGGTGTTCTGAGCCAAGATAATCACCCGATTGCGTTCTTTAGTGAAAAACTCAATGAGTCTCGCCATACCAAATACAATACATACGAGAAGGAGTTTTATGCTTTAGTTCGTTGTTTAGAGCATTGGCGATACTACCTCCTTCCTAAGGAGTTTGTTCTATGGAGCGACCATGATGTTCTTAAGTTCATCAATGATCAAAAGAAGCTCAAAGAGAAACATGCTAAGTGGGTTGAAACGCTCCAAGACTTCTCTTTTGTTCTTAAACATCGTTCTGGTGTTGAGAATGTGGTAGCTGATGCCTTAAGTCGCATAGGACTTCTATTGCAAAAATGGTCTACTACGGTTGTTGGCTTTGATAGGATGCGTGGTGCTTATGTCTCGTGTGTTGATTTTTCTGAGATTTATTCTGAGGTTTCAGCGGGTCATCGTAGTCAGTTTCCTGATTACCAAGTGGTTGATGGGTACTTATTTCATGGGACTCGCCTATGTATCCCTAGCACATCTCTGAGGGATTTTCTTATTTGGGAGCTTCATGATGGGGGGTCTCGTGGGTCATTTGGGGAGAGACAAGACTACCATCCTTGTTGCTGATCGTTTCTTTTGGCTATCTTTACACAAGGATGTGGCTCGGGTTGTGTCATAGTGTCGTGTTTGCCAATTTAGTAAAGCAAAAAAGCAAAACACTGGTCTTTATACCCTTTTACCTATTCCTCACTCCCCTTGGAAAGACCTTAGCATAGACTTTGTGTTAGGCATTCCTCGTACTGCTAGAGGTCATGATTCGATTTTAGTTGTGGTGGATAGGTTTTCTAAGGTGGCCCACTTTCTTCCTTGCAAAAAAACCACTGATGCTTCTAATATTGCGAGGATCTTCCTCAACGAAGTGGTATGTTTACATGGGTTACCCTCTTCCATAGTGTCCGACAGGGATGTGAAGTTCGTGAGTCATTTTTGGCGCTTTTTTTGGAAATTATTTGGTACTCACTTGAAGTTCTCTAGTGTTTTTCATCCTCAAACTGATGGTCAAACTGAGGTTGTCAATCGTACTTTAGGTAATCTCCTTAGATGTCTTGTTGGGGAAAAGCCTAGTACTTGGGACTTGATCTTACCTGTTGTTGAGATGGCCTACAATAATTCCACGAGTAAATCCACCAATAAGAGTCCTTTTGAGATTGTTCATGGGGTAGCTCCTCGCCTTCCTATTGATTTGGTGCCATTGCCTATTTCTCATAAAACAGCTGAATTTGCTGAAACTTTTGCACAACATATTCATGATTCACATGCTGATATCCGAATGAAAATAGCACAAAGTAATGCAAATTATAAATTGGCTGTCAATTTACATCGTAGGAAGTTGGAGTTTAAGGAAGATGATTTTGTGATTTTTCGTATTCGTCTTGAACGTTTTCCAAAACATACATCTAAAAAGCGTTTTGCTCGTGCTTCAGGACCTTTTCGTATCATAAACGTCTTGGTGATAATGCTTATTTGTTAGAATTGCCTCCTGAACTAACTATTAGTCCTATTTTCAATGATGGGGATTTGACTCCTTATTGCGGTACTTTTGAGCCTCCTACATTTTCTGCTAGTGTCACAGGTGGTCTGCAACTTCTCCGATTTCGGTGCCCAAGTTACCGCCTACACCACCGTTGGTCATGGATGAGGTTGAAACAACTCTTGAAGATGAGATTGTTAGCACCACTGATGGAGGTTTTCAGTGCTACCTTGTCTCATGGAAAGGTCGCCCCGCTTCTGATAATTCATGGGTTCAGGAAGAAGAGCTTTGTCTTCACTTTCTGGAATTGCTTGAGGAGTACATCAATGCAAACTCTCCGGAGGCAAATTTTTCAAGCCGGGGAGAGATGATAGGAATCAAGTTAAAGTCTACCAAAGAAAAAGCCTAAGAAGAATATCTCTTAATTACTTATTTCCCAATTAGTTTATTTCTTAGTAGTTACGACATTATTTTAAGTATGAGTTTATTTTGGTAAGTTTGATAGAATTAGGACTCTAATTACCTTTTAGTTAGAGTCTTAATTGGAGTAGGTTTCTTTTATCTAGCCTATAAATCTAGGCCAAGACTTTGTTTGAGACATATTTTGATGATTATTGATATTGCTAATTTAGTTCGTTTAAAGTTTTCTCTAGTTCTCTTTGTGTTCTTCGTTTATTCGTTCAAATTGGTTGTCAATCTTGAAATTGTGGATCGGGTTGATACGTTGTTGTTGTTAACTTAACACTGGAGAGTTAACAGCAGATTTGCAACGTTGTTAACTCAGCAATGTTACTTTAACAACAGACCAGAAGAATAGGGCAGCGGAATAAACAAACACCAGTTTTAAGAAGTGAATATAGAATTATATTAACTTCCGAGCCTTAGGCAAAATAACCCGTGAAGGTTTTAACAAATGTCGTTCTCTCAATTCTCAAGCTCCTCACTCTTAAATTGATTGAACTAAGCAAAGCACACAAGAATTGCTTCGTATATCTCTAACAACTCCCCACTCTTAGATATATCCTAACAATTCACAAACTTTGCTAAAGCAAGACAACACTCAACAACTGTAAATTAATCTCTCGGATTGATTGGCTCTTGTCTCGTGTTTGTCTTGATGTACTTCACACCTATATATAGGTTCTTGATCTTCGACTTCAAGGTGTGTTGTATACGGTTGGTAATTCTCCTTGTTTCCTTCTTAAACTCTTCTTCTTTGTTCTCGCAGTCCTTCTTGAATAATAGTTCCTTCGTTAGTGATCTAACTAGGGAAAGACTCCTTCTTCAAATCAGGACTTGAACTTGGAAAGTATTCCTAGTTCCACTCGAACTCTTCTTTCCTTGTAGAGTGGTTTGCGTAATTAAGGAAACTTTCCTTCTTGGAAACTTGAGCGTCCAACCTATGCCAAGTTTGTTTCCTGAATAATAATCAAAGATAATTACAACTGTGGAACTCAGTTAGTTAAGTGAATAAGGCAAAACAATAATGAAGAAATTAATTAAGATTGTAAATCGGATTCTGCTCCAGCAGTGTTACTCTAACATTGACTTCTCAATGTTAAACTAACATTGACAGAATACCTGCACTTTCAATGTTAAACTAACATTGACAGAATACCTGCACTTTCAATCTCCCCCTTTTTGCCTTAATCACAAAACCTAAGAACCTGTTCTAATCAGATCAAATTATTCAAACAAACTTAACTATCAGATCACAATGGAAAATAAGTACGCTCCCCCTGAAAGTCAGAAGGAACCATATCAATGTTATTCTAACATTGATACTTTCAATGTTGTCATAACATCTGTTTGTTTTTGTCAATGTTAGCTTAACATCAAAACCAGACAGATGTTCTAACATTGAACATCTCAATGTTATTTTAACCTCAGTGAACAGTTAACACCTGCAAAACAGAGTTAGTACTTTGTATCCATAGTTCAATGATCATAAGCAGAAGCAGTAAGCAACAAGATAGAAATGTACTTAATTACAGACCATACTAAGTAGCAAGGAACACACTCCTTGATGAAATCGAAAAATAAACAAAGAAAAAATAATTGTTCGTGCTGACAGAAACATAACAGAACTCAGAAATTTTGAATTTGATCATTCTCCCCCTTTTTGTGAGGAAGGCAGATCCCTCAAATGCTTGCTGAGGTTGTCTATCTCTTGCAACCTCACTTGCTTGTCTCCTTGTACTCTCTGGGTATCCTTGTACTCTCTGTCCAGCCACACCAGGGTCTCCTCCACAAAGGCATCAGCAATGACAGAACAACTGTCCCCACTAGCCACAGGAACTGAAGAAGCAGCAAACTTGTGAGTCTTCTTCTTCTTCTTATTCTTCCTGCTTGGACCAGCTCCATCCTTGGGATTCCATGGCAGATCCTGAATCCTGATCTGAGTGAAGTAGCTCCTGGTGATGATCATCTTGGCCTTGTTCTTGATCCAACCTTTTGTCTTCTTTATCTTGAAGCCTTGCTTCACCAGAATGCTGGATAGCAGAGAGGGATATGGAATGATTCCCTTTGCCTTGGTTATGACTTCCCTCATGTGCCTCATAACCTTCTCCCCTATGTTCACACTCAGCCCATTCTTCAGTTTGTACACCAGCCTTGCAGATTCTTTTGTCATCACAGTGGTGTTTGAAGAGGGCAACCAGTTGTAGGTGGAGAGCTTGTGAAGTACAACACTTAAGGAGGTCAGCTTTGTAGTTGGAAAACTGTCATTCAATTTCCTTGTCAGTCCACCAGTGAGGTCAGTGATCACCTCATCCATGCTAGGATCCTCAGTCTCCTCAGGGTCAGGAAGTCCCCAAGCCCCATTGATCACAGAAGGGCTAATGTCATAGACATTCATCCTGACCCAAGCTTTGCCAAACTTGGGAGAGTCCTGGTGGCACACCCATTGAGAGAGGTTTATGTAGAACTCTCTGATCACATCAGGGACATATGATGACTGGTTCATCACAGAGCCCAACACCCCTCTAGCTTCAAGCAGCTCAAACAACCTATTTTCTTTGAACATTTCCTCATCAATGTTCCTCTCAATGTGAATTACCCTGGCTTGATAAGCCTCCCACAACTCTTCTGCCTCAGCAGACACATAAAAGCCAGAATAAGGCTTCTTGGGATACTCCTCCTCAAGCAGATCAAAGTATTCATCTGATGTTGGAGTAACATCAACAGGGTCATCACCTACCTGTAGGCCTTCATCCTCAACTTCCTCCTCTTCTTTATCCTCTTCCTCATCTTTTTCTTCTTCTGACTCAGACTCAGAAGCTTCAACCATCACCTGCTTTCCCTTTCTTTTCTTAACAGCAGTAGCTAAGTCAGTGAGAGTCAGGCTCTCTTCTTCTTCTCTCTCAACCTCTTCAGGTTGACTGTCATCCTCTTCACCAGCATCTTGGTTACCCTCAGTAGTAACCTCCTCAGCCACAGTCTCCTCAACCTGATCATCCTCCTTAGGAAGAGTCTCAATCTCATCGGCAGTATCCTGCTCAGCCACTTCCTCAGCAACCACAGATTCATCCCCAACATTACCCTCAGGGACCTCATGCACCACCTCAGACTCACCCACAACAACACCCGGTGCCTCGTTCTCCCCCTCAATACCAACAACAGTAGTATCAGGTATATCCAGAGTAGGGTTAGCCATCATTACCTCGTTTTCAGGGTTGGTGGGAGTGGAGGTTTGCTCAGAAGTTTTTGGTGTTGAATCAACATTACCCTTCGCTGCTTTCTTACCCTTACACCGTTGATAAGTGGATTTCCTCTTTGGTGCGGTGGCGGTAATGGCTTCAGCAGTTGCACTTCTGGTCCTGCGGCATCTAGGTTGCTCCATCTGTTCGGCAGCAGCTGCAAGAGTGTCAATGGAAGACTTGCGTGCCATTGTTAGAGTGAATTTAGAGAAGAAAAATCGAAACTTGATTTTGCAGAGAGAGTTGTTTTTGCAAAATTTTGAGCGCGTACACAGTAGAAGGAGATTATGGCAAATTATACAATTATCAGCTGAAGAGTAGAGATAGTGGTGTTGTAACATGTTACCAACATAATCGGACCACTGTCACACGATCATACCCATGTTCACCTTACCATGTGTCAGTGTTGGATTAACACGTAACCAGAGCGGTCTTCAAACCTGAAAACTTATAAGTTACAATGTTTCAATGTTGGACTAACATTGGTAAGTTAACATCAGGGAGGAAAGTTGTAGGTGCAGGGCTTCATCCAAGACAACATCATGTGAGAGCGTGAGATATTCCTGTAAACTAATCTGAACCCTCACCCAAGTACATAGGTACAAAGACATAGGTTAAGATCATCAGTATGAGTAAGTAACATATCAAACAGAAAAACACAGAGTGGATATACATATCCAGGGAAAAGATGTTCCCATAGCATAGAAGATCACAAAACATAGTGTTTTACCTGCAGTGAGTCACCCACAAAGTATGCCTCAACACATGATTCCTAGGATTACTACTCCCCCTAAGCCCAAACCGACACAAGGAAAGACTAAATGCAGAACTAGAAGAATGCAACCATGTTAGCCACGTACATACAACTTTACTGACTGGAATCAGGACAATCAATTTTTCTTTATTTGTGAACTCCGTTGAACAAAAGCTAATGAATGTAAAAGAACAGTTTCATCACTGAATGTGGGCAGCACAAGACCCCACACACCCCAACAACTTAACCATCAGCAACAGATTAGGCAAGTACAAAGGAACTGAATGAAGACAATACATTTATCATATACTTCTCCACCCCAACTCCTCATGCATACTTGTTTTCCAACTTGTATACAAGCGAAATACCAAGTGAACAATGCTACTGAATGCAAGTAGTCGAAACTTCAAAACACCCCAGTAGTAAAGATCACTATCATGCATAACCTTGGCCATAGACAAAACACAAAAATAAGCACAACTGAATGACAATGAAGCTTTCAACATCATGTACCCCAGCTTCTCTTCATGCTTTGTCTAACCTAACATGGATAAGTCACAACTGAATAATATCAGAGTAGTGAGCTCTGTGTACCCCAGCTTCTCCCAGATGTTAGGTTAACATTCACAGACTAACAACAGAGTTCTTAATTTTTCAAACCTTTTAATATGTACCTGTCCACCAGTCAGCTCAGCTATTCATATAGGTAACCACACAACCCAACAAACTCTCTAACAAAGATGCAATATGCAAGAAAGAAGAATGCAGAAAGGTAACAAAAAGAATTACAGATACACCACAACCAATAACTAGTGCTAGACAGTGGTGTTATGTCAACACTGGTGTACTAACATCCCTAGACGATGCACATGCCAAGAGAATTCCTCAAGCTGAAGAACCTCTCAGAATCTAAGGGTTTAGTGAACATATCAGCAGGCTGATTGTTGGTTTCAATGTGTTCAATATCAATGAGCTTATCTTCTACCATGTTTCTCAGAAAGTGATGTCTTATGTCAATATGTTTAGTTCTGGAGTGTTGCACAAGATTCTTAGAAATGCTTATAGCACTAAGATTTTCACAAAACATAAGTAAGGTATCACTGTCTAACCCATAATCCAGTAGCATGTGTTTAAGCCATAATAACTGAGTGACACAACTGCCTGCTGCTATGTATTCAGATTCAACAGTGGAGAGTGACACACAGTTTTGCTTTCTACTGTACCATGAGACCAAGTTGTTCCCCAGATAAAAACATCCTCCACTTGTAGACTTCCTGTCATCAGTGTCACCTGCCTAGTCTGAGTCACTGATCCCTACAAGATTGGTGTTAGTGTCATAGGAATGCCATATACCAAGGGCCAAGGTGCCAGAAATGTATCTAAGAATTCTCTTCACAGCAATCAGATGAGACTGCTTTGGACATGCCTGGTACCTAGCACAAACACAAACAGAGAACATTATATCAGGCCTTGAAGCAGACAAGTAGAGTAAGCTTCCTATCATTGAACGGTACAATGTTGGATCAACATTGGCACCATTAACATCCCTGGATATCTTCACATATGAAGACATGGGAGTCTTGCAAGGCTTTGAATCTGCCAATTCAAACCTTTTCACCAAATTCCTTGCATACTTTACCTGACTTAGGAAAATCCCATTACCTGTTTGTTTTACTTGAAGACCAAGAAAGAAAGTTAATTATCCCATCATACTCATCTCAAACTGCCCTGTCATTGATTCAACAAATTTTTCTAGAATAGAATTGTTAGTTGAGCCAAAAACAATATCATCTACATATATTTGAGCTACACAGACATGAAAATCTTTCTTCAAGACAAACAATGTTCTATCTCCATCACCTCTAACAAAACCAAGACTTAAAAGGAATTTTGTAAGCCTTTTATACCATGCTCTAGGTGCTTGTTTAAGACCATACAGTGCCTTTTCAAGCTTGTACACATGGTTTGGATACTTAGGATCTGTGAATCCCTTTGGCTGTTCAACATATACTTCCTTATCAATCAGCCCATTCAGAAACGCACCCTTTACATCCATTTGGTATAGTTTTATCTTAAGACAACATGCTATGGCTAGAAGTAACCTAATAGATTCAATCCTAGCAACTAGAGCAAATGTCTCATCAAAATCTACACCTTCAACCTGTGTGTATCCCTGAGCAACTAGTCTAGCTTTGTTTCTAACTATAACCCCTTCCTCATTACTCTTGTTTTTAAATATCCACTTTGTCCCTATTACATTAACATTAGGTGGTCTAGGTACAAGTATCCATACATTGTTCTTAGTAAACTGTAATAGTTCATCCTGCATGGCATTAATCCAAAAGTTATCAAGAAGGGCTTCATTCACATTCTTAGGTTCTATGGTGGAGACAAAACAGGAGGCATTATCAACAGTACAAGTGAAGTTCATACAGACACACAGTTTTACCATATCTCTATAGTCAAGTCTTTCTCTGTTTCGTGTCCTTACCCGTTCAGTGAGTTCACCTATTACCTGGGATGTTGGATGATCTTTCTGAATCCTAGCTGGGGGATCTTTTCTAGGTTCAGAGGCAACTTCATGTTCTGAGTCAGAATCCTCTGCTGTTAGTCTAACATCAGATCTTGCTGGTGTTAGTCTAACATCGTTCCCTGACTCTTGTTCAGTGTTTCCAGCTTCCAGTTCCAATGTTGGTGTAACATTGTCAGGAGTAACATTCTCGGTTTCCACTATTGGTTCAACATTGGGAACTGAGATGTCACCAGTACCTGTATCAAGAGTGAAATCATCAAACACAACATTCACTGATTCCTGAATTGTCTTCAATCTAAGATTGTAGACCCTAAAGGAAGTACTATTGGCTGAGTATCCTACAAAGATGCATTTTTCACTTTTAGAATCAAATTTACTCAGATAATCCCTGTCATTAAGTAGATAACAATCACATCCAAATTCATAGAAATATGCAACATTTGGTTTTACACCCTTCAAGAGTTCATATGGAATCATGTTAGTTCCAGGTCTAAGATACACCCTGTTACTAATATGACAAGCAGTATTTAAGACTTTAGCCCAGAGTCTTTTGGATAAATCCTTAGCATTGAGCATAACTCTGGCCATCTCTTGAAGAGTCCTGTTCTTTCTCTCAGCAATCCCATTCTGCTGAGGAGTCTTAGGAGCTGAAAATTCATGGAAAATACCTTTAGCATTGCAGTAGTTATCAAAACTAGCATTTTCAAATTCTTTACCATGATCAGACCTAATCTTAGTCACATTGGAGCCATACAAGTTTTTAATACTAGCACAAAGAATTTTGAACTGATCAAAAGCTTCTGACTTTTCTTTAAGAAATTTTACCCAAGTGTATCTAGAGAAGTCATCTACAATCACAAAGGCATATCTCTTCCCACTGAGACTACTTACCTCAATTGGACCCATTAAGTCCATGTGCAGCAATTCAAAACACCTACTAGATCTAGGGTTAGCATTCTGTACCTGTAGAGGTGTATGAACTGCTCTTGTTTGCTTACCTTTGAGGCAATCACCACACACAAGCTTACCTGGACAAGACAGCTTTGGTAAGCCTCTTACCGCATCAACTTTCTATAATTTCTCAAGGTTTCTGTAGTGAACATGTCCAAGTTTTCTGTGCCATATAGAATCCTCATCTATCTTGGCATGGAAACATTCTGCTTCCTCCTGGGCTAGGTAGCAGTTATCTTTGGATCTAGTACCTGTCATCACAAGAACATTATCACTATCATAAACATCACAAGATACTTTGTCAAATGTAACCAGTAAGTCATCATCACACAACTGACTGATACTGATTAGATTTGCCTTTAACCCATCTACCAACAACACATCCTTCAAGGGAGGGAATCCATCAACATCCAGTGTCCCCTTGCCAATGGTTTTTCCTTTGGTGCCTCCTCCATATGTCACTGTTCCAGCACTCAAATGTACCATTTGCTTAAGATTCTCTTTGCTGCCTGTCATGTGTCTTGAGCATCCACTATCGAAGTACCATTTACCTGAAAGGTTAGAGTACACAATAGAGAAAACAACATTGCATACAACTTTAATCTTAGGGGATTTAGCCTTTTCTATCCAAGTCTACTTTTCTGTCCTGCACCTAATGTTAGTCTAACATCAGAACCTGTTGTAGAATTAACATTGGATGCAGAGGCTGTTTTCTTACCACATTCCTTTATAAATTTTCTACAGAATGGTTTAATGTGGCCTGGTTGAAAACAGTACTGGCAGATAAAGGTAGGTTTACTTTTTACAGTGTTAATGGTTCCTGTACTCACATTATCAGATTCTTTAACAAAGCTTGTAGTTAGATAGGCGGAATTAACATTTGAAGAGGAAGGTTTCTCAACAAATCCCAGACCACATGTACCTGAGTTACTCATGTTCAGTACCTCATCAAGTTTAGAAGTACCTCCATTCCATTTGGCTATGATCTGTGAATCCTTTTTGAGTTTCTCCTTTACCTCTTTCAGCTCAGCTTCAGCTTTGTCAAGATCTCTTTCATAGAGTTTCAACATGTTCTTCAAACATTCAATGTCATGCTTCTGTGCTTCGTTTTTCTTCATGAGTCTGACATTCTCTCTCTCAAGTCTGAGAAAGGTTGTATGTAGGTCATCAAGAATTTCCTCCTGGGACATCTCATCTTCATTGAAATACTCTTCTTCAAGATCAACTGAGCCATGAAAACAACCAAAGTTAGTATCATCACAATCAGAGAGTGTGTCATGGTTAACCTGTGTCTCATAGCTGTTCCAGTCTCCAAAAAAAATCTCCTGCTTTGCTGTTGGTTCTCTAATGTTAGAGTAACATTGAGATTCTTGGCAGTTTCTGGAGTCTTCTCCTGACCAGGTGATCCGAGTGCAGAGCGCAGCAGTGTTGATTTCCTTTGATTGTTCATCACCACTTGTTCTTGATTCGAAGTCTCCTTCATTGAAGTCATCTACACAGACCCAATGAGAATTCCCTCTTGTTCTGAGGGTGTTAGTACATTCATGTTTAAAGTGACCATACCCCTTACATTCATAACACTGGACATCTTTCAATTTCTCAGCATCTTGAGGAGTGCTCTTAGATGCCATGTATTTTACAAACTTTGGGGGCAATTTCTTATAACTAACGGCAGCATTACTGGGTTGTTTTTCTTTACTTTTATCTTTGTAACCCAATTTACTAAACTTCCTAGTGATGTTACCATAGTTAGAAGAGATCAACTCATATTCATCCTCATCACTCCCTGTAGACTCTGAGCTAGTACCTAGTAAGGCTAAAGCAAGTTGTTTACTGGGCTTTCCTAGGAATTCTAGTTCAAATTATTTTAGAGTGTTCATCAATGTTTGAAAGTCCATATTGGCCAGATCTCTAGACTCATTCATAGCAATTCTTTTGACAGTAAATTTTGAAGATAGTGTTCTAAAAGCTTTATAGACCATGGTTTGATTTGGGATGATAAAACCTAAGTTTTGACACTGATTAGCAATATCTAAAAGTTTCTCAAAATAACTATCAATGCTTTCATCCTTACCCATCTCTATATTCTCAAAGTCCCTCAAAAGTTTTCTATATTTAGAGTCCCTCACAGCCACATCACCCTCACAATGTAATTCAAGAACTTCCCATGCAGCTTTAGCAGTAGAGCAAGTTTGAATAAGTTTGAACATATGATTACCTACCCAGCTAAAAATAGCATTGAGAGCCTTTTCATTGAAGTTGTAGAGAGCAATTTCGTTGGTTGTCCATTGTCCTCTTGGCTTAGGTACCAGATCAACATCTCCATCTCTTGGCAAGTAGGGGATGGTGTAGCCTTCTAGTACTGCGTCCCAAGCTCTTAGGTCGATGGATTTGATGTGGAATCTGAGCCTGATCTTCCAGTAGGCATAGTTGTCCATCTTGTCGTATCAACGCCAAACACCGGTGAAGTTAGTGCTTGGCTCTGATACCAATTGAAATTGTCGATCGGGTTGATACGTTGTTGTTGTTAACTTAACACTGGAGAGTTAACAGCAGATTTGCAACGTTGTTAACTCATCGATGTTACTTTAACAACAGACCAGAAGAATAGTGCAGCGGAATAAACAAACACCAGTTTTAAGAAGTGAATATAGAATTATATTAACTTCCGAGCCTTAGGCAAAATAACCCGTGAAGGTTTTAACAAAGGTCGTTCTCTCAATTCTCAAGCTCCTCACTCTTAAATTGATTGACCTAAGCAAAGCATACAAGAATTGCTTCGTATATCTCTAACAACTCCCCACTCTTAGATCTATCCTAACAATTCACAAACTTTGCTAAAGCAAGACAACACTCAACAACTGTAAATTAATCTCTTGGATTGATTGGCTCTTGTCTCGTGTTTGTCTTGATGTACTTCACACCTATATATAGGTTCTTGATCTTCGACTTCAAGGTGTGTTGTACACGGTTGGTAATTCTCCTTGTTTTCTTCTTGAACTCTTCTTCTTTGTTCTCGCAGTCCTTCTTGAATAATAGTTCCTTCGTTAGTGATCTAACTAGGGAAAGACTCCTTCTTCAAATCAGGACTTGAACTTGGAAAGTATTCCTAGTTCCACTCGAACTCTTCTTTCCTTGTAGAGTGGTTTGCGTAATTAAGGAAACTTTCCTTCTTGGAAACTTGAGCGTCCAACCTATGCCAAGTTTGTTTCCTGAATAATAATCAAAGATAATTACAACTGTGGAACTCAATTAGTTAAGTGAATAAGGCAAAATAATAATGAAGAAATTAATTAAGATTGTAAATCGGATTCTGCTCCAGCAATGTTACTCTAACAATGACTTCTCAATGTTAAAGTAACATTGACAGAATACCTGCACTTTCAATGTTAAACTAACATTGACAGAATACCTGCACTTTCAAATCTCTATCACATATACTCTGTATAATGTTCCATAAAACTTCCACCAGATTAACAAGATAGCCAGCATACCAGCGTATCAAGCACTTGAGAATCGACTGCTTTAAGTGAATCGAGATACTGGAACTTCTTTTCATTCTTATCGATAATGGCTAAACACCAATGGTTTTCTTGGTAGATGGGCACAAAAACCTGAGAAAAAAGAAAAGAAAAAATGAATGAGATCAATGTCCACTAAGGAATAAGGAAAAGGTTAACATAAAATATTTGCAGCTTTACGTTGTCACATTCGAGAAGTGTATATCCGAGGTTTTTATCTTGTTTAGTCCATCTTCGAACTTTTTCATAATGATAGCAACCTACACGGGTTATCAATTGAGAAAACCGTAACAATAAACCATTTACCGCAATTACTAATGATGGCATTGAAATTAAGCGTATCACAATGATATAAACTATGACATTGCATCATATAAATGGATCAAAAACTCCATACCCACACAATGCGACAAAGGCTTTTGCCACGTAAAAACTTTAACAGGGAAATTATTATAGTGCACTTAACATTTAGTCATGTGAAAGAATCGGAACACCCAAAAAAGAAAATCACCACTGGAGATTGAAAAACCAAACTTTTTCGCAATTTTAACATAACGGATATCTGATATCGATTGTAATACAAAATGTTCTTTTGATTGAAAAACTGTATCCTCGAAGTTCGTTACTCAAGTTCGTTATTCTTTCTGTATCACGTAAATTCCAGTCTGTTATTCTTTCTTGGGAAAATAAGTGGTAGTCTTAATTACAAACTGTACTGAGTATAAACTAAAACAATGTAATACTTTTTTCATTCGATAAAACAGAAAAGTTGAGGTTAAAGAAGAAAGAAACAGACCTTATAGAAGAAACTATTGAAGAAATGGCACTTCAAGAACTTTTTGGGCTCCCTTGTTTCCCTCTCTTTCAACAAGTGAATATACATATTGATAATCTGAAAATGAGTACCATAGGCGATAAAGATACAAGATTTCAAAGTTAGCTTCGACATGCTTCAAACGAGTCTTCTACGTAAAACTCTATGCAAATAAACAATAAAGTTACCTCATCATCAAGCCATCTCCCCGGCATCAGATACTGCAACATTTTACCCGTAATCTCGATATGGGAGTTCTCATGAGTCGCGAAAACCTTTTCCCTGTGAAAGTGTGGAGCAGAGACGAGATACACAATAAGCACGTGGCACGTAGGGAGTTAGTTCAGGTTTTGAGTAAGTGTAAATTAATACCTATTGGAATCTTTAAAGGCGCAAATAATTTCGCGTTTTTCCTTCCTGGTGAGAGGCGCGAAAGATTCCTTATGCTGTTCCTCCTGCAAATGAACGCGATTGCACAAAAACATTATCTATTTGCATAAAAAAAGTTATAATTCATTAATAATTGCTAGAGAGAACCACCTTCATTCGCGCCTGGTTTTCTGCCATTTTGGCCATTTTTTCCATCAGGCTTTTATCCATCACCTTCAACTCCCCATCCTCCCTCATCAGAATGCTACGGTCATTCTCCTCCTCCTCCTCACCAACATCCTCCTCTTTCTCCACACACGCCTCGTCTTGTTCCTTACATGATATCAGAGTCCTCAATGCAGCACGTTTCGCCTTTACGCATCGATCCAGAGCTCTAAAAAGGTTCCCATACTTACCAACCAATTTTAAACTCTTGTAACTAGTCCTCTTAGTCTTGTTTTTCCTCACAACCCTATTTCTTGAATTCATCACCGGAGTACGATCACCTCTCAACAAAAAGTGACACCCCGTAACCGCCTTTTTCACCATTTTTTGACTCTTGAAAACTAAAAGGCTTGTGTTTTTATTAAATGTGATTGATGACGATGATCAACAGATGAGTATAATGTTTCTTCTTCAAAGAAGAGATGTTAAAGAGATACAAAAAAAAAAAAGAAATATGGATTTTTATGGCAGAATTTGAATGGGAGTGATGAAATTAGAAGCGATGAAACCTATGTCAGGGCCTGAAAAAGAGAACAGGGTGTGTTGTAAGAGAAAAGCTTATGTGGTTTATAAAGTTGTTCGACAATCAGACAGCAAAAAAGGATTAGCGTACAATGGTGCAATTGTCGTGATTCACATGCTTTATAGGACAAGTAGCATATCAAATTTGTAAAATTTAAGTGAAATCGTAAGTAGCATTTGGAATAAAACCTTGCGGTATTAATGGTTAATACTTGCCACCTACTCTTGCACTAATGACATGGCTAACAAGATTGTGTTTACTTTTCTATGATTTTTAATAGATTTGTGCCTCAACCAGAAATTTACTATAGCTTTCAAAAGTTAATGGAACTTTGCAAATAATTCTTAATTTTTATACAAAATATATCAAAATTCCGAGAAAAGTGAATACAATCTTGTTAGTCATGTTATTGATCTAGAGTTGGCAATGTTTGGTTGATTTATTTAACTATCACACGTTCTAAATTGGTTGATAAAGTCAGTGTGCTTAGTCTTAACACAAAATGGAATACTTTTTATTTTGGGTAAATTATGTTTAAATACGTTATTAACCACTTTCTAGTTTTAGTATAGTTTAGTCGTTAGTCTCGTTGGTAATTAGTGTTGTAGATTAGCATTTAATTACAAGTGTTTAAATAACTAATCTACCAAACTAATTACAAACGAGACTAACGGCTAAACTGTACTAAAACGGGATTGTGGTTAATAACGAATTTAACCATAATTTAAATAATTGACCCAAAATAGAAAGTATTCCATTTTGGGTTTTAAGACTTAGTCAATTCATGTTCTGAATTGGTCAATTACATCTATGTACTTAGTCAATTCATGTCGAGTTTGACTCATTTGGAACATCAAACCAAGTTTTGACGGGGTCTATTTTGTCATTCCTTATCAGATTTTGCATCTTAAGGCTTTTTGCATCTTAAGACTTTTTGTGTAGTGATTGAGGGAGATGTCTGATAGTAGACGTAAGGGTTTGGGGGGGGGGGGGGGGGGGGGATGAGAATTATTATTTCTTGAATCCAAAGAGGATGCATCATCATTCAACCCTTCACCACTGCTTGATTTAGTTTTCAAATAATAAATTTTGTGAGAGATATCCCACATTGGTTATGTATTGATGGGATGTGAATGCAAGGTACAATAAAAGCCTTCCAAGTTTTGTCTGACATTGATAAAGTATGTTGGGCTCTAACTAATGTTACCTATAAAGACTTTTATGGGCTTGAAGAGCTTTAGCTCTTATAGGTCAATTTTACTAATGTGGCTTAAGTCTCCCACATAGGAAAAATAAAAACTATTTGTTGGGTATATATATGTTTGCGCTTTATTACTTGGGTAATTAAGTGTGCAAGATATAGGTGGTGCAAATGCACACAAGCGTACCGAGCCCGAGCCTGGGCCAAAGCCCGTGCGCGCGCGCATGGCTCTTTTGTTTGGCGCGCTTAGAAAACATTTAGCACTTAATCTAAATATTGTGGTGCTTGCATCACTCATCGATTTAGGCCGTAGATTTTATTTAATTAAATAAAATGGATGTATGTGATTTAATCTGAATATTCAATTAATATAGATTAAATTGGATGGTGTAGATTTAATCTTACTTAAGATTTAAATCTAGTGGCTATGATTAATCTGAAATTATTTGGAGGAAATATTTAAAACTCAAATTTTAAATATTAACAGTCACCTAATTTGAACCATTAGATCATCTATTCAGATGATCTAACGGTTGGGATTTAAACTGGAGAATTGTGTCTTTCTGTAAAAGAATACCGGAAAGAGTTGTGACTTTTTCATACAACTTTTCAACATCTATAAATTCGAAGGATTATCAGAGTCAGACTCATCAATTCGTACTCTCAAATATTCTCTATACATAAATAGTTGTTGCAGAGATTATTTCTGCATTCTTTGCATTCTTGTTCTTATTTCTGTTAATTAACTTCGTAAGTCCAAAATGCAGTTAATAATTCTTTTGGTTTTTGGGCTTAAATTGTATCCTCGAAAGCGATTCGCTACAACCCTTTTGGCACACACGAGGTGGGAGCGAATTACGCTAAGTGTCTTAGTTTTGCGACGTTCAACTTATGGATTGTGGCATTTTCGAAAAACTCACCAACAACCACCATCATTACTTTTGCATAATTATAAATTTGAATTATGCAGACGCAAATATGGGACTGCTGATGATTTAGGTGAACTCGATCGAGCACCTTTTTTGTACATCGATAGCCAAGAGTAGTCAGCTCATCATCAAGATCACCATCGATGTAATCAATCTTTTTTTTTTTCATTTTGTGTACTTGAGCTAAAGAAGTAAATTTATGGCTAGAGAACAACAACGATAAAAATAAAAATAAAATAAAATTAAATTAAAATGTGTTTATGATCGCTTTTGATAGGAAATCATTAATTCCAGAAGATTCGACTTAGAAGAAATAATCAACTCCCCAAACTTAAGGTCATCGATTGCGCTTTATTTTTGGTTCGTCTTGAGCATGTGATGGGGCTACAAAGCATGTATCGTCTTTCAAAATCAAGATGTCCTTTGCCGTCCTCTTCCTAAAATATGGCATGTGTTCCTATAAAAGACAACTCGATATCACGTGTTTGATAATGATAATGTTTGGAAGAACAGAAAGAAAGTAAGTCATGCTAGTAAAATGAAGCATGCACCACAAATAAAAGATAATGTCGTGTATTTCCTGACTAAAACATAGTCCTATACCTCTGCTATAGAAATTAGCATATTTGTTCATGAACATGTCGCAGTCGAACTTGAATGATAAGTTTATTTCTGTTAGGAGTGATAGTATTATCCCATGCATGTATCCAAAAGGAAAAATAATCATTTTTTTGAGATTAAATGCAAAGAAATCAAGGTTCTAAATACTGTGACATTATGAGATGCATCAAACGAATATTTGCTATATCTACAAGATACAGTATAGTTACATCTACGCGCGTTACGGTTCAGACTAATTATAAAAACCCTCCCGACTACAAAAAAATAGTCTATTGTGATACAACAAAATTGTCATAATAAGCACAAAAACCGTCATAAGAGGCTTATCGTGATGAAAAGTTGCAGCACAAGATTGGTCACATCAAGCCCGTCACAATAGCTTATGACGAATTTGATTTCGTCACAACAGTTAACCTTCTAGTGTCGATATCTTTGCCACTTCAGTGTTAATTACGTCACAATATCCTAGTTTCGTCATAACAAACTGCTTTCCACAAATATTATCATGACAAATTTGTTTATCACAACAACATCAATCATATATTGACAATAATTTCATCACAACATACATTTAACATATATTAGCCTTTTGGTATTTTTTATTTTTTATTTTTGTTTTTGTTGTTATTCAACTACTATTAATAAATACAAATCAACCAAAATATTTAAAAAACTAATTAAAATACCTAACTCAATGAGAAAATAATTTTTACTAAACAAACAATAAAATTAATAACCATCGTCGTTACATGATACCAATATCATGTCAAAAACATTTTTGGTGAACACTTGCTCTAAACTAACATTTTCTAGAGTTTTTCACTACTATAAAAGTACTATACAACAAAAACATGTAACATTCATAAGTACTCCACCATCAACTTAAAAACAACTTTCTAACCCCTTCATTTGATTGCGTTTTCTTCAATTTTTCCAACGCATGAGGCACCTTCAAAAACAATGATAAATGATTGGCTTAAGTTAATCAAGGAAGGAACGAATGCAAATAACATAAATAACATTAACTTATACAAAATGGTGTACTCTAATTGCAATAGATTCTCAATTACATATAATTACCACTACTTAGAATAACAAATATGGAACTTTTTACTCAACAATCAACACTATATAGAGCCAGGAGCTATCTAACAAATCAAAAGCACGTTATCCTCCAAAATAAATCCACCTTCTAGTTTATAAGATACACAAAATCTTAAGTGCAGACCAAATTAAAAATGGAACATTTCCTGCTTTATCGATACAATAAAATCTAAAATGCAGAACACATCAATTAAAACTTATAAAAGTGGTCATTAGATTAGATAAACAGTTGACCTTGCAAGTGTTAGTCATAAACTCTAACTTTTAACAAATAAAAACAAGTCCATAACTACTTATTACTCCTACAATATTAAGTCTTGGTTGTGTACTAAAGGGCATTGGAATTATGATGTAACAGTGGGTATAAAATGTCAAATTCTTGAATAAAATTTTGGTATGCAACAAAACAAACCATTCTAGTAATATATATTCAACTTGATGGGACGATCAATTTATCAAATGACAAATTGGGTCAAACTAAAACAATAACAAAGGAAATAAAAGATATTTAACCAACCTTTTAACTTCTTCATTACCAAGTACTCTAAATCCAGAATGTTTCAGGTTATCACTAAAAAAAACTAATAACCATCTTGACAAGCTACCTGAAAAGAATAAAAGATAAGAATCATCATTTCCCAACAGCAAGTGGCCTTCTAGACTAGAAAAGCAAAATGTGCGTAAATTCCCTACATTACTCAAACGAGAATCAACCACAGATTTTCTTCCAAATCCTGGCTTTCCCATCACTTGAAGTAAGTCACCAAGTATTAACTTCTGATTAAACGCTAAGAAAAGTTGCAGTAAAAGGAAAAAAAGAACCGAGAGAGGATTCCGGTGATCACGAGATTGGATCAGTAGACATTTTCTCAACTTTGATCATGCTCAATACTACATGAATTTACTTACGCTTGACAATTTCTCCTAAGAAGCACAAAGTTGTAAAAGACCAGTACAAGTTATATGCTATGAGATAGGGATAACATAGGTATTCTAGAGTAACAAACTTCAAACAGCAATATCTGATCAGCTTTTGAAATTGTGGATCGGGTTGATACGTTGTTGTTGTTAACTTAACGCTGGAATGTTAACAACAGATTAGTACATTGTTAACTCAGCGATGTTACTTTAACAACAGACCAGAGTAATAGTGCAGTGGAATAAACAAACACCAAGTTTAAGAAGTGAATATAAGATTATATTAACTTCCGAGCCGTAGGCAAAATAACCCGTAAAGGTTTTAACAAAGGTTGTTCTCTCAATTCTCAAGCTCCTCACTCTTAAATTGATTGAACTAAGCAAAGCACACAAGAATTGCTTCGACTATCTCTAAAAGCTCCTCACTCTTAGATCTATTCTAACAACTCACAAACTTTGCTAAAGCAAGACAACACTCAACAACTGTAAATTAATCTCTCGGATTGATTGGCTCTTGTCTCGTGTTTGTCTTGATGTACTTTACACCTACATATAGGTTCTTGTCTTGGACTTCAAGGTGTGTTGTACACGGTTGGTAATTCTCCTTGTTTCCTTCTCAAACTCCTCTTCCTTGTTCTCACAGTCCTTCTTGAATAATAGTTCCTTCGTTAGTGATCTAACTAAGGAAAGACTCCTTCTTTAATTCAGGACTTAATCTTGGAAAGCATTCCTAGTTCCACTCGAACTCATCTTTCCTTGTGGAGCGGTTTGCTTAATTAAGGAAACTTTCCTTCTTGGAAATTTGAGCGTCCAACCTATGACAAGTTTGTTTCCTGAATAATAATCAAAGACAATTACAACTGTGGAACTAAGTTAGTTAAATGAATAAGGCAAAACAATTGTAAAGAATATAATCAAGATTGTAAATCGGATTCTGCTTCGGCAATGTTACTCTAACATTGACTTCTCAATGTTAAACTAACATTGACAGAGTACCTGCACTTTCAGCTTTTATATGAACAGAAACAATATCCAGTGGGATAAGGCTTTTGCAATTCTACGATGATCACATGTAGATCTAATTTACAATTTTAATGCAAAGAGAGCTCACATACTTCTACGATAAGTAAAATGCAATAGCTCCGTAACTTTGACTAGCATTCTTCCATGGGAATCTAAACTTACTACTCACATTGAAAATACCAGCAATGCGCAACATAAATTTCAACAAGGCACTATATTAATATTAGCTAAGCTTCTTTCAAGCATCAAAATCAGAGCTGAAATTGTGGATCGGTTGATACGCGTTCATTGTTAACTTCTCAATGTTACTTATGTCCAGAAGAACAATGCAGCGAAAAGTAAACAAACACAAAATTTAAGAAGTGAATATATTAATATTAACTTCCGAGCCGTAGGCAAAATGCCACAAGGGTTTATCAAAATATGTTTCTCACAACTCTCAAGCTCCTCACTCTCAAATTGCTCGAACTCAACAAAGCAGACAAGAATTATTCTCTCAATTCTAAACCTAGAACTAATTGAACAACCCACAAACTTTGCAAAAGCAAGACAACGCTCAACAACTCATGAATTAATCCTTTGAATTTATTAGCTCTTGTCTTATGTTTGTCTTGATGTACTTCACACCTATATATAGGTTCTTGACTTGGACTTCAAGGTGTATTATACACGGTTTGGTAATTACTCTTGTTTCCTTGTCGAACTCCTCTTCCTTGTTCTCGTCGTTCTTCTTGAATAATAGTTCCTTTGTTAGTAAACTAACTTAGAAAAGACCCCTTCTTCAAATCAGATCTAAACTTGGATGTTTCCTAGTTGCACTCAAACACCTATTTCCTTATATGTTAATGGGTAACCTTATAGGTCTTGGTGAGAGGCATTACGTCTACTATCGGACATCTCCGTCAATCACTACACAAAAAGCCTTAAGATGCAAATCTGATAAGGAATGACAGAAGAGACGCCGCCGAAACATGGTTTGCTGTTCCATATGAGTCAGACTGGTTATGAATTGACTAAGTACCTAGACGTTACCGACCAATTCAAAATATGATTGACTAATTCTTAACACTCAAAATGGAATACTTTCCATTTTGGGTCAATAATTTAAATTATGTTTAAATTCGTTATCTGTGTAATTAGTTTGGTGGATTAGTTATTGAAACACCTGTAATTAGATGCTAATTTACCAAACTGATTACAAACGAGACTAATGGCTAAATTATACTAAAATGAGAAAGTGGTTAATAACAAATTTAACTATAATTTATACAAAATAAAAAATATTCCATTTTGTGGGTTAAGACTAAGCACAATGACTTTATCAACCAATTCAGAACGTGCGATAATTAAATAACTCAATCAAGCATTGCCAACTCTAGATCAATAACACAACTAATAAGATTGTGTTCACCTTTCTCGAAATTTTGATATAGTTTGTATAAAAAATAAGAAATTATATGCGAAATTCCATTAACTTTTGAAAGCTATAGTAAATTTCTGGTTGATGCACAAATTTATTAAAAATCATAGAAAAGTAAACACAATCTTGTTAGCCATGTCATTAATCCAAGAGTAGGTGGCAAGTATTAACCATTAATACCTCAAGATTTGATTCCAAATATGCTACTTACTATTTCACTTAAATTTTACACAAATTTGATATGCCACTTGTCCTATAAAGCATGTCACTCACGACAATTGCACAATTGTACGCTAATCCTTCTTTGCTGTCAGATTGTCAAACAACTTTATAAACCCCATAAGCTTTTCTCTTACAACACACTCTGTTCTCTTTTTCCGGCCCTGACATAGGTTTCATCGCTTCTAACTTCATCACCCCCATTTCAAATTCTGCCATAAAAATCCATTTTTCTTTTTACTTTTTGTATCTCTTTAACATCTCCTCTTTGAAGAAGATACATTATACTCATCTGTTGATCATCGTCATCAATCACATTTCATAAAAACACAAGCTTTTAGTGTCCAAGAGTCGAAAAATGGTGAAAACGGCGCTTACGGGGTGTCACTTTTTGTCGAGAGGTGATCGTGCTCCGGTGATGAATTCAAGAAATGGGGTTGTGAGGAAAAACAAGACTAAGAGGACTACTTACAAGAGTTTAAAATTGGTTGGTATGTACGGGAACCTTTTTAGAGCTCTGGATCGATGTGTAAAGGCAAAACGTGTTGCACTGAGGACTCTAATATCATGTAAGGAACGAGACGAGGCGTGTGTGGAGAAAGAAGAGGATGTTGGTGAGGAGGAGAAGAAGAACGACCATAGCATTCTGATGAGGGAGGATGGGGAGTTGAAGGTGATGGATAAAAGCCTGATGGAAAAAACGGCCAAAATGGCGGAAAACCAAGCGCGAATGAAGGTGGTTCTCTCTAGCAATTTTTAATGAATTATAACTTTTTTTCTGCAAATTGATAATGTTTTTGAGCAATCGCGTTCATTTGCAGGAGGAACAACGTAAGGAATGTTTCGCGCCTCTCACCTGGAAGGAAAAGCGCGAAGTTATTTGCGCCTTTAAAGATTCCAATAGGTATTAATTTACAGTTACTCAGAAGCTGAACTAACTTCCTACATGCCACGTGCTTATTGTGTATCTCGTATCTGCTCCACACTTTTACAGGAAAAAGGTTTTTGCGACTCATGAGAACTCCCGTACCGAGATTACGGGCAAAATGTTGCAGTGTCTGATGCCGGGGAGATGGCTTGATGATGGGGTAACTTTATTGTTTATATGCATAGAGTTATACGTAGAAGACTCGTTTGAAGCATGTCGAAGCTAACTTTGGAATCTTGTATCTTTATCGCCAATGGTACTCTTTTTCAGGTTATCAATATGTATCCTCACTTGTTGAAAGAGAGGGAAACAAGGGAGCCCCAAAAGTTCTTGAAGTGCCATTTCTTCAATAGTTTCTTCTATAAGGTCTGCTTATTTCCTCTTAACCTCAACTTTTTTGTTTCATGGAATGAAAAAAGTATTACATTGTTATAGTTTATATTCAGTGCTGTTTGTACTTAAGAATACCACTTATTTTCCTAAGAAAGAATCACGGACTTGAATTTACGTGATACATAAAGAATAACGAACTTCGAGGATACAATCGATCTATTTCCTTTTTGATGTACTTACGTGTCTTTACGATATTTCCTTACGTGTTTTTACGATATTCCATAGGAACTACAGACTATTTTGCTAGTTTTTCAATCAGAAGAACATTTTGTATTACAGAGTTATGCACATGATAACAATTATAAACATGTATTACATCATTTGAAACTTTGACTGAAATCATAATTTGGCTAACCATACTCGGAGACTATGAAGTCATTGAACAGACTAAAGTGTGTAAGTAAATGAAATAGTATTATGCATCCACTGTGTTCTAGTGATTTAATTACAATCGATATCAGATATCCGTTATGTTAAAATTGTGAAAAAGTTTGGTTTTTCAAACTCCAGTGGTGATTTTCATTTTTGGGTTTTCCGATTCTTTCACATGAGTAAATGTTAAGTGCACTATAATAATTTTCCCTGTTAAGTTTTTACGAGACAAAAGCCTGTGTCGCATTGTGTGGGTATGGAATTTTTGATCCATTTATATGATGCTATCTCATATTTTATATCATTGTGATACGCTTAATTTCAATGTCGTTATTAGTAACTGCGGTAAATGGTTTATTGTTTCGGTTTTCTCAGGTGATAACCCGTGGAGGTTGCTACCATTATGAAAAAGTTCGAAGATGGACTAAACAAGATAAAAATCTCGGATATACACTTCTCGAATGTGACAAAGTAAAGCTGCAAATATTTTATGTTAACCTTTTCCTTATTCCTTAGTGGATATTGATCTCATTCATTTTTCTTTTTTTTTTCTCAGATTTTTGTGCCCATCCACCAACAAAACCATTGGTGTTTAGCCGTTATCAATAAGAAGGAAAAGAAGTTCCAGTATCTCGATTCACTTAAAGGAGTCGATTCTCAAGTGCTCGATACGCTGGTATGCTTGCTTTCTTGTTAATCCGGTGGAAGTTTTATGGAACATTATACAGAGTATATGTCTACATTTCTGTGTAAGTTTGTTTTTACATTTCTCATCTAGAATGACTTTTATATTGTTTTAAAATGAAGGCCAGGTACTATGTCGATGAGGTGCAGGACAAATATGGAATAGACATCGATATTAGTTCGTGGAAGAGAGAATTCGTTAGTGACCTCCCAGAGCAGAAAAATGGGTGAGTGGGTCTTTTCCTGTATTTATGTTCTTATTGAAATGATGGTCAATCAAAATTTCGAAAATGTTTATGAAACGCAAACTTCAACTGAGTTATCGCAGCAGAATGACGTACTTAACCTTAATGCTAATTATTTTGACTTTGTAATTGTCTTAATTTCTGAAACCTTGAGATGTTTTAAAACTTTGGCTGTTTGTAGCTGGCTGGATTTAGTACAATTAAGATATTTTAGTTTGTTGCAATCTGATAAGTTTAATTGATTTCAGCCTACTTCCCTTGGGATCCTTTTCGTTTAAAAATTCAATGTTACATTGTGCGTCTCTCGCGCACTTCGTTATTATCGCTTTAGTATTGCAGAATTAGTGAAGTTTCTTGATTAGCGCCTAGCAATATAGAATTGGAACATTAACAAACAATTGCTCACAGAGGTGAATTCAGTTAATCAACATATTCTGATTGTCACCTTTCAGTTAACAAGCATGTAGGTTAAAGTGATTTTTTGTTGCTTTGAAAATCTTTTCAAGATCTACTTCTTTTAAGGATAATTTTAATTACGACTTCCTGTAGTTTCGTCTATTTCATAAAACTCATTTGTTGCTTGAATAATTCATTTAAGTCATAAACATTGCTTGAAATTTAAAAGAACATTAAATATATGATTCCTTTGAAATTCGAATAGTTACAGAGTAACTAGGGGAAAGTTAGAAAAGCATTAAATGGTCCTTTATATTGATGTCATATTTCCAAGTTTATGTGAAGGGCAAAAAAATGATTCTATGCGCATATGCGAAATATTTCATATCATAGGGGAGGTTGTTATAAATACTCCGAACCTCAACGCATGTAGATGTAATTATCCCTTGTGCTATTGATATAGCAAATATTGATGTGATGCATCTCATAATGCCCTATTGTTTGGAACCTTGATTGCTTTGCATTTATTCTCATAAATTGATTACTATTCTTTTTTGATACATGGGATAATACTATCATTCCTAACAACAGTAAACTTCTCATTCAACAGGTTCGACTGCGGCATGTTCATGATTAAATATGCTGATTTCTATAGCAGAGATACAGGACTTTGTTTTAGCCAAGTAATACACAAAATTACATGTTCAATATGGTGCATGATTGATTTTACTATCTTCCCTTACATCCTTTTTGTTCTTCCAAACATTATGATATTCAAACACCTGATATCGAGTTGTCTTTCATAGGAACACATGCCATATTTTAGGAAGAGGACGGCGAGGGACATCTTGAGTTTGAAAGATGATATGGACTCTTTAGCCCCATCTCAGGCTCAAGACGAACATACATTAAAGGGTGAAAGACGAAAACCTCCATTTTGGGGAGCTGATTTCTTCTTCTAAGTTGAATCTTCCGGAATTATTCATTTCCTGTCAAAAGCTAATCAGTCATAAACCACACATTTTCTTTTTCTTATTGTTGTTGTTCTTCAGCCATACATTTACTTCTTCAGCTCAAGTATAGAAAATGACAAATAAGATGAATTAGGTCGATGGTGATCTTGATGATGAGATGATTGATCTTGACTATCAAGGTACAATTCACCTAAATCACAAGCACCAACATCTTTGCATCTGCACAAATAATTTCATAATCGTGCAGAAGCAATGATGGTGGTGCTTATGATTTGGGTGAACTAGATCAAGCAATTCTTTTGTCCTCGATATCAAGGTTAGTCAGCTCATCAACAAGATCGCTATCGGCGTAGTTAGTCTTTTTGAAGGTATTGCTTGTTAAAGCCTCATATAAAGAACCTATCTCAAACGAGATGACGTATTTTCGGCATGTTTGAGGATGAAGAGGTGCCAAAGTTATGCTACATAATATCTTTTTCTAAAGGATCATATTTTTTCTTATTAACCATTGTTGACGTCAAATGCATGGCATTTTTGCAGCCTGTGCCTCCTCTATATTTATATTGCTTACATATTGGCTTTAACATCGAACTGTCTTTGATGGATTTTAACTAAGAAGTCCAATGAGTTATTTCTAGTTGAAGAAGTTCTCGATAAAGTTTGATCTTGTTATCAAAATAGCATGTTCTATGTAAATCATGTTTGAGGTGAGGTGTCAAGGTATAACCAAAGATGCATCGGTATAAAGAAAGTTTTGAAATGGAAAGAAAACAGCACATGACAAAGGTATACCGAATATGATACATGAACGATGAAAGTTTTCATATGACAATATGTAAAGAACAGTATATAATTGTCGATCTCAAAAAGTTTAAGTAGCAGACTTAACCTTAAATTATGGGAACATACTCTTCAAACAGTATAAGAAACGTCGAAACAATTAATGTGTAATAAGTTCTATACGTTAACGGTGCAAATATTGTAAATTAAACTTTCAATAATATTGGGGTGTAAGTTAGATTACCTGAAATATTTTGGAGGAAAAAAAATGATCAGAAACCCCAAATTTGATCCGAGTTCGGTCAAATTAATCAAAACAATTGATGGAGGACCCAAATTGAAAACTTTCCTTCTATAGAGGACCAAAACTAGCCACTCTTTATGTAGAATAACTCGTTTGTTAAGTGGATATTTTAAAAAATCAACAATGCAAAAATTTCTTAAAAATGTCATGAGATTTATTGCAATCTCTTTCTACGCTATCTTTATATCTCTTACATACTAGTTTTGACATTAGATCATACTAGTTAATTCAATTATGATGATGAACCAAGCAATCTGAAGTTGCAACTGTATAAACAAAAATACAAAGC
Source organism: Linaria vulgaris (assembly GCA_948329865.1). Classification (NCBI taxonomy): domain Eukaryota; kingdom Viridiplantae; phylum Streptophyta; class Magnoliopsida; order Lamiales; family Plantaginaceae; genus Linaria; species Linaria vulgaris. The sequence continues at coordinate 31,844,128 of OX415254.1, forward strand.
ATTTGACGTTGAGACATTAGAATGTGAAAGAGTGTACAAACACCAAAGTGGGCTGAAAAGTCCTTTATCTAAGGAATCGCAAGCTTTACAAACCTATTTAATATCTAGTTGTGATATACAATACATCTCTAACATAATTCCATCTTATTTCAACTAAGTGATCAATACCGACTGAAATAAGCTCATCTTGGACGCCAAAATATGAAAGAGGTTGGAACCAACATCCGTAGTTAAGGATGTTGGCTAGTTATCATCAAACATGGACGTGAAAAAAGTTTAATCAGACATTATTGCACTTCCTCACGTGTTTAAAGATAAATAATTTCAATTTGTATGTCATGTATGTCGGAGCACATAGAAATAATAGTTTAAGCCGCCTTTTCATCAATGATTACCAAATTAGTGGATTATTAATGCTTGGGTTGCTTAAAAGATTGCATGGCCGTTAAAACTCGTATGTCTTAGAGGTAATGGCGCGATACTCATGTTTGTGGAGGGTCGGGTGATGATGGGTTGCCTTTTAGGTTTTCAAGAGATAACAATTAGAGAGAAAGACCTTATAACTAGTGACACTACGTCTAGTGCCGGCGGCTCCCACAATCACAATATGAGAGAGCCCTTGACAAAACTTTCTCTGATGTACAAAATGACCCGAACTTGATATGAATTAACTAAGCACATCGATACTATTAATCAAATCAGGATGTGTGATAGCTAGATAAATAAATAATCAAGTCGATAAGAACAACGACTAGGCATTGAATCAACATAGAAAGATTTGAGGCTGAGCGAGAAATGCATTGGGATCCCATTTATATAATTCATATTAGCTCCTTGTAACTTTTAAATATAAGTTAAAAGCAACATATTTAGTTCTATCAATTATATCATTGATTTCGTAAGTTTTTACAAAATATATCAAAAACCAGAGGAAAAGGAAAAAATAACTTGAATATTTTGCGTTTTTTCTCAAATTGATACAATCTTGTTACATGTTATTAATTCTGAGTTGGTAGCAACTATTAACTATTAAAACCTCAAGATTTTATTAAAACTAAGCTACTTACTATTTAACTTAGATTTTATCAATTTGATTTACCATTTACCCTATAAAACAATGATGTCCCTTTCAACAATTTCACCATTCGAACAACCTTATAAATATTTGTTACTTTTGTAGTACATATTTTACGTCAGCAAGTCGTACGTGAATTTATTCATTGAAAAAAAATGTTGAACATGAATTTTGTTTCACGGAAAATGTTTAGAGCATGTTGTGTGGAAAAACAGAAGAGCGCTTATGTTTAACTAGCAACAAGATCCTTGGTTGATTGAAAAATAGTTAAAAACTCCCCTTGATATGTTTAACTACAAAAAATCATCGTGTGCTGATGTATCGAAATTAGGTCTAATTTCAATTTAATTTGTCCAATATGTTTTAAATTAATCAAGTTATTTTATATTTTAGATTTGTACACTTATGACCAATATCAGTTTTGTTAGTTAGTGTCCCTAAAGTTGTCATATCGTTGGCTCGCCCTATTTAATTTGTAAATTAATTGTATGACTGTTGAGCATGGTCGTCATAGGAATTGCAAGGTGAACTAGTACAAGTCATGTTAAGACCCTACCAACTGTAACAAATCTAATACTCATAATACCAAAGTATTTACATAATATACCATGTGTGATAAGTGATAACTAGACACTTTATCTTATTACGGCAATTGCGTAACACCAAACATTAAACTAGTCAAAAAGTCAAGATGGTGAGTTAATTGATTTAGTAACCATGTGAGAATACTTCATTTACTAAACAGGAAATCAAATGTGTTATAAAGAATCAAGTGCACGTTAAAAGAAAGGAGTAAAATGAGTGGCACATGAGCTAAAAGGACCTATGGACCTAATCACTTAAGGTTTTGGGAGTTAACATGTAGTGTCAAGCCCCCTAATGTATCCTTAATTTATATTTCCTAGTTAGTGGTTCTTTTGGTATAGACCCTAACGAAACACTCTAGACCTGAGGGGTTGAGTAGGCAAGAGTCAAACCTGATTTTCCTTAAATATGTCCATCCTACTGTTGAAGACTAGACATGTCACTTATTGCAGCTTTTGGCCTACTCTACCTCTTTCATAGTGGCTTCGATATCAAATGGTCGTTGATGTATTTCTTGAAACGTGTAACAAATATGTTTAGTTGAAAAAGTACTCGAGAAAGTTTGACCTCGTTAGTTGGGCAAACTCCATCCACCTCCCCTGAGGTATTGTCTCTCTCTATCCGTCTCCTCTCTAGTTCTGATTTTCCCATCCACCTCCCTTGAGTGACTTTGACTATCAATCACCCATTAATTATAAGGGTAATCTAGTCAATTTATATACTATGTGTTATTTATATGGGGAAATTACTTTTTTGCCCTTTAAATTGGGCTAAGTTTGCCTTTTGCCCATTAACTTTTTTGGTGTCAATTTTGCTCTCTAAGTTCAAAAAAAGTTACAAAAAACGCCCGTTCGGCTATTTCTAAGGCTCGGTTACTGTTGCGCTAACGTGGCAGTTGACTGGGACGCCACTGTACTGCCATGTGGCTCCACGTAAGATTATAGGTGGATTAAAAAAAAGCATAGATTTTTTTTGACAAATAAAAATATCATCGTCTTCTTCATCATCGTCTTCCGCCACCACCAGTCCACCACCGGTTTGAAAAAAACTCTAACAATCAAATTCAAACCAACCGCCACCGCCATCACCTTTGGCAAACCACCACCGCCATTTCAGCTAACGACATGGCATACCACAACAAAGTAATTAATTACAGGGCATTACCATCCGTTTCAGTTAACGACAACACTTTCGATTCGATTAAAGCAATTTTGACGAAAGCCTGAGTAATAAAGCGAAATGTGAAGGGAATTGAGAGCTTACTGAAGCAGATCTTGTAGATGTTGTTGGCGAGTGCGTGGGTTGATGCCTTTCCTAAGCACATTTGGCTGCATATGCAATCCGTTGGCATGATCTGAGCTTTCATCCACCGTATGTCCTCTGGCAACGGCGAGATCCGCTGTTGCTGCTTGAAATTGCTGCTCGGAGGCGGACAAGAGCAAATCAGAGAGAATGAATCGGAGGAGAGGAGGAGGAAGAAGAGGAGTACAGCGGCGCCAGTGGCGGCGACGGAGAGAATGAGGGATTGAACTGAGATCACCAATGTCTTCTTGGAATTGAAAGGGAGTAAAGCCAATATGACGTTGTTGTTGTTGTTGTTGTTGTCCAATACGGCGTCGTCGAGCTCGTCGATGTGGTCGTCGTTGGAGCTCGATTTAGTGACGGGATCCGAATCCAGATCGTCGAGGAGAGGGCGAGGGTGTTGTGGAGTGTAGTTGAAGAAGGAGAGGCGGTTGTGTAAAAGTCCAATGGAGAGGAGGAGGAGCACCGCTGCGATGTGTAAAAGTCCGATTGATCGTCGATCGTCGTTTTTTTTATATTGTTGAGAATTTGTTTTTATTAGTGGTAGTGGAGGTGGCGACGACGGTGATTCGTGGTGGTGGAGGTGGTGGTGGCGGCGCCGGTGGTGGTGGGTTACGATTTGTGTGTGTGTGTGTGTGTGTGAGAGAGAGAGAGAGAGAGAGGGGCAAGTCATCAAAAAAAAATGTGGCGCCACGTGGCAGTACAGTGGCGTCCCAGTCATCTGCCACGTCAGTCCAACAGTAATCGGGCCTCAGAAATAACCCAATGGACGTTTTTTGCAACTTTGTTTGAACTTAGAGGGCAGAATTGAAACCGAAAAAGTAAAAGGACAAAAGGCAAACTTAGCCCAAATTAAAGGGCAAAAAAAGTAATTCTCCCTATTTATATTGTGCAAATAAAACACAAAAAATCGTATGAGTAGTACAAAAAGAAGATTTATAAAGTGTTATGCTATTTATTATACATATACTTTTCAAACCTCTTACTAAAGTATTTATTTTAAAAAAATTGATTTATTTTTATCTTGTTTTATATACGATATATACTTTTTTGAATATTGTGATAAAGTTATAATTCTTACTAGATATAACTTATGGTATTTTTTAAGGCTTATTCAACTACTAAATTTATGGTAGATATCACTAAGAGTGGTTTATTTATGTCAATTTTTTTGAAATAAAAAAATATAATGGACAATTAGCATGTACAAATTTTTCACAAATATCAAATTTAGACCACGTTGCTTTATTTAATGGGTTGTAAAGGAAATTCTATCTTTAAGGATTTAATTAACTTGGAAAGTCTGATTCTCCTAGTAAGGAAGCTCGATACAAAATGCAAAAAAAAAAAAAAAAAAAACACTACAGCCCTTATAATCAATATGATATTCTCGCTTTATGCTTTACATTATAGAGAAAACGAATATAATCAAAATTCGATAGCATTGTTTCATTACTATAGTCAAAATTTAAAAACAAATAAGGTATTCTTTATATCACAATAACTTCATGTTGATAAACTTTTTGTGAATTAAAAGAATAAGAATTATTATTTATTCACAAAGAAATATGCAAATATAAATATAATATTTAATTCTACTATAACACTAGAACTTGGTGCTCGTCAATGTGTAAACACTCTACTGTTTGCCTTCTGAAGACACCCGTTTGCTAAAAAGAAGTATAAATATATAAATTTGATAATAAATTAAAAGAATGTGATATACTTTCTAGAGCCGAAAGAGATGAATTTAAATTATAACTAATTAAATTAAAATTTCATTTTATTATGATATTTATTTACTCATTGGATATTTAACAGGAAAATCTCATTTAACATAAGTGATGTTTTTTTTGTTTGTTTTAATAGAGTTTGTTGTGTACTATTTGTATAATAAATAGCATTTAGTAAATAAATTGACTAGATTAACCCTTGAATTATTGGGTGACTAATAATCAAAGCCACTTAGGGAAGGTGGATGAGAAAATGAAAACTAGAGGAGAGGTGGATAGAGAGAGACAATACCTCAAGGGAGGTGGATGACATGTGGCCCTACCACTCGACCGATCTCATCCACTTGAAAATTCATGTAAAAGTTGCTAATTCGACTTTCGTTTACACGTAACCCAAAAACATAGATTAGATTAGAACGGTGTGAGAGACTGTAATGACAAATTATTGAATTCTAAAATTAAAAGACAAGAAAAGATTACAAAGTAACTTTGAATAAATTTAAAGTACAATTATGGTCCAATCTCTATTTAATCCTTTGATTCTTTTTTACAAGACAATGTTGAAATTTGGTTGACTTGAAAGTAGATTTGATTTCGATCTCTTCCACGTATACTTGAGTTGAACGTTAATTCAAGGGCTTTGAGCTTGATCTTGAATTGACGATCAACTTGACTTGATATTTGCGACGAACAATTTGATCAATCTCTTGAACTTGTTGAATGTCAATCTTCTTTAGAGCAATCTTGATCTTCAAAAGGATATTTGACAAACGTCGATTCGAGGGCTTGATGGCTTGATCTCGGATCGAACGGAAATTTGATTTGAAATTTGACTTGAAACTTGATGAAGATTGGTATGATCTTCGTCTTCAGTTTTTTGGATTTTTTGGGTTTTGACTTCTTGAATGGATTTCAATCTTCAGAAACGATTTTTCGAGGGATTAAACAGAGTTTTGACTTGAAGACGAATGAAGTATAGTATGAACTTGGTTTTGGATATGTTGAGCTTCTTGGAGTTTGATCTTCCTCGGCAGAAGTGCAATCTTAAAAACAGTTTTTGGATGGAATTGAGACTTGATGGCGGATTGAAATGAGTTTTTTACGAAGAACACCTTGAAGATTATTGAAGAATGCCTTGAATGCCGTGAAGAACGCTTGAAGATGGATGAATTTGGTGGAGCGAAAAACCTAGAGATTTTCCTTCTTCAACTTGTGAATATTTTGTGTGTGTTTTTTTCTTCTTCAAGACCACCTCTATTTATACTTGTGGAGTGAATCTCAATTAGAATCTTCTGATGAGATGAACGGTTGTGATCGCGTCTATAACTCATCGATATGGAAGACTTTATCTAAGAGAATCTTCTTTCCATTTCTTGAAGATTGAGACTTGGTGGAAATTCTTTCCCTCTTGAGATTTGATGAGCAATTATTTTATTGTCTTAAGATTTAATTAATATATTTATTCTAATCCCTCAAAATATTAAGATTAAATAAAATATATTTTGTATTTCTTGCATCTTAAGAGTTACCATCATTTAATTTAATTAGACACAAAATTAATGTGTCTACAAATTGCCCCCTCGAGACTTATTCACAATTTGAGTTGAAAAGCACCAATGAGTGGATAAGTCTCGACATCTTTTTTTTTCTCGTGCTTCAATTCAACCACCATAAGTCCACTTCATGAGTTTTGAACATTTGTGAGCTTCATCATTGGACCCATTAACTTGAATGTTGCATTAGCATTTTTATTGGATATGACTGGGCTAAGAATGAACCTCTAGCTGCCTAGGTATCCCACGAAGGAATCAAGTCATGACTAGTTCAAAAGAAATCAAGATTGATTTAAAGAGGGTGCCGTACATAGTTTCTACTCATGCGGGTTAGGAGTAATGTGCAGTTTAAGCTCGTGCGCCATGGAGCATTTGATTTGGGCATTTGTAGACAGTTTATCTCATATCTAGGAGGCTTTGACTTGATGAATTTGTAGACTTTTTTGCTCTTGTCTAAGAGACTTGAAGATTTTAAGGATTTGTAGACCTTTTGGCTCGGGTCTAGGAGACTTGTGCATTTGTTTTGAAGACTTGAAGGATTTGTTTTGAGTTTGAATGTGCAAACAGTTTATACTCGTCTTAAGGAGCATATTGGTTGGCACAAAAATTGACGATTTGAAGATAGTTTATTCTGGCACTTAATTTGAAGATTGAGATAGTTTAGGCTCGTATCAAGGAGCATATATATTGACATTCAATTTGAGTATTTGAGATAGTTTAGGCTCGTATCAAGGAGCATATTGGTTGGCACAAAAATTAACAGCGCGCCTTCTTCATTGTCATCGTCGTCGTCTGTATCATCACTTTCAATATCAAGACCATGAGCTGAGTTTTCTTCTTTAATATAGTTTATACTTGTCTCTATGTCATGCGCTCGCGTTGCCAACTCTTCAAAGTTTCTTGGCTTGATTCCTTGAAGTATGTAAGAGAGACTCTAATTTATCCCTTGAATGCAAATCTCCATGGCTGAAGTTTTAGACAGTTTCTCTTTGCAACTTAAGGATAGATTTCCCCACCTATTGATGTATTCAATCACTTGTTCGTCTTCTTGTTGATGAGAATTTTCAAGTTCAATCATGCTTACAGTACGCCGAGTGCTATAAAAGCGATTGAAGAATTCGGTTTGTAGATCGTGTCAATTGTCAATAGAATTTGGCTCAAGATCGGTGTACCAATCAAATGCAAAGTCTTCTAAGGTTCAAAAAACTGCTTGACTAGAAGATCTCTATCAGTGCCGACACTATTGCATGTCTCAATAAAGTGAGCAACATGGTGTCTTGTGTCTGTAGTCCCATAGAATGTTTGAAACTTTTGAGGTTGATAGCTTTTCGGCATTTGCAATTGCTCAATTCTTTGAGTGTAAGGCTTCGTGTAAGATTTGGAAGTCTTGTGTTGAGCTATATGATCATTTGCAACATCTTCAATGAGCTTCTTCAATTGATCGGCAGAGACAAGGCATTGCGGGGAAACTTGGATTTGTTTGCTTGAAGACTTAGAATTTTCTCCAACTTCAACATCTTGAATGTTTTTCTCGGAAAACTTTGTGTGCATCATGGAGCATTGCTCTTCCTTCCTTGAGAAATTTGGCTTGTGGAAAAGAGAAGTGGCTTGGATTCTTTCACTTAGGACTTCATCAAACTCTTGAGCTTCAACTCCTTGAGTAGCATTTTCATGTGCTATGCTTTGATCACCGCTTTCCACGAGCTCTTGCTTTTGGAGATGAGGTGACACTTCAACTTCGTTGATTGTAGTCTTGATGCATCCTTGAACTCCAATGTTGTTGGTGACTTTTTGGGGATTCTCAACCCCTTCTTTGCTCTCTAACTTTTGGAGAAGGCGATTCAAGTGGTCTTCACATTTTTGAGCTTGAGTTGTGAGATTCGCATTGGCTCTTGCAAGTGCCACAACTTGCTTTTCCAATGAGGATGCTTGATCATTTTCCTTTGCTTCGTGACTTGCTCCTAATGCAAGTGTATCTTCCATCATCGTTTGTGAAGAGCCCCCGCTTGTTGCCCCCTTTGTCTTGTCCCTTATGAGCAACACTGACTTCTTGTGACTTGATATTTGAGACTTGCGAGAAAAGAGATGAGAGGTAGAGATTGTCCCACTGGGCGTGCCAAATTTGTATTGACAAATTCTTGAATTCTAAAAATAAAAGATAAGAAAAGATTACAAAGTAAATTTGAATAAATTTAAAGTACAATTGTGGTCCAATCTCTATTTAATCCTCTGATTCTTTTTTACAAGAACAATGTTGAAATTTGGTTGACTTGAAAGTGGATTTAATTTTGATCTCTTCCGCGTATATTTGAGTTGAATGTTAATCCAAGGGCTTTGAGCTTGATCTTGAATTGACGATCTACGTGACTTGATATTTGCGATGAGTAATTTGATCTTCGTCTTGAACTTGTTGAATGTCAATCTTCTTTAGAATAATCTTGATCTTCAAAAGGATATTTGACAAACGTTGATTTGGGGGCTTGATGGCTTGATCTCGAATCGAACGGAAATTTAATTTGGAATTTCACTTGAAGCTTGATGAAGATTGGGTGATCTTCGTCTTCAGTTCTTTGGATTTTTTGGGTTTTGATCTTCTTGAGTGGACTTCAATCCTCAAAAATGGTTTATCGACGGTCTTAGGACTTGATCTCGGATTAAACGGATTTTTGACTTGAAAGCGAATGAAGAACGGTATTAACTTGGTTTTGTATTTGGTGAACTTCTTGGAGTTTGATCTTCCTCGGCAAAAGTGCAATCTTCAAAAACGGTTTTTGGATGGAATTGAGTTCTTTACGAAGAACACCTTGAAGATGGTTGAAGAATGCCTTGAATGCTGCGAATAACGCTTGAAGATAGATGAATTTGGTGAAGCGAAAAACTTAGAGTTTTTTCCTCTTCAACTTCTGAATATTTTATGTGTGTTTTTTTCTTCTTCAAGACCACATCTATTTATAGTTGTGGAGTGAATCGTAATTAGAATCCCCTGATGAGATGAACGGTTGTGATCGCATCTACAATTCTTTGATATGGAAGACTTTATCTAAGAGAATCTTTTTTCCATCTCTTGAAGATTGAGACTTGGTGGAGAATTCTTTCCTTGTGTTGAGATTTGGTGCAGAATTCTTTCCATCTCTTGAAGATTGAAACTTGGAGGAGAAAAGTTTTCATGTCTCGATATTTGATGAGCAATTATATTCTTGTCTTAAGATTTAATTAATATATTTATTTTAATCCGTCAAAATTAAGATTAAATAAAATATATTTTGTATTCTTGCATCTTATTACCATCATTTAATTTAATTAGACACAAAATTAATGTGTCTACAAAGACCCAAACAAAAAGTTAATTCGATGTACAAAATTAGTCAGAGTAGACATATAATTTGACTAATGCCATCAACCAAATCAGCCTACGTTCAGCATATCAGTTGGCCACAACGATAAGAAGTTATAAAACCGACGATGTGAATCTAAGATGAATTTTACAGAAGTGCATCGAACAAATCGAAAGGGACCGCCCTCATGATATTATTCCCGATCGATTTTCGTTCGGAAAAGTAATTCCCAACCGGATTGCAGTGGGGAAACTCTCGACCGATTTTTGGTCGGGATTGCCGGTCAAGAAAAAGTCGGGCCGACCGAAGCAATGGCGACCGGCCCATCCCGACCAAAAAGCGGTCGGGAAAGGGTCATTCCCAACCGACTTTGCGGTCGAGAATGACCCGAAAATCCTGTAGTGTTCATTTTCATATCTTATTAGAGTAAACCTAGTAATCTAATGATGGCCAAATATTTAATAGAGAAAAAAAAATAAGCATGGAGTGAGAATTAACACACATTTAGCACCATTCGTGATAATTAACAAATCATAGCTCAAAGAGTACCTTCCTTAATTATGCACCAAAATAAGATTTACTATGTGAACTTTGTCTAACGCACTAGCATTTTGAACTCTTATCTAACGTACAAATATTATATTATTAAACTTAGAAAGATAGTGATAATTATCAAGTTATATTGAAAATATAAGTTGCTTTCAAACCATAGTACTGTACGTGGCCAGAAAAAAGGAAATATCATCTTAAGTGAATATAATAGTTTATTTAGATATGGATTTGTTTATTTCAAGATTGAAACTAGTTGATATATGGATTAAATGGGAACTTAAACCTTTTCTACAGATAATATTGACATTCATTAAACATGTATGCGTATACATGTGACCACTTAGACATTTAAATTAGGAATGGTATTAGATATGCTATTATAATTTGATATTAACATGTATACTGAACGAAAACTTGTATATGATTTGAATGATTTGTATAAAATTAAAAGGTATAAGTGTAGGTGCATGCCTGATTAGGCAAGGTGTAAATTCGTAATTAGTATAGTAATTATTATCATGATATATTCATTACTAACTCAATACCCCACTAAACTTTGAACGTTCCCTAATGTCAAAGGCTCCAAGGTCCTGACACGATAGTAACCTAGATCGTCTTAATATGGAAAGAAGGAAATAAAGGAAAAATAAAATTTTACGTGAGATACAAATCTCAGTGAGTGCTCATGCGTGTGTCAAGTGTAGAGTTTTCTTTCCATAACTTTTTTTTGAAAACGTTTTAATAAAGGAACTTTAACGCATACAAATGCCATGCAATATTATCGTGAATAAAAAACATACATGATTTAACAAAAAACCCTTTTTACATCTAAACAAAACCATATTCTGATGATCGGTGTCCACGTTATTCTGTGTTGATGTTAGAAATATTGCAATAGAAACAGAAAAAACTATAAGTGCTTGCCTTGGGTCGTGAATAATCACTGTCCTAAAGGCAATATTTCCCGCACTATATTTTATTAGAAAAAAATCAGCCTACACGATAAACAAGGCTTAATAATTCGATTTTGGGACAAGTGCAGAAAATTGGATGATTGAATTCGTCCATTAATCTCTTTCTTTTATAGACTAGAAGACAACCTTTCTAACAGATGCAACTTTTCGAAAATGGTGGGAAATATTCAAACGAATGCAATATTACAGAAAGTTGCAACTTTTCGTTTAAATTACAAATACATTTTCAGATTCAAATAGTATAATTAATTAATTTGAAATACAAAAAATAATATTAATTCAAATTAATTAATTGATATTAACACTAATCTGAATTAATTAACAAAGCCCCAAGTTGCCCAATCTTGACTTAAAATAAGGGCTAAATGCAAAGCTCAAAGCCAAAGCCCTATACAAAAGTCCAACACATGAATTAAAAATTCAAGTGGGCATTTACTAATAAGCTTAAATGTCTAGACTTTCCATTATATACTTCACTATACGCTCTAGACATTGTAGCTTCACTGTCGCAGTACAAAGAAATGGCGGACATTGGTTGTGGCCTCAACTCTATTTCAGACAATAAGTCTCTTAGCCATTCTGCTTCTTTGTCTGCTGCAGATAGGGCTATAAACTCTGACTCCATGGTCGAATGTGGAATGCAAGTTTGTTTCTTAGATGCCCAACTTATAGCCCCTCCTCCTAGACAGAATATCCATCCAGAGGTTGACTTGCTTTCATTTATAGTAGACATCCAACTTGCATCACAATAGCCCTCTAACACACTTGGATAATCCTTGTAAATGATGCTCAACTCTCTAGTGCGTTTTAGGTATCCAAGGATTCTTGCAACAGCTTTCCAGTGCAAAGTGCTAGGTTTGCTAGTAAACCTTGACATCATGCCAACAACAAAAGTTATATCTGGCCTCGTATAGTGCATAGCATACATAAGACTTCCAATGGCACTAGCATATTCAAGTTGTGCAACAACTCTTTCATTGTTTTCTTGAACTCTTATGCTAGAATCATAAGGAGTGTTCGCCTCTTTTATATTGAGATACTTAAACTTATCAAGTACCTTATCAATATAATGAGTTTGATTTAATGCATAGCCTCTCTCATGTCTCCTAACTTTAATTCCCAAAATAGTATCTACTTCTTCCAAATCTTCCATTTTAAAAACAGAAGTTAGATAACTTTTTGTCTCTTTAATGCCTTTCATGTTAGTACTAACAATTAGCATATCATCAACATAGAGACATAAGATCACTCCATATTCACTTGTCATTTTGCAATAGGTGCATTTATCAGCATTGTTATGCTTGATGCCATTGGTCAAGATCACAGAATCAAACTTTTTATGCCATTGTTTTGGAGCCTGTTTTAAGCCATATAACGACTTAACCAATTTACAAACTTTATTTTCATTTCCCGGAAGAACAAATTCCTTGGGTTAATCCATGTACAATTCTCCAGTTAAGTCACCATTCAAGAAAGTCGTCTTAACATCTATTTGATGTATATATAACTTATAAATAGATGTCAATGCAAATAGTACTCTAATTGATGTTATTCTTGTCACTGGAGCATACGTATCAAAATAATCTATACCTTCCTTTTGTTTGAAGCCTTTTGCTACTAGTCTTGCTTTAAAGGTTTGAATAGTGACATCAATTTTGCACTTTTTCTTGAACACCCATTTACACCCAATTGCTTTTGAACCAGGTGGTAGATCTACTAAAACCCATGTATTATTGGACACTATAGAGTCCATCTCATCATTGACTGCTTCTTGCCAAAAAGAAGCGTCCCTTAAAGCCATAGCTTCCATATAGGTTTTAGGATCATCATCAACATGTATGACCATAGGTGTAACCTTAAAGGCTTCATTTCTACTTCCTTCAACAAGGATGACAATAGGATCTGGTGAAACAAAATCAGAACTCAAGTGTTTTTCTTTTCGAGACCGTTGGCTTCTTCTTGGTTCACTTGGTTCATTTAATTGCACCCTTTTTTCACCGAGTTCTTTATCAACACCACTACTTGATGTTTCATTATTTTCAACAGGTTTAGGCTCCACAGAATCATGCAAGAACTTATTCTCAAAGAATTCAACATTTATAGATTCTACAATAACATTGGATTCTAAATCCAACAATCTATAAGCCTTAGAATTGTGTGCATAGCCAACGAAAATGCTTTTAATTCCCCTCGGACCTAACTTGGTTTTGTGAGGATCGGTAACTTTATAAAAAGCTATACACCCTCACACTTTGATAAAATTTAAGTTAGGCTTCATCCTTGGTTTTTATTAAGTACACATATGTGTACCTTGAGTAATAGTCAATAAACGTGATGAAATAACGTTTTCCACCCCTTGTTAATTAACTGTTTAACTCGCAAATATCAGAATGCACAAGTTCCAATAATTCAGAATTTCGTTCAACTTTAGAAAATGGTTTCTTAGTCATTTTGGCTTCTACACAAATTTCACATTTATCAACTCGCTCATCTTTGAAAGTAATATAATCATGTTTAGACATATAACGTAAATATCCATAATTTAAGTGTCCTAGTCTAGCATGCCATAAAATAGAAGAAGAATCAATAACATAAGAAACATTACTAGTTTTATTAATAGATAACTTGAACATGCCATCAACAGAGTATCATTTGCCTATGAACACTCCATTCTTAGTTGCAATCACATTCTCAGATTCTAGTACAACCTTAAATCCTTTCTTACATAAGAGATCAGCAGAAACTAAATTCTTCCTCAAATCTGGGACATGCAACACGTTCACGAGGGTGAGTTTCTGTCCAGATGTGAAGTTTAATTCAACAGTTCCTTTCCCCAGAACTTTTGCAGTAGCATGGTTTCCCATCAGAACTTCTTCAAACTCCTTCAACTCGTTGTAGTTTTTGAACATACTCTTATTGCTGCACACATGAACAATGGCACCAGAATCAAGCCACCAATCAGGAGATACGGCAACATATGCCATATGCAGTTCTGTTATCATAGCAACAAACTCTTGTCCATCAGCCTCAACCACGTTTGCTCGGTTATTGTTGCCCGAACCAGAATTCCCATTTGCATTGGGATTCACTTGATTGTTCTTGAATCTACACTCCTTTATGTAATGCCCCTTTTACCACAGTTATAACAATGATGATTTTTCTTCACATTTGATTTTTTGAAATTCTTTTTCTGTGGTGCAAGGTTGCTTTGAACAGCCTGAACCGTGCCAAATAAAGTACTAATATTTGGAACACTTTCAGAAACATGGTTCACTTTAGAACCCATAAAAGACTCATCTCTCGCACGATTCTCGCTTTCAATTTGCAAATGAGTGTTGAATTTTTTAATAGTATAATTCTCAGAAGAATGAAGTACTTTCTTTCTGAAATCATGCCAAGTGGGTGGAAGTTTCGACAATATTGCCCCTACTTGGATGGCATCAGACACATTAATCTGCAACTCACTCAATTGTGAAACTAGAATCTCCAAGTCACGAACATGATCCATAATTGGCATATTTTTAGTAAATTTAAATTCAAAATACTTCAATGCCAGAAATATGTCCGTACATTCTTTCATGTGTTTATATTTTGATTTGAGGGCAGACCATACCTCTTTTGGCGTTTTGTAATTGCGAGACATCATACAACCTGTTGGTGAGGGAATTCAGAATGTAACCCTTGCACAACATCTCATCCTTCTCACAATTCTCCTTGTCTGTTTTCGCTTTCTTTTTGACTTCATCAATAGCGTATGTGCCTGGTTCTGCAACTGCTTCAAGTTTTGGATTCAACAGGTAGTACAGATTCAGAGACAGCAAAAGCCATGACATGCAGTCCTGCCATCTGGTGTAGTTTGTTCCATCAAAACGATCGAGTTTGTTGGATTCTTTCTCTAGACATTGGAATTTCATGGTGGGATTCATGCATGTTTCCATTGCTATATATTCCCTTTAGATTGTTAGAAATATTGCAATGAAAACATAAAAAACTATAAGTGTTTGCCTTGAGTCGTGAATAATCACTGTCCTAAAGGAAATATTTCCGCATTATATTTTATTAGAAAGAAATCAGCCTACTGGATAAAAAAGACTTAAGAATTCGATTTTGAGACAAGTGCAGAAAATTGGATGATTGAATTCATCAATTAATCTCTTCCTTTTATAGACTAGAAGACAACCTTTCTAACAGATGCAACTTTTCGAAAATGGTGGGAAATATTCAAACGAATGCAACATTACAGAAAGTTGCAGCTTTTCGTTTAAATTACAAAATACATTTTCATATTCAAATAATATAATTAATTAATTCAAAATCCAAAAAATAATATTAATTCGAATTAATTAATATTAACACTAATCTGAATTAATTAACAAAGCCCCAAGTTGCCCAATCTTGACTTTTAAATAAAGGCTAAATGCAAAGCCCAAAGCCCTATACAAAAGTCCAACACATGAATTAAAGATTCAAGTTGGAATTTACTAATAAGCACCTCTATTTGGTTGTCTTCTTCCCATGTGGGATACTACAACATATAGAATTGCACATAAAATGTCTAATAGTTGATGCAACCAACCTTATCACCTCATAACAGTACTCCTTATCTCCCCGTCCAAGGAGCGACCTTGGAATCAATAACGTATGCCATGGTACATATGGAAATTACGAGCCAACAAAGACACAACCACCTTCTGCTATGTCTGAGAAGGAATGGGCCCATGTAGACAAAAGGTCCTACTGGCAAGCCCGCCGTCGCCCGACGGTACCCCTGCACTCCAACGCCAAACAATAGATGCAATCTAATCAATTAGGAATACAACCAACGGGACACCATTCATCATATCGATTCCAATCATTTACGGCAATTAACCAATGTGCGGTTAACTTGCTTTGATAAAACTGAACAGTTTAAATAACCAATTTACATAAACTTTCTTTCAATGAATAAACGTTTTAGAAACAACTTTTTTTGAAGAAGTGACAGTTCAATATGCAGAGATTCATGAATACATATATATAGATATAGATATACATGCACACATTCCTTCTAGTTTTGAAAATAATACAGTTTAAGAACACTAACCTGAAATACGACTATAAATGTGGGAAAAGTAAATGCGCAACAACGTCTAGCGGTAACCACCTTAGCCAGACACATATCATGCGCCTTAGCGATTGTATCGTCTTGGCGTCTCAATCAAACATAATTCTCATTTGCCTATAGCAACAACAAGTCATCTCAATATTACGATCGCTTCAGTTCTAGGATCAAACCGATGAAGTTTTATTAAATGTCAGTCATTTCTTACTCCACTATAATATCACTCTATTAAATAATTAACTAGTATACTAATTGTTGCCTAAGTTTAAAAGTCGTTATATGTGTATTATATATATATATATATATATATATATATATATATAAAAGCACAAGTACAAGGTTTATATACATGGCTTGGCCTTATTTACAGGATTCCACTTAGCTATTTAGTAATTCATCATTCTTACCTATTGTAATTAAAAAACAAAACATTTGCTTAACTGTTGTTGCCGTATGGTAATTTCAGAAGATCATTTTAGACATTAACTATATTACTCCAAGTACTTATGAAGCCCAAGACTAATCCATTCAAACTGCAATACAAGTTTATAAACTTTAAGGCCAATTTAAGCATCATAATATCTAACTTGTCCCAAATTTCTCAATTTTCACATGGACAAAGACATAGGTTTATTCGGTTCCTCAAGATTTTTTGTTCCAAGAGTAAAAGATATATCCCCCAATATATTGTAATTAATATGGTCTTGTAGGCTGATCTTCTAAGTATTATTAGAAAACGAGTTAATCAAGGTTCACTAGTTTAATAAAAGCCGTTCAATATTATCAACTTATTGCCCGAGGTGAGTTATGACAAGTCCCGAGGTCTCTTCTCCCCAAACATCCCTTCCACTCGTCGGGCTGCAATCCTCCGATTCATCAACATAGAAGCAATGGCCACTTTCGACCGGTACCTGGGCATCCCAATTTGGCAAGGTCGACTACGGCCCTGTTCTCAGACCCTATAATCTAACGCTTCACTTGTCGTATTGGGGTTTGGTATTTGTGATACTTATCTTATGCCGGGGGACGCATACTCATTCAATCCACTCTTAGTCATCGTCCTACTATACGATGCGTATGCTTCGGCTACTCCGTATGGTTCTCACTTCCTTCACCAAGCTCTCGAAGTCGTTTTTTTGGAATGCCAACGCCTAGGGGCATCGTAAGGGCCCAATTCCTTGGCAGTTCGTCTGCCTGCCCCCTCACTTGGGGGGACTAGGCTTCCGCCACCTCGAGCAACTCAACAACGCATTCATGTTGAAGCTTGGGTGTCACTTTCTTCACAATCCTGACTTTCTTTGGTGCCACGTTATGCGTGCTAATACTTGCGAGACCAACATCTCAGCACAACTCAGACGCCTTACAATGCTAGTCGAACGTGGAATCCGCATCTCGCCTCTTCCCGACACTTTTATCCTCTACTCGATGGGTAGTAGGGAATGGTGCCTCAATCAACTTCAGGCACTTCTGATGGGTTGGTAATTCCACCATCCCGACTACATCCCGTCCATCCTGACTCCCCTCATTTCACTCAGCATTCGAGATATAATTGTGTCACCTGGTTCGTAGGACCTCTCTCTTATGGGAAAAAGTATTTCATGCAACCGTTGTATTGCTGACGTGGTGCAACCACTTCCAATACATGGTGGGGATGGGGTTATGGGGGTTAGTTATTTCCTACGTTATAGGAAAAGTTAAATCTGTATTTAATCTACACCCTTAGTTGCACCACGTCAGCAACACAACGGTTGCATAAAAATATTTCTTCCTCTTGTGGGCCCTTTTCTTTCGCGACATATCGTTGACCGTATTTGCGGGATTCCCATTCTTACTTTTGACGTCTCGAACATAGGATGTTGGGCCTGGAATCCCAGAGGCCACTTCGCCATTAAATCTGCTTACACCTGGCTAGCAATAGCTGCCTACGGCCCCCCACAACTTAGCCTTTACTGGCATGCCTTATGGTGGTCGTGGGTTCTGCCTCGCATGCGCTTCTTTGGCTGGTTGTTAGGCCACGAGGCCCTCGCAACCATATATTTTCTTCAATGCCAATATGTGTACCAGACTCTGAGCTGTGTCCCTTGTGCCACTCGGCTAAAGAAACTACAACTCACTTATTTGCCGAATGCCCCCTCTTCTCCGAAGTCTACCAGGCATTCTCCCTTTTACACCCCACCCCCCCAATTGGGGTGAACATAATCCCTCACTTGGCTCACCTCCCTCACCCGACAACTACCCTTATTGGTTATTAGGCCCTGTGGCGAGCCCGAAATGAACTCCTCTTCCGTCGACAACCCATCTCTTCTCCCTGATCATCGCACTCATTTCTCGTACTTTACGAGAACTCCCGCGTGCCCCGCCTCCAAAACCCCCCTAAAATCCACCATCTTCCCATCCGCTGAATTCCTACCCCGGGGGGTCATTAAACTCGACTGATGGCTCAAAACTAGGCAATCTTGGACCTATAGGTCTTGGTGGCGTGTTGCATGATTTTGCAGGTATACATTTATTATTTATTTGATGTGCAGTGCTGGTTAGGAGGTAAAATACAATTAGCTCAAAAATGTTTTTATTATCTTAACTTAAGAGTCCTTAAATTATTATCAAGAAAAAAGAAGTTAAGGTAACAGTTACAATCAAGATTGGATGACGTGCACAAATAACAATAATAATTAATAATAATATCATCTAAACAACAACTAAATTAAGAATAAGAAAGAAGAAGAGATTTGGGGGGATTAGGTGTGCGACAATAATTTTCCAGCAATATTAGACAACACTTACACGAGTAATTATTATTATTATTATTAATGTTCATAATGATTAATACCTGGCGATTCAGCAGCTCATAGTTATAATAATAATTTCAACTAAATCCGTTGTTCATTTGGGTTTGTAATTAATTCAGAAATGGAGACGGAAATTGATTCAAGGGGCCATCATCATTTCAAGCTATGGAGCGAATTGGAGCTGAAAGAGTATGCCGACAGATTCGTCATCACAGCCGTTGATTCGCCTCCGGATCTGCAAGGCTTCTCAATCACCCGCCTCGATGGAACCATCCACAACCTTAACGGTTTAAATTTCTATTTATATATATATTAACAATATCATTGCTCAATATTTTGATATTATTTTACCTATTCCTTATGTTAGCCGTCGTTTCATTATCATGTTCCTCCTACAGTAGGTGACAATCCTTCTGGAAGTCCTTCTAAAGTCTCGACTATATATGGTATAGCTGGAACAATTCGGTTGCTGGCAGGTGTGATTGTGTGATATTTATTCAATGTGTCACATAACAACAATTCTCTTTCACTTGTTAACGAATTACTACTGTTACTGCTCCTGCTGTTATTTAGCATTATCATCACCTTCATAGTGTTGTAAAGTAAGTAAGTCAATATCTGAGGAGCTACAAATATCTTAATTAGGTGATTGAATAAAAAGAGTAATTTATTTTCCTTTCTTTTTATTGTTTGAATTTCATCTCGGACAGTATGTCGCTATAAATGCCAACTTGATGCTAATGTTAAGCTCAATTAATAGGGTTTTACATTACATAATTTATCCACTGATGATGCATTATAATTTCTTCACTGGTAAGCTGTATAACATGATTGCAACTTCTATTAGGTACATATGTACTAGTTATAACTTCTCGCCAAGAAGTTGGAACACATCTGGGTTGTCCTGTTTTCCGCGTTACATCCATGAAGTTCCTATCTTGCAACGAGGCTTCAAAATTTTTAACTGCACAAGAAGTATGTTTCTGCTACTCCAAGCCTGTTGGTTTCAATTAATATTCTGCGGCTTCTCACCTAGACTGTTACTATTAAACTGGTCATACAGAAAGACTCATCCAGTTCTCTTCTTTTCTACAGAAAAAAGACGAAAATTATTTCACGACTCTGTTGAGAATGGTGGAATCAACTCCAGGCTTGTATTATTCTTATGGAACAGATCTAACATTAAAGTAAGCTTCACAGTTAGTTATCATGCGTCTGATGTCGAACTGAATATTCAATGCAATTTGTGTACAAAAAACTGATGTTTTCCTTATTAGCATGCAGAGGAGACATAAATTGGCAAAAGCATGGGTGAGCAAGCCAATATGGAAGCAGGTAGGAGATTTAATTCTAGAGATTTCATAGGCCGTGCAGACGTTTTCATTTTTGGTGCTATGTGGAGAACTTCGGTAATAAACTTGTAACCATATGATCTCCTCCGAGGGAAAAAATGATGTATTTTTTCATGGATTGAGTGTTTTCCTGAAGACGCGGGCATACCGAATTGAAAATGTATTTTGGTTTAGGAAATAATCAGCCTGTTTCAGCATAACAGCTTAATTTCATAGTTAAAATTCTGATGCTTTTTTTTAGCGGAACTACTGTTTCTATTAATTGAAACTCCGGTAAATTGCAGGGCGACCCAAGGTTTATTTGGAATATGAACATATTGGAGGAGCTTATTGAGAACAAGGTTAGAAATAGTTATTGTTGTTATGGTATATGCTGTTACATATCTGGAAAAAGGAAGATGAGTTTCTCTTCTATCATTTTTCTTTATCGTGGAGGTGTCCATCGTTGCTCAATAGTCTAAAAAAAACCAAAAGACTCGAAAAAATAGCTCATGGTATTAGTGTTGGCTACGTGGATATGAGCATATTCTATTGATCTCTTTTGTTGAATACTTTGTCCAATTGTTATCATATAACTCCAAGTAATTTCTTGTTTTTTCTTACTCGCACCTTTCTTCTTGCCCCGAGAATTTGTGAGGGGAAAGCATTCTGTTTCTGCATGAGCACCATACGTGACATTTTAATTTATTTTTAAATCTAACTTTTTTTTTTTTAAATCTTCCTGCAGCTTGATGGATTTATCATCCCTCTGTTACAAGGAAATATCCTCTTGACTCTTGCGTTGCCCTCACTTTTCTTTCTCGTCTCCACTTCCCCTCCCCCCAAATTTTCGCCTACTCTGTTGTCTGTGCACAATAATTATTTTAGACAAGAAAGATTATGTTTTCGCTTGACTAAGGCTAAAGCTTTCAGTCTGGAGAGATGAAGCTGAATAACTCACACGCTGTTGTAAAGTTAATTTCGCGGAGGTGTACCAGGCGTCTAGGTACAAAAGCATGATTGTTTTCACTTAATTTAGTTGATATGGATCTTGCAAATCTCTTTGAAAAAAGTTCTTGAGCTTCTGTAGGGACTAGAATGTGGAGAAGAGGAGCCAATTTAGAAGGAGATACTGCTAATTTTATAGAAACTGAGCAGCTGTTGGAGTTTGAAGGTCATATTTCCTCTTTTCTGCAGGTTCGCTTCATTTCTAATAATTCTTAGATTAGAGATTTTGCAATGTGTCTTTGGCTCCAAATCATATTAGTGTATGTCAGTACTCCTGCGTTTTCAAAACAACAAATTGAAAAGACAGTGGGATCTAAAAGCACGAATTAATGACCATCTTAATATGTTTTCTCGAACTCACTTATACAGGCAGCTCAATCATAGCTTCTTGTGTTTTTCTTTAGTCTGTGCTTTGTTCTGCTTGTTCTTGGTGCACTTAAATTTTAAAACAACGGCAGCACAATTTTGCATCTTAGGCATCGTTGATTTTCAGTGACCATAGTTGTTCTGCTCTGTCAAGATCACAAATGTATATATACTATTACTTTTATAGATTACTATTTGCAAAAGAAGTTGCAGATGGAACATTAGGTCTTTTCTTGTCAAAAGAAACTACACTAAACTTTCTTTAATGCATAGTCTAGTCAGGGTTATCACCAAATGGCCTTGGTCAAGTTTCCTGTATTTAAGTTGAATGGTCCAAATATCAAAAACTGTCATCATGTTTTAAACTCTAGATAAGTATCTCATCTGAAAAGGCACGATCTAGTAAAATTTAGAGCTTGAACACGTACTAGTTTTTATTGGCCTCTTTTCAGTTGTGAGGATGCGAGTTTATATAACTTTGGTTGTCAGGTTAGGGGGTCGATACCTCTCCTGTGGGAGCAAATTGTTGATTTGAGCTATAAACCACGACTCAATATCATTAGTCACGAGCAGACGGTATGTTCACGCCTCTAGAGTTTCCTTTCCATCTCTTAATACTGTATTCATTTTTTTTGTCGTCATGTTCATTGCCATGATAGGGTCATATTTGTTTCTTGCTATTTGTATCAGCCTTAATATTTCTGAAATTTTATTTATGACTTTTATTTACAGCCGAAAGTTGTGGAACGCCATTTTAATGACCTTTTGCAAAGATATGGAGGGTGTGTTGCAGTTGACCTGACGGATCAGGTTAAATATTCTTGTCGATACACCCGTAGCATTTTAATGTTTTTATGTAAAATGGAACTCAGAGGTGCAAGCGGAAATGACATTTTGCTTCAGTTTCTTAAAATCACTTAAGATGAACAACGATTTGTTTAATATTCGTAACTAATATGCCTCCCGTTTTAATTAATTTGTTATGTGCTATCTCGTAAGCGCCTTTGATCTGTAAATTTGCAATTTTTAGCCAACCAATCTTCTCTTTCTTCTAGCTTTTGGTAGTGTTATTCAGGATTTCTTATATAGTACTTGGCTCTTTTTGTAGCATGGAGATGAAGGTTTGTTAAGTAGTGCTTATGCAGAGGAAATGAAAAAGCTTCCTAATGTGAGGTGGGTTCTCTTTATTAGTTCAAGTTTCTGGTTGTAACCCTTTTGTATATCTAGGTACAAAGTTATTAGAAGAACAAGACGCACCATATCTGTTGATATCATGGTAAAATGCCTCTTATGTTATAGTATCGGATTTTAATGGGCATCACAGAATCATGAGGCAGATCTAGTGGTTGTTCCAAGTTATGATTAGATAGCAACTACTGAATGGAAATGTAAATAATGTTTCATTTTCTAGGTGCTTTCAGTTTTTGTTGGTCTTCCATATTCTGTGTGTTCATACACCATTCTCGTTGTGTTTTTAAGGTGCGCCAAAAGAATGTAAATAATATAGTTTATATCAATTGATCCAGATATGTCTCATTTGATTTCCACCAATCTTGTGGCAACGGGAACTTTGATAATATACATCTACTTTACGAACAAATCTCCGAAGACTTCGAGAAGCAAGGGTAATTAACGAACTTCTTGCTACATTTATCCTTATTTTCCGTTTTTCCTGCAATGGGTGCGATAAGGCTACCATGCTCGGTCTACTATCTTAATATTTACTATCCCAGCTTAGCAGATACTTCCTTTTAGATCCTGAAGGGAAGATTTTAGTAGAACAGGAGGGAGTAATTAGGTCAAACTGCATTGATTGCCTTGATAGAACCAATGTTACACAGGTTTGTCGTAACATCTGAATTTCTATCTTCTCAACCTTCCCTTTATCCCACGAATTTCGATTTTTGTCAGATTATGCTTAGTCGGTGTAAGGTACTTTATCTTAAATTAAGTAGTCGATGTTTTGTGTGCAGAGCTATCTTGCACGGAAGTCTCTAAATTTTCAGCTGCAGAGAGTTGGTGCTCTTACTTCTACAGAGTGTATTTCAACGTTGACTGAGGCTTTCGAAGTTTTTAAGACTTGTAGGGAGAACTGATAGTTAACATATTTCTATTTTCAGATGAGGAGCAACATTATGCTTGCTCTTGTGCTGAACCTTTTGTTTTTCATGACAGTATGGGTGGAACAAGGAGACGAGATAAGCCTCGAGTATTCTGGGACTCATGCACTGAAGGGTGATCTTGTAAGGTAACCGAAGGAATTACCTGTTATTTGAATTGTTTTAACTTTTTTTATGTCTTGGAGACCCTCCGCCGCTACTGGCTGTGCATTGGGTAACTCCCTGGACTAGACGAGGTAGCATGCAAACAACATTGTTGATTGCAAGGCGAAACCCAAATTCTTGTGTGACTGCCACAACCGAAAATCTAGAAGGCACATATCTTATGTCTGTATGCGAATTCATGTAAGCAAATATCTGGAGAGGCTTTAACCTTATTTTATAATTTAAAATGTATCAGGTTCGGGAAACAAACAATGACTGGTATTATCAAGGATGGGATGAGTGCCATCTCAAGATATTATTTGAATAATTTTCAAGATGGAGTTCGACAGGTCCTGCCCCCAAACACACACTCCCTCCCAATGTCAGAAGTGACAGCTTTGAAATGCGAACAAGACTCTGAATAACTTTTTTGGTTCTTTGCAGGATGCGATTGATCTTATAAGCGGACGCTATACCGTAAACAGAAATAGTTCCTCTCCTTTTCGGTCTAAAGAATTTGAGTCCATCTCTGTAAGCCATTAACCGCTCTAAATATAAATAGGTTTTTGAGTTTTATAGAGTCATGCCTCTTCGTGCTTTATTAGCACATGAATTTACCTGTAGATTCCCACATCAGATGAGCATATTTGTTTAATTCGATAGGTAAAACTTTCTCAGTAAATGACTTTTGCAGTCTGGTAGGCTTACTGCATTACATGTTATTAATAATATGCCTATATGGAGGAGAATATGTTGATTTTAGGCATGGTTAATGGATTATCCTTATAACAAGAAAGGAGCTTTATTTGATGGACTATAGAGCGACTTACTAGGAGATTTGCAATTGAATTTGCCATTAGAAATTGCCTCCACAGCCAAAAAATATGTATGCGCGGTCAGCAAGCTAAATACAAAAAGCCATTCCTATAATGTCCAATTGGCAAAACTATTGTACTTTATTGACGAAGTACTCCTTGTCTCAGTAGTTAATTGGCAAAAGCTCCACTCCTTACACATTGTTGCATAACGCTGTAAGCTTAGTTTCTCTCTTTGAAATTTGGAGAAGCAATAACCGCTTGCTCATCTATAATTTCAGTATCTTCCGGTGGCATCAGCTTTAGTTATTGGAGGATTGACTGTTACATCAATCACATTAAATCAAGGTACTGACGACTATGCTGAATAATATATGACCCTAACGTTCTTTAGTGATTTACTTTCTGCATGGTTCAACATGTTTTTTATTGTAGCCGGACGAAATGCACAACATTATCTATCATCCGTAGTTTGTGCTGGTGTAACTGCTGGGTTGATGGCGTTAATCAAATCTAATGGAAGACAAATTTGTTCGAGGCCTCGACTGTGTGGTCTCTTTTAGGTGACATTTCACGATTTTTGTACGGTTTCCTGTTTGTTATATTGTGCATTCATTGAGTTTTTCTATAAGCAGAAAGCAGAGAATATAAAGAAAAAAAAGCTTTTGATATACAAGTGGAGCTGACACTAAAGTCTGCAAATGATTCGGTTACTGTGTATTGTAAGTATATGCCCAAGTATGTTGTTGTAAGACGCTTGAATACTGTTTACGTTGAATAAAGAACGTTGGTAGATAACCTATTTTTATTTTCCTGTTTAGTTATCAGCATTTGAACAATTATCTTTTCGAGCCGTTACTCTGATGGTGTAGAAGTGATCATAAATGAAGTTTTCTGATGTTCCTCTGATGATGTAAAAGTAATCTGTTGTGCTTAATATATGCTGTATGTTATGAAAAATTAAACAGTGGTGAATTTGGAAAACGTCTAATTCTGTTTCTATGGGGTCGGAAATGTTAACTTTTTTGATCCACTTTTACTCTATCTGGTAGAGTAAAAACCAACATTTTACATGTTGCACGAACCTATTTTCTTCAACAGCTTGTCCCTGAGCCAATTGAAAAAGGTAGGACTTTGCCCTTAAAGTTATCGAATAACTTTTATTTTGAACACGTGTATGTTAGATTTGGCTCAATGGACAATTTGTACCTTTTTTTATAAGTTAGAGGGCAATCTGTGAAAAGAATAAGTCGAAGGACAGTGTAAATATCCGATAGGTTTAGTGGGTTCAATGTTATTTATCCTGTTTAATATTAGGCTTGAAGCTAACCTGCTACGAATTCTTTGATTTTCCTTATACCACAACATATCACTAGCAACTTTCCATTTGCACATGCAACGCCAGCAAACCATATAAAACAAATCTATAGTTTTTAACTTCTGCGTCCAGTACATTTTGCTCGTGCGAGAGTATATTTACAGGGACACTGACTGCTTCTTTTCAAGTTAATATCCGCCAATTGGAACTTTTAACTTTTCTTTTTTCTTTTTCTTCTGAAAGCCAGCAAGTGACTTCAATTTTTTAAGTCAGCAAACCATATAAAACAAGTATATCTCAATTATTAGTGGTTCATAAATAAAGTTATTAAATACATTACAAACAAATTATATGAGATAAGCAGCATACAATTCGAACTTTATCAGAATAACACATTGTAAAAAGTCTCATTTCCTTTTATTTTGAAAGTGCCCAGATAACTTCCACAGAACAGACGCATTATTTTACAAACGACTGCGTTTGCCAGCTGCAGCTGGTTTGAAACTAGCAATTCCAGTAATCTCTCTCCCAGTTACCAAAGTGTTGATATCGTAAGTACCTTCATATGTGTATATGGGCTCCAAGTCACAAAATGCCTACAGAATTTAAAAAAGAGATTAAGTCGTTGAATCGCACAAAAGTTACACGATCTAAGCAGTGGTAATATTATTTTCCCACGTACCACGACAACCAAAGCTCATAACCCAAATAATTACGTCAAATCAAACACATGAAATGGAACGTCTCAACTAAATGCGTTTGTATGGTTCATGATGTGACATGGTTTTATTCAAATCCGCAGGTTTACCACAACCTTCCTCTATCCGGCTTTGGGACAACTAGTAACTGAAAGTCAAAAACAATAAAATACCTTGGCAACAAGAAAGTCGGCTAGAATCCCATTTCCACCTAGTAATTCCCGTCCGAGAGAAACAGTCTCCCTCGCTTTCACAGTGATCCATGACTGAATTGAACAGACTAATATTAGCACAAGCAAACAATGGCCACACTTAGCTTGGCTGATAAAAAAACAAGACCATAAAAATTATCTTACTTTGCCCATGCTAGCATGACCGGGAGTCATCTTTTCACTCTCATACAACTTGCATAGACGCCAACCTACAAGAAACATTGCTTGAATATTACTCAACATCCGAACTAGTTTCTGTTGGTTGATCTGGAAAGCTGCCAATGGAGCACCAAATTGTTTCCTTTCCATCAAATACCTTCCAGTATGAAGAAACAACTTTGTATTAAAACCAAAAAAAGGGAATTCAAAGAGACGTGGAATTATGTAAAGGCAAGGTAAGTAAATATCAAGGATTTCTAATTCCAATTCTTTTATATTGTTATTAGGGCAACACACAAAAACACCTTTAAATGGAGATAGTTTGAGCAAAAGACAAATTAGCCACTTGATACACATGTTAGCAACTGGACTGGACTGGACTGATAATAATGCTAAACTTAGGGGCAGAACTCGACAAGGAAATACAGGGGAGCACGGTAATCATTGATAAACAAATATTTAAAATCTCTAGAATCAATTCTGGAGGTGACGTAGGAGAATAGTCAGCATCTGGTTATCAAGAAGAATGGCCAAACAGAAATACCACCTTTGTAGTGCATCAGACATTAGTTTTGTTTACCGAATCAGTTGCTACTTCAAGACTAAGACAACACCATAAGTCCTAACTTGCTCATTGCTGAATTAAAGAATATGAAGCAACATTCTGCCATTTTACATTTCTTGACCGTAAGATTATTCAACCATATTCCAGAAACGATGGAGTTATAATTACCTGTGACACATATCATAGACACCCATGGATATACCAATAGGCTGCCAAGCAACCATGACTCGTGAAACAGCAAGCACCTGTACCACGGTAAAATTGTGAATGCGATTGGTTCAAAATTTATGTACCAACTCAATACAAGTAAGGGAAACACTATCTGTAGTAAGCAGCAGAAAAGATACGCTAATAGGTTAGCGACCAACTATGAACACAAGATCTTGTGCTACTATCTGAAGTATACAAGGTCAAACAACCAAAAGAAACATCACATTAACTTCTCTCATACCTTGTTGGTATCCTGAAAAGAGCTGACTCCAGGCAGCCTGTCTTCATCAGGGACAAAAACGTTCTTCATGAGAATATCACCATTTTGAACCATTCTTAAGCCAATTTTGTTTTCCATTTTAGTAGCTTGTAAACCTGGAGCGTTCTTCTTAAGGATAAATCTGCGCTTTATCCAGATCTGATGTTAGAGATGAAAGACGGAGAAGCTTCATGGGCCATAATAATATGCCAATGTACAAGGCAGAATATTTGTATTAAGCTCGGGGTAAGAAACATCAACCCCCAATGGGATAACCATTTCCCCAAGTGCCTCTATTATTTAAAGTCGTGCTTCACAGATAAAGCCAGTAGTTAGAATGTATTCTTTAACTTACCCATTTATCTGATTCGTGGAAGTGTTCCTGGCAAAAATAATTAAAATATCCGCAAAAGTACTGTTTCCTATCCAGCGCTTTTGGCCATCAAGTACCCAGCCTCCCTCAACCTGATTATTCAAGAGACGATATCAATCAAAAATAGAAGATATCGCGGTAAGACACATGCCCCGCATACTTACAAGCATACAAAGTCTTAACAATGAACTGAAGAAAATCAATGTTACTGAAAGAAATTAGACAACTCAACCCAGTATATATCTCCTTGCAAGCATACTTGGAACGGGGAATTCGTAAAGTTGATAAGTCATACCTTCCTTGCAGTAGTTCCCAAAGCACTTGCATCACTGCCATAAGCAGGTTCTGTCAGAGCCTAAGTACCATAAAAAACTTTCTTTAGACATTGAAATATGAGAAGAGAAAAATCCAAATTATGTCAGAAAACGGCATTGTGTATCAAAATGGCGTTCTCACCCAACATGCTACAGTTTTCAGTTCTGCAAGAGATGGTAGATACTTCTGCTTTTGTTCTTCTGATCCACAAAGTGCTGTACTTGCCAGACCAATTAATCTAAAATAGTTAGCATCATAAATAAACATTGTGCTCAAACTAAAAACAAAACAGGCATCGATTTGGGATAATAGCAATCCTTACCAATAGTCAGCATTGCCAAAGAAGAATGCACCAAAATGAAAGTAGAGCAGCTGGCATCAACTCTTGCAACTTCCGCAGTAGCAATGGCATTTGCGGTAATCGAGAGGTTGGGACATCCATAGCCCTGAATTCTAAATCGAGTTAGATGCAAAATAATGACCCACATCTTGTTATACTAAAATACCAAAAACTCGAAAAGAGAGAAATGTCACCTTGATACTGCCACCAGCAATATGCAAGGCTCCAAGCTTTGGAACAACTTCAAATGGGAATTCTGCCTTTTCCCAATACTGAATACAGAAATTAACAACCCCATCTTTGTTATTAACCAACCAAACATGAGCCCATAACAATTCTTCATGCTATCTCAATGTTTAGAAATGATTTATAACGTATGTTACAAAAGTAAGATGTAGCACATACAGGAATCAAATTCAAATATTTTCGGTAAGAGTTTATATATAACATGATAAACGCGAGGATGGATATGATTATAGAATAACAAACACCTTTGTCATTATCGGAGCTACGTTCTTTTCCATGCATTCTCGTACTTTCTTTCTGACAGCTTGCTCTTCAGCAGTCAACAGATCATCAAATTGATAATAGTCGGATACTGTGAATTCAAAGATCAAAGTAATTTCAGATTTTGATGATGCTTCGATTTGACATTTCTCAAACGAATGCAAAGACAAGGGCACATAGTTCCGATATAATTAGAACAACCATATTATTTCATTTAGTGAAAGACACACGTTATTGCTATTTAACACTGCGTGGATACATACATCTAAAGGCTTACCGCAAGGCGGGAACGTGGAAGCTGGAGTTGCTTGCGGAAAGGCGAGGGAAACATCTAAAGCTGGCAAACCAAAGTAGTTGCTCTTTGCCTCTTGTTTATACATATCCTCTGCTTAACATTAGCAAAAAAAGGTATGTCAATATCATAATCAACTCAAATTGGCAATCAAATTAAATCAATTAAAAAAAAAGCACATCAAATCTCTACGCAAATCATCCAAAAAATGAGATTGATCACAAAACCTCGGCTATTCATTCAAAAAGATTAAAACTTTGGCACAACTAATTAACACAAATACATTTACTGTAAAGAAAAATGAAAACTTCAACATACCCACGAAATAAACAGTTTAAAAAATAAAAAAAAGTAAAATAGAAAGGGGGAAAAGGAAAACCAACCTTGAGCAATTTCTGATACAGGAACAACTTTCATCTCACCTGCAACCCACACAACAACAAATCAATTTCTGTGAGCTGTTTGACTTAAAATAAAATTAGCGAATACGGAGAGTAGGAAGTGGATTGGCACGCAAATCTATGCCCCGGTTCTTTTAAATAGGCTGCTACTACTACTACGTGTATATATGTAAAATCACCCAAAATTGACAGAAGACGTGTTAGGGTAAAAAATCATGTTTGGTACCTTAATGCGGCTTCTGTTTTTATTTGGTACCTTAATTTGTCTAACCAATTTTTTGGTATCTTATGTTTGCAAAGTTCATCACGATTGGTACCCACGCGGCGGCGTCCTCAAATTCACCACCCTAATGTCTACGTGGCTCGCCGTTATTGACTTTATATTAGTTATTTCTGTACTAGTTAGTCATTTTGTATAGTTATAGGGTCTATTCTGTAAATAGAACAACTGTTAGTTATAACAAACTTGGCAACGGTTCTGTATATATATTGCCACCTCACTGTACTCTCATTTGACAGCTAATAATATAACAGAAACATTTTCTCTCTCCTTTTCTTCAATGGTGCTTTACTTTTCCACATGGTATCAGAGCTAAATGGTTCGATACTCACGATTCCGCCATTGTTGAGCTTACTGTAGCTCAGGTTTTTGGTTTATCGCAACCAATTATCATTCCGATCACCTTTTTCGGCGAGTTCGCCGCTAAATTTCATCTTCTCCGATGACGAATCCTGATTCTACGGTTGATTCAGCGCAATCAGCGCCCATTCCTGCTCGCAACACCAGATCTGGTGGCGCGCTGCACCTGTACACTAATGAAAGCTCCAATTTTTCTCTCACATCAACGCCGCTCACCGGAATCGCAAATTATTTGCCATGGAGTCGCGCCGTGAAGCTCGCACTCGGTGCGCGTTGTAAGCTTGGTTTCATTAACGGTACCATACCACGACCTGCTCCAGATCACGAGGATTTTGCTGAATGGGAGCGCGTTGATTGTCTAGTTGCGACTTGGATTCTCCGATCTGTCTCCGACGATCTCTCCGATGCATTCCTGTTTACCACTTCTGCTTTCGATCTGTGGAAACAGTTGGAGGAGCTCTTTGGATTGAGCAATGGACCGCGCCTTTATCAACTGCAGAGAGAGGTAGCATCCATTTCACAGTCCTCACTTAGCATTTCTGCTTATTATACTCGATTGAAGAAACTGTGGGATGAACTCACCTGTTTAGTACCCTTGATCAACTGTCATTGTGCTGCTGCACACATTTGTACTTGTCAATTGGCACAACAGTCCTTGAAATTCCACTCACTCACTAGATTGATGCAATTTTTGATGGGTTTAAATGATGAATATGATGGTGTGAGAAGTCAAATCCTAGGAATGGATCCACTTCCTCTTGTTGAGAAGGCATACTCTATGGTATTAAGAGTTGAAAAACAAAAGGAGATACAAGTCTCTATGGCTAATCTAGTAGAACACTCTGCTATGTTTGTTAAGCAATCTGCTGCTAGACCTCAGTATCAACAGTCTTCTTTCAACTCTAAAGACTTTAAGAAGGTCAAGAATGACAAATTTTGTGAATTTTGTAAGGCAAAAGGACATACTAAAGACACCTGTTTTAAACTGGTTGGGATACCTGATTGGTATAAAGAGTTGAGGGACAAGAGAGGTTCACCTTCTGGTAATAGCTCCAGTGGCAAGGGCTATGCAAATGCAGTGGAAGTTGGACACCAGCACTCCACAAGGACACATGAATCTAACCATGGTTCTGTCAACTCTTCTTTTGTTCCACAAACTGACACTTTCCAACAAGAGTTTTACAGGTTTATGAAGACCATGATGAATCAACATTCCATGAGTTCTGGCAATGAATCCAATCAAGTGAACTTAGCTCACTTTGGAGAATTTGCTGGTATAAACACTCTTTCCTCTACCACTCCAAATTTTTTGCCTCCTGGTAGTTGGATTCTTGACACAGGTGCTTCTAGTCATATGGTCATAAATGATACCTATTTCACTCAGGCTTCTCCTGTTACTAAACCTACTCCCATATTTCTCCCTGATGGCTCTTTCAAATGGGTTAAACAAACTGGAACAGTAGCTCTTAATCATAGCATTACTTTGCATAATGCACTGTTTGTTCCAGACTTCAGGTTCAATTTGATTTCTATCTCTAAGTGGAGTAGAGATTCTCAATTGAAATTTATTTTTCTACCAAATGGTTGCTTGGTGCATGACCTTAAGACTGATAGGATCATTGCAGAGGGAAAGTTAATTGGGCATCTGTATCTCCTGGACCCAAACAGCCTACCCTCTGCTCATATCTCATGTCTCACCACTACTAAGGAATCTGGTGATGACCTGGAACTTACTCACAGAAGAATGGGACATGCATCCCTGGATACTCTGAAGCATATTTCCAGAATATTCTCTGGCTTTCCAGCACAACATCTCAGTACCTGTAATATCTGCAATAAAGCTAAGTTTCATAGACTTTCCTTTTCTAACAGCACTACTTGTACCACTAGAGCCTTTGCACTACTTCACATTGACATATGGGGTCCATACAGAATACCTACTGCTGATAATGCACATTATGTGCTAACTGTTGTTGATGATTTCACAAGGTCCACATGGACATTTCTATTGAGAAATAAAACTCTTGTTGCTGGAACTCTGAAACATTTCTTTGCCTTGATCAAGACACAATTTGATACTACCATCTTATCAATTAGATCAGACAATGGTTCAGAATTTACAAACATTGAATGTCAGAACCTCTTTAGCAGTCTTGGCATCATTCATCAAAAATCCTGCCCTTATACTCCCCAACAGAATGGGGTTGTGGAGAGGAAACACAGGCATCTACTTCAAGTAACCAGGGCACTTTTGTTTCAAGCTGACATGCCTACATATTTCTGGGGATATGCACTCCTCATGGCAACTTATCTCATCAACAGAACCCCAAGCAAACTCCTAAACTGGTCTACTCCTTATCAGCTTCTTCATTCCAAAGAACCTGACATAAATGCCTTAAGAGTTTTTGGTTGCTTGGTTTTTACTGGGAATCCTAACCCACACAAAGACAAATTGGAACCTAGGGGCTTCAGAGGTTGTTTTCTTGGATTTGTGCCTGGCCAGAAGGCATACAGAATCTACAGGTTTCATGACCAGAAGATTGTCATCAGCAGAGATGTGACATTTCATGAGTCACATTTTCCCTTCTCCTCATTCACTGCTGAACCCCTGGCAACCCCACTACCCATGGTTCCATTCAATGATGAAACCCTATTGGACACTCCTCTTGCCAACACTACTACTGTTTCCTCCCCTTCACATATCATTACTAATCATACTCCTGCCAATACTGATCATACTCCTGACATTACTGATCCTACTCCTGACAATACCACTCACATATCTGATTCATCTCCAGTACTGAGAAGAAGCACAAGACACTGTCATAAACCTGCTCACTTAAAGGACTTTCTCCTCAACTGTGCTATTGATCCTCTCACCAATCATCACCCCTCTATTCCTCATAGCTCCTCTCATACACCACCTACTTTTCCCTACATTATAAGTCCTCAACTATCCCCCTCTCATGTCAGCTTCTTAGCTAACATAAGTCTTCACACAGAACCTTACTCATTTAAAGAAGCCAACACTGATCCTAATTGGATCAATGCCATGAATGCTGAACTTACAGCCTTGGAAGATAACAACACCTGGTCTATTGTTGATCTCCCACCTGACAAACATCCCATTGGATCCAAATGGGTTTACAAGTTGAAACTCAAACCTGATGGTTCAATTGACAGACATAAAGCAAGACTGGTTGCTAAAGGGTACAACCAGATTTTTGGGCTTGATTATCTGGATAGTTTCTCACCAGTTGTAAAACTGGTTACTGTGAGAATATTGCTTGCTGTGAGCACTCATTATCACTGGTTCATTCACCAGCTAGACATCAACAATGCCTTCTTGCATGGCTTCCTAGATGAAGAAATTTATCTCAAACCTCCTCTAGGGTATTCAAAGGCCAAGCCTGGTCAGGTATGTAAGCTAAATAAGTCCTTATATGGGCTTAAGCAAGCCTCCAGACAGTGGAACTTAGAATTCACTAAGTGTCTGCTTACTTATGGATTCACTCAATCAAAGGCTGATGATTGCCTGTTCACCATGGGCTCTGGCAATCAATTTGTTGCTTTACTGGTCTATGTTGATGATGTGTTGGTTGCAGGACCCAACATCTCACTAATTAAAGCTATTAAGTCTCATCTGCATTCCATGTTTACTATAAAGGACATTGGTGAAGTTAAATACTTTCTGGGACTTGAGATTTTCAGATCTTCTACTGGGCTTCATGTTAACCAAAGGAAATACATACTTGACATTGTGAAGGATGCTGGTCTCTTGGGAGCTAAATCCACTGATATCCCTTGTCCTAAGGGCTTCAAATTCACTACTGATGGTCCCCTCCATCCTCAGCCTGATCAATACAGGAGATTGGTTGGCAGATTGATGTATTTAAACATGACAAGACCTGACATTTGCTATGCAGTAAATCAGCTTAGTCAGTTTATGCAATCTCCATCCCAAGAACACTGGAATGCAGCTATCTCTGTCCTACATTACCTCAAAGGCACCCCTTCCCTGGGTCTCCACTTCTCTGCTAATTCCAGTCTTTCTCTCACTGCATACTGTGATGCTGACTGGGCTTCTTGCCCAGATACCAGGAGATCTTTGACTGGCTATTGTGTGTTTTTGGGTGACTGCTTGATTAGCTGGAGAACCAAAAAGCAAACTACTGTCTCCAGGTCATCTACTGAGGCAGAATACAGGAGCTTAGGACACACTACTTGTGAACTTAAATGGATTTCTTATGTCCTCACTGACCTGCAGGTTCCAGTTGTCACCCCTATTCCCCTCATGTGTGACAACAAGTCTGCAGTACATCTTACTCATAACCCCATCTTTCATGAAAGAACTAAACATCTGGAAATTGATTGCCACCTTGTCAGGGATTCATACAAAGATGGCTTCATCCTTCCTACTCATTGTCCAGGCACTCAACAAATTGCAGATGTTTTTACAAAGTCCCTTGCTGCTCCCCAATTCAGAGTTTGGATGTCCAAGTTGCACCTCAATGATCCACATCTCAGTCCAACTTGAGGGGGCGTATTGACTTTATATTAGTTATTTCTGTACTAGTTAGTCATTTTGTATAGTTATAGGGTCTATTCTGTAAATAGAACAACTGTTAGTTATAACAAACTTGGCAACGGTTCTGTATATATATTGCCACCTCACTGTACTCTCATTTGACAGCTAATAATATAACAGAAACATTTCCTCTCTCATTTTCTTCAATGGTGCTTTACTTTTCAACAGCCGTTGACCCGTAAACCCTTAATTTTTACCAAATTAAGTCTATGTGGACATGCTGACTGGATAAAAAAAAATAAAAAAAAGCTATTTTTCCCTCCTCGTTAAGCTTCAGCCTCGAAACACGTCCAAAATCTGCTCATGCATCTAGCCGTGCGTATCGTACCCTTCCCCATAAGTATAAGATCATCCGCGAAAAATAAATGAGTAATGCGCGGTCCACCTCGACACGGTATAATTGGTTCCCATTATCCCTCGTTAACTGCTTCATGGATAAGGTAAGGCTCCGCATATAACACGAATAAGTACGGAGATAAGGGGTCTCCTTATTGCAAACCGCACCCGTGTTCAAAAGCCTCTAACAGTTCTCCATTCCATAATACTTTCGTAGGCGCATTCGGGACATAAAAGAGAATTAACTCAATAATATTCTTCGAAAAGTCAAAAGCATGAGGCATATCCTCCAAGAACACCCAACTAATTTTGTCGCATGCTTTCTTGAGGTCGAGCTTGAGAATCATACATCCCATTTTATTTTTCTTTTTTGCGCGTAGTGAATGGAGAATTTCTTGCACTGCAAATATGTTATCTTGGGTGTTGCGTCCCTTGATAAGACTTGATTGTGCCGGGGCAATCATCTGGGGTATATAATCCTTTAATCTCAAAGTAACACACTTCGTAATGAATTTATAAATCACGTTACAAAGAGATATAGTCTGCATTGCGGAAAAAGAGTCGGATCAGTTACCTTCGGTATTAGACACAAGTGCGCGCCACACACTCTCGGATTAAAACTCCATGTCTCAAACGCATTTGTTACAAACTTGAAGAGGACTCTCACGTCCATTCCCAATATTTCTGAAAGAAAAGAGCTTGGATACTATCCAGGCTGGGGGCTTTCTTCGGGTGTGTACGCCAAACCACGTTGTTTAATTCCCCCATAGTGACCTCTCGCCCTACAAAATTAGCCTCTTCGCACCCCGATTTTACTTAGAAACGTGAGTTTGGTAAACCGTGTCCCGCTTGTGCATCGCCCTTGAACAATTTTTTGAAATACGTGCGTGCGTGCGACTTGAGTAATTCTTGGTCCCGGCACCATATACTGTCGATTTTCAGCATGAATACACTATTTCTATTCCGACGAATCAACGTGGATCTATGGAAAAAAAGTTGTATTTTTATCTCCTTCATCAAGCCATTTAATTCGTGATTTTTGGCACCAAAAATTCTCTTCTCTTCGAAGTATCTCATTATACTCGAGCACAAGATTCTTCTCCAAATTTTCTAAATATGCATTCGACCTAAATGCCAATTCTTTTTTTGTGCACCCTCTATGCGCCTCAAGAGAACACGTTTATTTTTAAATATATTGCCGAAGCAATTTTTGTTACATTATTCCATCACTTCCGAGACCATGTCTATTGCCCCGATGATATTGTCGTGTCCTTCGCATACACCCCTAAGAACTTTCTCACAGTCGGGATGCCGTGTCCACATTTCCTCAAAGCGGAATGGACGCGTCCTATTCTCTCGCAACGTGCCCAAACAATTTGTGAGCACCGGGTGGTGGTGATCCCTTGTGTGCAAGGCAGATTATACACCTCATTGTCCGAAAATTTCTCCATCCACTCCATATTCGCAAGGGCCCTATCAATTCTCTCTTTGATTAAGCCGCATCCTTCTCTTTTATTTGACCAAGTAAACATGTGGCGTTTGAAACTTAGATTGAACAAATTCCAACTCTCAATCCACTTCAAGAACGCGCGACATCTCCCTGTAACGTTCGCCCTTCCTCCACTGTTCTCGTGCAAATAACAAATTCATTAAAATCACCTTGCACGAGCCATGGCGTGTCGATATGCTATGCCATGTTTTTCAGCATATGGCTTAGCGTAGATCCCCGATAACGTCCACTTCGCTTGCTTTTTGGGACCAACTTTTGCGTGGATACCTTGATCTTCAACATCAATGTTGTCACTAGTCCAAAGCATCCAAATCCCCCAGTCCATACCGTCGGTAGATGTTATGTAATAGTCAGAATATCCCATCTGCGACGCAATTTCATACGCTCTTTCTGCATTACACGAGTTTCTAATAAAAATACAACGACGGGGTTGTGGATTCTTACAAAATCTCGAAAATTTGGGGCAAAGTCAATATGCCCCGCTCCTTGGCAATTCCATGTTACAACTTTCATTGGAAGATTGCCAATGTGCATTGGATGAACGAGATTATCAAGATTCCGTCCCATCTATTGTTGCACAAATTGCAATAAAGTTTCCCACATTAAGAGACTTTGTCGGTTCTGCTCCCATGCGATCTGGTTGAACTTCTACCACCACAAGATTACGTTCTCGAACAACTCTCTCATATGTGTGTTGATCTCGAACTCCTAGATCTTCGACGAAACCTCCATCACGTGAATAGTTCTCGGATCTATTAGTAATATGTTCGAGGGTTCTACGAACGGGTGCGTCATTGTGTCTATTTCCCATAAATCCTGTGGGATTTGCACCATCAATTTGCCATTCGCCATGTTGATGTTTAGTTCCCCGTTTTGGTCCATCGAAATGCCTTTTCGATGTTTCCTCTCTGAATTCTATTACATCGATAGCATTTTGCTGCTCGTCGATAAACTTCCCGGCTTCGCTCAAAATTGCAAAAGAGTTGTTGTTGGTTTTCTTCCTCAAATCAGCCGGCCCTTTTTTTCCAATTTGTTCCTTTCTTTTTTCCTATTAAAGGATTTTTCCTACTATTATTGACTAGAGTTTGAGGTAAAACTCTTTTGCCCTTAGGAGCCTTTTCGGTCATGGATTCCTTTCTTGGA
The DNA here is from genome assembly GCA_948329865.1 of Linaria vulgaris. Lineage (NCBI taxonomy): Eukaryota > Viridiplantae > Streptophyta > Magnoliopsida > Lamiales > Plantaginaceae > Linaria > Linaria vulgaris. Next base: position 31,882,777 of record OX415254.1, read on the forward strand.
TGGAAGTCAAACTCTTCTCCATGTTCTCCCGAGTTTCCTTCTTTCTCATCTGGAATTTTTTTTAGAATCGTGACTTGCTTTCCTTCAGGCTTCCTACTCATCTCTGTGGCTTTCGACACAGCAGCCCCACCTTTACTCGCTCCCTTTTTACGATTCACAATCATACATTACCCATACTCATCATTCTTCGTCTTTTTTATCAACCAATTAATAGATTTTCCACCGTGGGCGTCGGGGTAATCTCTGTCTCCATTTGAATTTCTGACTCGCTAACCAAACTTGGGGATTTCTTTGCTTTGCATGTGTTGGTATTATGGCCGACTCTACCACACATGTAGCATAGTGATCGTAAATTTTCGTATACCACTTGATACACTTTTTCTCAAATGTGGATACCCCTCGTCAAAGGTTTATCGGTCGAGACCTGAACACATACCCACACAAATTTTCCCCTTGCCACCGTGAATGTGTTACCATCAATCTTGATTAGCTCTCTGACGCTGCTAGCAATTAATCGCTGCCTCCCCGAACATCTCGAGGAGTAGCTTCATAATACGGATCCATGTGATTGCATAGTTAATGGAATCATCTTTTGAATCGAAATTGGGAGTCAAATTGCGGATGTGAAGAAAGCTTCTGGTAAGTTGCCAAGGTCCTTGGGTGAGTATGTGTTTGCATTGTTGTGGCGTTAAACCCCATAGGAAATAATTTCCGTCGCCAAGATCAACCATGTCGCTGCCCACTGATAGCTTCCACATCATACTCAGTTTGTTCACGAGGCTTGGGAAATTCCACAGTTTCCCCAACACTCTGATCAGTATATGTTCTGCCACGAATCACACATTGATTTATATAAATCATCCGCAAATTCCACTGTAGGGAATGGAATTTTCATGCTTGGCTCAAGAACCCTAATTTTTCCAAGCGCCTCATTTATTCTCTTGTCATCAATAAATACGTCATTTGGCTTCACCATGATCGCATAGGATTGATTTTGTTTCATGTCCTGCATGATTGGCACTCGAATTTGCTGCTCAGTCTGGTTATGATCGATGTTATTCACGGGTTTGTATGCTTGCCTCGGTCGGTTTTGTGCCCCGGCTTCAGCCGTGAATCTAAATCCTAAATCTAAATTCACATTTGGTGGGTTGGGGCATTCATAGATTTGCATCTCCGATGCCATTGGAAATTGATGGCCGTTCTCGTCGTACGTCGCCACAGTCGCTGGTTTTTTTAGCACTATGTGTAGTACGGGTATACTTCTCCTTTTCTATCGATCATCCAACTCTTTTTCTCACTCAAAAGGCGATTCTTCAAGTTCAGAAAATTCTTCTCCTTTACTTGGCATCAGGCACTTTTCCATCGAAAACTCTGGTTCTCCCTCTTGTTCTAAAGCAAGGAATGAAGGTGGGTTATCCACAGCATTTCAGGGCATATGGCAGCATCTGCTCTTTTCCCTTGTGTACTGATGCCTTACTTGTTTATGCTGTAAGGATGATTTTTGTGTGTAGAGAGGCCTACTTGCCTATTGATTGATTTTTAGTCTTTAACGTGGTTCTATAGAATGTCAGGGCCATGGTGGGGGAAGGCCGTGTGGGCTCATCGATAAGCATAGAATCTTTGGAATCTGTGCTCCTATTGCTTACTAGATATAATCTAAATCCCGATGAGTGTGATGTAATAATCTCTACTCCTCCCCAAGGGGCACATGATCCCCCCAAGCAATATATGCCAGTATATTCTAACCAGGTACGACACAGACTCCAGTTGTTTTTCCACCCTTTCATTCAGTCTCTTTTTCGATACTGGCGAATTGTCCAAATCAGCTCACTCCCAACTCGTTTCGCCACCTTATTGGGTTCATACAATGCTACAAGTTGTCGAATCTCAAGATGACCCTTACTGGGTAGGAGTTGCTTTTATTCTTTGTCGTTGCCTTAATGGGCTTCCCCTTTTCAGTTTGGTGCATCGTGACAATCGATAGAGTTTTACCACCATCACTTGGCGCATCCCTCAATTAGGTGATTGGAACCATAGGTTTTTCTTTATGGATCCTAGAGACAAGTTGACTTCTTCATGGGAGGTACCAATTCAATGAGGATTAGGCTATGTGGTACCAAACCTTGAGACTGTCGTGCATGAACTGCTTTCCTAATGAATACAGGCATATGCACCAGTACGTATGATGTATGTGCCTAGCTGGAGGAATCAGAGGTCCTGACGATGGCAGGTTTGCAAGAGGGTCATGAGATCTTGGAGTTCCCCCCTTAGCCTTTGCATATTAATCCCTTATTTTGTAAGACTTACGCTCCACACCTCCATTCACATTCATTTTTCTTCACTATTCTAACATATATATTTTCTACGTAGGATCGTAGATGGACACTCATGTCATACATCCCTTTGCTCGAGTTTATTTAACTCCTATGACCCACGAAGACTTCGATACGGAGGATATGAGTACTTTTCCCCCTCTGGATTTTGGACCCGTTCCAAGGCTGAATCTATTGGTGCACTCGGTGGTTGCAGACAATGGTATTTAAGGCGATAGGGGCTCCTTTTACTGGTGGATCGGGTTTGGTACCCCCTGGTGTTCCACAACCAACCTCATCCTCTCAGGACTATGATGCGTATTTTATATGTGTTATGAATTAACCTCAATACACACTATATCACAATAAAATAGAAAGTAAGGTTACTGACCAAGTATCGATCCCGCATAGAGTAGATATTTGTAACTTCAGCAATTATATTGTTGCACACTCAATGATTGAGTCAATAAATGAAGGCAAACAACTATTTACTAACTAACACTAAAAATCTAAACTAGAATGCTTGAAATAAGATTAACTAAAGAGAATGCTTGAAATAAGATTAACTAAAGATTACAATTGTTAAGATTCGTGAATGAACTAAAACTAAAATAACTAGCTAAAATTGATTTATTGCTATCTGATAAATGAATTTCATTAATCTCGGATGAATGTATTTTATAGACAAAATACTAATGAATCCTATGTAAGACTCTATCTATTGATGATTGTTTTGTTTCCAAGTTGATGTAGCAAATTAGCCACCTTTCGATGTACTAAAGAACCCTCTAATCCCTAATGATGCCAGGCCCTTAAACACTTTCCCTTCACCAAAAGTTCACCATGTCATAGGATCCATACAGTGTTTTAGAACTGAATTAAATTTACCAACTATGATTTAGATTCCACGAACACGCTAATGTCGAATGTCTAAATATTTATCTGCCTTATCTACTATGCTAATATTGCGCTAACAAACTCCTATGCATAGTTCAACACAATACAAGGTTGTTCAACGTCACTACTCTGTCTTATAGGAATGCGTGCATCCAAACAAACCAAGTAACATAAGCAACAAATAATATCCAACAAAACCAAATCATCAATACACATAATCAAAACATAGGTTCAAGGTGCATCCATATGCGATTAATTACATCCTCCCTCTGATACTGAGAGGATTAGCTACTTATAGTCATATTCAAATCACAACAATTCATCATAGATCATTCAAATGAGGAAAATAAAAGAGTAAACTTCTGATTTCCCGCTGCTTTCCTCTACTCTGAATGTTGACTCATGTTTTTCACCTTTCTCCTTCAACTATGATTGTAGTTCTACAAACGGTAGAATTTATGCTATTTCTCTAACCATAAAATGCTTTCTAACTCTTATTAGTGGTGTTTTGTGCTTTGAAAACCGGTGCCCTAGCTGTTGAACGCATCCTTCTTTTATAGTTTTTCTTCGCTCTGGGCTTCGTTTTAAGGTTTCTGACATCGACCCAATTTTCGCCTTGATCGTGTGTCTGGCGCGCGATGCGCCACTGATTGCGTTCCGCTCTATCTCTTAAGCTTTCTTGCGCAATCATGTCCTGGTTGCCCTGCGTTCTGTTTTTTGGCCCTTATAGTAGCGTGGTTGGTAGCACCGTAGCTCTTCTCACATTTGTCACCAAAAAGTTCTGAAGTCCTCCAAATAAGCATCGTTATACTCCGACTCGACTCAAACTATACAAAATAACGAAATAATACTAAAACTGGTGAAATTGCCACAAGGATTGAACAAAAGCCTAAGAAACCAGGTAATTAAATCACTATAACAATTCCCTTATCAAATACCCTCAAACTTAGACCTTTGCTCGTCCCGAGCAAGACTCTAAACAAAACATACACATTCTGATAATAACAACATGCTCAAGTCAGGATATCGGCTCAGAATGCCACCTATGTTTGGAAATTGAAATAATAAGAATCATGGATGTCAAGTCATTGCACGCCAATGTTAATCAAGTTATCATCACAAATATTTCATCGTGCAAAGTGGTGTGCTCTTGTATTATAAGTATAGAATACAAAACTTCACTATAAAAGTCATAAGATCAAGCAATTTCACCTATAGTTACTCCTCCCTTGCTTTTTAATTTTCTCACTATTCTTAATGCATTCAAATTTATTATGTTGAAAATCTACAGGACTTTGTTAGCTTCTAAAGATAGGCTGTTGCTGACTGTACCCTTCTTTTTATAGTCATTCTTCGCTCTCGGCTTCATTTTAGGGTTTCTGACATTAACCCAATTTTTGCCTTGATTGTACGCCTGAGCGAGATGCGCCAATGATTGCGCGTCACTCTGTCTCTTCAGCTTTCTTATGCGATCATGCTCCTGATCGCCCTGCATTCTGTTTTCTGATCCCTTTAGTGGTGTGGTTGGTAGTGCTTTAGCTCTACTCCCATTTGTCACAAAAAAAGTACTGAAGTCCTCCAAATAAGCATCGTTTTGCTCCGACTCGACTCAAAATACAAAAATAATGAAACAATACTAAAACTAGTGGAATTGCCACAAGGATTGTACAAAAGCCTAAGAAATCAGGTACTTAAATCACTATAATAATTCCCTTATAAGACATGCTAGTTTCTTCCCTTGTCCCTATATCGGGTCGTGATTCGCTTACTCCTCCGGTGATGGAGGATGTTACTTTTAGGAAGAATCTGGATCATCTAAATCCTCTTGCCATCGTGAACATGGTTGAAGAAAGTTTGGTAACTCATACTCGTATGATTCCCCGTCATGAGGGCGAAGGTCCAAGTCGTGTCCCCTCAACTTCTCCTAGCTACGGCTCATATGCTTCTCCTACTGGCACTCTTGATGTGAACTTCTACCGCAACTTCCTGAGCGGTCCATTCAATAAAATGGACTGTGAGCTCTTGATAAATTTTCTCACTGTCATCCTTTCAAGACTTGGCATGTAAGGAACTCGGTGAGGCATGTTTGGTGGCTATAGTTTGTTTAGTATTGTATTTTCCAATGGGGTGTTAACTTATATGCCTCCTTATTTTCTTGATTCTAGTTGTTCATGCTCTTTGATGCCATCGGGTCTAGGAGGGGCCAAATATCTTTTGATGCGAAGCTCAGTTCTGCCATTGGGATGACTTAGAGATAGATCTTATAGATGGCCAGAAGAAGATTGCTCACCTTGAGGCAAATATGGAGGCCACACATGGTATACATGAGGGGTTATTGAAGGATGGACATGAAAAGTCATGGGACTTAGAGCGTCGACTCGTTTGAGAGGAAGCTAGGGTGATGAGACTAGAGGAGAAGATTGATAACTTATATGGCCAAGTTAAGACATCGAATGAGTTGATTTCTCTTTTGTCTGAAGACAGAGATGCTGCCATACGCAGAGTAGCTGAGATGGCTAAGGAGCACAATGTAGCTTTAGTTATGGCTCGTGTACAAGCCATGATGGACTTGGAAAACCCATCGCAATTCAGGAATATGGTCCGCATTGGATATAGGATGGGCCAAGAGGCTGTCAGGTCCCTTCCTAGGTTTTCTAGCAATTTAACTCTTCCCACTTTGGATATCCGTCGTGCCACCCTTGAAATTTTACGTTCTGCTCATCCCGTTGGGCCTACTCGTGCCTCCGATGGCTCCCTTGCTCATTCAGTCATTATGATTGACCCAATGGACCTGTCCTGAGCAGCGCCATGCATATTTAGGATATCTCGTGTTGCAAGCAACTGTCGTACAAACAAGCAAGACAATTAATAAAAGCTAGAAATCATACCTGGGAGGAGTTGGGAGAACCATGCTTGTGCTCGTCATGTTAGCGTCATCCGAAACACTCAGCATAGAACAAAATTATGAACAAATACTAAGTCTATGTTGGCCATATACTGATGTATGTGGTCTTGGGGATCCCTCCCATCTTTGTCGCCTGAGTATAGGGGCAGGTTACTCGGCCGCATGCCTATCGGGACCAAGGCTTATGCAATTTCTGGAATGAAAGGAGAACTATGATATATATGTTCTCCTCCGAGGCTAATGGTCCTCTTCATGTCTTGTATTTATTTTCTCAAGCTACCTATCATGTTCCAGAGTTCGTTATCACCGGTTGCTGGATATGGTAGATTTGGTCCCCTTCCAGGGTAAAAAAAACCCTTCCTCTGGCCTCATACATTCTCCTATCTCCTTAATTCCCATTCCCATATTCTCTTCCTACTTCTCTCTGGATCGGAGTGCGTTACTGGGGAGTTTGATAGGAGATTTGCGTCGTTTGAGATCCTTGCTCCTCTGAGTGGTATCTTCCCCGATATGGCAATATCGGCTGGGGCTCCATAGATCTTTCTATTGCTTGTTCAACTCTCCCAATAAAGGTAATAAAGTCTCCATTCTTCGCTTATGGTGGTAGCGGGGATGTCACATATCCTTCCGTTTCCTGATGACTTTTTGTTTCCTGACTGGGCAAATCTTCCACCAGGTTGATCTTTCCACAAATCCTTAGCTACTTTTTCTTACCTTCCTCTCTTGGAAATACTCAAAGGTAGTTTCTATGTCGTTCTCACAGACAACACCCTTTTGTTAACACTCAATTTATATTGCTTGTATAATTGAGTAATTAACGAGTATTTTTTGAAACGCCCTACTCAAATTCTAGATACTTGTAATTTAACCAGCAAAAACGAGGGTAGATTGTAAACATAGAGATTTTTTAGTAAGTTGTTACATTTTATTCAACTTGTCCCCTAATAAAGAATGAGGTATTCTCCCAATTTGTAGGAGAAGTATTGATACATGTGTCATTATGCATGCCTTGATATAATGGTAGGTGTTTATACATGTTTCATAGGTTGACTAGCTTGCTCTATTTACGGACAAGTGGATTCTAGTATAATATGCATGTGTCCTGCTATAACATTTTATCACATGGTCTTTTCCTTGCACCCATCGTGCCATATAATCCTTCTATAATGATGTTGGCTTTGGTATCGTAGAGCCATTTAAGTCTCCTTGATATATAAGCCATCGTAATGCCTTTTATTGCATCGGGAATGTATCACTGTGAGACCTGCTATGGCCTATAGGTTTCCAGATGTATGGTATGTATGTTAGTGTGGATCCTCGTATGGCATCGTGTAATCATCTAAGACTCGTAGTGCCTTGTAAGGGATCTTTGTACCTGTGAGACCTAATTGTGATACCGTGAGTCCTGTGAAGCATCAAAGAATCCGTTAGTGGTACCGCAGAATCATTTAAGATTCACGATACCTGGTTTGATATCGTTGATCTTGTAAGGAACAATAGGCCCAGTATAAGGCAGTTGTTATCCTCGAGGGACATCACAATGTGGAATCTATCGTGGTCCGATGGTTGAATTACGAGGGATTAACTTGAATGCAAATTGATTCTTTGTTATTGTATTTGCTGCATGTAGTTTAATTATTATTCCAAGTGAAAATATTGAGAATTTGCTAGCTCCAATTTTAGGTTTAGAGTTACTGTTCTGATGGGATCCGGTGCATTAGTGCTGGTATGATTGCACCCAGGTTTAGAGTTACTGTGGTCATATTAATCGCGACCACAATTTCCTTGACGTGATGGCTGAAAATTGTCTGGATCAGATTGAGCTTAGTTTGTTTATGAACATATTTACTAAAAATGTATCCACGTTTGTTACGGGTTTAGCTTTGATCAATTAGCTATTTTTGTGACTATATCTTTTACTTATTTTTATTCCCAGGACCCAATTGTTTCGTAACTTGAATTCTTATACAATATGATCTATTTGTTTGACACTGGCAGATATCATTTTCTTTCCTTGAAGACATGCAAACATATGTAAAATCCAACAAATTTTCAGTTGGCATTCCGAGGATCTATTCCAAGTGGATGAAAAAAAATGAAGTTAAAAAATGAGCCACCATCTACTCCGTTTGAGCAACATTTGACTCCTCGTGGTGGTACTGACAGCTAATATTTTAGAGTGGTTACTTAAATCTTGTCATTAAACTACCACACTTGTCTAAAAAGCCTAATACGAGGCCAAAAAACGTATATAGCTTGTGGAGTGGGAAAAGAGCTAGGATGCGAAGATTCAGTCATCAAAGCTCCATTTGTAATGTTTCTGATGCGGTAAATGCTCTGGCCAAAATTTCAGTAGTCTTTACCGCATCGAACATATCGCAATGGAGCTTTGTGACCGAATCTCCGCTTCCAAGCTTTCCTGCCACTACATAGTGTTGGGTGTTTCGGTATATATTAGGAATAATAAAAATATTTGGGGCTAGATATATTATATTATATTATTTTGAGGAGAGGATTGCAATATTACACATGCAATATATATCTGACGGCTTCACTTCTCACCTTGAACTCCAAGAACTTGGGAAACGCTTCTGATTTCTGATTCAAAATATATATCCCCATCATTCTTGTATAATCATTGACAAACAGAAGGAAGTACCTGTTGTCGTTTAGTGATGGTGTCTGAGTTGGTCCAAAAACATCGGCGTGGACTAATTCCAAAGGAGCTTTGGTTCTGTATAAAACTTTTGGAAATGGCAGCGATGCATTTTTCCATAAATGCATCCTTCACGCGGCTTGTCTCTGTCTGGAATGTGTGGAGGGCCAAGAACCATATTTTTCTTTTTCAACATAATTAAGTCTTTATAGTTTAGATGTCCGTACCTCAAATGCCATATCATGTGATCATCGGTTGTGCTTTGAAGTACCATCTTCTCCGTCATTGACAAGGTTAGTGGAAACACTTTGTTCGCAGTCATTTTTATTTTTAACACAACAAGGCTTTTCTTTTTATCAATAATAACACAGTGGTCATTATTGAACTCCACTTTATAATTTTTTTGTAGTAATTGGCCGAGTAAATTTTGGGTCAAACCTGGGACATAGAAGACATCTTTGATGAAGTTCGTCTCATCCTTCCTTGTCTTTACTGCAACCGTGCCTTTCCCTATAATTTTGTGTTCTTTGCCATCACCGAGACTTACTTCTGATCAATATGAGTCGTCCAGCTCCACAAATATATTTTTATTTCCGGACATGTGATTGCTGCAGCCACTATCAACATACCAAGTACTTTCAATTTTTTGTTGTGAATTGAAACATAAATAGAGTACCTGGTTGTTGTTGGGCTCTTCGGTAAAGTTGGATTCTTTCGTGTTATCGTCGTCTTTATGCCAGCAATCTCTGTCGGAATGGTTTGGAAATTTACACCTTTTGCACTTGAATTGGCAATCCTTCGTGGCAAGATAATTTCTTCTGCATATTCTACAACTTGGCTCATAATTTGAATTTTGATTATCACATCCTTTGTATGGATCGCGTCGCTAGAAATTTTGGTTTCTGCCGCGGCCTCGTCCTCTGCCTCGACCCCCTCTTGATGTTGAGGCATTTCTTCTTTCCTGGTGGCTATCATCATTTTTTCTATCGCCTGTAGTGGCTTTGACTTGAAAAGCTTGTTCCAAGTTTTGATTCGCACACCGACTCATTCTTTTTTCATGAGCCTCTAATGACCCCATGAGTTCATCTAAAGACAATTTTGATAAATCTTTAGATTCCTCTATGGCTGCAACTACGTGCTCAAATTTTGCTGGCAAGCTCCGTAGCACCTTTTCGATAATTTTATTGTCTTGAATGTTATCTCCATATGCACGTATTTGGTTCACGATTATCATGATGCGTGAAAAAAATTATTGAATATTTTCATTTTCTTTCATGAAAGTGTTATCAAACTCATGTCATAAATTTTACAATTTAGTGGAGATAACTTTATCGTAGCCACCAAATTGTTTACGTAAAACATCCCATGCATCTTTTGATGTTTTAACACCCCTTATGCATGGGAGTATGGACCGACTTACCCTCTGGTGCATAAAGGACAAGGCTCTAGCATCTTTGGTCTTGTTCTCCTTATGCTCCTTCTTTGTTGCTGCCGTCAACGTCGCTTCTTCCTCCGGCGTATACTTGTCGTAACCTTGATAACAATATCCCATAGCTCATAGGACTGGAATAACGTCTACATTAGGACGTTCCATAATTAATAATTTTGTTCAACAAAGATAGGCACTCCTTGTTGGGAATAGGCGAAGGCGATCAACAAAGATGGGCACTCCTTGTTGGGAATAGGCGAAGGCGAGCTCGTTGGAAGGTATTGAATTCATTTGTTTATTTTACGGAAGATATCGAGTCAGGAGTGGCTCTGATACCACAATATGTTGGGTGTTAGGGATAAATTTAGGAAGATATAAAGAGCTTCGGGACTAAATTACAATATGGAGGGCTAATTTGAATTCAATATATTACACGGCTGAAGTTTCTTTTTGACTTGATTACAACTTATCCATAATTCCATATTTATAAGATCATTAGACCGCCTCAATTATTAGTCTTATACATTATTATATTAAATATCTTTCAATCATCCTTAATTGTTTATTTCAGCTAGTAGTTGTATTTTCTAATCAATTTATTGCGTGACTTGTTGCCCAAGTAAGGACTCTCTTACTCTTGAGAAGGCTCCAGAATTCTTGAGAGCTTGGTGCTATTGTTGTAAATTAATATTTTAACACATAAGCTATGTTAGTTTTTGGCCCCATATCAAGCTTCATAGACTTGTTTGGTAGTTTAGTGGCAAGATTTAAGATCCAATGCGAAGATGCATGTACTTTGTCATGTGTAAGCAACTGATATATTCAGCAATGAGGTAAATGCCGTAGAAACTACATGGAAATTGTCTACCAATAATTGGGATTGAGCACGTAGAAATACATGGAAATCGTTGACAACATCTAAAGTTTTTAATACGTCTTTTCCAACATCCGAGAAGCTTTTTGTGAAGTGTGAAGATAGCTGAAAGAAGGTAACTTTAACTGACAATTTATTTCTTGTAGTTAAGGAAGCCGCGATTATAGTGACAGCCACTAGACTCATGATACATAGTAGACCCACGATGCCAACAAAGAAAACTGAGGAAATTATGTCTCCAGACTTTTGTTTGAAGTATTTCAGATTGTTTTTTCCTTTGAACTTTCAAGTACAAGCCCTGTTGGAAATAGGTCGCGGGATCGTCCATGTAGGTTGACCCGATCCATTGTATTTGAATTTGAATTCAAATATAGGGAGTAGTTTTCTTCCATTTTAAATAGAAGAAAATATCTAACTTTTCCCTCCTATCCACATAACTACCAAGAGTAGTTATCTCCAGATTTTTCTTGCTAGAGAAAACACACAAAATACAGAAAAAATAAATCAATTTTCGTACATAAATGTGAGCACCATTTTAGAAGATCATAAATGAGTATTTTGAACATATTTTACCATGAAAGAGGGTTCTTGGGTTGTGGCAATTGATTCCCTTCCATTTGTGATCGGAATCTGACCTTTATCGAGCATGAAAAGCGGATCAAAATATCATGGAATCAAGCGGGTTAAAGATCAAATTCATGGAGCACCATGAAACCCGTTTTATACGGGTTAAAGGTTAGTAAATTTTCTTCAAGCCCTAATATCAAACTTAGATCAGGTCCTTGGCTCACCAAGTTAATTATTTAAGACCTTTTTCTGGTTAAAAATATCAGATATCCATGGAGTGCTTCTGATGACATGAATGGTAACGTTTTCACGAATATAATATTATCGCCAAAATAGCTGAAGAATCTACCATGAAGGTTTCTCATTTAATCTCACTCTATATACTCGAGTACTTCATGATTATACGTAGCACGTTATGCCAAAAGAAATTCTCAAGAATCAGGGACGGAGGTGTGTAAGTATGGGCTGGGGGGAAACTATTTAGAAATTTTAAAGTTGAAAAAATATTTAGAAAACTACATATATTATGTTTAATTAGAAATTAACCTAAGTGTTATTTTAATAAGTTAAAATCTTCTTTTGTTGTAACGACATTAGCAAAGAAAGAATCTTATTTCTCTCTTATTTCTTGCAAAAACCTATATGATGTTAAAATATTAGCCAAAAATTTTTTCAGGTGTTAAGAAATTAGCAAAAAAGCTCTTTGAGCATGAAAAAATTAGCATAAACCTATTTTGATGTTAAAAAGTTAACGAAAACCCTTATTTGATGTTAAAAAGTAGCCAAAAATATCTATTTGATATTAAAAAAATCGCGAAAAAATCTCTTTGATGTTAAGAAATTAGCAAGAAAATTTCTTTTGATATTAAAAAATTAGTGAAAAGCTCTTTCGAAGTTAAAATTAGCAAAATAAAACCCCTTTGATGTTAAGAGCTCGAAAAAAGACCTTCGAGCCTTTATTCTCGTGGTTTTCTCTTTATTTCTTGTCTATTGTTTTTTACAAAAAAAAAAATTAGCTCCCCCTAATTACGAATTTAGGATACACCACTAATGAGAATGTAGTGTTGTCCTTTAGGATTTAAAATCATTCCTTCAATTTCTGTATGGTGTTATGACAATCTTGGCGTTGATTTTGCTTTCTAGGAATATAAGGGGCTTTGAGGGTTTAGGGTTTTTTGTTGCTTTGTATGGTGTTATGTGAACCTTTTTGTTGTTTTTTGAAGGCATATCTGTTTTTGGACTTTATGGTCATGTTTTTTTTATATTTATTTATCAGCATGAAATATTTTATTAAAGGTGTTAACCGTGAAAAACAAATATGAGATCAAGAAGAATATTAGTCCTAAATATAGGAATTAATATATGGACAATACCATTGTCACGAGTACTTCCGATGAGATGTACCCACTCCCAATGAGGAGGCCCCTCAGATGTTACCACACCCCTCGGTCAATAACCCAAAGCGGTGCGAAGGAACATCCGAGGAGATACCTAAGCGTCCCTTGGAAAGTCAACGATGAATCAAAAAGAGGTATCAACACGGTATCGGAAAAAGAGTAAACCCCGATGGATCCGCGCGACTCCGATATCCATCAATGCGCCAAGAGGGACCACAACGGACCCCGAGTCCCCTAATCTTGTGAGAATACTTCCTTGCTGAACACTCCTCGACATAAATTGCCCTTGGAATATCACTCTGAAGACCAAATCTAAGAACAAAACCAAATCTGAATACAATAGCTACTGGAAGACTCTCCACGAGGGTGGATTTGGACAAGAAAATATCACTTCACGAAGGCCAAACAAAGTCCTCAGAGACCAAGTCAAGCTCTCGGAGACCAAGTCAAGCTCTCAGAGACCAAGTCAAGCCCTCGGAGACCAAGTCATATCTCCCGAAGACCAAGTCAAACCCCTCGGAGACCATGCCAAACCCTCGGAGTCCAAGTCAAAGGCGGAAACACCCCCGGGAGAACATATACAGAAGCCCCTACACCAGAATAAACCTTTACCGAAGCAACAACACCACCCAAAGAAGGTCCCAATTGGTCCATCAAATCGTCACCAAATATAGGGCCCCTCGGAAAAATAGCATCCCGAAGAACAACCCTTCGGAGCTCCCCGGAGCCATCGGAAGAAGTAAAGATCAGCTTAGTCAGCATCTAGTAGATTAAAGATATACCTTATCTTATCTTTTTACACTTTTACGCATATTACGACACCTGTACTCTACTAAAACACATGATATCGACACCTGTCCCTAACAAACTCTATATAAATGGGAGGTGATCGATTGAAGACAAATAACTTCGAACACACACATACAATCATATACATAGAAAATCAAGGAGTAAAGTTCAGTGAATAAAGGAAGGAATATTTCCGCATCTCTTATTTTCCGTTATAAAACCATCGCTTTTGAATTACGGGCAAGGCGTTCCAACCCAAAAATAAACTCGTTAAATAGGAAATAATATCAAACCTGTTAACAAAATGGCGCCGTCTGTGGGAATGCCATAGAATCTGTCCTCGAGAAACTTCAACAAGCGTTGGATCGGATGGATGATTTGTTCGAAAGCGAGAGTCTTCAAGCTCACCACATAGACTCGGAAGAAAACCTGTCGAACTCCAAATCAGGTACAAGAGATTTTATTAATATTCTCCGCTCTGTTTATGAAAGACTTGTAGATGCTACAACCATACGAGCACAACAAAGAGGGGAAAACTTCAGGAACTGGCCCTCTGTCTCTCCCAGATATAGAAATTTCCCTTCGGAAGAAGACGCACCCCATGCGGGATGGAGCCCTACTCCCATCTCCTGGCGCCACGAACCCCTGCAAGAATCACAAAGGTATGTTAATTATGAGAGACCCCCGAGGAGGGGCCAAGGGGGAGAGATTTCCCGCCCCTCGGAATATCGTGGAGATAGTGATCATACCTTATGGGGAAGCTGATGGAAAGGATCCACAAGACCATATCCATCAATATTTGGTCAGAATGGATATATCCTCCACCCCGGATCATGTCTTATACCACATGTTTCCTGTCACCCTCGGAGGACGAGCTCAGGCTTGGTTGACTCACCTTCCTCCTAGCTCCATCACAAGTTTTGACCAACTAGCTCACTTGTTTGTACGACAATTTTCTTGCAATCGACGGTATCCCAAATCCACCGCTCATCTTTTCACGGTTAAACAACAGAAATGATGAACCCGTACGAGGGTATATAAAGTGCTTCACGGACGAGGCGTTAGATGTCCCTAACGTCAGCCCAACCATCTTAGCAGACATATTAACGCAAGGGCTTCGAACAGGAGATTTTTTCCGATCTCATGGGAAATGGTGTCACGACCATGAATGAACTCATGCAAAAGGCAGAAGTCTACATCTTGATGGAGGAAGCGGAAGGTACGAAAAAGCACATGGAACATGATGACGACGAGCACCTGGAGCGTGCCGAAAGAGAGGCCAAAGCTAAGGAGAAGGGTAAGGAAGGAAAACCCACCCATCACAAAGACGAGGGTGGTGTGGTCAAAAAATTCCTTCGACCCGTACCGTTACCCCCGATGACTATTGCTCTCCCTAAAGTACTTAACGTAATGAGAGGTAACAATGAGTTACATTGGCCACGACCGACCAAATTTCCCGATAGAGAAAAGGATACGAGTAAGTATTATAAATATCATAAAACCTATGGGCACACCACCGAGGAATGCACTACCCTACGTAGGGAAGTGCTCCGCCTCTTGGAAGCAAGGTATTTGAAGAATTATCTTAAAGAAAGTAATCCCGAAGAGCCCAAGACAAATGTATGGAAATGGTCACGAAGAGAACGAGAAGAAGAAGAAGAAGCAACTCCCAGTCGCCGGTCACGAGAAAGGACTAGGGAATGCCGACGGTCACGGGAAAGGACCACAAAACGCTGGCGACCCCGAGAGTGGACCAAAGATCGTCAGCGGAACTCACGAGAAAGGACAACGGGACATCGAACTTTACCTCCTCCCCCGGACTCGTACGAAGATAACTCCTCATCAGGACGAACGATCAATATGATCGCGGGAGCAGATATCTCACTAGAGCCTCAAGGTAAGAAGAAGAAATACCTAAAAGAAGCCAGGTGGACAGAACAAGGGCCCCCCATACGTTCTATTCAGGGAACCAAGCTACCTAGCATTACTTTTGGGTTCGAGGATTTGAAAGGTATAATTTACCCCCACGAGGACCCCTTAGTAATTACGGTCGTTATCCACAGATTTGCAATCCAGCGGATCCTCATCGACACGGGTAGCTCTGTAGATGTCCTATTCCTTCCTACCTACTTGGGTATGGGATTAAAGAAAGAACAACTAGAAGTATCGGAGGTTCCCTTAGTAGGTTTCTCAGGAGAAGCTTGCCGTACCCTCGGAACGGTGGTCCTTCCGATGTCATGGGGAGAGGGAGCCCTTCCAAGAACGGAACCCACCAAATTTTGGGTGGTGGAGGCCTCGTCACGAACGTACAATGCTATATGCGGAAGGCCATCCATTCGAGCCTTCGAAGCAATCCCTTCTACCCTGCATCTCAAGGTCAAATTCCCCACCCCCTCAGGTATCGGAGAAGTTCGAGGAAGTCAATACAAGGCTAGAGAATGTCGCATGAATGCTATTCCCTCGGAAGAGGACGAATTCTCCCTCGAAAACAACAAGAAGCGCAAAGTAGAAAAAGTTTGGGTTCAACCCGTAGAAGAGTTAAAGATAGAGGAATTAGTGAAAGGACACCCCGAGAAGGTGATTAAGATGCGCACTAACATGGAACCCGCAGTAGAAGCCCAACTGACTTATGTTCTTCAACAATTCCATCACCTCTTCGCATGGGAAGGAGGACCGCCCGGGGGAATCAGCGACAAGGTATGTCAGCATTTTCTTAATGTGAAACCAGGGGTCAAACCTATCCAGCAAAAAAAAGAGAAAGATGGGACCCGAGCGTAATAAAATTATCCGCTCGGAGATACAACGACTCCTTAGCCTAAAGCAAATTCGGGAGGTCGTATACCCCGAATGGTTGGCTAATGTTGTATTAGTTCCCAAACACGGGGGAAGATGGCTGATGTGTGTGGATTTCACCAATCTCAACGAAGCTTGCCCAAAAGATTGTTATCCTTTGCCCAGTATAGATCAACTAGTCGACTCCACTGCTGGATGCGCTTTGTTATCAACCCTAGACGGAGACTAGGGATACAACCAAATCCCGATGGTGGTAGCTGACCAGGACAAAACTAGCTTCATTACTGATGCAGGTACATTCTGTTACTTAGTAATGCCCTTCGGACTCAAAAATGCTAGTGCAACTTACCAAAGACGGGTAAGTCTCATGTTCGCTGGACTTATCAAAAAGTCGGTAGAAGTCTACGTGGACGATACGGTGGTTAAGAGTAATACTGCTGAAGAGCATCCCGAAGACCTGCAGAAGGCATTAGTCATCATGGATAATTTTGGAATGAAAGTAAACCCTAGAAAATGCTCATTTGGCATCCGAGGAGGGAAGTTCTTAAGGTTCATGGTTACGGAGAAGGGAATAGAAGTAAATCCCGAGAAGGCAGAGGCCATCGTGGGACTACCCACCCCGAAGACGGTCAAAGATGTTCAAAAGTTAATAGGTAGAATGGCCTCCTTGAGCCGATTCGTTTCTAAATCGGTAGAGAAAGGACTCCCCTTTTTCAAGATACTTCGAAATGTTAAGGAATTCCAATGGACTCCCCAATGCGAAGAGGCCCTCGGAGAACTGAAAAGATATATGTTGAAACCCTCTTTGCTGGTAAAACCTTTACCTCAAGAAGAACTCTTCCTCTATCTATCTATAGGAGAAGAGGCCATCAGTGCTGTATTAGTCAAAAAGCAGGACAGAGAGCATCATCCGGTGTACTATGTCAGCAAAACTCTCCTCGGAGCAGAAACCAGGTATACCCTGACTGAAAAACTTGTCTTAACTTTGGTTACTACGGCACGTAAGCTACGCCCCTATTTCCTCTCCCACCCAATTATTGTGTTAACAAAACACCCTCTACGGGCGATTCTTAATAAACCCGAGTCATCGGGAAGATTGATAAAATGGGCGGTATAACTCACCGAGTATGTTATTTCCTACGCCCCGAGACCCTCCATCAAAGTGCAAGTCTTGGCGGACTTTGTAATGGAACTAACAGGTATCGGGTCTGAGGAAAAAGAGCCCTTATGGCACGCCTATGTAGATGGATCCTCCGTAAGCAGACGCGGGGGAGCGGGAATAGTATTTGTAAACTAAGACATGGAAGAGGAGAGGCTCCACTTCGCGGTCAGAATCGATTACCCTCTTCCAACAATGAAGCCGAGTATGAAGCCCTTCTCATTGGGATGAGGCTAGCAAAAGAAGGTGGAATAAGAAGGATACTCCTCCACAATGACACGCAGTTGATTGTTCAGCAAGCCAATGGCTCGTACGGGGCCAAAGAAGAAAGTATGCAGGATTACCTCCGTGTGGTCTCTCAAAGACAAGGATGGTTCGATGAGTGTAGAATCATCTAGATTCCACGAGGAGAAAGCCATGAGGCGGACGCCTTATCTAAAATGGCTAGTCAAATGGCTGTCGTCCGTACCCGAAGGATCACTCTATTACACATCAACAAGTCCGAGAAAACCGAAAGTAAAGACGTGAATGCTACCATGGATCCTTCCTCCAGTTGGGTGATGCCAATCAAAGCCTACTTACAAGATCCCGAAGGATACTCCACGGACAAGACAGTACAACGGATAATGTCTAAGAAAACTATTTGATACTTCCTCAAAGATGGAGTACTATTCCGAATGACCTACTCTTGCCCCCACACCCGATGCTTAAATGAAGAAGAAGCTCAACTAGCTCTAGCGGAAACTCACGAGGGGACATGCAAAAGCCATACCAGCGGCGAAAGCATGGTCGGACGCCTGATTCGGCAAGGCTATTACTGGCCCACGATGGCAAAATATAGCAAAACTCATGCCGAAAGGTGTAAACCGTCCCAAGCTTACGCCCCTCGGGTCCATCAGCCCGCAGCCCCGTGGGAACCCCATCTGACCCCTTGCCCTTTCTCCAAGTGGGGCATAGACATAGTGGGCCCACTTATTCCTGATGCCGGTCAAAAGAAAGTCCTACTCGTAGCACTTGACTACTTCACTAAATGGGTAGAGGCGGAACCCCTAACCCGAATCACCGCGGGTGCCGTCATCAACTTCCTATGAAGGAGCATTATATGTCGCTTTGGCATCCCTCGGAACCTAGTAAGTGATAATGACCTACAATTCACGAACCAAGAGTTAGTAAAATGGTGTGACCACTGGGAAATCAAACACCGCTTTACCTCGGTAGGATATCCCTAAGCAAATGGACAAGTCGAAAGGACCAATCGAACTCTCCTGAAGAACATGAAGGCCCGACTCGATTGGCACAAGGACAAATGGGTTGAAGAAATACCTAGCATATTATGGGCTTATCGGACTACGCAAGGCACCGCTACGGGCGAAACCCCTTTCAGCCTAGCCTATAGTTGCGAAACAGTTCTGCCCTCGGAAGTCTCCATAGAAAGCTGGCGAGTCCGAGAATACGAGGAAGTAACCGATAGCTCCAACTTAGCCTTAGCCCTTGATCTACTCGAAGAGAAGAGGACCCGAGTAGCCATCCGGATGGAAGAATACAAAACTCGAATGTCACGATACTACAATGCTAAGGTAAAACCTAGAACCTTTCAAGTTGGAGATTTAGTGATGAAACTGGTTGGAGCTTCCTAGAACGTAGGCAAGCTCGATCCACGATGGGAAGGACCCTACAAGATAGCGGGGATTGTGGGACCCGTAACCTATCTTCTTGCCAATTCCGAAGGCGCAGTGCTCCATAATACTTGGAATTTGATCAATCTTAGGAAATACTATGCTTAATGTAATGCCACAATTGTACATAAATAAAAAGTTGTTTCCATATATAGAAGGCTCCGATACAAAAATCAAAAGAAAAAGAGGAGGGAAAGGTTGAAAAACAAACAGATGACTATACAAGAATGTCATCACAACAACCTAACTCCGAGGAGCCATCTAATGCAAACAACTAATACAAAACATTTAGTACTAATAGCAAATCCTCATCCCCAAAGGGATATTGGATCATATCCGATACAAAGAGATCAACATTATCCCCGCCTACACTAAACATCCTCGATTGGACGCTTTCCTTCCCGAACAAGGCGACGATGTTGCTCCCCGGATAGAGAAATCGGATCATCAATCGGAGCTACCGAATCCTCGAGCGCCGAAGGAGAATTCTCTGCAAAGACCCTACGGATGTCAAGTTCTAGAATGACCAAGCCTGAAGGAAACCCTGGCAAAGCCTGAACTGCATCTCGGCACAATCGATAGCCTATATGGACCAAATGACGCATCTCACCCTGAAGGGATTCACGAGGGCTAGATGGACCCACCACTTCCAATACTGCCTGAATCTGGGCCATCACCAGTGCCCCCTCGCGGGTACGAGTGGTCTCCAACAACCGTTGATTAGCCACATCTCTCTCCCTCGTGACACCCATCAACCGCTCGTTGGAAAATCGTATCTGGTCCTTCAAGGCGTCCATCCTCTTATCTAAACCCAGGACCCGAGCCTTTTCAAGCACCACCTGGCGCTCCAACTGCCAAGATTTATTCCTTTCAAATTGCAATATTTCTGCAGGAACATCTCTAGCGGTACTCCCTTTCAACAGTCAGTTGAGCTATCTCCTCATGAGCCTCAAACAAACACTTCTCCAGCTCATCCCGACGGCGATAGACTAAATCGAGATCAAAAGATGAATATCCTCGGGATCCGATGGCATTCAGAACCATGTAAATCTATACGACGACAAATCGTTACCGCAAAGATGGTAAAAGAGTTAGTATTAAATAGAACGTATAAAAACTACTATACCTCGCACAAATATTTGCAGGCTAAATCCTGAAGGCTTGATAGAGGGAGGATCTTCATCAGCTCACAATCCGGTGCATTCAAAAGTCCACTCAAAAAGTTCCGGCAAAAATCTGTAACTGAAGAGGACATAGGCACGGAACCACCTTCTCTGAAGGGTGGCACCCCCGCGAGAAGAAGATTTCCCGTGGCCGAGCAACACGGTCCGGTCCCTCCTCTAAAGGTAGTGATCCGCCCGGAACAGAAGGAGAGAGGTCCTCATCTACCATGTTAATAACACCAACCTCTACCGAAGGAGAAGGGCGTAATACCCGCCGAGGAATCGGAAAATCCACTCGGGAAAGAGTGGAGATCGGATCTTTCCCAGCACCAGGAGCTCGAATGTTAACTGGTGGGGCTGCGATAGGCAAATCCCTCTGATTCTCTCTCCCCGAGGAAGGACTTGTCACCTCTTCAAAACCCTGTTGATCAGAATAACTCTCTTCCGGCAAAATATAATCATCGTATGATGTTTGTGTCAAAAAAGCCTTGTCAAAAGGTTCAATTGCAAATGCGGCCATCTCCGAACCTATCACAAAGAAGAACATATTATGGGCCCGAAGAGGAAAAAAGCACTATGAACGACAAAGACCTGAAGAAGAACTTACGAAAAATGAAATTATGGCAAAGCGGCTGGATAGGGAGACTGAATGTCTCTACCCTTTCTTGAAGCCGCACCAAGATCAGGGATTCAGGAAATTCCAACAAATCACTCACGTCATAAGTCCCCGAGAACAACCCAGAACGAGACAACATCTCCCCCTCATGCACCACAATCTCGGAGTTGGGGGTAACATATCCTAAACCCCATCGGAGAGGTACTCCCCACAAATTAGCCGATTGGCCCTTCGGACGAATAAAAAAGAACCTCCGCCTCCAATCCCCTCTACGAGAGCAAGGGTTGGATACACGAGTGAAGGCTCTAATGTTTTCCCGATAGACCAGGCTAAAGAAAGGAGGACCACCCAAACAGGGGCGCAAGGAGAAAATAGCCCCCACCCGATGTGGAGTCATAGGGAGATTTAAGAGTTCACAGCAAAGAATATACCCCACCAAGTGACGATAGGAGTTCGGCGTCAGCTGGCTGGGACATAACTGCCAATAACGAAAGAGAGTTTGAAGAAAAGGGTGAAAAAACACCCGTAGCCCATAACGTACCTGGTCACAATATACTATTAAGTAGCCCGATGGAGGATCGTAAGCCCTCTGATCATAGAACGGGACAAGTACATCGTACTTAGTATAATCCATATTATACTCAGCAAAGAGGGTCATAATGGATCCCTCGTGTTCATTGCTCGAGACAGTCTCGACATGTCCTCGCCCCATTAACTTCGAGGGACTCAAGGGAAGCGTCTCAAGAACCGAAGATTGGTCCACAAGGGTGTAAGATCCCCGACCCGCGAATACCTCTCGGATGAGATTCATCCTAAGAGAATTTGTATGAGAAGACCGTGCCGTTCCTCCCCTCGAGGAACTACCCAAAATGGCAGTTATGTCATCTTCTAAACTGTCTCTCCGAGAGGAAAAGTTACCCGAAGAAGCATGGCGCACCCCTAGCGATAGCGAAGGGGTCCGGATCGAGTTCCGAGTAGAACTATGAGATGAAACGGATCCTCCTCGCCTGTAATGTGGGGGCATCATCTCCTCAAGTAAGAATTTTCTCCTTTCTCACGATTACTTAATTGAAGAGGAAGAGGAATCGAAAAGCAAACTAAAATGAGAGCAAAAAAGCTAAAACTGCGGAGAGAGTTAGTGAACTTCTCTTTGTGGTAAGTATAAATATGTTTGCTAAGTACTTAGCACCTATATATTTATCACCCTTTTATTAAACAATTAGACTTAATCCCCCATTATCTAAAGTAAGGAGCACGTGTCAAGAAAGTCATCATACTTAAGGAGGACTCATACTTGATGTTGGCATGCAAACTGACACATCCTACTTAGTAATAAACTTGGTCAGCAAGATTAAAAGTTTTATCCTTATCTATCTCAATTAAATTTAAATTAGAAAAATAATTATAGCATTTGTCAATGATAAGATTAAGCAAGGCAGAAAAAGACAAAATTGAACAAAATAAAATAACTATTTATTCATTTGAAAGCCGAGAAGTCCTCGGAAAAGAGTACATTTGCAAAAGAAAAAAATTATTAGAGTACGAGAATAAAAGTTACTATAAATGAAAACCCTAGACTAAGCCCCCGTAGAGGGCGGAGGCGGAGTGGAATACGAAGGGGCCGCCGCCTCGGTAGAAGTACTCATCGGAGCCAGATGAGATATCGGTGAGAATACCCCTCCGGAACCACTGGGTCTTGGACTTGGACTACTTGCGGAGCACATTGGGGAAGATGCAGGAGACTCCCGAGGAGACAATAAACCACTAAATCTCCTAACGAGGACGCGACAGTCCTCGGAAGATGGCCTCTTCAGCTTACGAAGGTCAAAGGACTTATAGAAGTCCACGTCCGGCCGTAATAGTGACTTCGCCAGGCTAGCACACTCCAAGTGACCCCACATCATATGACATGTTAAAAGTTCTTGGGGTGGCCTGTCGGAAGTTTCCGAGTGTTGCCTAAAAGTCTCCTGTTGAGCAAACTTGACCACCGCGTCAATTTTGGCCTGCACCTCCTCGGGAGAAAGGAACCTCGCCAACTTCTCCTCGACCGATTCAGCCCGATCGGTTAACTGACTCAATAACTTCGGAAGTTCCTTCTCCCTTGCCAGCCCCTCGGCTTTCTCCTTCTCAAGAGCAGCAACTTGAGCCTTTAAAGTCCCCTCGTACTTTTTCTTCTTTTTCTCAGGAAGGGTAACCCGTTCTTTAGCGGCCTTCTCGGATGCTTCCAACCACTCGAATATAGACTCCGCCCGCCCCAACTGGAGGCGCAAAGTCTCGCTCTCCTTCTGAGCCTCTTGCAAGAGATAGTCAAAATCTGAAACCCTTGTCTGGAGCACATCCTCCCTCGTCTGACTCTCTTTGTCCTTGGAGAGGAGGGAAGCCACTTGCGCTTGGAGAAGTTTCGTTTCTTCCCCTCCTTATGGTAGCCCTGCTCCATCACACCCATTGCATCTCGGATTTTCCCAACCTACGAGAAGGAAAGAAAAGGCACCAGAACTAAGACCGATTACCAAAAAGAAAGACGAATATAAGTAAAGAAGAGGAATGGTCAAACTTACCATCACAGCCATCCAGTTAAGGCTCGTGTTCATAAAATGGAACCCGTCGGAAGGAGCCAAATTTTAGGAAGCAAAAAACCGTAGAACCTCATGGAAAGCTCCCTTCAGAACCTGAATCGAGGGCAGATCTTCCACAACACGAGGAGCCAACGGAGTCTGGAAGGTAAGGCCCCTTGGAGAAAGGGTGACAGGGCTATGACTCCTCGGAGGAACGGTCCCCGGAGTTGGCGTCACCACATCTGAGTCGGTAAATACCTCCCGAGGACCCCCAGCCGCTGTGGACGGGCCAAGCTCCCTAACCAACGAACTCAGAATCTCCACCTTTGCCTCCCTATCATCAGACAATGGGTCAAACTCCTCGTGGATGTCCTCGGAGTCACCCAACGAAGCCTCCGGAGCGGGATTGAGGAACTGCGCCAAAAACTCCTCCTCTGCAAAGACAGTATGTGTAAGTAAAAAAAGAGAATGAAACTAGAAAAACCCTAGAATAAGAACTACGTGGAAAAGAAAGAGGGAAGTAAGAAATGCTTACCTAGAAGAGAAGACTCTTCTACCATCGGAGCCTTTCCGTTATCAACAACATCTATATCAGAAAAGAGGACATCAGTATAAGAGCAAATTCCTTAAACATTTCAAAAAAGCTTATTAATGACTAAATAAGAACTCACCGAGGGGAACAGACTCGGACACCACCCCTTTCGAGAACTTCGGAACTATCGGAGACATTGGCAAAGGAACCTCGCCTCTACGAGGAGAAGCAGAAGACGGATCCCTGGAAGATAGGACCACCACTTCAGCGATCTCCCGAGTAGGACCTTCTCCACCCGTCCTCGAAAAGATCTCTTCTTCGGAAGCCCTCGGAGAACTTCCTGTTTCGGACCCGGAGACAGGCACCAGCGCTAAGGCTGAGATAGGACCTACCTGGCGTAGTGGGACCGCATTTTGAATTACCCCCGCTGCATCTATGTACATGGGGGTATGATCCTCGTGAGTTCCCTCTCTCTCCAAACCCATGTGCGCGTCCTCGGGAGCGTTAACCTCCTCCTCCTCATGATCACCTTCCTCCGGAGCATCCGAAATACCGCTCGGAACGGTTTCCACTGGACCCGATTACGAATAATAATTCGCCAAAACATCCCCTACACCACACGAGAACCAACAAATACAGTTATAACCTATTCCTACGTCAAGAGCAAAAACGAGAACAAAAATAAAGTACTTACGGAAGGGAATCAGGGCCTCGGAAGATATAGACAGTGGCTTCTCGACAACATCATCGGTGAACACCACGTGATGAAGCCCGGATGTTTCGAACAACATCAAAAAATCATCTGACTCCATCAAAAGCTGCTGCAAAATCACCGGGGATAAAACTATTTCCGAGTCCATGGTGCGCACGGGAGCCGCACCTTCCCTCCAGTCAAAAGGCATGTCCCATATGCCTTGCGCGGGCTGCACAAAGAAGTATCTATTCTTCCAGACGCTATGCGAGCTGATTGACCCGTCCAGTATCCTCTTCGTGGAATTTTTAATGTTATTCCGGTGGCGAACATGGTAGAATGAAACCCCCCGGGTGAAATCACCACATCAAATATGGAGAAGAGGTGGTCCACTCCACACTCCAACCCATTTGCCTGACACCAAAAGACGTAGATGCAGAGGGCAGCAAACCCATTCGGAACCATTTGACTCGGACTGATATTGCATGCCTTGAACACTTCGCAGAAGAAGGGCGGCATGAATGAATGCCACCCATACCTTACTTGGGCAAAGTAGACAGTTACCATCCCCGGAGGTGGACGGCAAGCCCTCTCGTCCTTCGTTGGAATTTAAAACACCATATTCTTCTAGAAAGCTCCACTCGACGAGAACAGCTCTGATACCTGCTCACGAGTAGCAATACTCTGGATTTTCTCAATTTTGGCGAAGTCACGAATAGACGAATTCTTCAATTTAGGAACCCTAGCTTTTTTGGAAGAGGCCGCGCCGCCCTCTACAACAGCAGAAGTCTCCCCCTTTTGTTTACGGGTGATTATCCCCGTCGGAGCGCCCCCCATACTCGCTAGAGAATCAATTGGAGCGGTAACCCCAGAAGTAGTAGAAGCAGCGATGGGATCAGTGTTGGTGGAAGAAGCCATTTGAGCGATAACAAAGAGGAAGTGTTATCCGAAAAGGGAAAGAGAAGAAATACGCGTTAAATCTACTGAAAATTTGAAGTGCAAGAGAAGAAGAAAAGAAAAAAGCTTTTTTGCTCGTCGAAATTGCTAAGGAAAGAAATTGTGAAAGTGAGAAAAGAAGTGAATAGTTCTCCTATTTATAGCCGAAGGAGACAACGGTCACAAACATTTGAAACGTGGAGCATGTTTAAAGATCCACGTATCTGCCGCACCTACGTGCCACGCCGTTACAAATCTGACCGTTGCCAACGGTCAGATGTTTTGAAGTTTTAAACCGGTCAATGACAACTTGCAACCGACGCTCCGAAACCTCCGCGTGCGTGAGGACAGTACCTTCAAGGGTAATCAGGTAAATTCTATATGATCTGTTTTTAAATAATTATAAACATATGCATACTCCCTCGGGAAAATATCGAAAATAAACACAGCGAAAGAATAAAATTCGGACTAACCCCTCACCTCACTGAGGACACGAAATAAAATTTCCCTCGCCTCTACGAAGGCAATCGAAATTTGGGGGGCTAGTGTTAACCGTGAAAAATAAATATGAGATCAAGAAGAATATTAGTCCTAAATATAGGAATTAATATATGGACAATACCATTGTCACGAGTACTTCCGATGAGATGTACCCACTCCCAATGAGGAGGCCCCTCGGATGTTACTACACCCCTCGGTCACTGACTCAAAGCGGTGCGAAGGAACATCCGAGGAGATACCTAAGCGTCCCTTAGAAAGTCAATGATAAATAAAAAAAAGGTATCAACGCGGCATCGGAAAAAGAGTAAACCCCGATGGATCCGCGCGACTCCGATACCCATCAATGCGCCAAGAGGGACCACAACGGACCCCGAGTCTCCTAATCTTGTGAGAATACTTTCTTGCTGAACACTCCTCAACATAAATTGCCCTCGGAACATCACTCTGAAGACCAAATCCAGATATGAATACAAGAGCTACTGGAAGACCCTCCACGAGGGTTTGGACAAGAAAATATCACTTCACGAAGGCCAAACAAAGCCCTCGGTGACTAAGTCAAGCCCTCGAAGACCAAGTCAAGCTCTCAGAGACCAAGTGAAGCCCTCGGAGACCAAGTCAAATCCCTCGGAGACCAAGTCAAACCCCTCGGAGACCATGCCAAACCCTCGGAGTCCAAGTCAAAGGCGGAAACACCCCCCGGAGAATATATACAGAAGCCCCTACACCAGAATAAACCTTTACCGAAGCAACAACACCACCCAAAGAAGGTCCCAGCTGGTCCATCAAATCGTCACCAAATTTAGGGCCCCTCGGAAAAATAGCATCCCGAAGAACAACCCCTCGGAGCTCCCCGGAGCCATCGGAAGAAGTAAAGATCAGCTTAGTCAGCATCTAGTAGATTAAAGATATACCTTATCTTATCTTTTTACACTTTTACGCATATTACGACACATGTACTCTACTAAAACACATGATATCGACACCTGTCCCTAACAAACTCTATATAAAGGGAGGTGATCGATTGAAGACAGATAACTTCGAACACACGAATACAATCATATACACAGAAAATCAAGGAGTAAAGTTCAGTGAATAAAGGAAGGAATATTCTCGCATCTCTTATTCTACGTTATAAAACCATGCTTTTGAATTACGGGCAAGGCGTTCCAACCCAAAAATAAACTCGTTAAATAGGAAATAATATCAAACCTGTTAACAAAAAGAATACAAGAGGCCGCTCAAAAATGAAAAAAAAAAAAATATTGCAGAACGAGAGTATTACACTTAAGAAAGAAGAAAACGAAATAAATCTTCCTGGAACAGGGCGGTTAAATAATTTTTGGCAAATGGTTGTCGTGGTTCGACCATTGATTAAGATGGAGTATATTTGAAAGTATTGGGACTAAACTACCTTGTGATGTCATCTCTACCGTGCCTTGGCAGCAACGATCAAATTGTTGAACAACGATACCGAGCAATGATTACATCAAATAATTTCTCACTTTTAATGTACGCAAGGATAATCTTAATTCTTTGCTTTAATCTATTTTCATGATCTGACTATGGTAAGTTTGACAGGACTTAACCAGATAAACTGCCTTGTTCCTTAAGTTTCAAATCGACCAAATGGTTACAAAGCATAGGCATCGTTTAATCCTTGATCGAATTCAGAACTCGAGTCTTTTGTCACTATGTTAAACAAACATCTCCATGCAAACGCCATCATTTTCAGTGGTGCCTTTACCCTCCAAAACTGTTTGAGAAAAAGATATTTCTTTTTCTCGCAAATTCCGTGTTAGCACGAATTTTACCACGCTGCCATTGGTTTTTACCCCACTATCGGACTCATAAATCGTGGCAATTTTTTACTCTGTTCAGCAAACCAGTTAACAGACAGCGCCACATTCAATCCCACTTCTGTACCGCCAGTTCTCGTATATCCACAAATACTACTTCCTTGTCAGTGCAGAGTGCAGACGTCCTTAAATTTGTGAATATCCGATGAAATTGGAACAGTACAGAGAAGTTTAACAAGAACCATGCCCAAAGATGACAAACACAAGTTAGTAAATGTTTTGCTCACAACAATGATGCTTAATTTCTTTATTTTTCTGCTCATAATAGAGCTTCAAATGTGAATCACTTAACTTTTCCAATAATCACAACACCAACAGCAAAGGGTTACACATATGCAGGACACAAAGTAGCCTGTTATTAAGAAAGACTGAAAACAAACATCCATATGCTTGCCCTGCCGCTGCTTAGTACTTATAATCTGTAATATGGAGCCTCTCAAAAGCACTATCATTCAAAGAGACGCCACCAGTGTAAACTCCGTGACTCGCTTCTGAATTAGCCTTGCACCTCGCCAAAAACGCAGCCTGTGCGTGTCCAACATTTTCTTCCTTGCCTCCCCAAGCCTTAAGCATGCTGTTCTGTAAACCTCGGCCGAATGAAAATGAAAGTGTCCATGGTTTCTTAAACTTCAACTTATTCATGGCATCAAGATTGAGCGTCGCATCTTCCTCACTCTGTCCGCCAGACAAAAACATAATACCTGCAGGCGGTGATCAAAGTGTCAATTGCAGTGTATGTTTGGTTCACTAACTATTTTGTATTGTTTTCTACGGAGATTTTCGATATGCTACAGTACGTAGTTAATTATTATCATGGATCAAAGTTTCATTTTTGCTGTATATGCGTTTCGGTCCCTTTATAGGTATCAAACATTTTTGTAACTTTCTCAACATCTTTGCGATATGTTGAAGTAAATTATTAATAAGTTATTGTGACAATTAACGTGGAAAATACTTGTATGTGTAGGTTACATAGAGGCTAAAGTTAAAAAGGCATTTTTGGTACTTTTTAAGGGAACGCCTAAAAGCTTTGGTTCACGCTTAAAGTGAACTTCAAAATGATAATCATGTTTTGTTGGTAAAACGTCTTGAATTTTTTATTCATGATACCTGGGACTGCTGCAGGCACGGTACGTTGCACGGCCCGAACTGTGTACTCAGCCACAACCTCTGGAGCAACTTTTGTTGGATGATCATAACCAGGAATAACCATATTAGGCTTCAAAATGGTTCCCTCCAAAAGAACGTGGTAGTCGTTCAGTGCTTTGTAGCAAGCGGCAAGAACACGTTCGGTCACCTCTGCACATTTGTCGATGTTATGGTTACCATCGATAAGAGTCTCAGGCTCAACAATGGGCACCAAACCATTTTCCTGACTGATAATGGCGTAACGAGCTAGATCATTTGCGTTTTGGTTGATAGCAAGTTGTGATGGTCCGTCATTGGGTCCGATCTTGAACACTGCTCTCCATTTCGCGAACCTCGCGCCTGCCTCGTAGTAACGTTGGCAGCGTTGGGCTAGGCCATCAAGGCCCTCGGTGGCCGTCTCGTTTGTTCCGATAAGATTTACCAAACCTTGGTCAACCTTCACACCAGGGATGACACCACCCTCTTTCAACACATCAACGAAATGTTTGCCTGATGAGATAATAATCTTTTAATTAAATGATACATCCTTTTTGAGACACTAGATATTTGTTTATTTATATGAATATGCCAACACACATATATTATTGTAATTGTTTTCCTAACATGTAATTCTTTTTATATTTTTTTCTCATAAATATTGAGTGGTATTAGAAATTAGATCCCCATATTTCCCTCTAGAGGGAGAAGGGCAAGGTATAGATAAACAAAAACCAAGATCATTCCACATCAACTTGGGTACGCTCTGATACCATATTAGAAATTAGATCCCCTCATATTTTCCTCTAAATGGCCTTGTTAGAGTAAGAGGGGCATGGTACAGATAAACAGAAGCCAAGATCATTCCTCAAACGATGTGGGATAGAGAGTTCAAGAAGTGGCATGCACTGGGACTCAACACCACTACCGAGTAGGATCGTGTAACCTGCCTCTCATAAAAAATAAAATAAAAACGGTACCTGCAGCAGTTTTCTGATATAAAGTTTCTTCAAAGAGAATAACTCCACTGAGGTACTTAAGAGCACCATGAGTGGTGAGAAGAAGCTCTTTTCTAGCCAAATTGCTTGATTTGCTGTAAATGCTTGATTTCCCAGTTGTGCTATCATTTTCATCAGCAGCAAGGATACC
The DNA here is from genome assembly GCA_948329865.1 of Linaria vulgaris. NCBI lineage: Eukaryota > Viridiplantae > Streptophyta > Magnoliopsida > Lamiales > Plantaginaceae > Linaria > Linaria vulgaris. The sequence continues at coordinate 31,913,355 of OX415254.1, forward strand.
CTTACCAGGGGTTGCCAAGTATGTGGCATTAGCAATAAGCTCATCTGCAATTAAGAAGTAATTCATTAGCAATTTTGCTCATTTAACACCTAATTAATTAACGTGCATGAACATTAATCAAGAACATATTATGATGATTTTTCTGAGTTGCTTAATTCCATTTCAACCTAGAGTATCTTCTTAAGTTATAGTAGATTTTTATTTTAAATCCGTCACCCTTAGTACGATACCTAGTTGTAAATTAGATTTATGTTTTATTTTTCTTAATAAAAGATGGGTTTAACGCATAAGCGACACAATTTGTTTCTTCTAAATAATGGATTTTGTGCGACATGATATTTTTATAAGTATTCATAAGAATGATTTATCTAGTATACATTAAAACTAATCTAAAAATGCATCAAAGTTGATCTATATTATACATACACTACAAGAAAATGCCTTTCTCGTAACGAAATATTGGTAACAAATGCAGATTTTGTTACGGAACAATGGGTAATTGTAACGAAATTTGAATTTCGTTACAGAAACTTGCATTTTAGGTAACGAACTTCAACTTTAGTTATGAAAAGTATTGTTTCGTTACCATTAATTTGATTTTAGTAACCAATATACATAATTGTTACCAAAATATAGATTTTTGTTACAAACATTACATCTTCCGGTACAAGCTAAAAGATTTGTTACTAAATCTATAAATATAATGCACATATCACTATTTAGCAAAAAATATGAAACTAGTCAAAAACAATTGTTACTAGGAGGAATGTGAAAATGCACATTAATTAACTAGTGCTAGCTAGCGTGTATGTGTGTGTATATAATTATATATATATATGTGTGTGTGTGTGTGTGCGTGTGTGTGTGTTTTTAAATCTAATGTTTTTCTTTATCTTGAGAAAATAAGAAAAAGAAAGCAAGATTTGATCTTATCATTAAGATTGTTTTCCAATCAATTGTACTGAACCTATATCAATTAGCCATTGTATGATGAGTTAATTACTTTGGGGCCACGAAACACTCCTGGTCTCCAAATCCATCAATCTAAACGCTTCTTGTAGTATATATTCTAATCATCTTATGTATGTGTTTATGGTAAGTAATTTTTTACGGCTCAGCAGCCAATAAGAAATTAGAATGTAGATTCCTAATTTAGTTCGGATATATCATATCTCCGATTCTAGTTTCCTACTACTAACACTGATCATCTATGCTAATTATGAGTCGTTACCTAATTAGGCTAGAATTGTGTGTGTAATGCATATCTCTATATAAGGACCCTTCTATGTCAATGCAATATTCATCAAACAAAATCTACCCTAATATCTCTTAATTAAATATCAGTTCTCCAACAGATATTCTATATATAACGTCATTTACTATTTAAATTTGATTCTTTTGTATTGCTCACTTATTGAATAGCATATCTTTCATAAATATTAACTATTTAAACAATATCTCACGTCAATAAGATATTACTTTAATTATATTATATTCATTATAATCAACTTGATTTTTGAATTAACGGGTTATTCAATTAGAATCAGCCAACTAATTATAGGAAATTTCCTTCGAGTCCAAGCCTATTATAACTCTAATTATTATTATGTTCTTAACTAATTAGTTAATAGGAGGTTTAAGGGTTCATAAGCGTCAGCCAAGCTTTCAGGTTTTATATGTTCCTATATTTTTCTTGTCTCCGAATCGCTCATCAGCCGCTAATTTCTCTCCGCACACAGGTACACAATGCAGTTTCCTCTTCTCCTTTCCTTTGATTGGTTAGCAGAACTGATGCATAAATCTTATTGCAATTGTATAAGAAATTCGATTGATATACTTGAATCAGTTGAATGTAGGTCTACCGTTCTTACCATGACATGTGATGATAAAATTAACATGATTTTCATATACAATAAAGAATCCGATAAAGTCACCATTATGGTGTATTATTATATTTATATCTTACTTTTGGAGATTAACTAGAACTTGATAAGAGAATCTGAAGATCAAATTCACAAATTGAATATTTGTACACTTATTCTTATTTTACTTTAGTACTGCAGTAGTGTAGAATTAAATAGTTAGAAAATTAGTGTTGATTAACAAATGTAATTAGTAATTATCATGTTTGTTGTGCAGTATACTTAAAAGAACATATATATGAATATAGCAGTATTAAATAAAGTAATATCGTAATTTAGAATGTGTGAGTAGTCTATATGTAATCTCAGAGTAAGTTTATAATGGTTTAGCAAGTAAAGGTCACATGTACAGTGCATTTTTTATTTGCCAAGTTAGTATTATCAATTGAGTGAACTGGTTTAATACTCTGCCTAATTCTAATTTTCAATTTTAAATTCCAATTTTCAAATTGTAGCGGTGATGGATAAGAGTTGGATCGATGAAAATGATAGATTTAGTAGCAAATATACCCGTGGTGTTGAATCATTTATTGAGTTCTCAGAGAAAAATGTTGTTGACCTCGATGATAAAATTCTTTGCCCATGCAATAGTTGTCGAAACGTCAAAAGAAAGAGTATCCGAGATGTTAGAAGAGACTTGCACATTATTGGATTTCATAAGTTTTATAGGCAATGGATACATCATGGAGAACCCAGAGTTGCACCACAATTTTTCAATCAAAGTACTTCAAGTCATGTTCACACCCAAAATGAAGATGTTGATTTTAATGATGAAGAGAATGATGCCAATGACTTAACCGATGAACTACCCGAAATGATAGGGGAAATACGAGATGCTAACTTTACTGAACCTTCTTCTGAGTCAAATACAGAAAATTTTGAAAGGTTATTATCTGATGCTACTCGTGAGTTATACCCGGGTTGCAAGGGTTATTCTCTCTTGAAGTTCATTACTGAATTGCTTGATATTAAAGTAACGAACAAAATGACAGACAAAGCAACAAACTCGATACTTTCATTGTTCAAAGAAGTACTGCCAGAAAGTAACTTAGTTCCAGAGTCTCTTTATTTGGCAAAAAAGGTTCTTACGGGCATTGGACTAGGTTATATAAATATAGATGCATGCAAATATGATTGTGCGTTATTTTGGAAAGAATATGAAAATGAACAGTCATGTCCTGTCTGTGGAGAATCTCGGTGGAAAGTTAATGATGGAAAAGGAAAACGTATTCCTCACAAGGTCCTAAGGTACTTTCCTATAAAATCGAGACTACAAAGGCTTTTTATGTCATCTAAAACTGCGTCCTATATGAGATGGCATGCTGAGAAACTTATTAACATAGAAGGCAGTATGAGTCATCCAGCACATTCTCCTGCATGGAAAGAATTTGATTTTGAGTTTCCTGATTTTGCCTTAGATCCACGTAATGTCCGATTTGGTTTGGCGACTGATGGATTTAATCCATTTGGGAACATGAGTCTTTCATATAGTATGTGGCCGGTGATACTTATTCCATATAATATGCCATTATATAAATGCATGAAGGATGATTTTCTAATGATGAGTTTGCTTATACCTGGTCCTCGTGCTCCTGGTAAAGATATTGATGTTTATCTAAGACCATTGATCGATGAATTGAAGGAGTTATGGTGTGGAGTGCCGACTTATGATGTTTGTAGTAAACAAACATTTCAAATGCGTGCATCAATCTTGTGGACAATTAATGATTTTCCAGCACTTAGTAATTTGATGGGATGGACCACCAAAGGATATGAAGCTTGTCCTTGTTGTTTGTACGAGACAAATTCCAAAAGGATTCAAAGTAAGATATGTTACATGGGACACCGTCGTTACTTCGATACTAACCATGTTTTTCGAAAGAGCAAATTGTTTGATGGTGATGATGAAACACGTCTTAAACCAAGAGAATGGAATGGGGAAGAAGTTCTTTGCCATTTAAACACTCTCGAAAATGGATTTGAAAAGTTTGGGAAACACCTAAGCAATAGAAAGAGAAAACGCAACATAGATGAGGGAAATTGGGTAAAAAAATATATCTTCTTTGAGTTGCCCTATTGGCAAAAACTTAAGATTCGACATAATCTGGATGTGATGCACGTGGAGAAAAATATTTGTGATAACGTGTTGTGGACATTGCTAAGTGTGGATGGAAAAACAAAAGACACAGATAAAGCTCGTGAAGATTTGCGTGACATGAACATAAGGAAATAGTTACACTTGCAGAAACGTGGGAATAGTATGGTGAAGCCTAAAGCATGTTACAACTTGTCTCCAGTTGAAAGAAAAGGCTTTTGTGAGTTTTTGCAATCTGTTAAATTTCCTAATGGCTATGCTGCAAACGGCTTAAGACCCACGATTGCCATGTTCTCTTGCAGCGGCTAATTCCAGCTGGCATACGTGGGTACCTGCAGAAAGATGTGGTTGAAGTGTTACTTGAGCTTGGTGAATTCTTTAATGTCTTGTGTTCAAAAACATTGAAGATTGCAGATATAGAGAGAATGGAAAAAAATATTCCAATCATTCTCTGTAAGTTGGAAAAAATATTTCCTCCTGCATTTTTTGATGTGATGGTTCACTTAGCAATTCACTTGCCTCAAGAAGCAAAAATTGCTGGTCCTGTGCATTCTCGTTGGATGTATCCGATTGAGAGGTAGTTTAATAATTTCTTTTTATATTTTTTTTATATATGCCTATAATACTTGAATTACTAATAACGTGGTACTTTTAAATGACTTTACTTTTATAGGTTTCTTAAAACCCTTAAAGGATATGTGGGCAATAAAGCTCGTCCTGAAGGTTCGATTGCCGAAAGATATATTGTGAAAGAGTGTATTACATTTATGTCAATGTATCTTGATGGAATTGAAACAAGGTCTAAGCAAAATGGGCAAATAAATGATGAAACTAATCAAGAAGAGTGTGAACTTTCAGTGTTTACACCAAAAGTTATACTATTTGGACCTCTTAGCAAGCCTACTCCACTTTCAGAAAGAGATGCAAATATAGCTCAGAGTTTTATATTGAACAATTGCAGTGAAGTGGATGATTACAAGAGGTAATGATAATTCTCCCAATGAACTATTAACGTTATTTTGAACTTATTAATGTGCAGCGTTATTATTTATTATTCAGGAAACATCTGGAAGAATTGAGAAGGAAGAATGTCGAGGACATTGAAAAATGTCATCAAGACCAATTTTGTACCTGGTTTAGAAATCATGTAAGTTTCAAGTACTAAGATTTTTATGTGTGAAATCAAAGTTGGGTGTAATAACATAATTTTTTTTTTCTTTTGTAGATGAATGATTTGTATCATAAACAAGGCGAAAAAGTCTCTGCAGAATTATGGGCTTTGGCGAATGGACCTCAATTATTCTTAACAAAGTTTTATTCTGGTTATACGGTGAACGGGGTTCATTTTCATGCAAAAGATCGGGATGATCGACTAACTACACAAAATAATGGATTAGTAGTGGAAGGGGACCATAAAAATGAAATGGTAGAGTTTTATGGATATTTGACTAGAGTGGTTGAGTTGACATATCTAAAGAGAAAAAAGTGGTGTTGTTCCAATGTGAGTGGATTGATACTAGTAACCGTAGAACTTTGCAGAAAGATAAACACTTTTTGAGTATTGACATAAGATCTCGGTGGTACAAAGAAGATCCGCTTGTGTTACCAAACCAAGTGCAACAAGTTTTCTATCTTAATGACACCAAGTTGGGTGATAATTGGCAAATTGTACAACGTGTACATCATAGGCATCTTTGGGAACCTGTAGAACATGAAGATGATGTTGAAGAAATTCATGATGACGCACAAAGGATTCATGTTGATGCATTTCAAAGACATAACTCAAATGGAGTAGAAGAAGTGGTAGAAAATGAAGATGCTGATCTGAGTTATTTGGCTAGACAAGATGTTGAACCAGATTTTGTAGCTTCGGAGGTTTTCAATGGTTTAGAGCTAGATAAAGATGATGAGCAAGACGATTCGTTCGTTGAAGAAGATGAAACACTCATCCAGTATGACGACGACGATGACGATAATCCTTCCAATGAAAATGAGGATGATGATTAGATTTTATTTATAATAGAAAGTTTTTTTTTAAACTTTGAAATAAATTTGTTTGATTACGATAATTTTTGTAAGAGTTATTTGATTTAGTAGTATTTTGACTAGTCACTAAATTTTATTATTAAGAGGAATGTGATTTAACTAATTAATAGTATTTTAGAATAAATACATAAATATATAATTAGAGTGAGAAATAAATATTCAACTAATGTTAGCACGTAGCTTATGTGGAATCAATGATTACCCATGTATATATCTTTACAAGATTCATGTGTTCCGTACTCATCCATAGTAAGAAAATATTTTCAATTGGGATGGAAAGAAAAAGAATTTGTAGTGGGATTAGGATATATTGCCATTTAAAAGAATCAAAGTAAGATACATTACCTTAACATACACCCAAGTAATTACTCATTTTTTGAAGAGATCTGCGTAATTACTTTAACTTAAAGTATTTAAACACCTTAGATATATTATATTTAATTTCTTTCACTACATATCGAACCCCATATCTTGTAAGTTATAGCATCTCTCTCATAAACATTATTGATAGCACAGAAATATTCGAGGGGCAACTCATTAATTGAAGGGAGAATTACACAAAGTACCCCTCAACTATGGATAAATTACATAAAGTACCCCTCCTCTTTGGAAAATTACACAAACTACCCTTATAGTCAAAAAAATTAAAATAATTAAGACAACCTTTCAAATAGACTAGAATTCGCAGATAATTTATTTTTTCTTAGAAGAAATTATTTGTTATCAATATTTTTTGTCTTTTTAAACGAGATAAATGAGATTTAATGCAATAACTTTGACTTATTTTTTGTTTTTTGTGTAAAATAATTGAAGAGCATGAATTTACATTCAATAATTTGAAAAAAAAAATTACGAAAAATCGGTCATAAGGGTAGTTTGTATAATTTCCCAAAGAAGAGGGGTACTTTGTGTAATTTACCTATAGTTGAGGGGTACATTGTGTAATTCTCCCTTAATTGAATTACTTTAGTTTAAGGTGCAAATAAAAAAGAAAAGAAAAAAAAAAAAACAAGTATGGCGCGTACTGTGAAAGAAGAGAAGCGCCAAAATTCCTATTTTTTCTCAAGTGTCCCTCACGATCAGTTTAGTGGGTCATTGAATTACATGCTTCAATCAAACAAACACCTGAACGCAATAGCACAATCAAGTCTTGTTTTGGGGCTGTAGAAGAACAAGGCCATAAATCCCACTCTTATTCTTCTCAATTTCTAAAATTATATGTTTCCCTTGACAAAGTTTTTGGTAACTGTTACTTAACTCTTTGCTTTTCTTTTTTTCCTTTTTCTGCAGGTTTTTGGTGTTTTCGATATACAGGGCTTCGATTCTTCTACTAAACGTACAGAATATCAATTCGTTGTTTGAGGTGCGAAATCTTGATTTGATCTTTAAATTATGTTGTTTGGGTGAGGTTTGAATAGTTAAGAATATCAAGAATGCGTACTTTGAGTTCAAAACTTCAAATAGATGAATGCGTACTGTGAGTTCTGTTTGGGTTAATTGTTAATAATGGTCTCTAAATCAAAATTACTTTTCCGTGCTCACTACAGCACCAGGCCTTTAATTGTTTATATAATTAGGCCAGCATATGATTCTCAACAGATTACTGGGTATCTGGTTAGCAGAAAATTGAGTAAAATACTAGTAGAGGAATAAGAAAAGAAAGGAAAAATTAAGACGTTACCTGCCAGAGCAAAGTTGGCCACGAACCTCCATTGTGGTAAGACCATGGACTGCATGGAAACCAACAGTAGAATATGTTAATCCAACAAATCACCAACCCTAAGAAAATTAGGAAGTCTTGGTTCATTAAGAGGCATTACCTGTTTTTAGGATCGCTGCCTGTGATTATTCTCCATTCTTGGCCCTCTAGAGCAGGTTTAAATTATGCTGTTTTGGATTCATTAGCAGATTCTTCTTCTACTGGACATACATTATGATTTTGTAAACTGAATTTAGCAGTTAAGGTGCTATATTTTGTAAAACTAAATTGAATTTAGCCATTTCAAGCATGATGTGATAAGATTGATTGTTAAGGTAATGAATTTGCTAATCTCGAATTGAATTTCTGAGTAATAAGTTTGATTGCTTACCAACTGTTTGATAAAATGTTGTTGAGACTTTGAGAGACAGAAACCAGCTCATTATAAGTTTGATTACTCTTCTAGTTAGTTACTCTGTTTCACTAATAGATTACTTGACTGCAAATTGTGTGCCTTGATAAGAAGAACTTCTATCTTAATTATTATATACTAGGATTGGATTTTTCCGTTCTAGTTATTCAACGCTTGCACTCTTCTGTCTTTCTCATCGCTGAGCCTCCGTTACCACAGTCTCTGTGTAAGCTGCAGGGTAACATTATTTGATCGAGTCATGATTTGGGGCATTTGAAAATTGAAATTCTATCATTGTAATTTGTCCTTTTCCTTAATATATATTGCACTTCTAGTAAAATTAAATCGCTATCACCTATGGGGATTAAACATTTAAAATACCGAAAGTGTTATGTTGCTTATGACAGTTTTTACAACTTTACTGATTATTTTATAACTTGCTGCGTTTCTGCCGACATAATAACACGTTTTACAATTTTATTTCATTCCTGGTAACTTGAAGCATGAACTGATGAACTGCATTCTCTAATAGTAGCACTAGATTGGTGCGATTGAATATTAGTATTGACAGCCTTGTAAGTGTGAAATCTGACCAGTGTAACTTCTTCAAATTAACTATTCAACTACCTTTATTGAAATAAATAATATACCTTTATTTGATAAATTAGAAAAAGAGAACTACTTCCTTTTGTTTCTAAAGATTCTGTTTACTTTAGGTGTGCACTAAAAGGAAAGATGAGTTGGCTAATTAATTTGACAAAGGTATACATGAGTTAGCTTCAAAGCGTTATGTCAGAGATTTGTTGTTGTTAATTCCAGTAGGTTCTATTCTTTTTTGTTAATCTGCTGCTACTGTAAATTATTGTTGCACATATAATTGAACTCTGTGGCGTTTAATTGTTAAATCTTTTGATATGTTTTTTTTGGATGCAGTAATATGCCTCCTAAAGATATAGTATTACGCCGTCCTACCACTAGAAGTTCTGTTTCAACATCTAGTTCTCTTCCTATCTTGCTGATTCCATCTCATGCATCTGAAGACGAGGTAGAAGATGATGAGGTAGACGATGAAGACTTGTCACAAACCTTATCAGGTACCCTCGATGAGTTTCATATACACAATTTATTTATTAATATATGGTTTGTTAGTCCTTTATATGTGTAATATGTACAATTGATAAATTGCTAGATACCACAAAAAAGAAAGGACGGGGAGAAAGTACGGGGAAGGCAATTGAGCAAGAGATAAAAAAACTGTAAGCGGTGATTTTGCTTTTGCTTCATATATATACATTCTTTTTCTTTGTTTAGTTTATACATACTTAATAATAAGCCATGTTTGCATATGTGGTTAGGGAAAGCTGCTCGAAATTAAGTTTCGTGAAGGTTTTCAAAAGCCAATCCAACATGCAACTCACTTATCAAATGGAATTGGGATAATTGTTAGGCACAACCCTGAACTTGATTTTCGGACTTCGTGGAAAAAAGTTCCAGAAAGTAAAAATCTGCCCGTGCTTGCTGGATTAGATGTAAGTTGTATAACTATATTTACACTTATTATTTTCTTGTTCAACTAAGAAGTGGATAAACTATTGATTTGGTATCTATACTTTTCTCTTAACAGCAATGGTTTGATATCAAAGGATTCGGCACAGACACTCTCATTAAAATGTACATAGATAATATGTTTATGATTCATATAAGCATTTTAAAGGGAGACTAAGTAAGGAATACAGAACAATAGTTGAAGCTGGTAAAGATCCTAAGGTTAATAATCCATTTGATTGGTTTCCACTTGATAAATGGCATGCTTTGTGTGATCTCTTTTACGATCCTAAGTTTCAGGTACAATTACTTTTTCTAGCTATGATTGCTTGTTTGCGCATGTCTGTATATATGAAGTTTCACATTAATTTGTCATAAAAGTGCAGCTAAGGTCCACAACCAATTCAAGCAACAGAAAATGCAATAAAATTCCTCATACATCTGGTTCAAAAGCATTCTCTACAAAACTTCAAGAAATGGTAAAGTTATTTAAATCTTGAAAGAAAAGTTGTCCTATTAGTGTTATTTTATTTTTACCTAATTGTATGAGTGTTTCGAATTTTTCTTGAAGGAAGTACCAAGTGAAGTGGATATTTATGGAGACACTCATATTGGTAGTGATGGAAAGTATGTACATAAAGAGGCTGAAGAACTACATGTTAGTGAGTTGATTTTAGTATTTATTACCTAAAATTATATATATATCTGTTTAAATGTTTTAAGTTTTTAATGTTGTTTTATTTGATGATTCTAAATATAAACAGGATAAAATGAAACATTAAAGGATTGAAACAAGTAAAGAAGAGAATCCGCTTTCTGAAAGAGAAATTCTAAGAGATGTACTTGGTGCACGAAGTGGTTACGAAAAAGGTCTTGGATCTGGAATTGTGCCACTTAAAGGGAATAAAATGTTGAGATGTGAGTCACTACAAAAGAAGTTGAGTAATGCAGAAAATGAATTACAAGATGCGAGTTCCCTTATCCAATCTCAACAAGAAATGATTCAAAGTTATGACGAGCGAGTTAAAAAGCAGGATGCTGAAATAGCAAGTCTAAAAGATGGTCAGAATGAATTGAAGCAGTATTTGATGAGCTTGGGTGCACAAAAACTCTCTGAAACGTCGACCTCCCAAACTCTTCCAGGTATTACTATATATTAACTTTTATTATCATTAGCTATTTATAATGACCAGAAAAGGTTGAGAACATTACCATAGAAAGCGATCTTTTACTTTCTTTGTTTGAAAATAATTAGTGTAGATGTTGATGGGTTTGTGTTGGTGACAATATGATAGCTACTTTTATATTTTTTCTTATGCTTTTATAGAGAATGAAATTGTTGGATCGGAACTTGATACTTGTCGCACAGTGCTAACCTTGATGTTAAGTGATTTTGTTTGATGTAATTTTAATTAAGTAGTCATGCATTGTATGTATTAAGTGTAGCTTTTCAAATTAAGTTTTCATATCATGTTTTGGTTCGATTGCAGGTTTGTAAACAACTACACCATGTGGGGCAAGTTGAATTAATATTCAAAGAGTTGGGAGCATTTAGATGTTATCTATATTTTTATTAGACAATTGTTGTTGCAAATTGGTTGTATTTTAAAATTAGCACTCATCCGTTCTTTGTATTTGAGATACTATATTTTGTTTTTTTTATCAAAAGATGATGGTACGAACTATATTTTTTTATATTTTGTTTAGTTTTTAGGATGGATTATTCTTATGTAACAGACATATTTGTTTTTATTATAAATTTAATATTGTGTGATTTATATTAGTAATCGCCAATTTATAGTTTTAAATAAACCAACAAAGGTATCGTAATACATTTACTCAATAGTAACAAAATTATTGAATTAAAAAGAGAATTAAAATTATTATTGGTAACAAATATATTTTAAGTAACAATTTAAAAATGTTTTTATAACCAAAATATTGGTAACGAAAATACTTTGTTGGTAACAAATATATTTTAAGTAACAATTTAAAATTGTTTTTATAACCAAAATATTGGTAACAAAAATACTTTGGTAACAAATTGTACTACTTTTCCTAACAAGTTATTTGTTACAAATACGAAGGACCGGTAACAAAAATGACATTCGTTACCAAAGTAATGGTAACGAACGCGTAAATTTTGTTACCAAAATCTTTCGTAACGGGGTTTAAAGCACAAAATTTTGGTAACAAAAAATTCGTTACCATTAGATTTGGTAACAAATAATGATACCTCTAGTAACGAATTTCTTCGTTACCAAAAACCAATTTTCTTGTAGTGATATTTACTTCAAACACGACGCAACAAAGTTCAAGAAAAAAAATGCTAGTGTGACATAAAAAAAAAAAATACAAGTATCAGAGTGTCGTCATATAAAATAATGAAATTATAAGACTCGGGAAGTTTCATCGAAGTATCCGTTCCATGCATATAGTTCCGTGACTATTTGTGTTTCCACCTTCCTTTGTTTTCCGTTATAAATAACAAATGTATGACAACTCCACAAATTTAAGTACGTGAAATTAAGTAGTATCGACTACTCATCCATGCATGAACATAGTGTGGAAAATGGAAATACAAAGTTCAATCAAAAGAAAGAGAGAAGAGAGTTTTATTTTTTAATTTACCAGCGTATTTCCCTTGATAGTAAGACATGTTATAAATATATATATGTAATATCTTGCTTAAGAAGCTGATATAAAGTTGAGGAAGATATATAGATTTTTTTCCTCGAATATGAAACTGAGATTTTGGTTGGAGTGAACAACAGACAGTTAGGGTACTTTTTATAGTGTTTACTTTTGACTAATCGAACGAGTTATCACAATAATCAGTTTACTAGAAAAATAGATACCATGCACTTTCAATTTTCAATAAGATAATTAATAATTACCTAAATTTGCGCCGAGGTTTTTACAATATTAATATGCGTTCACATGGTTGATTAACAACTGCATAAACTATCCTCAAGTAGCATATTCTTCAAAGAAAATATTCAAGTTGATGAGCATTGACTTCTAATTTTTATTCAAGTTGCACATTGATTAATATTTATATATATTTGATGGAAATTTTTAATTACAACTGGCCGACCTATCAATTAACTGTAATTTGACAATAGATCGTATATTAATAATGAAGTTAGGATTATAACAATGTGATAACAAATCTATTACAAATCAGGTCTCTTATCAATATTGCTAGTTCTAGGTAGACTTAGGTCCGGAACACCTCAAAATAACGCTTGGATGCTTGGATTGATGTCGAGTATGATGTCGAATCTGAGCAGATATCGAATCTCTTCTATGTCACGGATGTGGCTGATATCGGAGATATTGACATGCACTACAACAAATTGGGCATTTTCCGTCGGGCCCGGCAATTTGGGTCGACGGTAAAGGCCCAATTTTTACCGTCGGGCTAAATCCCGACGGTAATGGGCTTTACCGTCGGGTTTGGGCCGACGGTAAAGCCCGTTTTTAAAAAAAATTAAAAAATGAAAAAATGATGTCGGCAAGATATTTTGCCTTAAAAAAATGATGTCGGCAAGTTATTTTGATTAAAAAAAAATTATTATCCCGTGGTGCCCGGTCAACAGTACTGTTGACCGGGTAAAAAAAAAAACAAAAAAATCTAAACAACTCTATAAATAACGAGTTTCTCTTCTCATTTTCAGTATCCAACTCTTCGACTCTCACTCTCGATAACAATCCTCTCCTCTCTCTCATATTCGATAAGTTTTCTTTTTCCGTCAGCAAAATTCGTTTATTTCTGTTATGAATAACGAAAATAATCGTAACGTTACCGACAAAGGTAAAGGAAAACTCGTCAAATCCAAATCCAAAAAACCTCAAAAATATATTTCAAATACAAACTTGTTCAAAAGCATTAAGGCCATCGGCACAACAATTATGGGCCATAAAGCTCGTCGAGATGTAGCAACCTCAGATCCTAACGAGGTTATGCAGCCGATAGAGGATACTATGCAACCATCAAGGGAGACTCCGGTTGTCCCCGCTACACAGCAACAGGGGTCTACCCGTAATCGGCCCCCTTTGCCGACGGAACTACCACAGGGGCCCACTACAACCCGAAATCGCGCCCCGCCTCCGGGCCGAGTTCGTGACCAAGTCTCGGTCCCGCCGCCGTCAATGACTCCTGCAGCTCCGACATTTTTGCTCGCCCTGATGGACGAAGTTCCAGATGACAACGACGGGGGAGGTTCGTCGTTCCAAGGCTCCCCGGTTTCTGGTGGCTCAGCAAGTGGTTCTACTACGCCAATTGATGTTAGGGGACGGGGAAAGGGCCGAGCTGCGACTGATGACGAGGCTAAGAGGCCATTAATTGGCGTTACCGAAGACTATGTTTTCGATCCATCTTTATCCTACGGTAAAAGATATCATACTGATGCGGGAGAGATTACTCGTACAATCGGCTTCATAATAAGGCATCATGTGGAAGAACCAGCTATCTATTACTCCGATTTATCCAACGATCAGAAACAAAAATTTCTGAACCATTTTGGGGTAACATTTTTTAGCTTATGTTAATATTTTTGTATATTATTGTTTTTTCCCTTACACTTATATGATATTATAATTTGAAGAGGGTATTCCAATACTCGGATGAATTAAAGCCTATGGTTCGTGAGGCATTCGACCGGGTGGCACAAGGCATCTATAGAAACTCCATCTATGATGTAAAAAAGACGTACAAGCAACGTGACAAGAAGCCATCGTGGTACAAGAAGTCTTGGCTACCTATAGGTAAAGAACAATTTTTCGTTAATCACTGGCAACAGGATAAGACGATAGAACTCGTGAAAAAGGCAAAAGAAAATCGCGAGGCCCTGAAAACAAAGAGTGCAGACGGCAAGGGTTCGTTAGCCACACACCACGATGGATCTGTCAGCACACAACAAAGGAGCCTACAGTCGGTACGATACGTTACGATTTGCTTTCGTTATGAATATACTTTATTATGTTACCTTTTTCATTAATTAATATTGCTTTGAAACAAATGTTGTTATAGCTTGAAAGCGAGACCCCCTATCGCTACGACCTACAGTGGGTGGTCGACCACACAGTGAGGAGTCCCGATGAAAAAATAATCCGATGGAACCCACCGAGCGCACAAGCATATCATGTAAGTTATTACAACGTTGTATATCATTTTTGGGAAATATGTATATTGTTTATTGATTTACTTTAAAAACTGTAGATGTGTTACACGCGAGGACTCTATGATAAATATGAGGTCGAAGAACGCTTTCCCTTTGAGTGTGATAAAGAGGTCTCGGCAAAGGCAGATCTCGGTAGTCAACATGGGAGGCAACGTGGCAAGCCTATACACAACAAGATGTCAGATTCAGGGAGGACGTTGGCAAATGATCCTAACCCTGGCGAGGAGAGAAAAATTCGCCAAGCCGTCCAAAATGTTCATTCACAGTACCAGGAACAACAGTCTCAACAGGAGAATCGCATAGCGGCCCTGGAGCAAAAAACCCTTCATGATGAGGAGGAGAGGAGGCGAGAAAGAGAGGAATCACAACGTAATTTTAACAGGTATCCTCAATATAACAACCTTCCCAACAATTACCCCAACAACAATCCCAGCCAGTTTTGGAATCAAAACCAAACACAACAGGGTCAAACCGGTCCGGGGAATCAAGGCTTTCATTCTTACCACCAGTCGAGCCAAGGCTATGATTCTTACAATCAGGGTACACCTATGTCGTGGGACCAACAACACGATCAGGGTGCACCTTCGTCGTGGGAACAAGTCATTCCACCTACTGGTTCGTGGGGCCAGAAACAACGTCAACCCGAGCCTCAGCCGGAAACTTACCCGTTCTGGCCCACGGAATATCAACCACCAAGTTCGTGGCACGATCAATGTTATACTCAAAGTGCTCCTGGACGTGCTAGTTTTTGTGGGGCTCGTCCAAATGCTTTGTGGCAAAATAGTAGTTGGACCGAACGTCCAAATGACCCACGACATGCTAGTGTTAGCGACGCTTGTCCGAGTTTATCAAGGGGCTATCAGGTCGAACCCGTAATTGATCTAAACAATTTGGAGTTACCGACGGAAGACTACACTAATCAAGCTTGGAACAGTGACGTGAATAGAGAATACGGTGGTCCATCTTGGACATGATAGTCGGGGTCGCATGTGTGTTTAATTTTCGAGTATGAGTGTTTAAATTTAGAGTATGAGTGTTTAAATTTCGAGTATGAGTGTTTAAATTCCGTAGGCGGTGTAACAATTTTGAGTTTGCGGGTTTTAATTTCGAGTTTGTGTTTTTAATTTCCGAGGTGATTTAAACTAACATTCATTTAAAATAACATTGATTTAAACTCGAAAACTAACATTCATTTAAAATAACATTGATTTAAACTCGAAAACTAACATTAATTGAAAATAACATTGATTTAAACATAAATAAAACTAATCGTCATCTTCCTCAACAAGCTCGTACTCATCATCTGCCAACTGTCCTTCAATGTCAAAATCGATCAAATCGGCGCCCAAATTAAGTCCCGACGATACATCATCTTGAAATAAGTCTTCGGGCTGATTAAACTCGACGTCGATTTCAGGCTGTTGTAGCCCGGACACGTCGATGACGTTTCTTGCACGAATAGGGCAAACTGCCCACCATCCCAATCAACTTCAATTGTTGTTGTTGCACACACCGCTGAATATTTGAAGCATAGCCATCCGGAAATCGCAAACCTGACAACCACTGACATAATAGTTTCTTTTGAGGTCGATCAAGGCAATAATTGGCTTTCGGCTTGTAGGTTTTATTATCATCGGTATCGACAACAAAAAGCTCGACCCGAGTGGTCAACAATTCTAAGTCTCTCTTAGCTTTTAAGTTGTCTTTACTCTTAATTGGGTCGTCCATCACCGTGTTCTTTATGTTGTCGAAAAGATTCTTCTCGCAATGCATCACATCCAGATTGTAACGTATCAGGTTCGTACTCCAATAGGGTAATTCCCAAAAGATACTTTTGTGGGTCCAATTGTGCTCTGTTCCTTTTCCTGGCATTATCGGTGCATCTGGCGCTGTAGACCTTTCTGGTAGTTGTGCAACAATTGCTGCCATTTCTGCGTCTGTCCTATGCGGTGGAGGCCCATCAAATTCCGTATGTCCATTGAATCCCATCACGTCGTGACGAAATTCATGTCCCACTGGTAAGAAACAACGATGACATCCCCACCACGTTGCTTTCCTACCATACTGCAAAGGGAACGCCTTCGTGTTCTCCATGCAATAAGGGCACGATAACTTTCCATGTGTGCTCCACTAAGACAACGTCCCGTAGGCGGGGAAATCACTAATAGTCCACATCAATGCAGCCCTCAACTGAAAATTCTGCTCCCTGAATCTGTCGTAATCACGAACGTCGTCGTGCCACAAAACCTTCAACTCGTCAATCAGAGGGCGTAGCAAAACGTTAATGTTTTGTCCTGGACTACTCTGCCCTGATATGATAAGACTCAAGAAAATAAACTCCTCTCTCATGCAAAGATCTGGTGGAAGGTTATAGGGAGTCATGAACACATGCCAACAAGAATATTATTTCCCGAAGTTTCCGAACGGAGTGAAACCGTTTGTGCATAGACCAAGGCGGATGTTTCGTGGCTCTGCTGCGAATTGAGGATGTTTCTTATCGAAATCTTGCCACGCTTCGCCTGCTGCATGGTGGATCATTACATCGTCCGACGACTTACAATTTAAGTGCCACATCATGTGTTCAACAGTTGATTTAGTCATGAAGAGTCGTTTAAGACGTGGGGCCAAAGGGAAGTACCATAATTTTTTCCTTGGCACTGGATTCTTTCTACCTATAGTTTCATACCTATACTCCCCACATTCAGGACAAACCAAGTAATCGGAAGATGCGAATTCTCCGTAAAACAAGAAACAATTTTTCAAACACACGTCGATTGTTTCGTATCCCAACCCCAAACACCTCATCATCTTCTCGGCAGCGTGCATATCCTCTGCAGTAAGAGTTGATCCTCTGGATACAAAAGATCGTGGTGCAAGTTGTACATCTGATTGCACCCGGATTGATTGTAGTTATTCTCAATCTTGGCTGTAAAAAACTCGGACACCCACTGCAAAACAGATTTCTTGCTGGGGCCCTTCAGCTTAAGTTCCGACATTTGGAGCAATTTTAAAAAATCTTTTGCATCGGCGTTAGGCTCCTCACCGTTAACGTCGAATTGTGCCCGAAAAGTATCGTCAACTAGATTCTCAAATAGAATCTCCTCCTGAACAACTTCGGGGTCGTTTCTAACTTCGTGCCTCGACGATGACGCCCCTTGGCTATTATGTGCGACAAAATTTTCCCCATGGAATATCCATAAATGGTACCCTTCTACAAAACCCCATCGATAAAGGTGAGCTGCCACTTCGCCAGGGTCCAAGTATTTCCTATTGCTGCATTTTCTACATGGACATCTAGGATTTCGATCACCGTCTAGATAACGCTCTTGATCTAACGGAAACGCCAAAAACTGCTATACACCATTGCCGAACGTTTCATTCACTCGACCCGTCTCACTCAAACGATCATACATCCAATCTCTATCTTCGTTTGGATTCATTATATATTGTCTATAAATTTTTTAAATTATAACGATTAGCACAACGACGTCGCTACATTTAGGGGACACAAACAATATTTATAATCGTACAACTAGAACAAAATATAATAGCTCGAAACTATACATGTACCTCTTGTAGCACGTTAAAAATTTCTGAAACTGCTCCTTCGATCTATGGCAGCGGTCTCCAAGCTGCCTCGTACTATTTCTCTAAATCGCAAATAAAAAAATAGATAAATTAGATAAACATAATTAACGTACTAAAAAAAATTTATTACGTAAAAATGAAAGTATGTATATACGAACCTTATTTTGAAACCAAATGAATTGTGAATTGAGATACTAACTCGCCCGCGCTATATATAGCCATCGGGGGACGGGGGGTTGCCATGTCATCGATCCGTGTGATTTTCACACGGATCGTTCCACGTCACCGATCCGTGTGAAAATCACACGGATCATGCCTATTATAAGCCGACGGAAAAGCCATGATCCGTGTGATTTTCATCACACGGATCGGATCGTGCCATGTCACCGATTCGTGTCAATTTTCACACGGATCAGTGACGTGGCAACCTCTTATTTTACTCCCCCTTTCTCCAAAATCACTATAAATACCCATTTTTTTACCCACTAAATTCATTCATTCTTACCATTCTCCAAAAATTATCAACTTTCTCTCCAAAATATCCTTAATAACTAACAAAAATTCTTCCATATTTACTAAATTATAATTAGAGTTTATTATTTGTTTTATTATTTTATTTCTACTTATGTTTATTCATTATCTAACTAATAATAACTATAAAAAACTTATATTATCAAGGTTTTATTTTAAATACGAATTTTTATTTATTAGAATAAATATTTTAAAAAAATCGCTCGAAAATGTGAATGTTATTATTTAAATCGATTTATTTTAAATTAAATCGCCAAATAAACATAAAAAATTTATTTAAAATCGTTTTCTTTAAAAAAATTGCCAAAAAAATATAAAATAATTATTTAAAATCGATTTCTTTTAAATAAATCGGCAAAAAAATCATAAATCAGTTATTTTAAAACGATTTCTTTTAAATCAATTGTTTTAAATCGTTTTTTTTTTAAATCAATTTTTTAAATCATTTTTTTAATTTTTTAAATATTTTTAAACCCTTTACCGTAGGCTATAAGCCGACGGAAAAGGGGTTTAGGGCCCTTTTCCGTCGGACTTATGCCGACGAAAAAGGGGTATAGGGCCCTTTTCCGTCGGCTTTAAGCCGACGAAATAAAAGGCTTGCCAACGGAAAAGCCCTTTTTCGTCGGTAAAAATCCGACGGAAAAAAGCTTTTGCGAGGAGCTTTTTTCCGTTGAGTTTTTGCCGACGGAAAACCCTTTTTCCGTCGGCAAATGCCCCTTTACAGTCGGCTTTTGGGCCGACGGTAAAGGGGTTTTCCCTTGTAGTGATGTTCAGTAAGGAATATCGGGGATATATGTCGAAAGTGTATGTCGAGTATGTATGTCGGATGTAATATCGGATAATATGTCGGGTATGGATATTGGGTGAGAACTCGATATCGAAAGTAGATATTTTATATATGAATGAACATTGTGGGGTAATTAATGAAGCTTACCTTGATTAGCAGAACTCAGATATATATAGCCCTCGGGATGCGGGATCGCACACTTGATTTCCGCGTGCGTTGTACCATATCGAATGTGACATTCAATATCGAAAGCTATATCGGATGCCATCCTCGACATAAGAGCTCTATGCCGGCTTTCTAATGGGCTTGGCCCGTATAATCGAAAAGGGCCGACCCAATACGAGAATTACCCATATAATGTAATCCACTAGTTTAGGAGTTATTGTTGTAAATAATAACTTGTAAACTAACTAGTAATCCGCTAGTATCTCCTGTCACCCCAGTTCAAATGATGGAGCTCGGATACGTGGAATTTATTTAAAATCATGGTGGACCCGCAATATAATTATCGTGGCACTGAAGTCCACATTTGAATTATGAGCTAAGGTCGTCTGCACATAATGTTGCATAACCAATTAATATTTCTTTAAATTATTTCAAAAGTGAGTTTTCAAATCGAATTTTTTCGATATTGATAATTTGATGTCGAATTTGTATTTCGATATGGTCGTCAATAAATGTGAATATTACGCACCCCAAATCTATAAATAGACGGTGAGGGGGGTAGAAAACATATTTGTCCTCTAGTGAATGCATACTTATTTTAGCAAAGGCATATTAAAGGTATTTGATGTGCTCCCTCGATATTGGTTCGATATCGTTTTTCGATATGAATTCTTAATGTTTACTTTTTTGATATCGTTTTTCGATATCTGAGTTCGATATCACTTTCGATATCATTTTGGATATTGTCTTTCGTTATTGTTTTCGACATCAGATTTCGATATCGTTTATGATATTATCTTTCGTATCGTTTTACGATACCCGATTTCGATGTCATTTTTGATATCCTTTCTCGATATTGTTTCTAACTTACCCTCTCTCTTTCCTAGGTTATATTCTTCCAGGTTATCATTCTTAATCTCGTTCATTTGTCCTAATGACTGGTCTTCGCGCCCGCATGTTGTAGGTCGTTGCCGCGCGACGAGCGACTACAGCAGCAGAGGCGGTCGCGGTGGCAGAGGCTGCGGTAGTGGCTCAGAGTGTGGCTAAGGATGGTGATATAGCATCCGGTTCCCCGGCAGGGAAAGAGGTCACAACAGAGCAACCTACGGAGGATGTGGGAGATAAAGCATATGTTGCTTGACAAAATGAAGCCGTGGAGTCATCTCTTGGTGCTGTGGCACATTCGTCCAATATTAGGGTTGAGTTACCTAAGGCGGGTGTCTCTTCTTCGTTTGCTGGTGACAAGGCTGCTTCTGGTTCTCATCCTGGGCAGTCGTTTATCCATGGAGGTGTTAATGATGTTTTGACGGATGCAGAAATTAAGATTGAAGGAGTTACTGGTGTCTCTCAAAGTCTGTCACGCAACAATGGAGGAGTTGCGGAGGTCCCCATAAGTTTGGATGAAGAACCATACGATCCTAATCTCGCGGCTCTGATAGGCGATGGGGTTTTTCGGGATGTGCGTTCCGGGTCGTCGCGAGATAAGGAGGCTAGTGGTATCCATACACAAAAAATGGTTGCACCTCTAGATGAGATGCCTCGTTTGAGCAGACGTAAGAGAACCCGAAGTGAAAGTTCTGCTGCCCCTCGAGCGCCTCCCCCGCCAGGACGTGCCGCTCTAGGTCATAGTATCAATGTCAAAAACCAGGAGTTTGGTGATAGTGAAGCGATTCCTTCAATGAGGTGGGCATTCCCCACGGTAGGTAAGGCGCCCATGCTCAGAACGTGCGGTGCGACATTCATGTCTTCCAATTGGTAAGTGGTTGAAGACATTGTTTATTTCCATAAGCTATATTTCTCGATTGTTAGTGGAATGAAGTAACCATTTCCATGGTTACGCTTTTGTATACTGGTTGCACCCAAGAATGACTTCCTATGATCAAGGGCAATGCCCTTGTTTAGTGGCTTGTCAGTTCATGGCTCGCACGACGTTAGGCCTTCGAGTTTTATGTATGGTTCGCTTGATAGCATTCGATCGGGGATTAATATCCCGTAGTACAGTATATGCTTGCCCTTTCATATGCCCTCATACGTATCTTGTATGATATGGGAGACGGTATCCTGTAGGATAGTAGCTATTCGCCCCTTTCGGGTACTCTCCTCCGTATCTCGTAGGATCAGGGAGTGAGTATCCCCTAGGATAGTAGATGTTTTCCCCTTTCGGGTACACTCCTCCATATCTTGTAGGATCGGGGAGTCAGTATCTCGTAGGATAGTAGATGTTCGCCTCTTTTGGGTACTCTCCTCCGTATCTTATAGGATCGGGGAGTCAGTATCCCGTAGGAGAGTATATGTTCGCCCCTTACGGGTACTCTCCTCCATATCTTGTAGGACCAGGGAGTTAGTATCTCATAGGATAGTAGATGGTTGCCCCTTTCGGGTACTCTCCTCCATATCTTGTAGAATCGGGGAGTCAGTATCCCATAGGATAGTAGATGTTTGCCCATTTCGGGTACTCTCCTCCGTATCTTGTAGGATTGGGGAGTCAGTATCTCGTAAGATAGTAGATGTTCTTTTCTTTTCTTTTGTCCTCCTTATCTCGTGGATAGGGGGTCTTTTTATTTTTTTTCGTCCTCCTTATCTCGTGGATAGGGATCTTTTTCTTTTCTTTTGTCCTCCTTATCTCATGGATAGGGAATCTTTTTCTCCTTCTGTTCTTGATAGAGGTTGTCTAAGCCCCTACCATTTAAAGAATAACAGTATACGCAACAAAAGATATCAATATAAAACTTCACGGTAGATAAAAGCCAAAAAAAACAGATAACGTCCGATTTTGCCCCATTTCTAGGATAAGAGATAGTTTACCCTTTTAAGGTATATTTCCACTTTATCCCGTAGGATATATTTGTTCCTGCAAGCATTTTATCAACATGGAAGTGGTATAGATATAAAAGTTGCGAGATAAAACATTAATAATGGATAACAATCAAGAACTAGGTAAATCCCAGTTCACCTACGTATCCCATTGATAAGGCAATCAGACCGATGTAGTTCCCCTGGCCAGCCCAAAAAGGGCAACTTAGGTAAATAAATATTGTTCGAAATAAAAAGGCATAAATTAAAGCAACAAGCCCGCACGGCTCTTAGGCGATCACTCCGTCTCTAGCAGGTACTCATTTGCGGTTTTTTCTTTCTCCCGTCCCTCTCTAATCCTAGGGAGTTTAAGTGACGCCGCATAGCATATCCAACCCTTCTTCTGATCACCTAGGATCTCGCCTATCCAGCCCTAAATAGGAAATTTCATTTTTTGGTGGTAGGTTGATACCATTGCCCGGATTGCATTGAGGGTGAGACATCCAATGATGACGTTGTAAGGGAATGGGAGGTCGACTACCGTGTACTTGACATCGACAGTCCTTCTATAGGGTTCCTCGCCAAAAAAAGTAGGCAATGTGATTTGTCCTCTTGGAATCACCTCTCAGCCTCTAAATCGTGTCAATGGGGTGGAGACTTCTTCGACCATATCTTGGCTTACAACCATTTTTTCAAAGGCGTGCACGAATATAACGTTCGATGAGCTACCATTGTCAATGAGCACCTTTCATGCCCCCATAGAGTCAGCGCCTACGAGAGCTCTGTTGATCATGTTGATCGTTCCCCTCGTAGGGGCATTGACAATTGCTCTCCTGCGCTCGCTAGGAGCTTCAATAACCCTACGCTTGTCCCTCATAGGAGAGCGGGATTAATTTTTCTGAGGTGAGCGGGACCTATCATCTTTGTCTCCTGCATCCCTTGAGCTCTGTGCAAACTCCACCATCTTACCTTCACGAATGAGCCTTTCAATCTCATCTTGAGGTCAGTACATTCGTTAGTAGTGTGCCATGGTTGACAATGGTACTCGCAATACTTCCTAGAGTACTTCATTCCTCGAATTTCTCTCAGTTTCCTTGGCTCATTTAGCCACTTGTTCTTCTGTGCCACAGTGAATGCAGTCATGATTCCTCTGTTTAAGGGAGTATACCTCCTAGGGGACTTGTCCGCCCCACAGTCATTCATGTCTTTGCTCCATCCTTATTTTCCTTTCGGTCTGTTCTGTGCCTGATATGGTGTCTGCTTAGTAGACATCTTGTTATCTTGATAAATATTTTCATACGCCAACGCGTTGATCTGATCGATGGTAGGGGATTTCAGCTTGATCAACTATGCCACAAACCTTCTATGTAAAGTCGCGTTGAATAGAATGAGGGCCACATGCTCCCCCTACGGCTCGTCCACCTTGAGTAACTCCTCATTGAACCTTTTCATGAAGTCCTCAAGGTTCTCCTTCTCTTTCTATTTCATCGATTTCAGGTGGTTCATGCTCGTGCACATCATCTTATGACTAGAGAACTGGCTCTTGAACCTTTGCCTCAATTGCCCATAACTGGCTATAAAATCGACCTCTATCCTTGTGAACTAGTCGAGTGCGGCCCTCGTCAAGGTCATAGCCAATATCTTTGCCTGTACATTGTCGATAAAACAGTGCAGTTTCAGGATACCATCCACATAGTACAAGTGTTCGCGGGGGTCACTCTTCCAATCGTATGTCTTGAGTGGAGGAATCTTATCCCCCTTTTTCAACACTTCAGCCTCGGTTTCCTCACTGAACGAGATCAACCTTCAGTGCCCATTCACCAGTGCTAACTTGAGGTTGACCTTCTTCTTCTCCTGCTTTAGCATTCCATCCTTCTTGCGATGTCTCTCATTTTGACCGTGGGTCGGGACCTTCCTCAACAGGAGCTCCGGAAAGCGGATATTCCCTCTTGGACTCTGCCATCTCCTCACGCTCTTGAGCTCTGGATACGGCTCCTGGACCTCTCGTCCTGGATTCCTGAGGTTGTGGAGGTACGTTGTCGGCGCCTCGGTTGATCAGGCTGGGTAGAAGTGTTTCTAGTGCGGCATTTAGAGTTTCTTGGACAGTGGCATTGATTTGTTCCATAATCTATTATGTGAGGACAGTAGGGTTCACATGCTTTATCTTGGGGGCCGCCGAATGTTGAGGAGGAGGTGGATCATATTGTTGTTTAAGACTGGGCTCATGTATCGGAATCTGCGATGGGGCATTCTCTGCTGTCGAATTATCAATGACGGGTCTCGTAGATCGCGATCGGGTCACCCTGCGCTACATTCTAGCGTCTTCATCTGGGAATGTGGTGTTTCGACAGACGGCGTCACTAATTTGACAATAGATCATATATTGATAACAAAGTGCGGGATTACAACAATGTGATGATAAATCTGTTACAAATCAGGTCTCTTATCACTATTGCTAATTCAAGGTAGACTTAGGTCCGAAACACCTCAAAGTAACGCTTGGATGCTTGGCTGGACTTCGAGGATGATGTCGAATCTGGGCTGATATCGAATCTCTTCTATGTCGGTGATGTGGCTGATATTAGGGATATTGCCATGTCGGGTAAGGAATATCGAGGATGTATATCGGGGATATACGTCGAAAGTGTATGTCGAGTATGTATGTCGGGTATGGATATGGTGAGAACTCGATATCAAAAGTAGATATTTGATACACGAATGAACATAGTGGGGTCTCAAGATGAAGCTTACCTTGATTAGCGAAACCCGGATATATAGGTCTTAGGATGTGAGGACCGCACAAGTGACTTCTGCATGCGTTTTACCATATCGAATGTGACATTTGATATCGAAAGCTATATGGGGTGGTAATGATGCATAATCCGCCATGCCCTCGGACATGGGTAGAAAAATGGTACCCAAAAAACTGACTGACCGTCTAGCAGAAGGGTACGCTCAGGTTAGGGCCAACCACTACCCGGATATGGGAAAATGGTCCGTGGTTCGGAAAAGGTACCCCCGAGCCTCGTCTTATCTGCGCCCCTAAAAGGAATACGGTTCGGACCCAAAGACTCGAACACACCCTTCCACACGACCGGGTGTGAGCCTAAAACTCGGGTACCCACATGGAAAGACCATGAAACCTCCCCATACCGAGGAATAAACACTTCTCAAAACACTAAGTATCCCTCGGACCCCCGAGAGGCGACATCCCACACTTAGCCAAATATTAAGGAGGAATGAGCACGAAACCACACAATGTTAAGGACACGAGTGAATACAAGGAAAAGTCAAAACCCATCGGTACTCAGACTAAAGAATATAACTCATCAATCTTACAAAGAACAACCCGTCGGGTCCCAACCAGAATAAGCAACCAACAAGACCATCTGATCATCCAGGAAGGACCTAGCCTACGACCCGACTCGGAAGATGTGCCAACCACCATCATTCAACATAGCTCCCAACCACCCTAATTATGATGAAAGACCACGCCACATTAGTCCGGATCAATGATTGGGGTAGACCAATCTCCTCTCATTGGCCCAGTACTGCCTCTGAAAACCATTGGAGCAGACGCCATCATTACTCGCTAAGACGAACGTTAGTCCACTCGCGCAATTGGTCACCTCTTGGCAGACGACCCTTATTGGCGCAGAAGACCTTCACGCCATTGGCTACTAGCACCACTAGGAGTTAAGATGGAAAGACCAGCCCTCATTGGCCAAAGACCCCTAGGACTAGCACTATAAATAGTCCCTCATTTCAGCAGAAAAAGGGAGAGAACTTTCAGCATAACAATTCATCACATAGAAGAAATAAGAGCATTCTCCACAATTTTCATACACTTTATGGTACTTAGAATTGTTCACATTCCTCTAGCTCAAGTTGTTTCATCACACGACCCCTTGTAATTCACTCAAAAGTTCATAATAAAATAATTGTTCCACCTTCCCTCGAATTCGAGAGTGGCGTTCCGAACAAAAATAATTTAGTAACGATATCCCCGAATATACCAACCACATGGGCTCAGACAATATTGCCTCACTAGGTGTCATCCTCGATATAAGAGCGTTGGGCCATCTTCTTTATGGGCTTAACACGTATAATCAGAAAGGGTCGGCCCAATACGAAAACTACACATCAAACTATAACTAAACATATTTTGAAAATGATTTTTCATTCATAAAAGGGATAATTCTATCAAACCCCCCAAACTATGGGGTCATTTACCGCACAGGGTCAGAACTTTAGTTTTAGCGGCAGTGCCCCCTAAACTTTGGTCGTTTGTGCGAATTTCTCCATTTTCCAGTTTTTTGCAATTTTTCCACCAAAAATCACCGAAAAAATTATTTAAAGTTTGACTAAAACCTTCGTCTCGATGAGACGGTTCCAATGATGGTGACGGTGATGCAAAATTCAAAGTTATAAGATGGGAATTCTAATTTAAGTGCAATACACTTAAATTAAATTTCCCGTGTATTGGCTTTGAATTTTGCGACACCGTCACCACCATCGGAACCGTCTCATCGAGACGAAGGTTTTAGTCAAACTTTAAATAACTTTTTCGATGATTTTTTGTGGAAAAATTGCAAAAAACTGGAAAATGGAGAAATTCGCACAAACGACCAAAGTTTAGGGGGCACTGCCGCTAAAACTAAAGTTCTGACCCTGTGCGGTAAATGACCCCATAGTTTGGGGGGTTTGATAGAATTATCCCTTCATAAAATATCATGTTGAAGTCATTGCAACAATCTTATTGTTTCGTCATATATATAGGAGGAACCTCTCCAATGAAAAATTCTATGAGAAATAAATCGGGAATTTTAATGGTTTGGTCCCATAACTTGGCTCTTTTTTGATTTTGGTACAATAACTTAGCACACCTTGATTTTGGTCACTCAACTTGGCACATTGACTCGATTTTGGTCCCATGACTAGTGCTCCGCCCAAATTCACCGGAAAAGTCATACGTGGCACCCGTTGACCACCCATTGACCTATTTTGACCCAATTTCTGACCCCACCTGTACACATGGCACCCATGTGAAAAAAAAAATAATAAAACACCTCACATCACTCTTAAATCTGATAAACTTATTAAATTAAAAGTAATATTACTTTCAATAACAAAAATACTAAAAATATGTATACTTTTCATAATTCAAAAATATATTTAAGTTATTATACATTATCTAAATTGTAAAAAACTCATTATACAATTTAAATTTATATTACTTATTTCTTAATAAATAAATAAGCTTAAAAAAAGTTTAGTATGTTACCCCCCACCCCCAACGCCATCTTTAAGTATGTGATGGTGGAGCGGAGGCGGTGACGGTGGTGGGTAGAGGAGAGAGAGTAGTCGGAGGATCGGCGGTGGTGGTGGTGATGGGAGGCGAGCGAGTTTGGGGCGGTGAAGGCCGGATTGGAGAGGTGGTGGTGGTAGGAGGCGGGTTTGGGGTGGTGAAAGTCGGATTGGGGAGGTGAGACGCGGTGTGAGGCGGGTTTGGGGTGGTGGAGGTTGGATTGGAGAGGTGGTGGTGGTGGTAGGAGGTGGGTTTTGGGTGGTGAAAGTCGGATTGGAGAGGTGGAACGCGGTGGGAGGCGGGTTTGTGTGGTGGAGGTCGGATTGGGGAGTGGTGGCAGGTGGAGAGTGGGAGGAGGAATGGAGAAGATTGTGGATTGAAAGGTGGAGGTTGGTGGTAGCGGAGAGGGGGGGTGCTGGGGCTAGGAGGTAGGAGGTAGGGTGTTTGAAGAAGAAGATGATTTTATTTTTTAAAGTTAAGTGGCAAATTAATATTATTAAGTTTTTTGGGTTTGTTATTTATAAAATGTTAATACTTATAAGAGAGTTACTCAATATATTAAAGAATATTTATAAAATAATTACTTTTGTAATGGATTCAAAATTTGTAATTTTTAACATAATATAAAACTAGCAATATAAAAAAAATTAAATCTTATAGTCTTGAATAGATAATTATTACTTAACATTATATAAAAAAAATTGTTTAACTTCAACAATACATTTATGGTTGCCAAAAAGATTAATGGTTTATTCAAATCTTATATATTTCTTTATTTACGTGTATGCCAAGTGGGTGCCATGTGTACATGCGGGGCCAGAAGTTGGGTAAAAATAGGTCAGTGGGTGGTCAACGGGTGCCACATATGATTTTTTTCGGCGAATTTGTGCGGAGCAGTGGTCATGGGACAAAATCGAGTCAATGTGCCAAGTTGAGAGACCAATATCAATGTGTGCCAAGTTATTCTACCAAAATTTTAAAATAGCCAAATTATGGGACCAAATCATTAAAATTCCCGAAATAAATCTTAAAAGACCAAAATATACATGTGATTTCATAATGGGTGGCTATTTTCATGGAGGCAATAATGAATGCGATAATTTCGCATGATTTTTATCATGGCAAATAATTGGCCAATTTTAAAATGAAGAATGTAATTAATGAGGACTGAGGTTAATGCGTGGAATATTGACGAAGTAATAATTTCTTTGCAAATTATGCTTAGACTATCAGAGTCAGTACTCAGCGCAATAGAAATTAGGTAGATTTAACGTCATTAAAAAATCCCATGTTACTGATTATACTATGATAATATTGAGTTTTTATCGTGTATATTTCTAGTTACATATTGTCGCGGTCGGTACTTTTCTTAACGCGCATATGAGTAGATTAGGAAAAACATAATGGATAAAATCTCCTAGTATCTTATCAAAAAAATTCATTGAATTCATCCGTGTAATAGTTTTTTCGTAGTATATATTCCCGTTCATTTCTAAAAATCATATACCATGTCTTTCACATATTTTTCTTGTACAAATTCTCTCGTATTTCTAAAAGCCATGCACCGAACCCTCTCGTATTATCAAAAGCTATCCAGCACAGGCTGATATAAAAAGACAACCTAAGCACCGTATTTTCTCGTATTTCAAAAACCATGCATTACACTTGTTAGTAATATAGCACTAAAATAAATGGAGAAATGAATAGAATGACAATTTTTTTTAACAAAAATTAAACAGTAAAAATTACAAAAAATCGAAATTACTGAGCGATCTATCAAAAACAAAACAAATGCTCAATCGAGACTCGATGAGCAAAGAATAGGGAAGTCGAAGACCTGCCTCTCTGCAGTGCTTGAGAAGAACGTGAGCATCTGTTTCCCAAAATACAGCGATTACTGGCGGAATTGTAGGCACAAACAAGAATTACTCTAGCAAACTAGATCTATGACTTTCTTTCTATCACTGACACGACTGCCTCGAAAAACAATTTAATGCACAAAGAATTTTATTACGACTCCTTTTATAAGTTAGTGCAAGTTGAGGAAACAGGAATCCTAGGCAAACTCTTTTTCTAACTGATAATTGCTTGCACAGTAAGTATCATACTATGCTGGTGAATATTCAGTTATTTAAAACTAAATTTATCGATGTAGAATAATATTATAGATGGTATATTTCACAATTACAATGTACAAGAGTTGTGGTTAATATAGACTACTAGTCTTAGGCTACAAGGAAGAGATAATCTATACAAGGTAAGAGGATTGAATCAAATCAGTCGCTATCTCTTATCGGAAGGAGGAGAATCCGAAGATATGGGAATATCTCTAATACGCCCCCTCAAAAGTGTCGTGCCATCAGCCAAGACAATTTTGGACCGAAGAAGTAAGAAACGAGCACGAGATAGCGCTTTAGTGAGCACATCGGCAAGTTGGTCCTTGGTGCTAATGTGAGAGACAGAGAGCAAACCCTTAGCCACAATGTCGCGAACAAAATGAATATCAATGGCGATGTGCTTCATTCGAGAGTGCAAGACGGGATAAAGCGAGAGATGAGTAGCCCCAATATTGTCACAAAAGACTGTGGGTTTGGAGGCGAGTTAACGTTGAGCTCCGAGAGAAGGTGCTGGATCCATCGAACCTCAGAAGTACTTGTAGCAAGAGCACGATACTCGACCTCAGTGGAAGAGCGAGCAACAACACGTTGCTTGCGAGAAGCCCTGGAGATAGGATTGGCACCAAGAAAGATAATGTAGGCCGAAGTAGACATGCGGTCGATGGGGTCACTAGCCCAGTCAGCATCAGAAAAGGCATGAAGAACGTTCGAAGAGCGTTTCCGGAGTAAGAGACCGTGAGAGAGAGTCCCCTTAAGGTATCGAATGATGTGCTTTACTGCCGTCCAGTGATGCTCAAACGGAGAGGAGACAACTTGGGCAAGGGGATTGACTGGGAAAGCAATGTCTGGCCGAGTAAGAGCAAGGTACTATAATTCGCCAATGGCTTGGCGGAAAAGATGAGGATCACACGGTGTTGTGGACGGGGGCGGTTTAGTCATAGCCATAGGTGTGGACACAGTCTTGGCGCCGTCCATCTTGTGACGAGTGAGAAGGTCACGGATATAATGATGTTGAGTGAGGAAGAGACCATCAGAGCAAGAGATAGCTTCCACACCAATGAAGAACGAAAGATGGCCGAGATCTTTGAGGGCAAAAGTAGAACTGAGGCGTGAGATAAGTTGGTCGATCAGTTGACTGTTGTTGCCCGTGAAGATAATGTCATCAACATAGACAAGGAGAAAGAGAACAGTGCGGTCCTTGCGAAAGATAAAGAGAGCAGTCGGACTCTGACTGAGAGAACCCGAGGTCGATGAGGGAGGAGCGAAGGGCACGGAACCATTCGCGGGGAGCTTGTTTCAAGCCATAAATAGCCTTGCGCAAACGACAAACATGATCGGTCAGAGAGGAATCAACAAAGCCTGGTGGTTGCTGCATATATACGACCTCACTGAGGGTGCCATGAAGAAAGGCATTGCTGACATCAAGTTGACGGAGGGGCCAAGAGTTGGAGACAGCAATGGAGAGAACAACCCGAATAGTAACTGGCTTGACAACGGGACTGAAGGTCTCAATATAGTCAAGACAGGGGCGTTGATGAAAGCCCTTAGCGACCAATCGAGCCTTGTACTTGTCAATGGAACCGTCAGCATGTCGTTTGACCCGGTAGACCCATTTGCAGCCAATGATGTTGGACGCAAGGTGGCGAGGAACAAGATCCCATGTCCCGTGAGAAATAAGAGCATTGTATTATTGAGACATGGCAAGGCGCCACTACGGACTTTCCATAGCTGAAGAGACACTAGTAGGTTCAATGGAGGGAGGGAGTGGATGAACACTAGTAGCTGAGAGTGCCTTGGGTTTGAAAATGTTGTTCTTAGCCAGAGTGACCATATGGTGAATGGGGACAGCTGGTAGGGTCTCTGCGGGTGGAATGGGCGAGTCGGGCGCAGGTGCGGGCGATGCGGGCGCCGGATCGGACGATGCCGGCAATGCGGACGAGGGAGCCGCGGGCGGACCAGGCGATGGGTCAACCCGTGGGGAAGATGTTGTGACCGCGGGCCGTGGGTTAAGGCACGGATGACATCCCAGTTGGAGGACCCGTTGAGGAGGGGCCATAGGAGTGGAAGAACTCGGGGCCGGTGATGGGAGTGAAGGAAATATAGTCTCGCAGAACCGGACGTGACGAGAGACAAACATTCGACCGGAGGAAAGGTCAAGGCACTTGTAGGCACTCTGTAACGTCGAATATCCCAAGAAAAGACACGGGCGGGAAGTGAACTCGAGTTTGCCACTGTTGTATGGTTTGAGCTACGGATAGCATTGACAGCCAAAGGTTCGTAACTTGAGATAGTTGGGCGCCGTTCCAAAGAGAATGGAGTAAGGGGTGGCGGAGTGCAAGGCAGACGAAGGCATGCGATTGATGAGATAAATTGTCGTTTGAAAAGCATAAGACCAATAACAATGAGGAAGCTTGGCGTGATGAAGGAGGGCACGACCCGTTTCTAAGATATGCCTATGTTGTCTTTCAGATAAACCATTTTGTTGTGGCGTGTGAGGGGCCGTGGTAAGCCAACTTATACCATTTGTGACAAAATAATTTTTGAGAGATAAAAATTCACCGCCGTTGTCGCTGTAAAAGTTGACAATGTCATGTCAAAATTGTTTTTCCAATAGTGTTTTGAATTGGCAAAAAATAGAGTGCACTTGTGATTTTGCAGTCATAGGAAAAAGCCAACAATAACGACTGAACAAGTCAACAATCAGTAAATAATAACGAAACCCATCAACTGAGGTCTCAACAAGGCCCCAAACATCAGCATAAACAAAGTGCAAAGGATGCAAAGCAGTAAACGAAGAGTCCATAAAAGGCAAGCGATGAGAATTGCTGACCAAACAAGAGTCACAAAAACTACCCTTCGCACAGGGTTTAGAAATAAGCGGTAAGTCATAACTGGAAATCAATAAAGAGCTAGTCTTGGGCGCTGGGTGCCCAAGACGAGCATGCCAAACATCAGCCGACATACGAACTCCCAACAAGGCAAACTTCTCCGGATTTTTGAGATAGTGGACTAGAGGGCGGATGTGATAAGTGCCATTAGTGCAAGTCCCGGTGGCCAGAGTGTCCCCGACGTGAGATCCTTAACATGAAAAGAATCAGGGAAAAATTCCATAGAGACATTATTGTCACGAGTATACCGATGCACAGATAACAAGTTGTGTTTCGAGGCAGGAGCACATAAAACATTATTCATATGAAACGAACGGGACAGAAACGTAATATAAGAAGTACCAGTATGAGTGATAGGCATGCCCGATTCGTTAGCAACGGTGACCTCGTCAGCGCCATCATATTCAAAGTGATGGACGAGGTTGTTCAGATCGCCTGTGAGGTGATGGTTCTCGCCAGAGTCCACCATCCAGGAGTTCGGACCATAGGTGGCCTGGGTCGGTCCGTGGGGTGGTGTGTGTGCCACGTTGGCCGTGGGGTTCAAGAGGTGCTGCAGTTTGTAGCAACGTACGTGATTGGGCTTGCCACAGAATTGACATACCACATGTTCATGATTATGCTGAAAAGAATGAGTAAAATTGGAACCACCATAACCAGAGGGCAGCCTACCTCGACCGCCACGATAAGGACCACGTCCACGAGAGAAAGAGCCGCACCTCCTCGGATTGGGGCCACGCGGGAAAGGGAAGCCACAGCCAGAGCCAAGAGAAGCGGTGTTTGCAGCGGCGACGAGAGTCGCGGTCTCAGCCTCAAACCGCTTGATGTATGACTCATGAGTGACCAAGGCATTGTGGAGTTCAGCAAACGAGAGTGGCTGCTCGCGGAGAGGAATGGACGTGGCGATGTCTCGGTAATTGGCTCCAAGTCCGTTAAGGACATAGAGCGTGATATCATCAGGGTTGAGGGGTCGGTCGAGCATGGCAATTTCATCAACCTTTGATTTGATCTCAGTGAGGTAGTCGGTGACGGAACGAGAACCAAGAGTGATGTTGTTAAGGGCGTCCTTCAGCGCCATGATCCGTGTACGGTCGGAACGAGCGAAGGCCCCCATGAGAAGGACCCACGCTTCAGAAGAGGTCTTGGCGCCGTGAATGAGCGGAACAATCTCCGGTGTCATGGAGCCAATGAGGGCGGAGAGAATAAGCTGGTCCTGTTGGAACCAAAAACGGTGACCGGCTGCATCGATGGCAGAGGGGCGGGGATGAGTGCCCTGCAAGTAACCAAGGAGGTTCATGCCAGCAAGGGTGGAGACCACTTGAAGGCGCCATGACAGATAATTAGTTGGCGTGAGGCGGAGAGTGAGGTGGTGATGATTAGAGACGTAGATTATGGAGGTAGGAACATCGTTAGCGGGCTGGGGTTGGGA
This sequence comes from Linaria vulgaris, assembly GCA_948329865.1. Classification (NCBI taxonomy): domain Eukaryota; kingdom Viridiplantae; phylum Streptophyta; class Magnoliopsida; order Lamiales; family Plantaginaceae; genus Linaria; species Linaria vulgaris. The sequence goes on from OX415254.1 coordinate 31,947,863, forward strand.
CGAGGCGGTGCTACCGCCACCAGAGTTGTTGTCGGAGTGGTTGGAGGCGTGCGACATAGTGTAGGGTTTTGTGTTGTTCTCTTTTTTTGTGATGTTTTTTTTTTTTTGTATTGGATTGAGTATATGAGGCGGAAGACTAGGGTTGTGAGAGGGAAGGTGGCGGACGGCCGATTATAGGGAGAGGATCGTGGAAAAAGAATCGTGAGATTATTTTTGGCCTCTTGATACCATGTAGAATAATATTATAGATGGTATATTTCACAATTACAATGTACAAGAGTTGTGGTTAATATAGACTACTAGTCTTAGGCTACAAGGAAGAGATAATCTATACAAGGTAAGAGGATTGAATCAAATCAGTCGCTATCTCTTATCGGAAGGAGGAGAATCCGAAGATATGGGAATATCTCTAATAATCGATGCTTATTAATTTTCCATTATATAAATATACCAAGAAATTATATAATTATGTTTAATTAGACAAAACGAAAATAATAAATATTGATTCATAATATTTTTGGTTTTATTTAGTCAACGTTGAATATCAATTTGTCATTCACCAATGTACCAAACTCGATGAAGTTGGTTGCCAAACCCAGTTGGTTTACTCTATTTTTTCAACAATACACTCTCTCACGTTAAGATAAAAAAATAACTAGGGAGCCCGATACACATGACTTTCAAAAAACACGAGGAATTTCATACAATAAAATAAAACTCTAGTAATTTTGTGCAATGTTTACAAAAAACACGAGAAAATTCATGATAGGGTGCTAGAAAACACAAAAAGGCTCTATTTGGTGCATGCTTTTATGACTTTTTCTCGGAGTAGATTACTCAATAACATTTCGTGGTGACGTCAATGTTAATAACGGCTATACGACTTCATACTAACGTCACCAAAATAAAAAATATACGACTTCATACTAACGTCACCAAAATTAAAAATAACAATGTTCTAGACTAGTGACAGATGCATGTAGAGTTATATACATTTCTTAAATGGCCATTCCTTCTGATGGGTTGTATTTCTGATTTTAGTAAGACTTTGTTCAAGAGATTTTTATTATTTTTCTTCCTTTAGTTTTTTAAGTCATTGGAAAAGTTGAGAGGTGACACAACTATCAAATTCTTTTATGTGTTCTGAGAGGTGATGTGTTCACACGAGTAATATTTTGTAATATTTTGGCCAACGTACTTCACAAGAAAATATTTCACATTAGCGCTACATGATAATCCGTGTTTTAGACCCAGCCCGGTCACAGAACCGATGAGTTCATTGGGTAGTGGGTCAGCAGGTCGGACCGGTCGGACTACTGATTGGACCGGTTTATTGACTTTAGTCAATGTTCAATAAAATATCTAATTCAGAGTTTCAAACTTCAATTGTATGACAAAATATTCAATTTATCAACCACAAAATCTCTAAATAAATCTACCATGCTATTATATTATCACTACTAATTACTAACTAAGCAAACATAATAATTTAATTGGCATATATTTAAAAATTATATGTCGATATAATATTACACTATGTTTTTGTAATTGAGGTTTAAAGTTTTCAAATATATTATGCACCTTTTCATTCTTGTACAATAACTATTAATAATCTATACAAAATTTAGATGTATAAACTTTTTGATTATGTATATATACATATTATATATAAATTCCATAAACACGCTCATGCACATATGTATTTATATTTTATATATGTATATATATATATGTGTGTGTGTGTGTTTACATTTAAATGATTAACATGTACATAATAGTTTGAAATTTTAATATAAAGGGATTATTAAGTTCAGGCTCATTTGAAGGTAGGATGGCTAGGCCCAAAAATGTATGAAGTGTTACTAATATAAAATTCAAACATAAAACCTAGTCAAAATCTTCATCATCAGCCGCCACTTCTTCTTCCCTCTATTGTTTTTTTTTCTTTTTTCTCAATCTCTCTCTTGCTCTATGCAATCATTTTCTATCACTTTCTTTCTTTCTTTTTTTTTTGTGTGTTTCAAACTCTTCTCTTGCCCATTTTTTAGTTTTTTCTTTTTCTTTTCTTTTTCTGTTTTTTAACGTTAGGGACATGCTAATTGCTAAACAACAACCAATTTAATATTTTTCTTTTGTTGATACACGTCCAAATTATGTAACTGAAAAAAACAAAAAAAATTAAAAATAAAAAAAGGGGTCGGCCGGTTCGCTAGCCGAACCGGTCGACCGGGTCACCGGGCGAACCGGTCGAGTTGGTCGGTTCGTCCGCCTGTCTCTTGCAGCCCATTTTTTTGGGCAGACCCGGACCGGCAAGGCCACCGATTCCCGGTCAGACCGATTGGACCTGTCGATTCGGTCCAAGTCGAAAACAGTGATGATAATGTGGTGCAACATTTGACTTATTTCACTACTTCTTGATGGGAATGAAAAGGCAATTGATCCAGTTAAGATCGACAAAAGTTAAGACCGATAAATAGAGTTCGGGGAACTGAGGCAATCATTTCTGACCCGCTCCGCCTTACAGCCATGCTTAGCTTAAAAAATGAGAGTTTTCGATGGAACCGGTGTCGGAGCTTAGGTCATGGAAGAAGGAACCGAGAAGTTATGTTCTTTTTTGTTTATTTTTTTGGTCTTTGGACATATAGGAGATAACAGGTGGAGCCAACGACCCACTAAGACTAACCTATTTACAGCTACATCTCCGAGCAGCAGTCAAACATGGTCCGGAATGCGAGATGACAACGGAATGATCGGCGGGGCAGAGGCTAGGGCTTCTTCCTTCACACCGCGTCCCTCATTGTGTGAGACCTTATCTTTCTTCAGAGAAATCCCACTCATTAATTCTTCCCCGTGTTGGATATAATATTTGTTTTTTCAACGGAAACCTTTATTAATCACATCAAAAATAAATGAGTCTTTACAAAGGTAAAGGAACTTACGACAATGCGAGCTAGCAACATAACTCAAAGCTAAAAAAACTAAAAAAGAAAATCACAAACTACTTAGGAAACCTACAATTAGGACTTCCTCTAGCATAAAGTAACATTAAACCACGAGCACGCCTACTACAATTCCGTTCTTCTAAAACCTCGTCACTCTTCAAGTCGCACGCCTTATTAGCAAGATGATCCGCAACCGAATTCTCTTCTCTAAAGTTGTGCATGAGAGAGACTTGGATTTTAGCAATTAGATCTCGAATATTATGAATCGAAGAAGCAATCTTCTAATTTTCCAGTTTAAGAGAGTGGATTATATGAATGACAACTTGGGCATCAACTTCAACCTCTAACTCCAAGAAGCCTCTCTCCTAACAAAAGGAGAGGCCTCTTTCCAATGCTCTAATCTCGGCCTCCATATTGGTGGCAACGCCAAAGTATCTTCTAAAAGCTACAATGAAATTTCCCAGCTCATCTTGAACAACCCCACCACCCGCGGCTTCACTAGGATTACCTCTAGAACAACCATCGATATTAAGCTTCAATACGCCCCTCTTCGGCTTTTGCCAACTCACAATTTTCACGTCCTTCCCATTGTTTCTCAACTTCTTGAAAAGCCACCTTTTTCCAACACCCCAACACCCATACCAGATGATATAAATTGACGAAGTCCAAAGAGTGTACACATACCTCATAATTTTGAATATTATCTTCCTGGCCACCATCTTCAAATTCCTATGCTTTGAATCGTTGCGGGATGTCCAAAAAAACCATCAAATAAGGATTGGAAGAATACCTCGTATGTGCCCCGATGTGACGCCTTCCATCCAAGTTTGTGGTGCAGCCTCAAAAGTCCCATTCGTGCCAAAAAGAACGTTGAAAGAAGCATAAAAGTACCTCCAAACTTGTTTAGCAATCCTCCCTTCGGACCTTAAAGCACCTTTTTCCAACACCCCAACACCCATACCAGATGATATAAATTGACGAAGTCCAAAGAGTGTACACATACCTCATAATTTTGAATATTATCTTCCTGGCCACCATCTTCAAATTCCTATGCTTTGAATCGTTGCGGGATGTCCAAAAAAACCATCAAATAAGGATTGGAAGAATACCTCGTATGTGCCCCGATGTGACGCCTTCCATCCAAGTTTGTGGTGCAGCCTCAAAAGTCCCATTCGTGCCAAAAAGAACGTTGAAAGAAGCATAAAAGTACCTCCAAACTTGTTTAGCAATCCTCCCTGACCAAAACATATGATCAAAGGACCCCACATCCCCACAACATTTACACTTAGAAACAATACAAATATTCTTCTTTTAAAGCATAAGGTCCGAAGGAACCCAACCGTTCATCAACTTCCACCAAAAGAAACCAATATGAGGCATAATGGATTTACGCAAAAACCACATCAAACCCGAGACAAGATCAAACTCGTCTCTAAAACAATTCCATGCCGATTTAGTAGGAAACATCACATCCGATGTTTTCTTCCAAATTGGTTTATCCTTAACGCCTTCAAAACCCCTAACATTCTTCACCTTATCCACCCATTCTTCCAATAACGTTTTAAGAAGGAGCTCAAGATTCCATTCCCCATTTCCCCAAAATTCCGAGACCTTAGCATCAATCGGTCCCGATACATCAACCAAATTCGAAAGAATACCCTCATCCATCCATTGATCATACCAAAAGGAAATCTCTCCATCACCAACCATCCAAAATATACTATCAACTCCCATATGTCGAGTGCGAATAAGATGCCTCCAAATAGTAGAATGATGAAAAGTTATATTAGCCAAACTTGGGGGTAGATTTCGACAATAAAAATCTCTCAAAGCATTCGTCCAAAGTCTATTCCCCGTCCAGAATTTCCACCACAACCTAAAAGAAAAAGCAATTACAACATCCCTTAAATCACGAATTCCAAGACCCCCCTCCTCGAACGGTTTGCATACCTTATCCCAAAAGGCCCAATCCATTCTTTTCCTTGTCTCATATTCACCCCAAAGGAAACGAGCCATGATGCCATGAATCTTGTTAATGACCGCATCCGGAGGATTCATCACTTGAATAAATTAAGTAGGAATAGAAGCAAGAACATACTTTATTAATGTAATTCGACCACCCGGTGATAACCGAGTGCTATTCCAACTTTGAAGATGACCCCAAATAATGTCACATATTTTCTCAAAGTGCACACATCTAACTTGACCATCATGCAACTGTACTCCAAAATAGAGTAACGGTAGTCGATTTTGTGTGAAGCCACTAATCCATTGTATCATTGTCCTCCGAGAGGATGACGCATGCTTGCCCAAAATAAATGAGCTCTTCAATTTGTTAATACGCTACCCCGAAACCTCACAATGCAACTCCAAGAGTTTGCAAATCTTCCTAACTACACATTTCCGACCTCTAGCAAAGAGGATGCAATCATCGACATAAGTAAGATGGATAATGAGAAACGCTTCTTAATGTCAAAAGATATAGATGGATGACTTTGGTGCAACTCTTCCAATCCCCGTGAGAGGAATTCTACCGCAATCACAAACAAAGTCGGTGAAATAGTATCTCCATGGTGGAGTCCTTCATTAGAAGCAAAATACCATGCGGCCTCTCCATTGATGACCACTGAAAAGTGTGAATTGGTGATGCATCGAGTTATTAAGCTCCTCCAATTCTCATTAAACCCAAACTTCTCAAAAATTTTAAACAAGAAACTCCATTGCACCTTATCATAAGCTTTCCCCATATCAATCTTCAAGATAAGATTGTGGCCTTGAGTTCTTCGATGAAGAGAATGAACCATTTCTTGACCAAGAAGGATATTCTCCACAACATCCTTTCCCTTAATGAACCACGATCGGTTAGGAGAAATAATTTTGGGCAAGATGAGAATAGACCTATCATTAAGAACTTTAGAGCAAAGCTTGTAAAACGTAGTGCTCAAACTTATAGGCCCGAAGTCACTCAACTTCCCCAAATTTTTGACTTTTGGAATAAGAACAATCAAAGTATTCGAGTAAGCATTAAGAAGAGCTTTACCTTGAAAGAATTCTTCAATGGCCGCATACACATCCGCTCGGATCACCTCCCAACATGATTGAAAGAAGCAACATTATCCGAGGCCATGCTCATGATGCATTCCTCAACCTTCTCCATGGATGGGCATACCGAAAGTGCTACATTATCCTCAATGGTCACAAGATTCAGGATGACTGAGAAGTCATGCTCTCGGAGGGATTGAGACGATACACCAAGAAAATTTTGAAAATATTGAACACTTGATGACAATATATCATCGGGATCCGATATCTCTATATCATCCACCACAATCTTGTTGATGCGCGTTCGTGCTATTTTCTTCTTAACAACACTTTGATAGTGATGGTGTATTTTAGGAAGGCTCAGAATAGCATTCTGGGCCGGCCCAATCAGGTAAGGCTCAATAAGTTCTATATCGAACGATGACCATTCGACCGATACCTGAGGATCAAACAATGCCCATTTGACCTACCTAATTCGAAGTTGGGACGGGCCCCACGGGACATGATCTATAAATACCCCGTCCCCCAATGATAATGGACACTTTTTGAATACTCGACGCTCTCACATATCGATCGAATTTGGTGATTTGATACTCATCGTGATTCGATCGTCCACCAGATTCGACACTCGACCCGATTCAATCATCTTGAGGTTTTAATCTTATAAACCAGAGCAGCATAGTGGAATCATACCCATTTGAGGTTCAATAGCATCGAACCAAGATCATTCGAGACTCAACAGATTCGACATAGAGCAACATCGAACCACTACGGTTTGCGATTTGTGAATCGAACACCATTCATTCTATCCATCCATTTCTTTGTCTTTGAAGGTTATCTAAATTACTTTATACTTGTAATACGAAGTAGGGTTCTGGATCAAGCTAGTCCGTACCTTGTAATATATTAGCATTATTTTGACATAGTCAGGCCCATTGTAACAGCTATCAGGTGTATTGTAACCCAGACGAAATAAGACCAAAATATTGGCACCGTTTATGGGAACACCGTTTAAATTACATTTAGAATTAAGTAACTAGAATGACGAAGAGACGGAACGGTCCATCAGGCGGAGTAGTCAAAGTTGGGAGAAAGTAGAGATGAGAATGGAAAGAGAACGAGCCTCAGGAGCAAAGTCGGGAGAAAGCAGAGAATCAACTGATGAAGCAGTGGGAAGAATGCAAAATGGAACCACTCGGGGAGTTCAAAATAGTTCAGCTATTTAGAGAAAGTACTGAAAAAATCATCAAAATTGGAGTAGCTATGAGCTCTGAGATAGAGGCAGCATTGGTAGATTGTCTCAGGTGGAATACTGACATTTTCTCCTGGACTGATTCTGATTTGCACGAGATAGATCCAAGAATAATAGTGCATCGACTGAATGTGGATAAAAATGCGAAGCCGGTGAGGCAAAAGAAATGAAATATTAGCAAAGAAAAAGAATAAAGCGGCCGAGAAGAAAGTTCAGGATCTTTTAGCTACCCGACATATTTACGCCTTGAGATTGTCAGAATGGCTGAGCAACGTTGTGTTAGTTTTAAAAAAAAGGGGCAACCTGGAGGATGTGAGTGGATTACACTGATCTGAACAAGCACTGCCCGAGAGACCCGTTTCCTCTACCCAGGATAGATTTGTTAGTGGATTCAACAACATAATGTGCATTACTAAGTATGATGGATGCTAAGAGCGATTTTCACCAGATCTTTATGGTTGTGGGTGATCAGAGCAAAACGATATTTATAATTGACAAATGAGTGTATTGCTGCTATAGGGTGATGCCTTTCGGCCTCAAGAATGCTGGAGCAACTTTCCAGAGGCTGGTCGCGAAGATGTTTTACCATCAGATTGGGAAGTCCATGGAAGTATACATTGACGATATGTTAGTCAAAAGTCTGAAGGCGGAAGAACACGCCCGTCATCTGGATGGAGCATTTGCCATCATGAGAGCATACAGAATGAAGCTGAACCCGAAAAAAATGAAAATTTGGAGTAACCGCGGGCAAGTTCCTGGGGTACAAAGTGAACGAAAGGGGAATCGAGGCTAACCCAGATAAAATCAAGGCAGTACTAGGCTTGCCCTCACCAAGAACGGTGAAGGATGTGTAGCTTTTGGTAGGACGTCTGACAGCCGTGGGCAGATTCCTATCGACTTCAACGAAAAAGAATATACCTTTCTTTAAGGTTATGAGAAAAAGTAAAGATCTCATCAGGGTGCCAGAGTGTGGGGAGGCTTTCCAGCAGATGAAGAGATATTTGGTCAGTCCTCCGCTCTTGGCCAAGCCAGAAGAGAATGAGATGTTGTACTGATATTTGGACGTATCTTCGCATGCCATCAGTACAGTTTTAGTAAAAGAAAAGGGAGCTCAACAACTACCGATCCATTATGTGAGCATAGTTCTACAAGGAGCGGAAAGGAACTATTTGGAGATATAGTTATTCACTCTGGAAATCGTAGCCACAACGCGGAAGCTAAGGCCATACTTCCAATCTCACCCGATCACGATTGTCACAGATAAGCCATTGAAGTAAGTGCTGGTGAGACCCGAGACCTCCGATAGATTGGTCAAATGGACGATTGAACTTAGTGAATTCGGTCTCGAATTTTGACCCTGGACTTCCATCAAAGCGCAAGTTTTGGAAGATTTCATGGCAGAAACTTTGGGCAACAATGTGTCAGGATCCACAAATTACATCTACTCAATCTCAGATCAAGCAGGTACTCGTAGGGCTACCACTACATGGATACTGCATACCAATGGTTCCGCCACGAGCCACGGAGGAGGGATTGGAATCCACCTGCTCACTCCTGACCATCGGGAATTTGAATTTGCCATTAGCTTGAACTACATGGTGACCAACAATGAAGCTGAATATGAAGCCGTGATAGCAGGGATAAATCTGGGATTAATGTCAACATAGAACACTTGGATGTGTTCACGGATTCTTTGCTAATAGCGAACCATTTCTCGGGTAAATACGAGACAAGAGAGGAGACGATGAAATTGTATGCTGCAAAGGTCATGATGCTAGCAGAGCATTTCAGTTTTTTTTATATCTCCCAGATTCCTCAAGACAAAAATAGCAAGGCCGACGCATTGTCTAAGTTCGCTAGTTCTTCAGAAGTCTTAGTCAAGAAGCGAGTAACGCTCTTGGCCACTGATAGGCTATCTATCGGGATATCAAAATATAACAGAACTAGGGCAAGAGTTGAATACATATTGCCAATCGGGGAGGATCCGTCTTGGAAAGACGAGATCATGACTTACTTGGTGGACGAAATATTACCTGCGGACCTAAACGCACATCGCAGAATGCGTTACAAGGCTTACAGGTTCACAATTCACAATGGAGAACTATACAAGCGATCGTTCGAAGGCCCATTGCTGCGTTGTTTGACTCTACCCCAGGCTGATTACGTCATGAGAGAAATCCACGCTGGCTGTTTTCGAAATCATTCTTGGGGAAGAGAATTGGCCCAACGAATTTTGCGCCAGGGATACTATTGGCCGACTTCACTGAAGGACGCCACAGCTTTCTCATGGCGTTGGGATAGCTGTTAGTACCACGCTCAATTAATTCATAGGCCGGCACAACCACTGTAGCCTCTCGATGTAGAATGTCCTTTCGACCAATAGGGAATTGACATAGTCGGAGCACTAGCAGTGGCCAAGGGCCAAAAAAGATTTCTGGTAGTGGCCTTGGAATATTATACAAAGTGGGTCGAGGTCGAGGCCATGTCGGCCATAACAGAGAAAAATATGAACGAGTTTATATGGAAGAATATCATCTGCCGTTTCCAAATTCCCAGATATATGGTGTGCGACAACAATGGCAGATCACTGGCAAGGAAATTAAATACTGGTTTGCAGAACTACGGATTTCCCATAACATGACTTCCATCTATCATCCTCAATCGAACGGACAAGGGGAATAAACCAATAAAACACTGAAAGATTATCTCAAGAGGAGATTGAGAGATACCGGGAAAAGATGGACATAGGAGCTTCAGGGAATATTATGGGCTCATAGAACGACGCCCAAGACATCGATAGGGTAGACGCCTTTTGTTTTAGTGTATGGTACAGAGGCGGTTCTACCAGCTGATATTGGAAGGCCTACGCGTAGGATACACGGCTACGACCCAGAGCAGTCAGCCCGATTGCGCCAAATAGATCTGGATATGATAGGCACTACGAGGGAAGTTGCTTATCAACATACCGTGGCATTTAAGGGAGTCATGGTCAAAAGTTACGACAAAAAGATCCAGTTCAGGAACTTCGAAGTGGGAGACTTTGTTCTGAAACGCATCGCGGCGAAACAACATATCGGGAAGTTAGAACCAAAATGGGAAGGACCATATAGGGTTATAGAAACTAGCTCGTAAGGCTATTACTATCTTGAAACTATGGAAGGTCGCGAGCTTATGCGCTCATGGAATGTACAACATCTGAGACGCTATTATGCGTAGGCGTTGATCAGTGTAGCGGGTCGGAGCAATATCAAACTGTATGAACTACGAACGCTTGAGTCCCGCATAACATTCGGGAACCATAGGCACCTCAATAAGAAACTGAACTCAGCCCCGTCTTCAATTAAAAATAAAAAACTTTCTCTTGGCTAACACTATAGGAAGAGTCATTATGGAGTGACACCGCCAAACCTATGAAATAGGAGGGAGGCCAAGCGAACCACAAATTTCAAGCAGCACATTCGGCCCCAGATAGATCGAATGCCAAACTCATGTCTCATTCCGCATAGACCCTAAAAACGTCATGATGGAAGCACATTCGTCCCCAAAGAGGTCGAATGCCAATCTCATGTCTCATTCCGCATAGACCGCGAAAAGCATCATGCTGGAAGCACATCTGGCCCAAAGAGGTCAAATGCCAATCTCATGTCTCATTCCGCATGGACCGCAAAAAGCATCATGCCCGAAGCACATTCGGTCCCAAAGAGATCGAATGCAAATCTCATGTCTCATTCCGCATAGATCGCGAAAAGCGTCATGCCGGAAGCACATTTGTCCCCAAAGAGGTAGAATGCCAATCTCATGTCTCATTCCGCATATACACCAAAAATATCATGCCAGAAGCACATTCGGCCCCAAAGAGGTCGAATGCCAATCTCATGTCTCATTCCGCATAGACTTCGAAAAGCATCATGCCGGAAGCACATTCGGCCCCAAAGAGGTCGAATGTCAATCTCATGTCTCATTCCGCATAGACCGCAACAAGCATCATACTGGAAGCACATTCGGCCCCAAAGAGATCGAATGCCAGTCTCATGACTCATTCCGCATAGACCGCGAAAACCGTCATGCCAGAAGCACATTCAGCCCCAAAGAGTTCGAATGTCAATCTAATATATCATTCCGCAAAGACCGCAAAAAGTGTCATGCCGGATGTACATTTGGCCCAAAGAGGTCGAATGGAATCCCAACTTTTCATTCTGCAAAGACCGCGAAAAGCGCCATGCCGAATGCACATTCGGCCCGAAGAGGTCAGACGCGAAAATGATATCTAAAACCAAATAGAATGCTTGGTCTAAAGTGGATTGAGGCAAATCTAATGAGAACATCGCAACTGTTGATTTATTCATAGAATAAGCCAGAGTAATAACCACGAAGGTCCAACAAAACAATATATTAAAGTATTGGTCAAACTAAGCTATGATATTAGCCACAAAATTGGCTTCTCAAAGAATGCGATTACATAAGGGATATCAGAATATACGAAAGAAAAAAATGGCCTAATATCATCAAAAATATATGTTCAGATATACACTACTCTCCCGATGACTGGGGGACTCTGAACGCAAAACAAGACCAAGGGATCGTGCATAGTTGGCACAATTTTTCTGAATTTGAACCTCGGTCAGTACGAGCGCATTCGATTGGTCCCATCCTTCTGGTAATCTAAACTCCTCCTGTTTAGATACACCGCCAAAAGGCCCTACAAGATGGTAAATGCCGGGAGAGATTAGATTACGCTCATTAAGAGCCTCACTGGTAACCTCGACATGCAATGAAGTCGCATCAACGCCACAAAGTGGATTTACTTTAATCGGCGGGTTTAGATTACCACTCTTTGTCATGAATAAAGGACCATGTTCCTTCCGTGGCATAGCATTTGGAGGATCATGAGGAGCTGAAATTCCGCTAGGCTTACCAACAAATTCCAACGCTTTCTCTACCTGAGATTCACTTTCTATCATAGGAGACAGATTCATTTCGTCATCACTATTGCCGAAAGCAGCATGAATGGCATCCATTACTACGACGGGATAAACTAGAGGTTCGTTCACAACGCTAATATCTGTAGTTTCTTGTCTTGTTGGCAGCACGGGATCTGGCATAGCCACAACAGGCATAGAAGTACCGCGTCGTTCCTCCCATAGACGAAATAAAGGGTCACCGACCTTTAGGGCAGAAAATTCCTCCGCATCTTCGTCATTAACCTTGTGAGTCTCCATTCGAGGACCACGGCTAACATCTAGCATATCTTTGCGAAAATCGTTTTTCACGAAACCAAGATAGTCAGCTTGATCAACTCCAAGTTCCATACCAAATTTTACGTCAACATCGCCTTATCGCAGTTCGAGCCAATGATAAACACCGCTCTTCACGAAATAGCCACTTCGCACCGATAATCCTCTGACTCCAGATGTCAAAACTTGTCACCCAAGCTAGCGATCGCAGTTTCAGCCCCCTCATTCAGTGACTTAAGAGAATTATTCTCCCGTTTCAAGGAGTCATTTTCCCTCTTATAAGCAACAATTTTGGCACGAAGAGCCGCCACACTATCCCCAGCTCTTTTAGCAGTAACGCTAGCTTCAAGGGCGTCCTTAACAGCTTTTGATTCCCGAGCAAGGGTGAATGCAGCGCGACGAATATTATCATTAATGTGCACACTCGCAACCAATTTGTCGACCACAACATTATGCTGGTCCGCGACTTCAATCAAACCACTATAATCCCGAGACAGTCGGTACATCACAATCCCGGTAGCCACAAAAAATAAACCTCTGAAGCGCGCCAAATCGAGATAACCTAATCTATTCACTATTGCACCATGATCGAGCTGAGGCCACATTTATTTAATGATCTCTATCGACTGTTCCTCCCACAATCGATATCCCATCAGCTTAATATTCAGTGATTCTGATTTCTCGTCGTTCGAAAATTCATAATCAACAATGCTGCCAGGCGGCACCGGCCTTGGATTCCCAGGCGGCACCGACCTTTCCGTGAAGGCAGTGGGATCTCTTCGGCCTCAGAGACAACATGTGTCTCCAAAACACGCCTCTTAGTAGCGGCGTGCCAATTTTTGCCCCCTGAACTAGAGGAGCACTCGGCAGGTAACCTTGGCCCACGCCTAGAATTTGGATTCTTGACGAGCCTTCGCGGAATGAAATCTTCATGCCTCTCAGAATTTCTCACAATGGAAACCCGAGTGCCTGCGGATACTCCTCCGAGCCTAATGGTAGAGCAATCTGATGATGCCGGAACGACATAACTAGCACCCCAATTAACCAATAAGCTTCTCAGGGCCTCACAGCAGGTTGCCTTCATGCAGCAACTCCCGCATATTCTTCAGCAGGGTCAGTATCATCCATGGACGGGCCTACGTTCGAAGAACCAGCCCTATCGACGTTTGCATGGGTTACATTAATGTCCTCGGGGGATACGGCTGGCTTACTGCGACTCTCAGACTTTTTTCGCGCCATTGGTAAGTTATAAGCTAACAGGATGATTTTTGTTTTAAAGCATTGTCGAATGGCCAAGATTCGACCTTAACTGATCGATAGAATCCTGATCGTTCGATATAGGAAGATCGAATCTTGGGAATTCGATAGATGCGGAAAAGCGGAAAAAAATTCTCCGCGGAAAGAAAAAATGAGGTGGAAAGTGGGCCTTTATTTAGCCCCACCACCGCCTTTATTCTGAATTCGACACATGAAGGTCGAATACGATGGATTTGATCTATACCTGCTGGATAGATCGAGCGACTGAAATAGTTCAAAAAAAAAACAAAAAAACACGATTCAAATTCGAATCCGACCAATTCGAGAATAAGAGACATATCGTATTCCGCCTATTCGATAGTTCACCAAATACTTTTTTCTAACCTGCATGGTGATCAGTAAGATTTGCCACCCGAACATGAATATTACAGATTCCGAATGGGGGGAATATTTTCAAGCGGGTTTTGCCAAGCAAGAAAATCATGCTCGCAGACACAACATGAATTACGATACGAAAAATTGGGTGAAGCGTAACCAATCTAAAAGTTTGGGACCCACTCTTGTACCAACAACGACTCCCAAACTGTGGTGACTATATGATGGGATATTTTAGGAAGGCCCAAAATAGAATTCTGGGCCAGCCCAATCAGGTAAGGCCCAATAAGTTCTATATCGAACGATGGCCATTCGACCGATACCTGAGGATTGAACCATGCCCATTCGACCTACCTAATTCAAAGTTGGGACGGGCCCCACGGGACGAGATCTATAAATACCCCATCCCCCAACGCTAATGATACTCGATGCTCTCACATATTGATCGAATTCGGTGATTCGATACTCATCCCAATTCGATCGTCCGCCATATTCGACACTCGACCATATTTGATAATCTTGAGGTTTTGATCTTATCAATCAGAGCAACATAGTCAAACCGTACCCATTTGAGGTTCAACAACATCGAACCAAGATCATTAGAGACTCAATAGATTCGACATTGATCAACATCGAACCACTACGATTCGTGATTTGTGAATCGAACGCCATTCATTTGATCCATCCATTTCTTTGTCTTAGAAGGTTATCTAAACTAACTTTATACTTATAATACGCAGTAGGTGTTCCGGACCAAGCTAGTCCATACCATATAATAGATTAGCATTATTTTGGCATAGTCATGCCCATTGTAACAGTCATCAAGTGTATTGTAACCCGGAGGAAATAAAACCAAAATAGATAGTAATTGGTGTTTCTTTCACCTTTAACCATCCACTAACAGGCTGGCTCTTTGCTTCCAAAGATCCTCTTACATAGCTAACCTCAAAGTGCGCTTGACATTCACTTTGTTGAGCTCCACGAGGGCCGCATCTGTGGGGTTGCTGTTATACCAAATTTCTGCCTCCTTAACACGTTGCTCCATCTCTCTTATCTTCAAGTTAACCTCCCAAAACACGTTTTAATTCCACCATTTAAGCCTCAATTTGAAGCGTTCCAGTTTTTCCCAAAGGCCACTCAAACCTTTAACATATGTAGGTTTAACCCAACTTGATTTAAGAGTATCCATGAAGTTGTTATGTCTCAACCACATATTTTAGAATATAAAGGCATCATTCTTCTTCCTGAGATGAGGTTTAAATTTAAAAAGAAGAAGGCAACGATCCGACTGAAGTCGAGCCTTATGAGTGATTGTTGAGACTGCGAAAGCATTAATCCAACCACTATTCACCAAGATACGATCAAGACATCCCCAAGCACCCCTCCGGTTTGTCCACATAAACTTATCTCCAATAAAGCCAAGATCAACCAATCTCGTCTCCAATATCACCTCATTAAAATCCTCAATTTCTCGAACACGAGGGCTGCCCCTTCCTTTTCTCTCATACACTTATGTAACCGTATTGAAATCCCCACCAATCATCCACGGATCAGCCGTGTACCAAGCCCTTAAACTGTCCAAAAGTTCATACCTACCAACCCTTGTAGTCAATGCCTAAACAAAAATCATGAACAATGCCTCACTTTGATCATTGAAGAGCACTTTGCAACGAGGGAATTGCACATGATCCTCAAGGACCGTAATATCCACACTATCATCATACATAACCCAAATCTTCCCCGAACAATTATCAATCATATTAGAGTAATTGAACATCCCCGGAAAATGGTAATCTCGCTCAATGAATGGCTTCAGCAACACCATTACCCTTAGATTCTTAATATTGTCCTGTGCACCTTCATTAGTCACACCTCTAACATTCCAAATGATGACTTTATTCATTGAGAAACATTATCTTCACCTTGCACGTACCTGAAAGTCTTTTGAGATCTAAAAATCGGGAGTGCTCGCCTATCCCGTATGTCTGACTCCTTGTCTTTATCTCGTGGTTCCATCTATTTCTCTTCACTTTCGTCCTCCTTCTCATTACCTCCAAGCTAATCGGTGGCCTTTGATATACTTTGTCCCAACGGTTAAGCTTCCGTTTCTATTGGTGTATGTAAGAGCGTATGGTACTTTGCAAAGATGCGAGATGCCACCTCAAGATTTTCCAATTCTTCATCTTGTATAACCTCTTCACTTTCGGAATCGGACCCCTCAGACCTCTCATCAATCACATGCTAAATCCTCTTTAATGATTTATCAAAATCTGGAGTTGCCGCAACTATGTTCAATCCCAACTTTGGCCACATCTCAACTCTTAGTCTTGCATATCTTTGGCTTGTAGTCTCCACCCTTTGCTGCTCCACCATTGCCTTTGAATGCTCTCCTTTGCACATAAGTTTCTTGAAATGGATTTAGATAAAGATAATCATCATTAGAGGATGAATTCGCCACACTTTTACCTCCCTTATGTTCGGTTGATGATTTAGTATGGATCCCTTTTTCTTTCTCTAACATGACTCATTTTCCCTTATCCAATGGCTTAGGAGGTAACTTGGTTCTCTTTAGAACGCTTGTAGGATGGATGTTCCGGTTATAGAACTGTCTAGTATTCGTAGGAGGCTTCACTTTACCGATTATGTAGCATTTGTCCACACTATGTCCAATGGCGTTACAAGTCGTGCAATAGAATGGTTTGTCACCATAGATGATTTTTTTGAAAAAAGCTTCCTTGCAGACCATCAATAAACACTTCCTTAACCTCATCATCCAAAAGATCAATTTCAACACAAATTCTAGCACAACTTGGACGAAAATTTCACCATAGGTTCATCAATTCTCAACGGGGTTACCAATCATTGATGTAATATCGAAAAGAGCTTTTTTATAACGCAAAATAATAAGGAGTGAAAGACGTGAAATCCATACCGGAGCAAATGAGGATTCGGCCTTAGGGTCAAAAGATGGTGTCAACTTGAAAACCATCATTGGAAAGCCACACACCATCCAAGATTGCCTTGTCCACCAACGTGTTTAATCATCCTCCAAAGAAAGTTGAATGAAAACATTACGTGAATCAATATCTCCAAGGAAGAATTGGCCTTTCAACTCCAACTTTAAGAACCAATTTTGCATCTACTCCGGAGATGGACGACCATGAGAGAATTTCCCCACTAACGAGTTCTTAAATTGCATTGCAAAGTGCTCAAAGTCTTTCTTTTGAAAATGTATAGCTGGTTTACCTTGATAGGTAAACGGATACTTTGGTTTCGTGACACGTTTATCAAGAGCAAAAGTAGGATCATCTCCGAAGGATTTGCATAACAAACAAGGAGAAAGATCATGTTTACCAATGAGCGTGTGATCAAAGAGTATTGAGAACGGTTTTGAGAGTGGAACATTCGGCTTTGGTGCATTCACGGGAGGGAGCTTACTTTTGGCCAATTTCTCCTTTGATGCGAGCGTCTCTTCAAGGGCCGGAAAACCTTCAAGCTTATCCGTGACCATTGGTGGTGAATCATCCGACGGTGGAGCGGCGGTGGAGGAGAAGGGCTCCTCTATAGCGCTAGGGCTGCCCCAAGGTGAAACTTGGTGCGCAAGTAATCCTTCTTCCACTATGACTCATATGAAACCACCTTCAAAGCTTCCAAGAATCCACGATATGATAGGACTTCTTCAAGTAAGATGATCTTCACCAAAATCAATGGAGGAATCTCCCCAAAAACGTCAAACTTGGAGCTCAAGCAATCACCACGAACTCCTTGAATGACTCTGGAACGAAGGATTAACTTCCACCAAGATGACGAAGAGTCAATCTATGATCAAGAACGTTCAATCCACGCTCAAGATCCAACGCACACGGCCAAGATAAGGACGTGATGAAGAGAAACTAAAAAATACAACAAACAAGCACGACCTCCAATCCACCAACCAACACCGAAGGTACTCAAGGAAACAAAGTCGTTCCAAGATTGCACCGGAGATGGATGAGGAAGATGAGAAGACGTGAATGAGGAATCGCCCTTGAGAGAGAATTCTAGAGAGATTTTTTCTAGGATCCTATCAGAGTGCCGACATCGGATATAATTGTTCACTATAATATTGTGTAGCTTCTGCTATAGAGAAATAAATCAAACGTTAAACATACTCGCTAAATTTGGAGCATCGGCTTGACCACTCCAGCTCTTCCACGTCATAGTTTTATTGGTAACCAAAAAAATTAAAAATCTTGTACCTTTTAGAACTATTGGTCTTCTAGAATTTCAATGTGAATTTATGGAGCGAAATTGATTGCAATTGTAGTTAACCAGTAATAAGACGATCGAGCATTACAAGATGCAATTTGTTCGGACCGTAACACATTTTAGACCACATCCTACAAGCTCCAAGATTACAAAGCATATGGATGTAATTGGGATAGATTCATTTGGGCGTCGGTAAGACTAACCATCAAATATGTTCATTCAAAAAATATGTGATGATATATATTATTAATAATTTTGAATATGTTCAAAGATAGAATTCAAATGATCCAAGCATCAATAAGTCCAATTAGCCTAACAAAATGGCCCAAAAAGGTTAATAGTCTAAACATAAAATTTCAGCATGACAGTCTAGCAAGAAGCCCACTTTTTAAACAAACAAAAAACAGCATGATTGATATGATTTCAAGAAGCGTGTCGTACATGATTAATAGAAAGTCGTGTGAATTCGTTTTTCATGCAATAAAATAAAGAGTTATTTGTTTGAGTTCGCGATAAGGAGTTGTGATGCTGGCTAGCTTGTTTCATATGCCAGTCAAGTTTGAGTCTTTCATATTTTTCAATAGTCCCAACTGCTACTTTTATTCGTTTTCAAGAGGTTTACGGTTTACGCATTGGCATAGCACAAAGTTAAAATATGTATTCACAATAGTTGATGCTATGTATTTTCCGATGCGTAGAAAACTCAAGGCGTCCGTTTACTACATTGTCGTCTCTCTTGTAAATAGTCTAATACATTACAAAAGTAAAATAATATGATAAATTCAGATGATTTTTTCGAGTAGATGGAGTGACTTTAAACTCTTTAGTGAATTACGATCGAGTATTTGAGCGTTCTCTTGACCTCCCTCCTCGACGCTCAATATCAAATTAAATTTATTTCTAATATAAACTCCAATAGTCATACTTTTTTTAGTTTATCTACATAAGGTATTTGACTTATCCCGATCTTGCTGGATAAGAGATGAATCCATAAATTGATGGAAATCAGAAGCTTGTGGTGGTGCCCATATGCATACAATCCTATCTTTTACAGATAACTCAGGCTAGCTTTGTGCATGCCACATCCATGAAATCTAGTTGAAATATCAAATCCTTATCAATTATAGATTGAGTTTCAAAAAGGGGCCAGATTTTAGCTGCTCAATTACTGTTTTGGAGAACAGAAACCTGATCCAAACAATCTTTCTTTCACATATCGGACAAATTAAATATATAGTTTAATATATGACTCTTATCTTTTCTACATAAAGACATGCATCCAAGAGTTTTAAAAGCGAAATAATGATTTTCTAATAAACATACAAAGTGAAGCTAGGGCACTAACTGAGATCCCTCGTGTTATTATCTCTTTCTACGCATTGTCCAACAATCCTGTCAGAATCTTTTTACATATTATCCAACTTAAACATTAAGTTATTGTGCGTTATGTATATTGATGATAGTATTTCTTCGATGTGCTTGATCGTATAAAGAGCCAAGGTAATATTGCATAGGGGTAGAAACACCACACTCAAAACAATTATGAAGAAAATGGCAAAGAGGAATGGATAAGGGGGTTGGGGGTCGTATTTTTATTGGGGGCTACGAGGGTCCTCTCTCTGTAAGGTTTTCGAGGAGACTTCTCCTTTTATTGAACTCTGGGGGGTCTTTTATAGGTGAAGATTTGGCGATCATTCTCTTATTTCTCAAATGATGGTTCGCCATGTAATCACAGAGTGGGTCCTTCTATTTTCGTGGACATGTCTATCCGTCTTGTTTACTGGGGGTCTTTATAAGAATTATAAAAGAATGATTTTATTCATCACAACTTGTGGTATTTATACAATGTACGTGATTCTTAAGAAATGAAATATCCTAAAAAATATATACTAAAGATTATACTTAATACCCCACCGCAAAATTGACGTCCCATGGGCGACATAAATTTTGAAACGCAAAAGTTGAATCCGCGTACGAGGAATCGGTTTGGTGAGTAAGTCTGAAAGTTGGTCAACAATGCTAACATACGAGACAGTTAGAAAACCTTTGTTGACATGATCACGAATGGTGTTACATAATATGTCATGTCAGGAAGAAGCCACAATGGTGTGAAACTGACCGATAAGTGTCAAGAAGGCTTAAAGGTAAAGCTACCTTAGCCATATTTGGTTCACCCTTATATCTATATAGAGAATTAGACATTGAGAAATATGTCATTGGAAAGGCATATGAGTCTAGGTTGCAACGCAACAAGCGGAATGCAATTCAGAGGTCAAGAGAGAAAGTTATGCTCAAAATAGTAAACTTGCGCATGGGACTATCGAATTTGCACAATTCGATACTGAAAGAGTATCGAATTACCACAATTCAATACTAAAAGAGTATCGAATTACCTCAATTCGATACTAAGCCTAAAATTACCTTTAAGCCTCTCTAATCATGGCTATATATACCCCCTCACTCCTCACAAGTTAAGGGTACGGACGGAGGAGCCTTAGGTCGAATCCAAGTCGATTCGACATTGATAGATCGAATCCAAGTCGATTCGACATTCACTTAGGTCGAATTTCTAGTTCGACATTGATAGATCTAATCCAAGTGATTCGACATTCACTTAGTTCAAACCCATACATGACCTAAAATCTACATGAGTCAAGGTCCATAATCAAGAAGTGGATCGATGTTCCGGCCAACCATTAAGGAGATATGATCGAAACCGTGAAGTCGCGCTATGCAGTCCCGAATTCACCGATTCGATATTGATAGATCGAATCCAAGCGACTCAACATTCAATTAGGTCGAACCCATACATGCCTTGAAATCTACATGAGTCAGGGTCCATACACAAGAAGCGAATCAAGGTTTCGACCAACCATTAAAGAGATATGATCAAAATCGTGAAGTCGCGCTATGCAGTCTCGAATTCACTCAGTCTTCATTGATAGATCAAATCCAAGTGATTCCATATTCCGTTAGGTCGAACCTATACAAGGCCTAAGTTCTACATGAGTCAGGGTCCATAATCAAGAAGCGGATCGAGGTTCCAACCAACCATTAAAGAGATATGATCGAAACCGTGAAGTCGCGCTATGCAGTCTCGAATTCACTGATTCAACATTGATAGATCGAATCCAAGTGATTCGACATTCACTTAAGTCGAACCCATACCTGGCTTGAAAGCTACATGAGTCATGGTCTATAATCAATAAGCTGATCGATGTTCTAACCAACCATTAAAGAGATATGATCAAAATCGTGAAGTCGCATAATGCAGAACCAATTGAACCAAGCAGCCCTACCAGGGGTCGACCCAACAAAGGCTACTCAAAAGAGATAAATGAACTACATTCGGCTTGATTCCCTCAATGGGATACGTAGGAAGCTTGGCACGTTTCCAAGTTTAGTTTGAAGTCATAAGTATCTAACGCTCTCAATTTGACGATTAAAGAGCATCGAATCTGTCCCGTTCGACTGTTCCCTCAACTTGGCCATTTAGGGATTTTTCCCGTCATCTTATATCTCCTTATGTAATAGGTGTTCTGGACCAAGCTAGTCCATTCATTGTAATAGGATAGTATTATTTTGGTTAAGTCAGACCCCATTGTATCGATTTCTCGTTGTATTGTAACCTAGACGAGATAAGACCAAAATATTGGCGTTGTCTATGGGAACACCATTTCGTTTACACTTAAGAGGTTGTTTAGGTAAAATGCCAAAGAAAGGGAATGGCCCAATGGGGAAAGAACCGCGAAGAGTCCCAGTACCTATATCCAGATCGAGAAACAACTACAGAGTTGACAATATGGAATTCGGTCCCAAGCAAACAAGGAGTGGTAGTAAGAGCAATAATCAAACCCACGATACCACCAAGGAAACCTACATCATCAGAAGAAATATTAGGGAGTCTTCAATCCCAATCCTATACGTTAGTCATTTACATTTCTGTTTAAATACTCACGGATTTCTAAGAAAGCATGTGCCTTATCTTATTACAGGCAACGACTGAGAGGAGCTTCCTCTGCGGGGACAAACAACTACACTCTGAATAGTGTCATGATTTGTCTCACCC
This sequence comes from Linaria vulgaris, assembly GCA_948329865.1. Taxonomy (NCBI): domain Eukaryota; kingdom Viridiplantae; phylum Streptophyta; class Magnoliopsida; order Lamiales; family Plantaginaceae; genus Linaria; species Linaria vulgaris. The sequence goes on from OX415254.1 coordinate 31,970,282, forward strand.
TTATGTGATATCGAAGAATTTTACCCGTATGTGGTATCGAAGAATCGCACCCTTATGTGGTATCGAAGAATTTTATCCATAAGTGGTATTGAAGAATCTCACCCTTATGTGGTATCGAAGAATTTTACCCGTAGGTGGTATCGAAGAATCTCACTCTTATGTGGTATCGAAGAATTTTACCCGTAGGTGGTATCGAAGATTCGCACCCTTATGTGGTATCAAAGAATTTTACACATAGGTGGTATCGAAGAATCTCACCCTTATGTGGTATCGAAGAATTTTACCCGTAGGTGGTATTGAAGAATCTCACCCTTATGTGGTATCGAAGAATTTTACCCGTAGGTGGTATCGAAGAATCTTACCCAAAAGTGGTATCGAAGAATCTTACCCAAAAGTGGTATCGAAAAATCTTACCCAAAAGTGGTATGGAAGAATTTTACCCAAAAGTGGTATCGAAGAATTTCTCCCAAAGTGGTATCGAAGAATGCTACCCGAAGAGGAACGATGCAATTCTACCCGAAGCGGTGCAAAGCAAACGTGTCCAAAGCGGCACCAAGAACATCTACCAGAAGATGTACGACGCAAACCAATCCGAAGCGGTACGAAGCAAACATGTCCAAAGCGGCATCAAGAGCATCGACCCGACAAGGTTAGATGAAAACTAAAAATCTCAGAATATGGATATTGGCCCGAAGCGGTTAGATAAAATATGAAACATTGGCCAGAAGAGGTCTAATAAAAAAAATATGAAATATTGGCCAGGGGCGGTCAGATGAAAAATGAAATATTGGCCCGAAGAGGTGAGATAAGAAAAAAAATGAAACATTGGCCCGGAGCGGTGAGATGAAAAATAAGATATTGGCCCGAAGCGGTTAGATAAAATATGAAATATTGGCCCGAAGAGGTTAGATGAAAAAATAAAATATCAGAAATGGACATCGGCCCAACGTGGTCAGATACAAACCAAAAATCTCGAAGGATGGACATCCGCTGGCAAAAGCATAATGCAAACAACATATCCACATGCCTGATAGGCTGGATATTGTAACAGACAACACATAGCAAATTAGTGACGTCTATCCAGCGTGGTACGATGCAAATCTACCTAAAACAACACGACAAATGTCCATCTATCATGCTATGGAGCAAAGGTGTCCAAAACAGCACCACGGGCATCAATCCAACATGGTACGGTAAAAACCTGTCAAAATAAGTACATATTTCACAGTCTCAACTATTGCTGAATCCTCAAAGAACGAAATAGAACCAGTTGCGTTGTAATAATTTGCTACTCAACCACGATCTTCATAGAAGTGAGATTCGTCCTACTGGCAGCAAAACAATCCGCTATAAGGAAAGACAAGATGCGTTAGAATGATAAAAAGAATCGAGTAGACTATGCCTATATACATAAACCAAAGCGGATAAACTTCTGAGCGAGCAAGTCGCCGCAAAAGACTGTTGATGATGCATAATCATCCCAACCCTCGGTGAGGGGCAGAGAAAACGGTGCCCCACAAAATTTATCCACTGTCTTGTGGGAAAATACGTAAAAGCCACGGCCACCTCCGCTCGGATATAAGACGATGGTCCAAACTCTGGAGAAGGTATTCCAGAGTCAAGACCAGAAAACACCCACCATAGGGTACTCGGTCTAAACACTTGGAGAAAGGTACCCCCAGACCCGACCAGCGCCTCTTAAAGGGATGAGGTGAGACCTCGAAGGCTCAAACATGTTTCCCTCAACGACCCAACGCCTATCTAAAATATGGGTACCCACTACGGACGACTAAAGACCCCTAGTCCGAGAGAATATCACTCCTCAGGGCATCCAATACCTCTAGAAATGTCCGAGGTGCTATCACCAACACTTAGCCAAGATTGAGGAAATAGGAGCACATAATAAACATTAAGGACACAAGTGAAGGCAAGGCAAAGTCAAAGACCCATCATAATCCCAAGGAAGGCACTCACATTTAGAAGAACGACCCCCTGAGGTCTCATTCAAAGACGAACAATCCACAGACTGATCCACCAACGACCTTCGACTCAAACCAGAAGATGCACTACTCATCATTGACTCTCCCAACGTCCCAAACACCTTAATAATGAGGAAAAACCACCTCCATTGGTTCGACTCATTCATTGGGGCAGAAAGCAACAAACACTACTGGTGCAAGCCATCTATTGGCGCAGACCAAATCACATGCATTGGCCAATACAACCATCGAAGACCATTGGAGTAGAAATCATCATTGCTAGCTCAGACGGATCATCCACCATTGGCTACCCCTTGACTGACGACTCCATTGGTGCAGAAGACCTTCCCGCCATTGTACACCAGCAAAGACGGTAAGACTGGCCCCCCATTGGCCATAGACCTATGGAACTTACACTATAAATAGTCCCCCACTTTCAACAAATAGATCCAAGCTGAAGTTCGAGCAAAAACTCACTCCAGACGAAAACATATCACCAATAGTAACATAATAACACTCTCCACAATTCAACAATTATTTGTACTTAGAATTTATCGCCTTCTTCTAGCTCTCACTCGTGTCTTCCACACGACCCCTTTGTACTTTACTCAAAGTCTTTAATAAAAATATTGTGCCTCATTTCCTCAAACTTGAGATTGGCGTTTTGAACAAAAACACATGAGTAACAATATCCCCAAAAATCCCAAATATCCGGGCACAGACGATATTGCCTTACCAAATGACGCCGTCTCTGGGAACGCCTTAAGTTTTATGTGAAAAGTTTAAAGAAAGTTGCATGGACAGAAAAAGAGCTAGAAGAGTACCGGTGTGATCATCCTCACGATCCTCACGATCCAATACGAAATTCAAATCTATGGAGAATCACGACAACGAAACTGAGAGGGAGCTGAGCCTTCCGCCCACTCCTAAGGAGGTCTCACAACCAGATGGTCCTGTGCCTCACCCTGAAGCTGTTGGAGCTCCCATATCGCTGGCTCACCAACATGTACCCCCGACAGCAGGACCTGCCATGGGCTATGTACAGGTACTCGTGGACATGTATCATAACATGTTCGCTCAGCTCAACTGAAATGGTGCAACGACCTCCAAAAACGATCGGGGTCGTAACATAGAGCGCTCCGAGGAGCGGAGAAGCTCTTCGTGTCGTCGATCGGCCCCACCTCCAAGGGCCCGATCAGAAGGATTATCACAAGGCAACGCCCGTGCATCCCCTCCTCGACACAGAAGGAGACCGCCCTCGCCGGATACTACAAATTTGGTCGGTGCACCAAGAGGAGGAGAGTCTCCTAGGCCACCTCGTCCTCAAGGGGCAGCATGGGATGTGCCCGACCTTCACGAGCCGTATAATCCAGAACCTGTCGGGAGACGCCAGCGCTCACCAACCCCAGATACCTGGCTACGTGGTATGATGGAACAGATGCAGAGAGAGCTACGAGAACTTCGCCGCAATCTCAACCATGGCAAAGAAGTAGGCTACCAGGGATCGCCGTTCGCAACTCACATCGCTGAATCTCGGATCCCCCTAACCATGAGGCATGCTAGGCTTTCGAGTTATGCTGGAGAAAGTATTGATCGCAATCCCCATGACCACATCAACTAGTACTTAGCATGCATGGACCTGTCGTCGGCTTCTGACTACGCCATGTGTCGAATCTTTTGCACAACCCTTATCGGAAGAGCCCAATCTTGGTTTTCCCACCTGCCCCAGGGAACCGTCCACAGCTTCGCACAGCTAACACATATGTTGGTAAGACAGTTCGCCTACAACAGGGTCTTTCCGAAGACTTGCGGCCTTCTGTTCAATGTTCGCCAGAACACGGACGAGCCCCTTCGAGAATACATGCGCCAATTCTCTCAAGCTGTACGGGAAGTGGCCCGTTTCGACCCAGGAATTCTCTACGACATCATCATCCCAGGGTTACTTCTGAGGGACTTTACCAACTACATTATGAGGAATCGAACCATCGATATATAGGAGTTATTGCAAAAGTTAGAATCCTTCATAGAGATGGGGGAAACACGCAAGACCTTGGATGCCGTCGAGGCCTCGAGGGCCTCGGCCCCCTCCAAAGGGAAAGAAGAAAGAGACAATAAGGAAGGAGACAAGAGGAAATAGGCTAAGAAAGAGCTGGACCCGGTACCCTTCCCTAGCATGAAAATATCTCTCATGCAAGTCACGACCATCGTGGGGGAAGAACACTACTTCAAATGGCCTCGGGTTGTGAGAGACACCCAGAGGCTTAAGCATACATGATAATTTTACACGTACCACCGAACGTAGAGGCATTTGACAAACGACTGCGTCCACTTTTAACGGGAAATTGCCAAACTCCTGAAACTGGGGTACTTCGAGAAATACGTGGTGCCTGATGAACGCGACCCCGCAAAAAAGAGAGGATGCGAGGAGGCACCCAAGAAGAAAAATCAAAGGTCGGAGACATCCGAGAAGACGATGAATCAGAATCTGTAGAGCATAAGCAGTTGTCTCCACATTCGCGTGTGTATCATGATAACGCCCCTAAGGGTCGCACCGTGAATTATCATCGACGGAGGAGTACTGTCCGTGACCCTCGAACAAAGGCGAAACTACATTCGGAAAGCTCAAAATGTGGATAACAAGTTGGTGGTCGTCGACGCCAAGGTAGCTAACCAGTCAGTCATCTCCTTCGAACCAGAGGACCTCTTGAGTATTGTGTACCCCCACGAAGTTCCCCTCGTGGTCACAACTACCATACTGGGAACCGAAGTCAGAAGAGTACTCGTAGACATGGGAAGTTAAGTCAATGTCCTTTTCCAACCTATATTCTTAGCTCGAGGCATTTCAGAGGATCGGATTGAGATAATCGAGGTACCCCTCGTGGGGTTCTCGGGTGAACAATGCCAAACAGTGGGAATCATAATTATGCCCATGTCGTAGGGAGAGGGTGCCACGTTCCGTACCGATCTGACAAAGTTATGGGTAGTGGACGCTCCCTCACGAACGTACAACGCCATCTATGGATGACCCGCCCTTCGGGCCTTTGAAGCGGTTTCGTCTACCCTCCATCTGAAGGTCAAATTTTCGTCCCCATCCGGGATAGGAGTGCTCAAGGGGGATCAGACCCTAGGGCGAGAGTGCCACATGAACGCTTTGCCGATCGAGCCTGACCGCCTTGATGCACAACCCCCCAACAAGAGGGCTCGCTCGGAGGAGATCCGAGTCCAGCCGGCTGAGGAACTCAAGATGATAGAACTAGTGGAAGCTGCTGAGGACAAAATAGTAAAAATCGGTACCCAAATTGGAGAAGACATAGAAAAAGCTGTTACCACCACCCTCTGGTCGTTCCATCACCTCTTTTGCCTGGAAGGACGCCCTCCTGGGAGAATCAACCAAGAAATGTGTGTACATCAGCTCAACGTGTACCCCACGGCCAAGCCAGTCCAACAGGGAAAGAGAAACATGGGAGCAGAACGAAACAAAGTAATCCGAGCCGAGGTCCAATGCCTAATAAACCTCCACCAGGTCCGGGAAGTCAGATACCCAGAGTGGTTGGCCAATGTAGTCTTAGTCCTAAAGATAGGAGGTCTATGGCGCATGTGCGTGGACTTCACCGATCTCAACAGTGCATGCCCAAAGGACTGTTATCCTTTACCCAACATCGACATGCTAGTTGACTCCACAACAGGTTGTGCCCTCTTGTCCACCATGGATGGGGATCAAGGTTACAATCAGATCCCAATGGCGAGTCACGACCATGAGAAGACCATATTCATCACAAACATCAGTACTTTATGCTACCTAGTCATGCCTTTTGGGCTCGAAAATGCTGGCGCCACATATCAAAGGTTAGTCAACCTCATGTTCGAAGGGCTGATCGGCGAAACAATGAAGGTCTATGTTGATGATATGATCGTAAAAATCATGAGGGATGAAGATCACGCTCGTGACCTCGTTTGAGCCTTTGAGATCATGGAAAAATTTGGAATGAAAATTAACCATCAGAAGTGCTCTTTCGACATCCGAGGGGGAAAGTTTCTAGGGTATATGGTTACCTAGAAGGGGATTAAGGTAAACCTAGAAAAAATGGAGCCATACTCAACATGGAGTCACCCTAGACCGTACGAGATGTCCAAAAACTAACGGGCAGGATGGCCTCACTAAGCATGTTCATCTCTCGCACTTCTAAAAAATGACTTCACTTATTTAATATTCTTATGAATATAAAGGAGTTTAGGTGGACCGACCAATGTGAAGAAGCCTTGAAAGCACTGAAAGACTACTTGGTTCGTCCGCCCCTACTAGTGAAACCCGTCCCCAAAGAGATGTTTTTCCTATACCTAGTTCTGGGAAAAAAATCAGTCAGTGCAGTCTTGGTCCAAGCCAAAGGGGGGGAGCATCTGCCCGTGTACAATGTTAGCAAAACCCTCCTGGATGACCCGATATTCCCGTATAGGAAAGGTCGGACAAGCCCTCATTTCCACATCCTGGAAGTTCCAAGGCTACTTCTTGGCCCATCCAATCACTATCATGACAGAGCACCCTTTTTGGACTATCCTCAACAATCCTGAGGTATCAGGACGAATGATCAAGTGGGCCATCGAACTAGGGGAGTTTTACATTACCTACTCCCCCCAAACAGCTATCAGGGACGAGGTGCTAGCCGACTTCATCACATAAATGCATGAAGAACCTGAAGAGGATGAGTCGGAACCCCTGTGACACCTCTACATTGATGGGTTATCCACCAATACCCACGGGGGAGTAGGCATAGCTCCAGATGAGCCAGAAGCTGTCCTAGAATTCCCCGTGCGTCTCGAGTACCCCGTTTCTAACAACGAGGCTGAATATGAAGCCCTCCTATTGGCAATGCGCCTAGATAGCTACGCCAAAATACAAAGAATATTGGTCCATAGTGACTCCCAGCTCGTGGTCCAACAGATCCACGGGACCTACGAGGCTCACGAAGAAAACATGAAGAAGTGTTTGGAAGCGGTCATGGCAGGAACGACCCTGTTTCAAGAATTCTCAATCAAGCAGATTCCAAGATCAGAAAATCAAGATGCTGATGCCTTATCCAAGCTCGCCAGTCAGGCTCAAACCATCATCAGTCGGAGGATAACTTTCTTCTCGGCCCCAAGACCCAAAAGGCAGGACAAGGAGGAAGAAATCCAGGAGGTAGCACCCATCGAGGAAGATTGGATAGCAGAGATCATCGACTTCATTAAGAATCCCGAAAAAGCCAAGCAACGCACCATGTACTGGTGCACCGCCCGATACTACATACAAAACGGGGTTCTATTGCCAAGGTCATGGTCTTACCCGACATCCCAATGTGTCAACAATCAGGATGCGCAGTTGATCTTGAAAGAAATTCACGATGGATATTGTGGCAACCACTCGAGCGGAAGAAGCATGGCAGCCAAGATTATCCGTCAAGGATATTATTAGCCGACTATGGCAACAGACTGCGAAGACTATGCCCGTAAGTGTCCAAAATGTCAACTACACGCCCCCATGCGGCATCAGCCAGCCTCCCCTTGGGAGCCGGACAACGTCTCTTGTTCATTTGCCTGATGGGGAATAGACATCGTGGGAGCCATGATCCCCGACAGGGGACAAAAGAAGTTTTTATTAATAGCAGTCGACTACTTCACCATGTGGGTCGAAGCGTAACCTCTCTCTAAGATCACGAGCCAAGTCGTGATAAACTTCCTCTGGAGAAATATCTTGACTCAGTTCGAAGTCCCGCAACAACTGGTGAGCGACAACGGCTTGCAGTTCCTCAACGATCTCATCGAAAAATGGTGCGACAATTGGGGCACTGCTTTTCAGGAGTTGGATACCCCCATAGACACGACCAAGTAAAGGTAACCAAGAAAACCCTCCGAAAAATGTTAAAGGCCCGTCTCGATCAATACAGTCAAAGTGGGTCAAAGAAGTCCCCATAGTGCTATGGGCCTATCTTACTACCCTTCGAGCTGCACCAGGTGAGACCCCTACAGCATCATTTATGGCACCAACTCGATAGTCCCCTCCGAGGTGGTGAAGGAAAGTCTGCGGGTCCAGGAATACGAGGAGGCACAAAACAGTGTCGACCTCGCCCTAGCCCTAGACCTTCTGGAAGAATGGCGAATTAAAGGTGCCACCCATGAGGAATTTTACAAAGCCCACATGGCCAAGTATTACAACACCAAGGTCCGACCCCGCTCGTTCCAAGTCGGAGATCTCGTACTAAAAAGAGAAGAGGCCTCCATGAACGTCGGAAAGTTGGACCTAAAGTGGGAAGTCCACTATCAGATCTCTAAGATCGCCAGGCCTGCCACCTATCTCCTTTTGGATGTTAACGGCCAAAAGCTCACACGATCTTGGAATAGCCTTAATCTCCGGAAGTATTACCTTTAAAAGCGCTCTACAGTCGACCCCTTACGACGACACAATTTTGTTCGCGTAGTTAGTATGTTTGTATTTTGGCTTAGCGGTTATACCCGTGTAAGAACAAACATACCCTCGACAATAAAATAACTACTTTCAATAAAAATTACAGTCTCACGACTCATTACAACAAGAGCCAAAAGGTAATTTTCCATCAATATGTCTAACACGACCAACAAAAAAAACGAGAATTGAGGGGACTTTGCCCATACAAAGCGGCAAACAACAAAAAATGTCCTTACTGAGCAGCAAAATTATGCCCATACAAAGCGACATACAAAAACAATAATAAAATAAGGGCAACGCCGGGCCAAATACCACTCCTTTACAGGGTGCTTTCCGGTATTAATCCAGGCCAGACGCTCTTCGGCAGACAGCTCGGTCGAGTCAGGCATCATTAAAACATCGAAAGGGGCCCTACGAGGGTCCGACAAAGTAGCACCAGAAGAGGCAGAGAAAAACAATAGCCTCGGAAGTACCAGCCCTCGAGGGACTCCAGGGAGAGAAACAAAGGACGAAGTTGCCATCCTGTATCTGACTCTGACAAGGTCCCTTGCCTCGGACGCTAGTATATGGTTATGAGGCGGCCCAGCCAAGTCAAGGCGGGCACTCACCTGAAGCTCTCTCTTATCATCCTCGAGATGGAGGGCTAACCGATCCCGATCCTCCTGGGGAGGGTTGACTTCCTCCGCGGTCTGGATGGCCTCTCTCGCCCTCTGTTCCCACCTCTCGGCCTTAGCATCGAATTTAGCTACAACCTCTTTCAGGCAACTATTCAAGTCCCCTAAGTCCCGATCAAATGACGCTCTCAAATCTGGCAGACGCCCATGAGCCTCCTTCAGAGCCGCCTCGAGCCGGGCAGTCTCCTCGCGAGCATGCCTAAGCGAGGCAGAAAGAGCATCACGCTCCTCCATCGCAGCCTTTAAGACAGTCGGGCTGGCCCTGTACATGCCTACGACATCCCCAAGCATAGTAAGCTGCAAAATGAAAAGAACGGTCGCGAGACCTACGACAATTATAAACCAAAATATGCATCAAGAATGGGGGTGTTACCTCGCACATGCTATGGCAGAAGTGTTCCTATAGAGCTTGTATTAGAATAGCCCCCAAAGATCTCACGATCCCCAAGGTTTACGATTCCACTAACAAAGGACATATAGTGGACATGATCCTTATAGCCCTCAATGAAAATTGAAGGCACCACGGGAGTACGAAGAAATTCTTCCTCCTCTGGGGTTAGCTTAAACTTGCCCCTCTTCAGGGGAGATTCGGGGCGCCAGTCTTTCACGGTCAGAAAAGGGTCAACCACCCCCTTTTCCCTTACCCATCCTTGAGGATGATGCACCCATGTCTCTACTGCCGTTTCACTTCTTCGGGGGGCTCCGAACAGTATGCGCCTTATCTGTTAAGTTTAAGGGAGATACCCGCCAAGGTCCAAAATTAAGCTTCGTACCAAAGGGAGGCATAAAGTGATATGGAAAATATTTAGCCATCACGGGGTCCATGGGTTGGGGCATACCTTTGGAGCTCGCCCCCTCTTCTGCCTCCGCCATCACGACATCCGCATCAATAGCAGATGGACACCCAGGGGCCTCGGGACAATACTTACTATCTAAGGAACAGGGCCCAGCAGACTTCGAGGTAGCAAACGACCCACGTTCCTCTGAAACGGACAAGTTTGAGCATCAGTCGGATAGAGCTAACACATCACCTCTGAAGGGACGACGAGCATGAGAGGCCATCTCCGCACCTATAGACCAACACCATGAATGGTTAGTAAAAAAAGGAGTATATTGTATATACTGGAATAAGAGGTTTCGAGAAACATTAAAAAAAATTTTACAAAAAAAAAAAAAACTTAAAGGCACTTACGAAACTTCGAGTGTTGTCGAAGTGACAACGGGTTGGGACGCTCGTCCACTAGCCCGTCTTGTAGACTGGCCATAATCAACATCGACGACACGTCGTAGAGGCCGTCGAAGATACCTCTCTCCTCTAAATAGGAAGCAGCCTCTGTAGCAATCGACGGGGATGGGTAAACATAACCCAACCCCCAAACTCGAGGCACACCTTCCCAAAGGGACGATGACTCTCCTAGGGAAGACATGAAAAATATCTCCGACGCCAGTCGCCATTGTTGGCGGGACCGTTGCTCGCCGAGGTCAAAAACACCTGTTTTCTATCCAGCACTGATAGGGAAAAGAAGGGCAAACCAATTGGCAGGGGAGGTGCAAGGGAGGTTCAGCAGGTGGCAGTTAAGTATAAACCCCACCAATTGGCGGTAAGAGGCCGGAGTCAGTTGGCTCGGGCACAGTTACCTGAACACAAAAAGCTCTCTCACCACTGGTTGAAAAAAGTAGCGGAGTCCGCAATGCACTTGCTCCGCATACACCGTCATATAATCTCGGGAGGGTTAAATTCCCTCTGCGTCTCCGAGGGGATGATGATATCGAACTGGTCGAGAGGAATGTTAAAATTCGCCAGCAGGGAACCAATCTCCACCATGTTCGTCACCGATGTTGTGGATCCAACCCGAAGCCTACCGGTCATGCACTTAGGGTCCAGATGCTCGCTCTGGAATACGGTGCCCTCAGTTGCATTTCGGTAAGGAGCCCGACGATTGAAGACAGCAAAGACACGACCCGCCACCATCATTTACGGGACGGCAATATCACCACCCCTCGCTCGCCTTCGTGAATCAAAACGAACAGGGGAGGAACGCACAACTCTTCTCCGCCGACTCCAGTGGGAAGCGAAAACGCTACCCCATTGTGGGGAAAGATGAGAAATAGGAGAGTCACGCGAATCCTCATCGTTGGAAAAAACAATCGTGGCATGAGAAATCATTATCGCCAAAAAAGAAGAAAAGGGAAAGTATTTTTTTGCGAAAGATAGGCGTTTTTCTTGGAAGTAATGAAGAAGAATGGGAAAGTGGCCACGTTTTTATAAGCGTGAAGAGATGGTCCGAATCCCGAGTCGTTTCAATTCCCTGCTCTCTACATAAATGGTGGGACCTTTCGGTTCCCCACTCATGACCCAGGTGGACCGCCACCTTCCCCGACTCACTGTAGCTCTAGCCTGTCAGATGTCACCATAGGGGAGCTAGATTGGTGCAACAACTCCCCGCGTCTATTCGCATTAAATGGACACTTCTTCCTAAGACTGACGGTTGGAAAAACAAAAAGGCGGGCTAATTCAAACTCACGACTGCCCCGTCAATCGCCCTGCCGACCCATCCAACAAGTGGACACCAATGACGACTCGAAAGGAAATCAATTTTTTTTTCTAAGTATGGATCAATCATCGGAACTAACGCTTGGAACCTCTCGCAACACTCTGAGATCCATTAAGGGAAGGCTCAATCGAACTCCCCTAAAAAATGGGTTATCCTCGGATAATTCATGCATATGGGGCCATGGCAACCACGGACCACGACGGTCGTGATTACTAGTAACAATGTCAAGAACTCCATGGTCGTGGTGATCACAGAAGTCGAACAAGTATGTGAAGGATCCCTCCCATAAAAATAAAATAAAAATATACTCAGAAAGCTAGCAACAAGAAGCATGATGGCAGAATGTACGCAAACGATGTGGCAACTTCAAAAATTCCATTCATAGTCAAAATATTTCGGGGGGGGGGGGAGGGACGACCCGGTACAACTCCAGAAGAAGAGAAATAAAAAAGGAACTAAATAAACTAAGGTGAGCACAGTTACAAGAGTCCCTACAGCTATCTACGCCTAAGGAACATGACTAGGGCCCACCATCGTAGAAGGGGCTGGCGAGCTTTGCACCCCCGGGCCACGACTGTGGAGAAGGTTCAGAGTATCCTTCAGTTTTTCAGGGCAAATCATCACGGTCGTGGACAGCTTCTGGAGAGTGACATCAGGGCGGAAGAAACCCTTCACGAAACCATGTTGTCGACAGGCCCGGAAACCCCACAGAAGGTGACCTTCAAAGTAGGGGGCGAGTCATTCCCTTACCTCCCTCTCGTGAGTAGCCAGTTGCTCGTCCTGCTCCGTTATGGTCTTCTCCATAGCCTCCCTAAGTGACTTCACCACCTTCTCTGAGTTCTCGAGCTTCTCGGCCAGCTCAGCTTCCCTCCCGACTATGACTTCCCTTGCTTTCTCAAAAGCAGCCAGACGATCCCTCAACTGCTGCTCCGATCCCTTCAGAGCGTCCCTCTCTCGGGCTGTCTCCTCGTAAAACCGAGATAAACCTCTCATTCTGATGGGGGTCTGTCAAAAGAAATAAGTGTCAGTCAAAAGACTCGAAAAGGGAAAATAAACAAACTCCCACTAACATCACGTACCAAGGTCGCGCACAATTGCGTCATCAAACCCAGCTCTCAGACGCCCAGCAGAAGGAGTCGGAGAAGAGCCAAGAAGGGATAACTCGTCAAAAAAACCCAGAGTTTGAGCACATAAGCTCGCGGCGGTCTACAAAAGAGATTGCACCGGAGAAAGGGTGACCTCACTCCAAGTCCCAACTTCTCGAGCAGGGGCGACCTGGAAATCCGCAGGTCCACCTCCTGGACGCTTGGGAATGGGTGAAGAAGACCTCTCGGCCACCGACTCCGTTCCCATGATCGGGGGCTGAGGAGTAGAAGGCTCACCCGGCGTGGTGCCACCAATATTAGCCAGCATTGCCGCTTGGTAGTGCGATGCGAACCAATCTCCGCCTACGTCTGACCATGCTTGTGCAGCATGGGAAAGACGAGAAGTAGTGGGAGTTTCTCCCACCTGCGCCAGAATAGGACCCTCGTCCGCAGAATCCTGAAGCAAGATCATCTTATTTTTGGAAGAAACCTCGGCTTGCTTCCGGTGTTGCTTTCTTCCAACCAAGCCTCCCTCTTTATCACTCGATTGACTCGAATGGAATGGGGCCACAGCCGAAGCGCTCTTCTCCTTAGAGGACTCATTCGCCGACGCAGCTGAAGTGGCCGATCCTCTGCCCTCCGAGGGTTTGAAGCAATGGCCTTCTACTTCTTCTTCTTAGAAAGACGAGGAGGGGGAACGGCGCATTTCAGTGTCTCCATGATAGTCCCTGCGAAAGTAAAACTCCGACTCAATAAGGAAGAAAAACCTGACGAGGAAATAACTACCAAGAAAAGCCCAAAAATACTTACTAATCTCGGAATGATTGTTCCCCGCAAAGGGCTCCATAGTATGTCATTCAGACCGCACTTCTCGAAAAGGGTCGAAAACACGTTGACCTGGGACACTTTGTTCCAACTAAAGCATTGATCAAAAAACCCCTCATCCGTTAACTCCTCCTTGGCCCTTGCATGGTCTAGGCCTGCCGGAATTCAGGGGTCTAGGTTCCACTCCATCGGAACGTCATCCAAAAGACCATCGGCAGTAGGTCGGACGAAGAAAGATTTCTCCTACCAGCTGCTGTGGGAACCTGGGAGGTCGTGAAGAATCCTCTTTGTCAACTTATGCATAGTAAAAGTGTAAAAGAGCTTGTTAGACGATGAACTCGCCAAATCAAAGGCCCCAAAGAACCTGTACACCGTGCATGGGTGTGAGTAGGCCGCACAAAAAAAGGAAACGCTGCCAGAGCCGACCATCTAATAGGAGAAAGTTGACTCAGACACAGCATGCAGGCCTTGAAGACCTCCTGATAGAAAACCGGTAGGAAGGATCTCAGCCCCGCCTTGATCTCTACCAAATAGGTGGTATAGTAGCTAGAGCGAGGAGAATTAGTCCTCCCATGACCCCGAGGCACAACGAGCTCTAGACCATCAGTACTAGCCCCGTACTTGGAGAATTTTTTAAAGAGACGGCGTCGCAACACCTCCTCAGCAGAAGGCGACACCGCCGCACCTCCCGCCGCAACGTCAGAGGACGTTCCTCTTCTCACCATACCAGACGCCTCTTCACCGGAACTACTCGGTGAAGCCATTAGTTTACCAAGAAATGATTTCAAAGTGAAGAGGAGAGAGAAAAGAGAGGGAAAACAGGAAGACTCAGGTGAATGAAGACAAACCACTGCGAGTCCCCTCCATTTATAGGCGGAGTAGCCCAAACGATGCCCTTGATGCGTGGCCAACACAGCGCCACGTGGAACATGCAGAACTACAAAATAAAAAAAAGCTCGACAACACATAGACTCATTTAATGAGTTCCAAGTGATTTCTACAAAATACACTCGAAACTAGGGGGACTCCTGATGATGCATAATATGCCCCACCCTCGGAGAGGGGCGAACAAAAGGGTACCCTACAAAATTTATCCACTATCATGTGGGAAAATACGTAAAAGCCATGGCCACCACCACCTGGATAAAAGCCGACAGTCCGGACTCTGGAAAAGGTACTCCCGAGTCACGACCAGAAAACACCCACCATGGGTACTCGGTCTAAACACTCGGAGAAATGTACCTCTAGACCCGACCAACGCCTCTTAAAGGGATGAGGTGAGACCTCGAAGGCTCGAACACATTTCCCTCAACGACCCACCGCCTATCTAAAATTTAGGTACCCATGACGGACGACTAAAGACCCCTAGTCTGAGAGAATATCACTCCTCAGGGTATTCAATACCTCCATAAATGCCCGAGGAGCTATCACCAACACTTAGCCAAGATTGAGGAAACATGAGCACATAATAAACATTAAGGACACGAGTGAAGGCAAGGAAAAGTCAAAGGCCCATCATAATCCCAAGGAAGCCACTCACATTTAGAAGAATGACCCCTTGAGGTCTCATTCAAAGATGAACGATCCACAGACCGATCCATCGACGACCTCCGACTCAACCCAGAAGACGCACTACTCACCATTGAATCTCACAACGTCCCAACCACCCTAATAATGAGGAAAGACCACACTCCATTGGTTCGACTCATTCATTGGTGCAGAGAGCAACAAAGACTACTGGTGCAGGCCATCAATTGGTGCAGACCGAATCACATGCATTGGCCAATACAACCACAGAAGACCATTGGAGCAGGAATCATCATTGCTTGCTTAGACGGATCATCCGCCATTGGCCACACCCCGATAGATGAACCCAATGGTGTAGAAGACCTTCCCAGCATTGGACACGAGCAAAGACAGCAATACTGGCCCCCCATTGGCCGAAGACCCATGGGACTTACACTATAAATAGTCCCCCACTTTCAACAAGTAGATCCATGCTGAAGTTCAAGAAAAAACTCACTCCATACGAAAACATATCACCAATAGTAATATAAAAACACCCTCTACAATTTAACAGTTATTTGTACTTAGAATTTATCGCCTTCTTCTAGCTCTAATAAAAATATTGTGCCTCATTTCCTCAAACTCGGGATTAGCGTTCCAAAAAAAAAAACACTTGAGTAACTATATCCCCAAAAATCCTGACTATCCGGGCCCGGACGATATTGCCTCACCAACTATAATACATTTACTCCATCGTCTAGAAACAATAATACTTGACATGTACAGAGGTGTACAAAATTGAGATTTCATATATCATTCAAGAGACAAACAAAAGGCTGTCAACGCACTACACATGTTTCTTTTGCACAAATAAGGATGATAAAATAGGTACTAGTTTGCGAGAATTCAGCTCAACGCAAAAGTCTTAGGGTTCCAAAGATATGGACACTTAGTCAAAACAACACCTTAAGATAAGTGCAAACAAAATCACTACCCATGGTGCGACGTTCATAAAGCCGATCACTAGCACACAAGTGCGTGCATCGCATCAAGATAGATAAAATTTATTTGGCAACCGATCCTCCGGATCACGGCTCCCAAATGAGAGGCATATTTTGAAGCCACTTTTTATAATTTGGCACCCGTTATTGAATCAAGACCGACTCCCAAGTGGGGGGACTATATGATATGGGCTTATTCGATAGGATACACTAGTGCATAATGACATTAATCACCCCAAAACTGAAGCGAAACGACTTTAGCACTTCATTATAGTTTGAAGTATGCTTATGTTCCAAAATCACATTCCAAACTGGGGGACTAAATGGTGTGACATAATGTGTCATGTCAAGAAGAAGCCACAATGGCGCCAAACTGGTCGGTAAGTGTCGAGAAAGCTTAAAGGTAAAGCTACCTTAACCGTATCTGGTTCACCATTATATCTATATAGCGAATTAGACATTAAGTAATATGTCATTGGAAATCGATATTAGTCTAGGTTGCAACGCAACAAGCGGAATGCGATTCAGAGGTCCATAGAGAAAGTTATGCTCAAAATAGTAAAGCTCCTCAGGGGACTATCGAATTTGCACAATTCGATACTGAAAGAGTATCTAAAAGAGTATCGAATTACCTCAATTCGATACTAAGCCTAAAATTACCTCTAATCCCCTGTAATCATACCTATATATACCCCCTCACTCCTCACAAGTTAAGAGGACGGACGAAGGAGCCTTAGGTCGAATCCATGTCGATTCGACATTGATAGATCAAATCCAAGTCGATTCGACATTCACTTAGGTCGAATTTCCCAGTTCGAAAATGATAGATCGAATCCACGTGATTCGACATTCACTTAGGTATAACCCATACAAGGCCTGAAAGCTACATGAGCCAGGGTCCATAATAAAGAAACAGATCGAGGTTCCGACCAACCATTAAGGAGATATGATCGAAACCGTGAAGTCGCGCTATGCAGTCTGGAATTCTCCAATTCGACATTGATAGATCAAATCCAAGTGATTGGACATTCACTTAGGTCGACCCTATACATGGCTTGATAGCTACATGAGTCAGGGTGCATAATCAAGAAGCGGATCAAGGTTCTGACCAACCATTAAAGAAAAGTCGCACTATGCAGTCTCGAATTCACCGATTCGACATTGATAGATCTAATCCAAGTGATTCGACATTCACTTAGGTCGAAACCATACATGTCCTCAAATCTACATGAGTTAGGGTCCATAATCAAGAAGCGGATTGAGGTTCCGACTAACGATTAAGAAGATATGATCGAAACCGTGAAGTCGCGCTATGTAGTCTCGAATTCACCAATTCGACATTGATAGATCGAATCCAAGTTATTTGACATTCACTTAGGTCGAACCTATACATGGCCTGAAAGCTACATGAGTCAGGGTCCCTAATCAAGAAGCGGATCCAGGTTCCAACCAACCATTAAAGAGCTATGATCAAAACCGTGAAGTCGTACAATACATAACCAAGTGAACCAAGCAGCCCTACCAGGGGTCGACCCAATAAAGGCTACTCAAAAGAGATAAATGAACTATGTTCGGCTTGATTCCCTCAATGGGATACATAGGCAAGTTGGCACATTCCCAAGTTCAATCCAAAATCATAAGTATCTAACGCCCTCAATTCGACAATCAAAGAGCATTGAACCTGTCCCGTTCGACTGTTCACTTAACTTGGCCATTTAGGGATATTTCCTGCCATCTTATATCTCCTTATGTGTAATAGGTGTTCCGAACCAAGCTAGTCCGTTCATTGTAATAGGATAGCATTATTTTGGTTAAGTCAGGCCCCATTGTATCGATTTCTCAGTGTATTGTAACCTATACGAGATAAGACCAAAATAACGTACAAAGTGAAGATCAATAGAGATATTCTTCATGCGGGAATGCAACACTGGGTGAAGAGAAAGACATGTAATTCCCAGATTGTCACATAGGACCCGAGGTGTAGGGAGAAAAACATGCAACTCAAGAAACAAGTGTTGCAACCAATGTACCTCGGTAACAACGTTGGCAAGGGCCCAATACTTAGCCTCTGTAGAGGAGCGTGAGACTGCATGTTGGCGACGAGAAGACCACAAGATAGGATTCCTGCCAAGAAACCCCACATAGGCAGGTGTCGACACTGCAGAGGGGTGATCACCAGCCTAATCTGCATCTGAGTAGGCAGTAAGACAGACATAGTTGTCACGACGCAATAGAAGACCATGTGACAAGGTACCCTTCAAGTACCGAAGGACTTGCTTAAGAGCACTCCAATCAAGCTCCGTAGGACCAACCATACGTTGTGCAAGTCTACTGATGGTAAAAGCTATATTAGAGCGTGTCAGGGCAAGCTACTCCTTGGCATAGGCAAGAAAGGAATATGTAAGAGTCGAGGAGGTGGACGCCATTAGTGTGGACGCCATTAGTCGAGGAGGTGGACGCCATTAGCTTGGCACCATCCTTTTTATGGTGAGCAAGAATGTCAAAAATATACTTGTGTTGAGACAATAACAAGCCCTCACAACAACGGAAAACCTCAACAACAAGAAAGTAGGACAACTCACCAAGGTCCATAACCGCAAACTTGGAGCACAATTGCACAATAAAGGGGCGCAAGTAAAGTGGAACAATTACCCATAACAATAATATCATTGACATGTACGAAGACGTAGATCAAATCCAAATCGTTAGAGTAAACAAAGAGAGAAGCCTCATATTTGGATTACAAGAAACCAAGAGAGTCGAGGGAAGAGTTCAACGTAAGATACCAAACACGATGGGCTTTCTTAAGGCCATATAGCGATTTCTTGAGATGACAGACATGCGATGAAAAATTAGAGTCTGAAAACCCTGATAGACATCCACAAGAAGGTAACCATACAAAAAGGCATTACCCACCTCAACTTGACGAAGGGCCATGAGTTCATAACAGTAAGAGAAAGAATCGTGTTAATCGTGGCAGGCTTGACCAGATGACTGAATGTCTTCTTAAAATCAAGACCCTCATGTGATGAAAGCCTTTAGCAACAAGGCGAGCCTTGTTGATGCAAATATGGACACGGTGACAAAAGAAGAAGATTACAAGAATTGAAATGAAGAAGATGTCACAAGAATGGACCAAATTCGCACTTTAAATGGGCTAATCACAAGATGGCTTGCTAAGAAGATGAGAGCATCTCTTTATGGGCTAATTCACCAAGTTTGGGTCCATAATGATAAAGGAGGCCCAAATGAGCAACAAAGATGGTCAAATCTGATCCAAGTGACCTTTTAAATTATGGTCAAAAGTCAAAGACGAGTTTTGACCATTCTTTCATCATTTTCTAGTCTTGTTAATGTATTTTCTTTTTCTAGAAGACTCTTTCATCATTTCCTAGTCTAGTTAATGTATTTTCTTTTTCTAGAAGTTGTTGGAAGGTCATAGTTGCTTTCTTAGTGACCTAGTTTGTCTCTCCTATAAATTAGGAAGACTATTTTCATTGTAAGACAACACTTATCGTATTTATAAACTTTGTGAGATTTTATTCTCTTTGGTTCTTTGAAGAACTATTTTCGAGCTTATCAAACGGGTTCATCACCCTCGTTTGTGGTGTTCAAATCCGACTTATCAAACGGCACCCTCCATAACCGTTTGTGGCGTCTTCATTATACCAAGGTTTGTGTTTTGTATCAATTAGCGGGTCGCGGTCTCCATAACAAGGTCCCTATTTGTACTAAGGCAACTGGTCGAGGTTCCATCCAATCAACCTGAAGATAACGATCCTACGTTTAGCACACGAACACCATTCATTCGTGGTGGATACCGTATCATTTGGTATCAGAGCAAAGCTTTTATCTCTCAGGTCCTATCCGTTCTTGGTATAATCTTCGGATTACCAAAAACATATATCTTTAGTTTGTGTTTTTATTTCTTAGCAAAAAAAAAAAAAAAAAGAAGAAGAAAAAAAAGGGACAAAAAAAAAATTTAAAAAAAAACGTCAAAAAAAAAAAAGAAAAGAAAAGAGTACCAAGAAAAAAAAGGGAAAAAATAG
Organism: Linaria vulgaris; assembly: GCA_948329865.1. Taxonomy (NCBI): domain Eukaryota; kingdom Viridiplantae; phylum Streptophyta; class Magnoliopsida; order Lamiales; family Plantaginaceae; genus Linaria; species Linaria vulgaris. The sequence continues at coordinate 31,990,395 of OX415254.1, forward strand.
TGGTACAACAAAAGAAAAAGAAAAGAAGAAAAGAAAAGAAAGAGAAGTGTCAACTTTATTTCTTTTGTTGCTCATTTCGTGTTTGGAAATACCTTTGGTGCACTTGTGAGAAAAAAAAATATTTGGGTTTGATTTGTTGCTCGGGGTTGATACACCTTTGTTTGATTCCGTTCGATTTAGTTCGAGAAGAACCTATAGAGAATATACGAGTGGAAAAAGGCAGTGAGTGTGAGATTATTAGAAGGAAAAAGGCAATATATTTGAGTGATACACGAGTGACATATTTTCAGTGGGAAAAAAACTTGAGAGTAAACACGTAAGGGAGTGTTGTGAGGTTTTTTCTTTCTAACATTTCTTTGCAGGTTATCATGTCTAAATATCAAGAAGAAAGTGCCCTTTATGCCGATTACACTTCGGTTACACGAAGAGTTTTAAATGCACAATTGAACGATGAGGACAACGATCAACGAGAGAACATCTTTCAAACTAGATGTCATGTTCGTGAAAAGGTGTGTAGTGTGTAGTGTGTCTACGGTGAAACATCCACGACCATACAAGCTTCACTGGTTCAACGATTGTGCTAATGTGGAAGTTGACAAGCAAGTGATGATTTCATTAAGCATTGGAAAGTACAAAGGTGAAGTTATGTGCGATGTAGTTCCAATGCAAGCCGGACATATACTATTGGAGCATCCATGGTAGTTTGATCGTAAAGTTAGCCACAATGGCTTTACAAATAAGTATTCTTTTGTCCATAACGAAAGAAAAATCACCCTTGTTCCTTTAACACCAAAGGAAGCTTTTGAAGATCAAGTGAGATTTCAAAAGAAAGAAAATGAGGAAAAAAAGAGTGTGTTAAAAAAAATGAGAATGAAAAACATAAATTTGCCAACATAAAAGAACTTGAAGCTTTGGCAAATGAGAGAAAAAAAGAGAGTGCTCAAAAAGATGTGAGTGAGAAAGAGAGAGTTGCCAACAAAATAGAAGTTGAGATTTTGGCAAATGATAGAAAAATAGAGAGAAAGCAAGAGAGTGTGTTTTCAAAAGAAAGTGAGTTGAAAAGTGGAGTACTTTTGAGAGCTAACAAAGAAATCTCTTCATTGCCAAGTTCAGATGCATTTCTCTTGCAGGGATATGATGATCTCTTCCACAAGGATATACCGCCCGACTTGCGTTTGTCTCGTAGGATGTGCATCAATTGGAAAGCAATCAGAATTTTGGTAAAGTATCACCAAACCATACTTACTTTGGATTATATTCTAACTGAATGGCGTGAATCTTGAGTGGTTATGAAAGTTGATATGGGAATTGGTTATCATCAAATTACCATGAATGAGAGAGATGAATGGAGAATCATTATTATAGCAAAATCTGGGTTGTACAAAAGAATAGTGATGCTTTTTGATTTTACTAATGCCTCTAGTACTATCATGCGATTGATGAACCATGTTTTGCATGTCTTTATTAGGAAAATCTTTGTTGTTTGGCTTGATGATACCCTCGTGTTAAGAAAGAACTTGGATAGTCATGTTAGACATTTGAAACTTGTTTTGGATGTTCTAAGAAAACAAGAGTTGTTTGCTAACTTGAAAAAATGTACTTTTTGCACGGATAATCTCATGTTTCTAGGATTTGTTGTAAGTTCACAGGGTATACGTGTTGATGAGGAGAAGGTCAAGGCAATACAAAAATGGCCAAGTCCAACAAGTGTGGGAAACGTTCGAAGTTTTCATGGATTGACAAGTTTTTACCAACGATTTGTGAAGGATTTCAGTTCTATAGCTGCACCAATCACCGAAGTGATAAAGAAAAACGTTGGATTCAAGTGGGGAGAAGAACAAGAAAAGGCTTTTCAATTACTTAAAGAAAAGTTAACCAATGCTCATTTACTTACTTTGCCTAACTTTTCTAAAAATTTTGAAATTGAGTGTGATGCTTCAGGAATTGGAATAGGTGTTGTTCTTTTGCAAGATGGAAAGCCCATATCTTACTTTAGTGAAAAGCTAAGAGGAGCAGCATTGAATTATCCAACTTATGACAAGGAGTTGTACGCTTTGGTTCGGGCCTTAAACACATGGCAGCACTACCTTTGGCCTAAGGAGTTTGTGTTTCCCACAGATCATTAATCTTCGAATCATTTGAAAGACCAACACAAGCTGAATAAGAGACATGCACAATGGGTACAATTCACTGAAACATTTCCTTATGTCATATGATACAAGCAAGGTTAGGAGAATGTGGTTGCCGATGCCCTTTCTCGAAGGTATGTTTTACTTTCTACTCTTGATTCAAAGTTGCTTGATTTTGAGTACATCAAGGATTTGTATAGGGATGATTCTGATTTTCAAGTTGAGTATCAAGATTGTGAAAAGCATGCCAGTGGTAAGTTCTTTAGACAAGATGGATTTTTGTTTAGAGAAAACAAATTGTGTGTGCCTAATTGTTCTTTGAGGGAATTACTTGTGCAGGAAGCTCATGGGGGAGGACTAATGGGACACTTTGGCATTGCAAAGGCCTTAGCAATTCTGCAAGAACATTTATTTTGGCCACACATGAAAAGGGATGTTGAAAGAACATGCACCAGATGCATCACATGTAAACAAGCTAAGTCCAAAGTGCAAATCACGGTTTGTATACTCCTTTACCAATTCCTACTACACCTTGGATTGATATTTCTATGGGTTTTGAGTTGGGATTGCCAAGAACAAAACATGGTAGGGATTCTGTTTTTGTGGCTGTGGATAGATTTTTTAAAATGACACATTTTATTCCATGTCACAAAATAGATGATGCTTCTGATATTGCTGATTTGTTCTTTAAAGAAATTGTGAGATTGCGTGGTATGCCAAGAACCATTGTTTCAGATAGAGATACAAAGTTATTGAGTTACTTTTGGAAGACCTTGTGGTGTAAGTTAGATACAAAGTTGTTGTTTTCTACTACTTGTCACCCACAAACTGATGGTCAAACTGAAGTAGTAAATAGGACTTTGTCTATGCTATTGAGGGCCATCATAAAGAAGAATATTAAGACTTGGGAAGATTGTCTACCACATGTTGAATTTGCTTACAATAGAACTGTGCATTCTGCTTCTAAATTCTCACCATTTGAAATTGTTTAAGGTTTTAATCCTTTGACACCATTGGACTTAACTCCATTACCTACTTCTGAGTATGGGAATTTAAATGGCAAGAAAAAGGCTGATTTTGTTAAGCATATACATGAGAAGACAAGGCTCAATATTGAAAAGAGAACTCAACAATATGTCAAGTAAGCAAACAAGGGGCGTCAAAAGTTGATATTTGAACCGGGAGATTGGGTTTGGTTGCATATGAGAAAGGAAAGGTTCCCTGAAAGGAGACGTTCCAAATTATTGCCAAGAGGAGACGGACCTTTCCAAGTGATTAAGCGTATCAACAACAACGCTTACAAGCTGGATCTTCCTAGTGAGTATAACGTTAGTGCTACTTTTAATGTGTCTGATTTGAGTCCTTTTAATGCAGGTGATACAGATTTGAGGGCAATCCTTTTCAAGAGGAGGGGAATGATGCAAATATGGACACGGTGACAAAAGAAGAAGATTACAAGAATTCAAATTATGAAGATGTCACAATAATGGACCAAATTCGCACTTTAAATGGGTCAATTACAAGAGGGCTTGCTAAGAAGATGGGAGCATCTCTTTATGGGCTAATTAACCAAGTTTGGGTTCATAATGATAAAGGAGGCCCAAATGAGCAACAAAGATGGTCAAATCTGATCCAAGTGACCTTTTAAATAATGGTCAAAAGTCAAAGACGAGTTTTGACCATTCTTTCATCATTTTCCTGTCTAGTTAATGTATTTTCTTTTTCTAGAAGACTCTTTTATCATTTCCTAGTCTAGTTGATGTATTTTCTTTTTCTAGAAGTTGTTGGAAGGTCATAGTTGATTTCTTAGTGACCAAGTTCGTCTCTCCTATAAATTAGGAAGACCATTTTCATTGTAAGACAACACTTATCATATTTATAAACTTTGTGAGATTTTATTCTCTTTGGTTCTTTGAGGAACTATTTCCGAACTTATCAAACTGGTTTATCACCCTCGTTTGTGGCGTTCAAATCCGACTTATCAAACGGCACCCTCCATAACCGTTTGTGGCGTCTTCATTATACCAAGGTTCGTGTTTTGTATCAATTAGTGGGTTGCGGTCTCCATACCAAGGTTTCTATTTGTACTAAGGCAACGGGTCGAGGTTCCATCCAACCAACCTGAAGATAACGATCCTACGGTTAGCATAAGAACACCATTCATTCGTGGTGGATATCGTATCACTTGTACTTGTCAATAGTTCCATCACGAGGACGCTTGATCCCAAAAACCATTTGGAGCCAATAATATTCTTGCCAGTCGGGCGGGGAACAAGATGCCATGTACCGTGCTTCATAAGAGCTATATATCCTCAGCTATGGTTGCACGCCAATTCATATCCTTAAGAGCAGTGCTAACACAGTTTAGCTTAAAAGGGTCGTCAACCTGATGTCTTGTTGCAAGATTAAGTTATTTAGGCTTAAAGATGTTATTTATGGCACGTGTGGTCATGCGATGAGTGCGATGGGGTAAGACTACAAGAAAGATGGTATAGAAGATGTTTACTCATAAGTGGAAGAAGGTGAAGCAGACGAACTGGATGAAGGCTCGGTCAACCAAGGTGTTGGTGAAGGAGGGACCGTAGGTAGTAAGGCAACCGCAGTCGATGACGCAGCTGGTGGCGCGACTGGCACAGGTCGTGCCATATTAGGACACTATCACTTAGCAAGCGCGACTGGTCTAGGTCGCGCCAGATTCATATTGTGTTTTGCGGTTATTGGCATGACGAGCCCAAGTCGTACCACATTTGAACTATGGTGCTCCGCAAGCTCGACTGATCCAGGTCGCGCCTCACCATGACTTTGTGGAATGGTAGGCAGAATAAAGAGACATGACTAAGCAGTCCTAGAGTGAGATTGAGACACATTTGAAGTAAGAGAAGTACCCATAAATTCAGTCTCAACAAAACGAACTTGGCGAGAAACGAGAACTCTGTCGGACTCAATATTATAGCAACGATAAGCTCTCTGAGAGGTGAGGTACCCAACAAAGATGCAAGCACGATAAGGAGGGGTTAGTTTAGCCGGAACATATGGGTGCAACCACTGGAAGCAAAGGCAGCCAAAAGGGCGTAACTTCAGGTAATTTGGTGGACGACTGATGAGCATTTATCTGCATGATTTAAGTATTTTTATTCTTATGCTATTGAATACTTATGGTGTCATATTTGCTTGTTTTATTATTGTATCATGTTTTCTTAGGATGTTATAGAGTCGAGACAAAATGAGGCTAAACGAGGCCAAGAATGGATGTTTTTCAGCGACAAGGAGTCAAGACACTATTTTGGAATGTTGAGGCGCTACAAAAGCGCTACGACACTGCACAAAGGTGAAATATCAAAGATAGCACAATTGAATAGAAAGACATAGGGAGACCGCAGGGAGAAACAGAAACCACCGTGATCAAGAGGCGCGATACGGATCATAGGCAAAAGGAAGTGATTGTTTTCTACATTATAGATATATTTCCATTGCATTCTAAATTTAACATTCGTAGCATTAAAAGCATTCAAAGCATCCTTAGTATAGAAATCATTCATATGCATTCATTACATCTTGCAAACACAAGAGAAAAGATCGTGACAATTGTTAGCGTTTTGCATTTAAGTGATTCATTCATTAATCCACCACTCCCTTGGGATACAATACTTGGTTTGTAACTATACTTACCATTTTATTATTACTTGATTTGTGCACTTAGAACAAAGTGAGATTTAGCTGTAACATCCTTGTGTTAACTAATATTCATTACTATTACACTCAAACCCCCCCTCCCCCCCCCCCCCCCCTCCCCCGCCCTCCCCAATCAACGACCAAAAAGAATACCAAACGGAGAGTCCTTTCAAAGAACCGGTGTAAAAAGGCGATTAGAGAGATAAACCGCAGTGGCAAACGCAAAATCTCTAAAGGATGGAGGCAAATGCGCAAGTTGAAGTAGAGTGCAAGCCATAGAAACCGCTTGGCAATGACGGCGCTCAACAATGTTGTTATGTTGGGGCGTGTGCGGTAGTGGTGAGCCAACTAACTAGTCTTACAGAGAAAAAAACGCAAGGCCATAAATTCACCTCCATTGTCAGAATAAAAAATTCTTGATATTAAAACCAAATTGCGTCTCAATTAGTCGGCAAAACTGGCGAAACACTGTGAGCACCTAAGACTTGTGAAATAAAGGATAAACCCAACAATACTTGGAGTAATGGTCAACAAGAAACAAGTAATCACGATTGCTATCAATAGAAGAGACCGAACAAGAACCTCACACGTCCCCATAAACATAATGCAGCAGATGAACAGATTGCAAAAAACTCATAGTAAACGGTAATTGAGTACTTTTATTTGAGTAACAAAAATGAGAATTATAGCGTCTTTAGAAGTGACATTACATGGTAAATCAAAATTCTTAATAATCAATGAGCTAATAACATTAGAAGGATGCCCTAACGGCAATGACAAATGTCCCGATTCCTCCAAAATCCCAAAAATGCCACAGGTTATTGGTGAGCAGGGGGAGGAACCATAAGGTGATATACTCCATTAGTGCATTCTTTGTGCAGCAGCTTTGCTCCCGTAACCCGATCTTTAATAATGAAAAATGAGACTGATAGAACTCAAGGGTTAAAATATTAGTTGGGGAAAAATTGGTGAACCGATAAAGGGTTTCTCTTAGAAGACATAACGCACAAAATATGAGAGATATCAAAAATGAGGATCAGATAGATTAAAAGAAGAAAAACCAATATGGGAAATTGGCAAACCTGAATCGACGGCAATGACAACCTCATCAGTACCATTATACTCAGAATGAACAGAAAGATTCTGAAGATCAGAGATATGTTTGTGGGTAGCACCAGAATCAACCAACCAAGTGTTCTGATCTTCGGGCAGCAGACGCGGTGTCGTGGCTAGGTTGTTAAGGGGTTTATGTAGCTGACAACAAGTACGATCACCATGACCTTATATGCGATAGATTTGGCACGTGATATTAGGACGGTTACCCGAAGAACCCTGGCGACCATTGTTGAGAGAATTTAGGGAATTGGTAGAGTCGTTGTGCTAGTCACCAGGACCATTTGAACAGCCACCCGAGCAATTGTTGTTGTTTTCGTGACCATCGGAGTTACCACAAGACTGATTGGAGGGAACACCAGCAGCATTGGCGATAGAAACCAACGAATGGTTGTGCACATCGAGACGATTGACATACGTCTCATACACAACCAATTTATCATGTAACTGCCTGAAGATAAGAGATGAATCCCGAGCATTGATCTGGGTAGTAATATCACGATAGGCAGCAACGAGACCGTTGAGAACATAGAGAGTGACATCATCGTCGAAAAGAGGATGATCATTGATCACCAATCCATCCACCTTCCTCTTAATAAGTTGAGGAAAATTAGAAAATGTGCGAGAGCCGATCGTCATGGTGGAGAGAGACTCCTTCAGTTGCATGACACGAGAACGCGACTTATTGGTATAGATCCAATGGAGGGTTTGCGAAGCTTGGGCCGATGTTTTGGCATCAGAAATCAACCCCATGATATCAGGGAAGACGAAAGCGAATAGAGAAGATAAGATAAGGGAATCTTATTTTGTCCAATAGTTGAACGCTGCAATGGACTCAAGAGAATCACCAAAAGGAGGGCACAGATACGAACCATCCACAAAGCCAAAAATGCCATAACTTAAAATAGATGGTGGCACTTAGCACTCCAGGACGTGTAGTTGTTGGAAGTAAGTTGCAGGGACATATGAGTTTGATCAAAAATAGGCACAAGATGGTCGAGAGGAGGACCAGTCGTCGATACCAACAGAGGACAGGTGATCGTTCGCATAACCGGTGGTGTCGGCGATGGTGGTATTAGGGTTAGGGTTTGATGAATCCTAGGAAGACATCGTACGATCTTTTTCTCGGTAAAGATGATTTTCTGTTGATAGCGTATAAGAATTATAAGTGAGTGATTTTATTCATCACAACTTGCGGTATTTATACTAAAGATTATACAACAGAATATCCTAAAAGATATATACTAAAGATTATACTTAATAATCTTGACATGTGGCAATTGCTTAGGAGATGTGTGTCGGATTTTTATGGGAGCGTCTCTGTTCTAAGTTGATCTCTTCCTATAATATAATTTTTTCGAGGAAAATCTTGTCAGCCTCGTCTCTCTTTCTTACTCACAAGTATTGCTACGTACGAGGGAGTGGTAGTGATACTAGATGTTTCGAGGAGATACACTTTATATTATCATGAGTCCCCGAATTATGTTTGTATTTGGAGAATACGGGGGTAATTTAGAATGACACAATTCTTCATTTATTCAGAGAATACGAGGGGAATTTAGAATGTTGCAACTCTTCATTTCTTCGGAGAATACGAGGAAAATTTCGAGGGTCGCGATCCTTAGTTTTTGAAAGTTGGATGGGATGCATTGATTAGAGTCAATTACGTCTCTGTGAAGCTAGGTGGCTTTCAGAGTTCAGCCTATTCCTCTATGTGCCTCTTTTCGAACCGACACTTTTGGGCAGAAATTTAATTACCCTCGCTTGCCGTCTATATAAAAAGGGGAACATAACCTAGAATTTTCATATCTCACAAATTTTTTGGCGATCAGTCTTCTTTCCTTTACAAGATTCTTTCATCCTTTTTAGAGCAATTCTTCTACCATTTTTCATTTCTCGCAATTTTTCTCCCTTTTATTCAAGAAGAGCATGTCTTCTATCATTCTCGTTATTGTTGTACCTACCTCCAAGGAGAGGGATCTTGTTTCAGTTAATGCAGAGGGGGCGATGGTCCCCATGGATGTTATACCAGAACTTGCAGAGGGGTCCTCTAGGAGAGGGAAGCTTTGTAGGTCATCTAGAAAGAGGAGGGTGGTGGAGACCGAGCCCAAGCACGTGCAGGTGGACTATATTCCCTCGACGACCACTGATAAGTATGTAGGGGACAAGTTCAAGGAACTCGCTGTGGATACCTTTGCAGTGGAGTTTCATATGCCTTTTCTTGCTAAGCAGGCAAATAATCCACCAGCGGATCATGTTACTATCTATGTGGTCCAGATCAAGGCGGGGTTGTGAGCCCTAATTCTCCCTTTCTCTTGTGAATCTTTTTGAGCATGTGGGCTGTCTCATAGCTAGGTGACAGGCAATAGATATAGTTTCTTGGCATGCTTTGTATTCGTATGCCTGATGAAGGGGGTCGTATGCTCCGTTGAACATTTTTTGGCAGCGTAAGGAATAAGCCCTTCTCCCTTGGGTCATCCTTTCTATTACTTTACTCCTCGAAATGCCAGTTTCCGATTTCTAGACAGCACTACCTCGTCTTTTTCTTCGTGCTATTTCCTTGGATCGTCCAACAAAGGCGGCATAAATTAATATTTTAAAATAAAAAATATAAATAAAAAGTATTTTATTTTTGTGATTTAATTATTACAAATTCTATGTTTTTTTCTACTTTTAAAATTTTTTCTTCTGAATTATAAGATATTATTTTGCTTTTTTGTTATTGTTATTTTTAAAGAGATAAATATAAAAATTAGTTAGAGAAATAATGATTTTTCCTTTCTTTATATATATATATATATATATATATATATATATATTAAAGAATCAACCACTTTATTTCTTTAGAATATAAATAAATATTTTTAAGAAATATTGATTGCTTTTCTTTCCTTTTCTAATTTATATATATTTTGGGGTGCAAGTGCAATTTTAAAATTATATATATTTGAATTTAATTTTTCTATAGTTATATAATGGTTGTGTAAAAAACAAAAAGCAAAATATTTTATATTTTTCACGCGGCGACGATGTGGCAGCCACATTAGCATTGAAGCATGAACAAGGCCAATTGGACATTTTGGTAGAAAAAATTGAATTTACGGGGCATATTTATCAACACGAAACCAAATTCGGTCTTTTTCTGATTCGTTCTCCAATTGGTCGGATTTTTCAATGTGTTGTAATTTTTAACTCTTTCTTTCGGGGTACTTCTTATACTCCGTTATTCTTAATAAAAAATCATTTGCCAAAAATAATATTGATTTAATTAGTATAATTTACTTAACAGGTCTTATAACCGAGATTCAATAACCTATTGCTAAATAAAAACCGCTAATATTTGGTGTAACATCAGAGAAAGACACGACGGAATTTTTTGTAATATAATTAATACGAGAGTATATATAAAAAAAACAAATAGTATGATCTAATTTTTTAGCATTACGGGGAATTTATTGCATTTTTTCGAATTCAAAATAGATTCATTAATTTTAAAATGTTTTGATAATTTGAACGATATTTTTTAAGGCTTCTGATGATCCAAAAATTAGCACAAAGACTTATTAAGAAATTAGAAAAACGTTTGTATACCATTTCCGTAGTCTTAGGGAAATAACATCCTTACGAGGGAGGAAGAATTCTTTCTACGAGGGCAAGGGCCTCGATATATATATATATATATATATATATATATATATATATATATATATATATATATATGTGTGTGTGTGTGTGTGTGTGTGTGTGTGTGTGTGTGTAAACCCATGGGTTTAATTTATTACCATCGGAATATAGGGTCATCGAGGGACAAGAAGATTTTTACAATCGGAAGATAAATTGTTTATCTGTATAAGATAACCTTATCTCCGATGAGGCGCGGATTACTACACTCACATAGCATCCGATGCTAAATGCACTACCAGTCTTGGATGACTCTACGATGCCTAATAATCGCCGATGCTTTAGCCAGTGAACAATCCTAAGGAACAGTAGCACGATAAAGATGTTACGATGCCTAATAATCGCCGATGCTTTTATGCTTTAGCCAGTGAACAATCCTAAGGAACAGTAGCACGATAAAGATGTTCCCTCCACGATGGGTGCACACTTCAATGATATATCCGGGTATATATCCCAATGACTCGATGGCATAGGGATTCTCCCGAAAAGAAGGGTATGATCTCTCTGATGGGTATTTACCTCAATGGTACATCTACAAATAAAACTTAGTTGTTTCAATGGCATAGCTATAACAGGCTTGACGAATTCATAATTCCGATGGAAAATCATCCGAAGGCTCCCAGAAGAAGTGCTTCTAGAACAAGAGGACAGATGTCGACACACAAGACATGCCAGCCTAGCATGGACCAGGTGTCATCATCGGAACAACTCAGCAACTAACAAGTTAACCAGATGTCAATATAGGTTGCAACGCATCAGCATAAAATGAGTTGAAAGACAACTGTATAACAGATAAGTTAGCACCAAAATAATCTCCATCTGCCACCCAATGTGTAGCATGCGATGGAAGAAGGCTATAAATACCTTCACTTTGTAAAACAAAAAGGGGAATAAGACACTTTTCACTCTATATATTCTCTGAAAGGCATATTAATATTGATGATTTAATAAGTGTTTATAGAAAAAGATCGACAATAAAACTTTACTTCCCTCTGCTTCTTGCACAAGCTTAGTTACCCACTATCCGGGCAAGGCGTTCCTCGAATAAAAAATATAAAATTACTCCGATGAGTTAACAAATGGCGCCGTCTGTGGGAATGCCATGAACTGTTGCCTTTGAGTCATGTCGGTAAAATTTACACTTAGCACAGCCAAAATCAAGATGCAAAGGTCATCTCCGTCAGAACGCCGATCAATAAGTCACGGTGAGAGTATACATCAAGAGTCTACAAATGGTTCCCCCGATAATCCTCCACCACCAAATGCCGATTACATCAATATTCCGCGAGCAGTGTTTGAAGATCTTGTGGAAGCATCTTTAAGAAGAGTTCGAGCTAATGAACAACCCCCAGAACCACAACCCATACTGCCCTACGGAGAAAGGTATAGGGTGGAAGAGCAAGGATCAAGAATGATGCCAACTCCGCAGCAAATACCACCACCACAACCTGCGCATCGCCAAGAAGGATATCCAGGAGGGATACGTCCACCTGGGAACGGTTTCGAGGATAGAATGCGTCCCTATCGTCCCAACATGTTTCCTCACTCGAGCAATGAGCCGGCTCTTTGGGAAATGATGAACCATCTCCGACGAGAGATGCTCAACATGAAAAGGGCCATCACACCAGAAGACGAACTAGTATACTATGGATCTCCGTTTATACCGGATATTGCAGAGGCTACAATTCTAATCCACGTAAGAGCAGTTAACCTGCCCATGTATTCTGGAGAGAAGGATGGCAAAGATCCGTAGGATCATATCAATCAATATATCGCAACGATGGATATGCAGTCAGCCTCAGATTTCGCACTATGTCGAATCTTCCGAGCCACACTGATAGGAAGAGCACAATTGTGGTTTACGCAGATATCACCGGGCACTATATCCAATTTCTCCCAACTGGCTAGCTTGTTCGTACCACAGTTCGCCTGTAATAGACGGTATCCAAAGTCAGCGTGCCATTTATTTACCATAAAGTAACAAAAAGATGAATCCTTGAGAGATTTCATGAAACGCTTTTCTGATGAAGTATTGGATGTTCCTAACGTAGACCCGACCATAATAGCGGACATTCTTGCCCAGGGGTTACGATCGGGGAATTTCTTCCGATATCTGATAGGAAATCGGGTGAAGGATATGAATGAACTAATGCAGAAAGCAGAAACTTACATCCTGATGGAAGAAGCGGAAAAGTCCAAGCTGAATGCAGAAAGCGCCAATGCCAATACAAGGCCAAAAGAAAAAGAAGAATCCAAAGGCCCCCCGCCTCGAAGAGACAATCCCGGAGTAGTGAAAAGGTATCTTCAACCTGTACCGCTACCAGCTTTGACCATCACCCAATCGGAAGTTTTAAACGTGATGCGAGGAAATAAGGATTTCTCTTGGCCTATGCCAGTAAGGCAACCAAACAAGAAAAAGGACTCGGGAAAGTTCTGCAAATATCATAAGGCATATGGCCACACAATCGATGGTTGCAAGAATTTACGGAACGAAATTCATAGGTTGTTGGACATGGGATATCTGAGAGATTACTTGAGCAATAACAGAGAGGATCGATCGATGGATCGAAAGAAAGCCAGGAGTAGAGAAGGCGAGATCGCCGCCGAACTCCCCTCGGTGAAAGACGAGCAAGACGAATTTGATCCACGATTACCTCCCCCACCAGATACGTATCAAGATAATCCCCCATCGGGGAGAACTATCAACATGATTGAAGGAGGAGATATATCCGTGTCCCCTACCGGAAAAAAGAAAAAATATCTCAGAGAGGCTAGAAAGGTAAGATAAGGGCTATCGGTTTGCACGATGCAAGGAGTAAGGTTACCAACGATATCCTTCGGACCCGAAGATCTTCAGGGAATAGTATATCCCCATGAAGACCCTCTGGTAATTACAGCAACCATAATGGGTGTTGAAATACAACGAATCCTTGTGGATACGGGAAGCTCGGTGGATGTGTTGTTTACCCCAACCTTCGGAGCTATGGGGCTAAAAGGGGTACACCTCGATCCCACAGAAATACCTTTGATAGGCTTCTCAGAAGAAACCAGCCGAACTATGGGTACCGTTATACTTCCGATGTCTTGGGGTGAATGGGCGATGAGACGTACCGAGCATGTGAAGTTTCGGGTCGTAGAAGCATCCTCACGAACATATAATGCTATATGTGGAAGGCCATCTATTCACGCCTTCGAGGCCATACCCTCAACCCTTCACCTCAAAGTGAAGTTCCCCACGATGTTAGGTATTGGAGAAATCTGAGGCAACCAAATCAAGGCTAGGGAATGTCGTATGAATGCCCTACCGACAAGTGTGGAAGAAGAACTTAGCCACCCAGGAAAGAAGCAGAAAATGGAGGAAATACGAGTCCAGCCGGTGGAGGAGTTAAAACTGGTAGAACTAGAAGAAGAAAATAAGAAGGTAAAGATAGGAACAGGAATGGATCCGACGATAGAAAGGAACGTCGTTTCCATCCTAAGGGAATACATGCACCTCTTCGCATGGGAAGAAGGCCCACCTGGAAGAATCAACCCGAGGATATGCCAACATCACCACAATGTCAATCCCATCTTCAAACCTCTAAGGCAAAAGAAGAGAAACATGGGCCCAGACATAAATAGAATTATCAAATCAGAAATACAGCGGCTTCTCGGATTACAACAAATAAGGGAAGTTATATACCATGAATGGCTGTCCAATGTTGTGTTATTGCCTAAGTCGGGGGGACGATGGCGAATGTGCGTGGACTTTACTAACTTGAACGATGCCTGCCCGAAGGATTGTTACCCCTTGCCCAGCATCGACCAGTTGGTAGATTCAACGGCAGGATGCGCCCTGTTATCTACGATGGATGGTGACCAAGGGTACAATCAGATTCCAATGGCGGAAGAAGACCAGGAGAAAACCAGCTTCATTACTGATGTTGGCACATTTTGCTACATGGTAATTGAAAGTGTAAGATGTTCTGGAATCAATGTTGAATGGATGTTGTGCCAACATCCAGAGAACATTGAAACCCGAGAACATTTTTAACCTGAAACATTGTTCCAAAATTCAAGAACATATTCTGGAATAAATGTTGGATGGATGTTGAGCCAACATCAGGACAACATTTAAACCAGAGAGTATTCTGTCAATCTGTCTTTAACTGTTTTATTTTAGTTTTGCCTGTATTCACCTATTAATCAAGTTCCACGATTTTAGTTGTCTTTGTTTATGTCCATGAACATATCTTAATCATAAGGAAGAGCATTACATGTTTCCAAAGTTGAAGTTTCCATAATTCAAGAGGAGGAGATCGGTCAAGTCAACACGGTTTCAAAGAAGGAAAGTTTTGGAGTTCAAGTGCAACTAGGAATCTTTCCAAGATCAACTCTGAATTGAAGAAGGAGTATTTCCTTATTAGAACTCAATCTAATAAAGGGAACTATTATTCAATAAGGAGATCGAGTTCAAGAAGGAAAGTAGAGTTCAACAAGGAAACAACATAAGTTACCAAAACTGTGTACAACACACCTTGGAGATCAAGTTTGAAGAAACCTATATATAGGGTGTGAAGTACATCAAGATACATAGAGAAACAATAGAGCTTATAAATCCGTAGAGATTATATCTTAAGCATTGTTGCTGTGTTTCTTGCTTTGCAAAGTTTGTGAGTTTTCGAGTTAAGTCTAGGATTAGATTTAAGGAGAAAATTCTTGTCTGCTTTGTTGAGTCCGATCTGCAAAAGAGCGAGAGTGATTTTGTGGTGAGGAACGTCTTTGTTAAAACCTGTGTGGTTATTTTGCCGTAAGGCTAGATGGTTGATTATTTATAATAAACCATTGAAAATTTATCTTCTTGTGTTCTTTAATTCCGCTGCACATTACTCTATCAAGAAGATTGTTTGAGATCAAGTTAAGGCAACGCCATCTTAACTTGAGCTTTGAAACTTTGGAAAAGTTGTATCAATCCCGATCCAACAATTTCAATTGGTATCAGAGCCAAGCACCGATTTCACTGGTGTTTGGAGGTGATACAACGCGATGGACAACCTCAATCCCAATTCTCGCAGATTCCCAGTCTTGGAAGGATCCATCAATTATGCTTACTAGAAGACCAGGCTCAGAGTTCATATCAAATCCATTGACATGAAAGCATGGGATGCCGTTCTTGATGGATATTCTGTCCCAAAGATTGAGAACGACCGAGATGCAGACATTGTACCAAAATCGAAGTCATAATGGACAACAAACGAGGTAACACTGTATAACTACAATGAGAAAGCTCTTAATGCTATTTTTAGTTATGTTACCAATCAGATGTTTAAGTTAATTCAGAACGGTACCACAGCTAAATCAGCTTGGGATATCCTTGAACTTCATTGTGAAGGAGATATAGCAGTTAGAAACTCTAAACATAAACAATTGCTTAAAGATTTTGAAAAACTTGAGATGGGTGATGAAGAAAGTATAGATAGTTATTTTGAGAAAATCCTTGACATTACAAATCAATGTGAAAATCTAGGATTTCCTGTCTCAAATCAAATTATGGTTTATAAAGCTTTTAGATCTTTGTCACCTAGATTTGCTCTCAAGAGAATTGCCATGGGAGAGACAAGAGATATTGCCAACATGGAATTTCAATCCTTGTTAAACACTCTTAGAGAATTTGAGCTAGAGTTTCCTGCTAGGACTACCAAACAACAAGCTATTGCTTTGTTAGGAACAAATTATCATGAGAGTGAAGATGAGGATGAAATTATTTCTTCTAACTATGGAAATATTAGCAAGAAACTCAGTAGGTTGAACTTTAAAGATAAATCTAAAGAGAAACAACCTAGCAATACTTCCACTGGTTATAGAAAATTACCTCCCAAATTTGTTAAATATATGGCAACAAAATCTAGTCCTGAAGAAATTGAAAAGTTGAAAACTACTCAATGTTATGAATGTAAAGGTTATGGTCATATTGCTGTTGAATGTGCTAACACCCTCCGCAAGAAGGGAAAGTCTCATTGGGTTTGTGTGGATGATTTCAATGAAGAGGATTATAACTCTGGATCAAGTGCTGATACTGAAGAAAACCTTGAAGAGATTCATACAGCTGCGTTATTTACTCATGTCAACTGGACAGAAGAAGATCTCCATAACTGCCACGGGTCCCAATGTTGCTCCAACATCCAGGACTCAACATCAGAACATGAGACTTTCTTTGGGAATTGGACTGAATATGATACCCATATTGATCTCAATTCCTTGTCTGATAATGATGAATCTAACTTTGAATGTTTTCATGGCTCAGTTGATCTAGATGAAGAGTATTACTTTGAAGGTGAAATATCCCAGGAGGAAATCATTGAAGACTTGAAGTCTACTTTTCATAATCTTCTGAAAGAAAATCAGAAACTCACCAAGAAGAATGAAGCTCAGAGACTGGAGATTGATGGACTGAGGAAATTGATGAGGATGTATGGAAGAGACCTTGACAAGACAGAAGCTGAACTTAAACAGGTAAAAGGAAAGCTTGAAAAAGATAATCAGATCATTGCTAAATGGAACTCAGGTACATCTAAACTTGACGAGGTACTGAGTATGGGTAATCAAGGAACAAATGGTCTTGGATATATTGAGAAACCTACCTCTAAAGTTGCTAATCCTGTTTTCATTAAAGAAGGTTTTGTTAAGGAATCAAAAGACTTGAGCTGTGCTAATCCCAACAAAAGTAAACCTACTTATATCTGTCAATTTTGTTTTCAACCAGGTCACATAAAACCTTATTGCAAGAAATATTTGAAAGAAAATGTGAAGAAAACAGAAACTGTCTCTAATGTTGAGTTGGTCAGTGGTACAGATGTTATCCCAACATTAGGAACATAACATAAAAGTAGAACTTGGATTGAAAAGTTAAAGACTCCTAAGATAAAACTTGTATGCAATGTTGTCTTTTCTGTTGTGTACTCTAACCTTGCAGGTAAGTGGTACTTTGACAGTGGATGTTCAAGACACATGACAGGAGACAAGGAAAATCTTAAACAACTGATTCATCTCAATGTTGGAACTGTCACCCATGGAGGAGGCACCAAGGGAAGAATCATTGGAAAGGGAGTACTAGATGTTGAAGGATTTCCACCCCTCAAAGATGTTCTGCTAGTTGAAGGATTGAAAGCAAATCTAATAAGCATTAGTCAACTTTGTGATGATAACTTGCTTGTTACATTTGATAAAAGTTCTTGTGATGTATTTAATAGTGATAATGTCCTTGTTATGACAGGTACCAGATCTAAAGATAATTGCTACATTGCTCAGGAAGAAGCAGATGGCTTTCATGCTAAAGTTGATGATGATGTTCTGTGGCATAGGAAGCTAGGACGTGTTCACTATAGGAACCTTGAAAAGTTACAGAAAGTTGATGCTGTAAGAGGCTTACCAAAGATATCCAGCCCAGGTAAGGTAGTATTCGGGGACTGCCTAAAGGGTAAGCAAACCAAAGCTATTCATACACCCCTCCAGGTACAAAGTACAATTCCCAGGACTAGTAAGTGTTTTGAATTATTACACATGGATCTCATGGGTCCTATTGAGGTGAGCAGCCTAAGTGGTAAGAGACATGCCTTTGTTATTGTAGATGATTTCTCTAGATATACATGGGTTAAGTTTCTTAAAGAAAAATCTGATGCATTCAACACATTTAGGATCTTACATGCTAGCAAAAAAAATCTGTATGGTTCCTCTATTTGTAAAATTATGTCTGATCATGGGAAAGAATTTGAAAATGCTAGTTTCAGTGACTTCTGTGATAAGAATGGAATTTCCATGAGTTTTCAGCACCTAAGACACCTCAGCAAAATGGGATAGTTGAGAGGAAAAATAGGACACTTCAAGAGATGGCCAGAGTTATGCTTAATGCTAGAAACCTATCTAAAAGACTTTGGGCTGAAGCTTTAAATACTGCATGTCAGATAAGTAATAGGGCTTATCTTAGACATGGTACAAATATGACACCATATGAAATCTTGAAGGGTTTCAAACCAAATATTGCTCATTTTCATGAATTTGGATGTGATTGTTACTTGTTGAATGATAGAGACTATCTTAGTAGGTTTGATCCAAAAAGTGAAAAGTGCATATTTGTTGGTTATTCTGTGAATAGTTCTGCTTTCAGGGTTTATAATCCAAGATTGAAGACTATTCAAGAATCCTTAAATATAGTGTTTGATGATTCCACCTTTGATACAGGTACTGATGAAGTTACTGTCTCTGATGTTGCCCCAACATTGGAAACAGAGATTGTCCCAACATCAGGAGCAGAAGCTGAAGACACTGAAATTGAGACTGGTTCTAATGTTGAGCTGACACCTGCTGCTGTTAGGCCAATATCCCCACAGTTAAATTCAGAGGATGACATTGTTGATGAACCTAGGAGAGATCCCCCTACTAGGATTCAAAAGGATCATCCAGCTTCACAAGTGATAGGTGAAATCACTGGACGCATGAAGACTCGCAACAAAGACAGGGTAAACTAAAAAAATATGGTAAGGTTGTGTGTCTGCATGGCTTCCACTTGCACTCTAAGTAATGCTTCATGTTTTGTCTCGAATATTAATGTGACTGAAGCTCTTATGGATAGTAAATGGATAAATGCTATGCAAGATGAACTGTTGCAATTCACCAAAAATCATGTTTGGAATCTAGTACCTAGACCTTGTAATGTGAATGTTATAAGAACTAAGTGGATTTTCAAGAACAAAACTAATGAAGATGGTGTAATTGTAAGAAACAAAGCTAGGCTTGTTGCACAAGGGTATACTCAGGTAGAAGGGATTGACTTTGATGAGACATTTGCTCCAGTAGCTAGGATAGAATCTATTAGATTACTTCTTGCTATTGCGTGTTGTCTTAAGATTAAGCTCTACCAGATGGATGTAAAAGGTGCTTTCCTTAATGGTTTGATAGACAAAGAAGTATATGTTGAACAACGTAATGGTTTTGCTGATCCTAAACATCATAATTATGTGTATAGACTTGAGAAAGCTTTGTATGGTTTAACACAGGAACCAAGAGCTTGGTATGAAAGACTAACTCAATTTTTGTTAAGTCTTGGGTTCAATAGAGGAGATGGAGACAGAACCTTGTTTATTCTTAGAAAGAGTTCTGATGTTTGTATTGCTCAGATCTATGTGGATGATATTGTATTTGGTTCTACTAACAAGTCTACTCTAGACAAGTTTGTTGAGTTAATGACAGTGGCATTTGAGATGAGCATGATTGGAGAGCTGAACTACTTTCTGGGATTGCAAGTGAAGCAACTGGAGAATGGTATGTTCTTAAACCAGGAGAAGTATGCAAGGAACCTGGTAAAGAGATTTGAGCTACATGAGTCAAAACCTTGCAAAACTCCCATGTCTTCTATGAAGATTACTAAGGATGGCACTGGAGACAATGTTGACCCAACATTGTACAGATCTATGATTGGTAGTCTTCTATATCTCTTTGCCTCTAGACCATATATTATGTTTTCTGTTTGTGTTTGTGCTTGGTACCAAGTTGATCCAAAGCAATCTCACTTGATTGCTGTGAAGAGAATATTAAGATATATATCTGGAACGTCATCATTGGGCATTTGGTATTCTTTTGATACAAATACAAATCTTGTTGGTTTTAGTGATTCTGATTGGGCAGGTGATGTAGATGACAGGAAATCCACAAGTGGGGGCTGTTTCTATTTGGGAAACAATCTTGTTTCATGGTATAGCAAGAAACAGAATTGTGTGTCATTATCTACAGCTGAATCTGAATATATAGCTGCTGGCAGTTGTGTTACCCAGCTAGTATGGCTTAAACACATGTTGCTGGACTATGGGTTAGATAGTGATACTCTCCTCATGTTTTGTGACAATCTTAGTGCCATTAGTATCTCAAGGAATCCTGTTCAGCATTCTAGGACTAAGCATATAGATATAAGACATCATTACTTGAGAGACATGGTTGAGGATAAAGTGATCAACATTGAGCATATTGAGACAAATAATCAGCTTGCTGATATGTTTACTAAACCATTAGATAGTGAGAGATTCTTCAATTTGAGGAAATCTCTTGGCATGTGCAATATGTGAGAATGTTAGGATCCCAATGTTGACATAACACCACTGTCTAGCACTGGTTAAGGTTTGTGGTGTAGTATGTAACTTTTTGTTTTTTTTTTGTTTGTTTCCTTTCTTTTCTTTTTGAGTCACATTGATCTTTGTTTTGGCATATTTGATTGTGTGGTTGATCACTGTGTTTTACTAATCTTTCTAGCTTACAGATTCACATCTAAGTTTTGAAAAGTATAAATCTCTAAAGTGTGGCTGAGGTTGTGTTAGCCTAACATATGGAGAAGCTGGGGTACACAAAGTTCACTACTTTTATGTCAATTCAATTGTGTCTTATTCATATAAAAAGGTTTTACAGGACATGTGGAGAAGCTGGGGTTCATGATGTTGACAGCTTCAATGATATTCAGTTGTGCTTATTTGCATGTCTCTGTTTGTTTTGGCCAAGGGGTACATAAAACTGGTTCTTTCTACTAGGGTGTTTGGGGTTTCGATTGCCTTCACTTGGTAGCATTGATCACTTAGTGCTCTCTTGTACGTAGGTTGGTAAACAAGTATGCATAAGGAATTGGGATATTGGGGTGCATGATAAATGTGTTGCCAGTATTCAAGACCTTTGTACTTGCCTAACTTGTTGCTGATAATGTTGTTACTGGGTGTGTGGAGTCTAGGGCTGCCCGCATTCAGTAATGTCATTATCCTTTTTTAATCAACACTCAGTTTTTGTTCTAAACAGATAATGAAAATAGTCAAGATTTGATGTGATGTGATCTGTTGCTAGTTTGAAAAGTGATTCACTGTGTATACCATCTGTCAATGTTGTCATAACATTGTTGCATTCATGTTAGAACTGCATTGTTTTTCATCTTTGATTAGTGTTTTTGACTAGGTTTGGGCTTAGGGGGAGTATATAGTCCCTTTCATGTGTTGAGGCATACTCTTTGGGTGATATACTGCAGGTGACACACTATTTGTGACCTTCTATGCTGTGGAAATGGATTAATTCTCTAATTCATAACTACTTATCTCTGTGTGATTTCGGTTTGATATATTGCTTATTCATGATGTTGATCTAAATCTTATGTTTTTGATACTCACTTGCTACTTTGGTGAAGTTTCAGATATAAGTTTGGATATATCTCACGCTCTCACATGAAATTGCCTTGAAGAAGCCCAGAACCTCAAATATTTTGGTTTAAAAACTCTATGGTTTCAATGTTACTCTACTCTCTGGTCTGAATGTTATCCCAACATTGCCACATTGTCTGCCCAACATTGAAAACAGTAACTTATAAGTTTGTTTAAAAATTTAAAAACTGAGTTTTTATTGTTTTATTTTGAACTGCTCGGGTTACTTGTTGTTTTTAAATGACACGTGGTGAAATTCTTACGCGGGAATAGAGTAGTGGGAAAACTTATTTGATCACATTCAACAATCCCACTAGCATTCATCCCTTCTCTCTCCACTCTGCAGGACTTAAATGAACAATTTTCCTTAATTTCTTTTTCACTTGTACAATTTGTTTTCTCTCTGCAAATAGTTATCTAAAATCTCTCATATTTTTCTCTCAATTCTCAAAACTAACATGGCGAGCAAGACTCCTTTTAGACACTCTTGCAGATATGGCCTTGAATGTTGAGCAAACAACAACACGCACGAGGGCTGCTGCGCATGAGGATCAAGAACGGCCTGCTGCTCAAGTTGCTGCTAAACGATCAACGATTCCTTATCAACGAAGGTCAAAGAGAGCCAAAACTGTGAAATCTGAGTCGAATGTTGGCGCAACATCAGAAGCCCATACTCCTCAAACCAATGAATCTGAATCTGAGGTAAATGTGGCTAACCCTAAACCCCAAGTGAATAGTCTTAATGATGTGATTGAGGGGGAGGGATCTGGTTCTGGTAGAAAGAGAACACCAATTGGGTCTATGCCTATGAGTAAAATAGCCTTACAAAGAGATGAGGCTAGAAGAGCTCAAAGAGAGAGACTTGAGAAGAAAAAGGCTGATGCTAAGGCTAAGGCTGAGACTGAGAGAGTGAGGAAAGGAAAACAGGTTGTGGATGAAGAAGTTGAGGTAGTTGATGTAGAAAAAGAGGAGGAGAAAGAAGAAGAGGAAGAGGAAGAGGAACCTGATGCTGAAGAGTTTGAAGCTAATGGTGATGATGATGATGATGAAGAAGAAGAAGAAGAAGAGTATTGTGACACTCTTGTGTTATCCTATCATAGTAGGGAAGCTAGGTCTTGATACTATCTTAATAAGGAGATAGAGGACAAGGCTTATGATTTTAGAAGGAGGGATTTTCACAAAGAGAGGGTCATGGACATGGACAACTTTAAAAGAAACAGAGTTTTTGAATTGCTTTCAAGGAAAGACAAATGCAGAAGCTGGATATCTTGATTAAGAACATGGAGGAGCTTTCTTCACAAAAAGGGGGAGAGTGATCTAGTTTTTAATTTTTGATTTCTGGATTTATGTTTTTGCTTTGATATGATTTGAACTGTTTCTAGTTTGCTGCTAGTTCTTTTTCTTTGTTTTGGTTTGTACTGATAATGCTGCTTAGCTTTAACTACTCTTAATGATTTTGCTTATGAAGATAGTTTATATCTGCTGTTGCTGCTGATAAACTTATGTGCAGGTACATTCTGGTCTTAATGTTGAGACAACATTGATGAGTTAAATGTCTGAACAACTTTGCTGAGTTGTGGTGATGACTTTAATGAATAATCTTTGTTATGCCAAGTTAATGCTTGATAGTTTGCATTAAGGGGGAGCAGTTTTAGTAGGTTTAGATTATTATGCTTAATTGATATTTGGACATATTATCTGTTATGTGAACAGGTTGATTGGTTTTGTGAAGAAAGGCAAAAAGGGGGAGATTGAAAGTGTAAGATGTTCTGGAATCAATGTTGGATGGATGTTGTGCCAACATCCAGAGAACATTGAAACCCGAGAACATTCTTAACCTGAAACATTGTTCCAAAATTCGAGAACATATTCTGGAATAAATGTTGGATGGATGTTGAGCCAACATCAGGACAACATTTAAACCAGAGAGTATTCTATCAATCTGTCTTTAACTGCTTTATTTTAGTTTTGCCTTAATTCACCTATTAATCAAGTTCCACGATTTTTGTTGTCTTTGTTTATGTCCAGGAACATATCTTAATCATAAGGAAGAGCATTACATGTTTCCTAAGTTGAAGTTTCCATAATTCAAGAGGGGGAGATCGGTCAAGTCAACATGGTTTCAAATAAGGAAAGTTTTGGAGTTCAAGTGCAACTAGGAATCTTTCCAAGATCAACTCTGAATTGAAGAATGAGTATTTCCTTATTAGAACTCAATCTAATAAAGGGAACTATTATTCAAGAAGGAGATCGAGTTCAAGAAGGAAAGTAGAGTTCAACAAGGATACAATATAAGTTACCAAAACTGTGTACAACACACCTTGGAGATCAAGTTTGAAGAAACCTATATATAGGGTCTGAAGTACATCAAGATACATAGAGAAACAATAGAGCTTATAAATCTGTAGAGATTATATCTTAAGCATTGTTGTTGTGTTTCTTGCTTTGCAAAGTTTGTGAGTTTTCGAGTTAAGTCTAGGATTAGATTTAAGGAGAAAATTCTTGTCTTCTTTGTTGAGTCCGATCTGCAAAAGAGGAACGTCTTTGTTAAAACCTGCGTGGTTATTTTGTCGTAAGGCTATATGGTTGATTATTTATAATAAACCATTCAAAATTTATCTTCTTGTGTTCTTTAATTCCGCTGCACATTACTCTATCAAGAAGATTGTTTGAGATCAAGTTAAGGCAACGCCAGCTTAACTTGAGCTTTGAAACTTTGGAAAAGTTGTATCAATCCCGATCCAACAATTTCAGTAATGCCATTCGGACTCAAGAATGTCGGCGCCACCTATCAAAGGTTGGTGAATCTGATGTTCTCAGATGTCATCGGAAGTACGATGGAAGTTTACGTGGATGACATGATCGTAATGTTAGGTTTTGTGGAGCCTGAATTACCAAAGTTTCCTAGTTTAACTGAGAGTTGTAGAGGCCTAGTTTCCTGGGAATTGCAAAGTTTGAGTAATTCTATAATTAGGAGTTGCCTAATATAAGGAGTTGCCTAATATTAGGAGTGTGTCCTTATTATAAATAGCCTCTCTTGTAATTGTAACCCTACAACATAACATATAGTGAAAATCCTGGCTTGGTATCGCCCCCATATGTAGGCAACGAACTGGGTAAACAAATAACGTGTCTTTTCTTGCTTTTCGTTTGTGTATGATTTTCTATTTATCGTATTGCTGCGCAACAAGTGGTATCAAGAGCATCAGGTTCAGTGGGAGCAGTTACGATGGAAGCAGGGAAATCAATCGAAAAGTTTGATGGGTCTGATTATGGGTTTTGGAGGATGCAAATTGAGGATTACTTGTACAACAAGGATCTCTAGAAACCTCTGAATGATAAACCGACAGACATGAAAGATGACGTCTGGAAGGTTCTGGACAGGAAGGCGATGAGCGCGGTAAGGTTATCGTTGCCGCGAAACGTGGCGTTTCACACCGCAAAGGAAACGACTACGAAGGGTGTGTTGAAGGTTCTGGCAGATATGTTCAAGAAGCCATCAGCAGCCAACAAAGTAAATCTAATGCGTCGTCTGTTTCATCTTCAGATGACAGAGACAACTGTGGCGTCTGATCATCTGAACGAATTCAGTTTAATTACACAACAACTGAGTTCAGTAAATATCGAGTTTGATGACGAAATTAAAGCCCTAATTTTGTTGTCTTCTTTACCAGAGAGCTGGAGTGGGACAGTAACGGCTGTTAGTGCCTCCGCGGGAAGGGTAAAGCTGCAGTTTGACGAAGTTAGAGATCTGATAGTTAGCGAAGAAATTCGCATGAGAGAATCAGGTAACTCGTCGGGAAATTCTGCAGGCTCAGTTTTGAGTACAGAAATCAGAGGCAGATCAGATAAGAAAAAGTCGAATTTGAATCGGGGTAGATCGAAGTCGAGGAACAGAAAGTCAACGAAGGACAAGAGTTCCATTGAATGTTGGAACTGCGGAAAAAAGGGTCATTACCAGAATAAGTGTCAGGCACCAAGGAAAGATGACAGCTCAGCAAACGTGACAACCGAAGATGATGGTGAAGCACTAATTCTGACAGCATGCAGTCCAATAGAGGCCTGGGTTCTGGATTCTGGAGCATCGTTTCATGCTTGTCCTGACAAAAGTTTGATGATGAATTATGTTGCTGGATATTGCGGGAGAGTCTATCTGGGTGACAACTTTGCTTATGATGCTGTGGGGAAGGGAGATATTCGTGTTAAATCTCCTAATGGATCTGTTTGGACGATGCGTAATGTGAGGCACATCTCTGGTCTTAAGACAAATTTGGTTGTTGTAGGGCAGTTGGATGATGACGGTTGTGATGTTAAATTCGGTGGAGGTGCTTGGAAAATAGTTAAAGGAGCTATGGTGGTAGCTCAGGGTTTGAAAAAGGGCACTCTGTATATGACCGACATCAAACATGATAGCATTGGAGTTGCTGCAGCACATAGTGACGCTAATTTATGGCATTGTCGACTAGGCCACATGAGTGAAAAAGGAATGAAGCATATGTGTTTGAAGGGTAAGCTGCCAGGTCTAAAAATAGTTGATATGGGTCTCTGTGAGGACTGTGTGTTTGGGAAACAGAAACGGGTTAGTTTCGCAAAAGGTGGCAGAATTCTGAAGGAACATAAGTTAGAGATGGTGCACAGTGATTTGTGGGGACCAACCCCTGTCATGTCTCTCGGTGGAGCTTCGTATTACATGACTTTCATTGATGATGCAACAAGAAAGTTATGGGTATACTTCTTGAAACAGAAATCTGAAGCGTTTGAGGTTTTCAAGAAGTGGAGACCACGTGTTGAAACTGAAACTGGTCTGCATGTGAAGTGTCTGAGATCTGACAATGGTGGAGAGTATGAACTTGTAGAGTTTAAGAAGTATTGTGCAGATAATGGCATTCGCATGGAGAAGACAGTTAGAGGAACACTGCAGCAGAATGGGGTTGCAAAGCGTATGAACAGAACTTTGAATGAGAGGGCTAGATGCATGAGGTTGAAGTGTGGGTTGCCTAAGATGTTTTGGGCAGAAGCAGTTAACACTGCAGCTTTCTTGATCAACCGAGGACCATCCGTTCCACTGGAAAACGACATTCCAGAGGAAGCTTGGAGAGGAAAGGAGGTAAACCTATCTTACCTTAAAGTATTTGGTTGTGTTTCTTACGTTCATATTGATGCTACTGCTAGGAGCATGTTAGATGCGAAATCTGTGAAGTGCACGTTCATTGGATATGGCGGCGATGATTATGGGTATCGATTTTGGGATGACCAAAACAGTAAGGCTATTCGTAGTAGAGATGTTGTGTTTAATGAACAGGTTTTGTACAAAGACAGATTGGGTGCATCAAACATTGTGGGTGTTAATACTCGGGTTAAAGACCCGAAGATTGTGGAATTGGATATCTCCAATTCTGGTGAAGACAAGATTCTGCAAAACGAGGTGACTAATGAGGAAGAACCACGTACTCCAGAGCCTACTTTGAGGAGATCAAGTAGGGAACATCGTGCTCCTGAGAGGTATTCCCCTGCCTTACATTATTTGTTATTAACTGATAGTGGTGAGCCAGAGTGTTATGCAGAGGCAATGAAAAGTGTTGATTCGAGCAAGTGGGAGCTTGCAATGGATGATGAGATGGGTTCCTTCAAATCGAACAACACGTGGGATCTTGTTAAGCTTCCAAAAGAAAAAAAATGCGCTGCATAACAAGTGGGTTTACAGAATCAAAGAGGAAGCAGATGGTAGCAAACGTTACAAGGCAAGGCTGGTTGTGAAGGGTTTTCAACAGAAAGAAGGGGTTGATTACACTGACATATTTTCTCCCGTGGTGAAGTTGACGACTATTATGATGGTTTTGAGCATAGTTGCAGCGGAGAATTTATTGTTAGAACAGATGGATGTGAAGACAGCTTTTCTTCACGGTGATCTTGAAGAAGACATTTACATGCAGCAACCAGAGGGGTATGTGCTTGAGGGTAACGTTGAGCTAGTTTGCAAGTTGGAAAAGAGCTTGTATGGTCTGAAACAAGCTCCTAGACAGTGGTACATGAAGTTTGATGGCTTCATGCATGAGATTGGCTTTGGGAGATGCAATGCTGATCATTGTTGTTACTTTATGAGGTTTGATAGTAGCTTCATTATTTTGCTATTATATGTTGATGACATGCTGATAGCAGGTTCCTGTGTTCAAGAAGTGAACAAGTTGAAGAAGCAACTATCTGAACGTTTTGCCATGAAGGATCTTGGCGAGGCAAAACAAATCTTGGGTATGCGGATAAACCGGGATAAGGTGGCGGGTAAGTTGTATCTTTCGCAGTCTGATTGCATTGATAAAGTGTTGAGGAGATTCAGTATGCAATATGCAAAGCCAGTAAGCACTCCTTTAGGTAATCAGTTTAGATTATCATAAAGGGAGTCACCTACTAGTGATTTGGAGCATGCAGAGATGAAGAAAACTCCATATGCTTCAGCAGTTGGGAGTCTTATGTATGCTATGGTGTGTACAAGACCAGATATTGCGCATGCAGTGGGAGTTGTGAGTAGATATATGACTAGTCCGGGAAAGCAACACTGGGAAGCAGTGAAGTGGATCTTTAGGTACTTTTGTGGTACTTGTGATAGGTCATTGTGTTTTGAGGGAAAACACACGGACTTGAATGGTTATGTAGATGCTGATTTGGCTGGTGATCTTGATGGAAGAAAGAGTACTACTGGTTATGTTTTCACATTGGGTGGTACGGCTATTTCATGGGGATCTAAGTTGCAGAAAATTGTGGCTTTGTCTACTACAGAAGCTGAATATGTAGCGGTGACGGAAGCTAGTAAAGAGATGGTATGGTTGCAGAATTTCTTGGGTGAATTGGGAAAATGGCAAACAAATAGTATTCTATACAGTGACAGTCAGAGTGCTATTTTCTTGGCCAAGAATCCAGCGTTTCATTCGAGGACGAAGCACATTGAGTTGAAGTATCATTACATACGGTATCTCTTGGAAAAGAAGACTTTGCAACTTGTGAAGATTCCGGGAAGTGAAAACCCTGCTGATATGTTGACTAAGGTTGTGACCTTAGAGAAGTTGAAGCTTTGCATGGCTTCAACTGGACTTGGTGCTTGAAGAGTCCAAAGATGGCGGTACCATTGTTAGAGGATTGTTATGTGGAAGAGTGAAGATGCGGTTACGGTGACATTAGTCTCCAAGTGGGAGATTGTTAGGTTTTGTGGAGCCTAAATTACCAAAGTTCCCTAGTTTAACTGAGAGTTGTAGAGACCTAGTTTCCTGGGAATTGCAGAGTTTGAGTAATGCTATAATTAGGAGTTGCCTAATATAAGGAGTTGCCTAATATTAGGAGTGTGTCCTTATTATAAATAGCCTCTCTTGTAATTGTAACCCTACAACATAACACATAGTGAAAATCCTAGCTTGGTATCGCCCCCAGATGTAGGCAACGAACTGGTAAACAAATAACGTGTCTTTTCTTGCTTTTCGTTTGTGTATGATTTTCTGTTTATCGTATTGTTGCGCAACACGTAAAAAGCAAGAAAGCAGAAAGTCATCCGAAGGATTTACGACAAGCTCTGGCCATCATGGATAAGTTTGGCATGAAGATAAATCCCAAGAAGTGCTCTTTCGGGATCAAATGAGGGAAATATTTGGGATATACTGTGACAGAGAAAGGAATAGAGGTCAACCCGGAAAAAGCCAAAGCCATCGTAGAAATGAAATCCCCCAGTACGATAAAAGAAGTGCAAAGGTTAACAGGAAAAATGGCGTCACTCAGTCGATTCATATCACGGTCAGCGGAGAGGGGTCTACCATTCTTCAAGATATTAAGGAATGTGAAAGATTTCCGATGGACCCCAGATTGTGAAGAAGCATTCAATAATCTGAAAGATTATTTGGTGAGTCCTCCGTTACTAGTCAAACTTGAACCTGGAGATAAGTTATTCGTATATTTATCAGCTGGAGAAGAAGCCGTAAGTGCCGTGTTGGTGAAGGATAAAGGTGGTGATCATCGTCATGTATATTATGTCAGCAAGACCTTACAAAGCGCGGAGAAGAACTATGTGCAAACAGAGAAGCTGATATTAGCCCTCGTAACAGCGGCTAGAAAGCTAAGGTCATACTTCCTAACATATCATGTGACTATACTCACCAAATATCCGTTAAGAGCCATACTCAATCATCCAGAAACATCAGGACGAATGGTAAAGTGGGCAATAGAATTAAGCGAGTATAGTTTGTCATACGCCCCACGATCAGCCATCAAAGCACAAGTTTTGGCTGACTTTGTAGTGGAAATGAAAGAAATGCAAGATGAGAAGATACCCACATTATGGCATGTGTATGTAGACGGATCATCTGTCGGAACGCACGGGGGAGCGGGAATAGTCCTGAAGAATTATGAGGAAGAAGAAACTTTATGTTTTGCTGTCAGAATTAGTTACCCCCTGTCTAATAATGAAGCAGAGTACGAAGCCCTCTTGATCGTAATAAGGCTAGCCCTAGAAGGGGACATCAGTCGAATAGTGATCCACAGTGATTCACAACTAATAGTGCAAAAAGTCATAGGAGAGTTCGAAGTGAAAGAAGAACGATTGAAAGCCTATGCCCAAATAGTTCGAAATAGGCAAAAGCTATTTGAAGAATTTCAGTTAAGGCAAATTTCCCGTCTGGAAAACCAAGAAGCAGATGCGTTATCCAAGATAGCAACTCAGTATGTGGTCGGAACACGACGAATTACTTTGCTACAAGCTATGGCCTCAGAAAAGCAGGAGGACACCAACACCATTGTGGCCCCAACGACAACATGATGGATGTCAGATATTGTCGCCTACTTAGAAGATCCCACACAATATTACGATGACGACAAAGAGAGACAAAGGAAAGCAGCGCGTTACTTCCTGCATAGAGGAGTGTTGTTTCGACGATGCTACTCTAATCCTCATACTCGATGCCTAAATGAGCAGGAGGCGTTGGGGGTAATAAAAGAAATGCACGAAGGAACATGTGGGAATCACTCGGAAGGTACTAGCATGGCCAATCATATCATAAGACAAGGGTATTATTGGCCCACGATGGTTCAAGATTGCCAGGAATATGCGCACAAATGCCCAGCATGCCAAGCCCACGCTTCATAGATCCATCAACCGGCGGCCCCGTGGGAACCAAGTCTACTAGCATGCCCATTGGCCAAGTGGGGGATAGACTTGGTCGGGCCCTTGATGCCTAATACAAGACAGAAGCGATATCTGATAGTAGCAGTAGATTATTTCACAAATTGGGTAGAAGCAGAGCCGATGGCCAGAATTACAGCTGGTGCTGTTATCAATTTCCTATGGCGAAATATACTATGCTGGTTCGGAATTCCTCGATACCTTGTAAGGGACAACGGGCTCCAGTTTGAAGATAAGCACGTAGAAGACTGGTGCAAACACTGGGAAATTAAGCATCATTTTGCTTCCGTTGGATATCCCCAAGGTAACGGGCAAGTTGAAAGAACTAATCGAACCTTTCTGAAGAGCATTAAGGCTAGGTTGGACCACTATAAGGAACGATGGGTGGAGGAAATTTCGGGTGTGTTGTGGGCATATCGCACGACCCCTAGTTCAGCCAGTGGAGAAACGCCGTACAGCATGGCCTACGGTTGTGAAGCTGTAATCCCACCAGAAATCGTAACGGAAAGTTGGAGAATCCGCGAATATGAGGAGGTTAGTAACAGCTCTAATCTAGCCTTAGCTTTGGACTTGTTGGAAGAAAGGAGGCATCGAGCCTCAATACGAATGGAAGGGTACAAAGCTCGAATTGCCAGACACTACAACAAAAATGTCAAGTTTAGGACGTTCCAAGTCGGAGATCTAGTTCTTAAGCGGGTAGGAGCATCAAAGAATGTTGCTAAGTTGCAGCCCAAATGGGAAGGATCATACAAGGTAAGCAAAATCATTGGACCCGCCACTTAGCAGCTAAGTACTCTTGAAGGTATCGTACTTACCAGAAAGTGGAATGCATTGAATCTGAGAAAATATTATGCCTAATATCTTGTAAATATGGAACTAATGTAAATATAAAAGCCACACCAGTGTACATGTAAACAAAGTCGTGATGGAATAAAGATGGCTTTTATTTATATACCTGGAATTTGTACACAGTTACAAACACGATTCATTCTGATATCACCATCTAAACACGACTAACTTACATACACACATGAATATGGCTGAACTCGAATAGATTCCGAGATGCCTACGTATCCCGAGGTAAGGGAATCAAGCCACTCGTAGTTCGATTCGCATGCGCACTCACATGCGTAATATACATAAGCAAAGATTAGTTTTACATGGGTCATTTCCCCTCTCGGATGAGGCGACGACGCTGTTCTTCTGAAAGGTCAACAGGATCCATAATAGTTACTGATGGAACTATGGACCTTCGGAGAGGCACAGAAGGAGCTGTAATACTAGAGGAGGTGTTGATCTCGAGATCCGGAAGATCCAAATGGGAAGGAAATCTTGGGAGTGCCTTCACTGCCTTTTGGCAGATTCGAAAATCCATCAAAACCATCTCCCGCATCTCTACACGCAAAGTTGCCCTTATTTGTTCTAGATTCGGAGCTGCTAAAGTGGCTTCTGCACGAGCAATCATCACGGCCACCTCATGAGATTTTTCTAAGTTCGACAATTTGGTTGCTAGCGAATCTCTCTCAGATATTAGTGAAGAAATCAAGGCATCGGAAGTACGGCTTCGATTCAACAAGTTAGTTACCCGATACTCTAACTCTTTGGTACGCTCGCGTTCCAAAGTAACCAATTGGTTCATATCCAAGGCAGTATCCTGAGCATCCTTCAACAAGGCTTCCAAAATCCCTTGATCAGAGTGATACTAAGCTTGCAAACTAACAATTCGATTACGCGCGCTGGTTAAATCCTTCTCCAAATCGGCTAGATATCGGAACAAGAAACCAACATTATTGGATGAATATTCGTGCTGCGAACCAAGGGTATCCGCAATTAAAAACACCTGTAAGGGGTAAAAGGAAATTAAGGAACTATAAAAAACTCATAATAAAAAGAAACATGAACATAATGTACCTCACATAAATTGCGACATAATCTATCCCGAAGAAGATCCATCGGAACAGAACCCAGAGCTTCGCAGTCGGCCTGATTCAACAAGCCACCTAAGAAACGCCAATAGTAAGAAGCATCAGAAGTTAGCACAGGAAAGTCATTACGAAAGTCTTCTGTAGCCACACCACTCGGACCCTCACCCGATGGTGGAACCATTCTAGGAGGGGAAGGAATCAAACCACCAGGACTTATAGACGTAACGATCGGAGTATCACCATCTATTACATTGACCGAAGGCTCGTGAAACGATCGGACGGCCAGGGTCAAAGCAAGAGGAGATGGAGCATCAAGATTCACATCTAGATCGGGCAAAACAGGATCCTCAAAAAGTGTGTCAACAGAAGGAACATCAGAATTCCACAGGGAATCGGGTTGCGAAGCCATCAAAAGGTCATCGAAATTGAGATAACGATCGGTGGAATCATGCTCGACGGATGAACTAGAACTGTCAGAATATTCGCCTGATGACGAATCGCCTGATGACGAATGATGACGCCAAGGGGCCAACCATTTCCACAGGATAACGCCTGATGACGAATCGCTCCATTTCAGATCCTAGAAAGACGACCAAAAGGTTAATCATCAGAACATGACAATAATACTCCCGAAATACGTAACTGGACTTACGAAAAGCAGGGTTTGAGTGTAAAGGCATCGGAGGAATATTCAGTTGCTCCACTCCGTGTTGTAAACCAGCCATAGCTAGAGCGGATGAGTTCGTCAAAATAGAGCACACGTCGTAAATACCCGAGAACAGGCCGGTGGAAGTTAGATACGTCATCTCTCGTACCGCAACCTCAGGACGAGGGAGCACGTATCCCAACCCCATCGTAAAGGTACACCCCACACCTCCCCAGAGCAACTCCTTGGCTTAATAAAAAAATATCTCTTCTTCCAGTCCACCACAAACGCTAGGCGTTGAGGTACATTGAAGCCTCTCCGCTGATCACGATGAACTAAACTAAAAAAGGGAAGATCATTGGGACAAGGGCGTAGAATGAAAGCAGCACCTACCCGATAGGGAGTTAGGGGTACATTCAAGAGATTGCAACAGAGAATGAAACCCACTAAGTGATGGAATGAGTTAGGAGTCAGTTGGCTAGGGCAAATCTGCCAATATTGAAATAGCAATTACATGAAAGGATGGAAGAGCATGCGCAAACCACACCAAATTTGCTCAGAATATAGAGTTAGGTAACCTAAGAGAGGCTCGAAGGCCCTATGAAAAGAACAAGGAACGATGATATTGTATTCATCCGGATTCAAACCATATTCACGCAACATGTGAAAGATGGACTCTTGCGATTCAACGCTTCGGCATGAACCTACTCTACTCCCCCCGATCTTAGCATTAACATTCAGGGCAGAAGTGTTAAAGATAGAAAGACTATCGGTAGGAAGATATGGTTCCCAACGGAGGAATGTGAGAAGCAGGGAATCCGCTACACTTGAGTTAGATTGAGATAAAGGTGCTCGATGCACAACAGGAGAGCTTCGAAAAATCAGGGACAAACCGCCCACTGTAGGCCTGGCCCTCGCATTCCCGTTTGAAAGTTCACCTCGAGCATGCTGGGGGGAAGATCTATCAGAGGAGGATGATGACCCATAGATGAAGGGAGGAATTGTGACAAAGTGTGGAAAGTAGTGAAGAAATTACACTTACTATGATAAAATGCGAAACCAACTAAGAACAGCAAAGTGATGAAGGTAAGATTCTTTAATAAGAAGACAAAGGGGAACTTTTGGTTGAGAAAGATGAAGATTGGAAAGTTATTTATAGGAGCATTTGGAAGATAATCGTGTGATACGTGTTAAAAGAAAGAAAACACCTGGACCTATCGGAATTCATGCAAATGGTGATAAAGACACGTAAGAGAGAATGTCAATGATAATGGCAGACATTCTCTGAAACTCAGCAGAAGAGGCAAAGCAGGAAGTAGCAGGAAAAAACAAACTTGCAGAACAAATAAAGAGAATACGGACAAAAAAGATGCTTAATAATTCACATGGTGAGAAATATTCGTACATTCATCCGATGAAAGGAAAAACTTGCCCAAAGTGCATTACAAGTTAAAAGACAAAAATAAAATAAAGCAGTTACAAAAGAAACTAGGGGGAGAGCCTAAAAGCGACGATCCGAGGGTTGAGATGAAGAAGGCGGGAGACCGGCAGAAGGAGCAGGGGAAGGAGCGCGGACGAGTAACTTTTGGTAGGCCTCGTGAGCTTCTTGGGACGAGGGAGGGCGCATCATCAAGGCCTGGGGGTTTAATCTTCTCCAGTTCTTAGGATGAGAGAACAGTCTATCCTCACGGCATTGGTTGATGCAGCCAAGATACCCGAGTAAAAAGTTACCCAATAGATGACTCTGATACCTCTGTTGATACTTTTCCTCGCAATGCTTCTGAACTTCATCCTTTGTAAGAAGGATAGCCCCAGATAGCTTATCTTCCCATATCTCAGGGGAAAGAAATCCCGAGGGAGGAGAAGGTTTCTTCAACTCCTCTTTCAGCCGATTATATTGGTTGTGAAGAGTAGAAACTTCCTTCTTTAGGCTACGCTCCAGTTCCCCCCATGAGCTCTTCTCAGCAGAAAGCACAGAAAGCTCATCCTTCAACTTCTTACACTCGGATGAGCGCGCGGTTAGGGTGTTTGTTGTCTCATCCAACTTGGACTCCAACAGTTGCTCCCTCACAAGACTTTGGGCATAGATCTCCCGAAGGCTCTTCACTTCATCTTCAGCTTTTTTCAAAGCTTTGTTTTGAGCATCTAGCTTCTCCATAGACAACTGCCCGATCGCCTGAGCAGCATCCACCTCTCGCCAGATGGAGGGAATAATCTTTGGAACCTAAAAAGACATAAGGGCTAAGTTTAGAAATATGAAATTAAAAGCCACGACGAAGAAAGCTAACAGAAAATTTACCATCGCGACCATCCACTCGGAGAAGAATCGAACAGTGTGTTCGTCATGATGGGTCACCGCCGAGGTGGCATTCAAATACCGAGTAACAACATGAAAAGCCGTACTCAAATCCGAATTGCTAGGTCTTGCGCTAGACTCTGCTTCAACCCTCGTGGTGTGGATGAAGAAAGGAGAGCCAGTCGGAGTAAAGCGACTGAAGAAGGGCATCCCCTCGAAGTAAGGAAGGGTCGTCGCAGAGGTCCCGGCAGGAGTCTCTGAAGGCGCATTCCATACATGCTTCTTCACCAAAGAGGGCAACAGTTCGTCCAATAACTCCACATTGATTGAGTGAGGAGGAGCTGGAAGAGAAGGGTCGGAAACGTTGCCCTCGTAAGCGAGACCTTCAAAGGAGAAGAAGTCATCAACAGATAAATCCTGATGACCCAAGGGCTGGTGCTGAGTATCCGAGGGCAA
Source organism: Linaria vulgaris (assembly GCA_948329865.1). Lineage (NCBI taxonomy): Eukaryota > Viridiplantae > Streptophyta > Magnoliopsida > Lamiales > Plantaginaceae > Linaria > Linaria vulgaris. Next base: position 32,026,671 of record OX415254.1, read on the forward strand.
AGTGCCTGCTCAAAAGTAAACAAAAATAAACACACAAGCCAAGCATAAGAAGTAGAAGCTAGTAAAAAGGGAATTATAAACTACGAAAGAAAAGTTAACCTGCTCGAGCATCTTCGTCCTCACTGTCGATTAGAATGGCTTTCTCTTTGTCAGCTGCGAAATAATAAAAGTGAGTTACATGTTACAAGGGTAGAGGAAAAATATAAAATCCTTGCTATATACGTGAAGGAGAAGGAACAGTGGTGGAACCAGGTTCTTCCTTAGCAATACTTGTTTCACGAGAAGTCTGTGGGGGTAATGAGGAATCTCCCACAGGCTGTGAAGGAAGAATGGGGACATCTTCCATAGCTTTCTCAGGATGAGCAGAAGACGAGGGCAAGGATGATGAGGCATCAAAGGTAATAGGAGCCTCGGACATCTCATGAACAACTACAGTGTCAACCGTATCTTTTTGAAAGCTCTCGTCACCGATGCCTGGCTCTGCGGATTTCTGAGAGTTGACCCTCTGAGACTCCTCAGAGACAGAATTTTCGTTTGATGCTTGAGAATCGTCGTCCGAGGGCGGTACAACCTTCTTGGATCCCTTTCCCTTTGCGCTAGAAGTAGTAAAGCGAGGAATGTCGGTTATGTCCTTCTCATGCTCCTCCAAGTAAGACACTACATAAGAGGAAAGTAAATGAGAAAATGCTAAGTATAAAGGATAAATGCATGAATAACACATGTAATCATTTAACTCACCAAAGGTGGACCGAGTGTCATCGGAGAGACAAATGAGTGCCTTCCCCACGAGAGAAGCATCCAGAGGAGCCGTTGTATTTAGCCCAGCAGTATCGTACAAGGGCAAAAAATGTGCAGACTTCACCATAGCGGAGGCATCGAGAGCCGAAGTGAAGGAAGTGGAAGAATCCACTTTATATGAAGGGGCCTTGGGTTGGCGCCAAGAATGGGGAAAATCCCACTTGCCCACAATAGGTTTGATAAAGATAAACTTATCTTTCCAACTGCTGTAAGATAAAGTAGTCCCTACGACTACTTTCTTCTCCTGGTCTCGATGGGCAAAGAAGTACGAGGGATGACCAGTAGAGGAAACGCTAACAGTGAAAATGAAAAAAAAATCTCATCACAGTACACTCTACCCCCCTCGATAACACCAAAATACAAAGGAAGCAAAAATGGTAAAGCTATTGGGCGTTAATTGGCTATGGCAGACGTCACAAGCTTTAAACACCTCGCAATAGAAAGGGGGGTAAAAGGATCGAAGACTCGCACATACCTGAACTAGGTAAAGTGTAACATAGCCCTCGGGAGGAGCATTTCCCCTATCGTCCTTCGAAGGGATTTTCCGAATGATGTTCAGAGACGATACTCCGAAATCGCAAAAGACGTTATTGACTTCTCCCTCGATAACTGTGCTCGTGACACTCTCTACATCCTTGTAACGGCGACTACCCTTTGGTTTCACTAGGGTAGCAGAAGCGTCAATGGCGGCGGAAGGTTTCCTTGATCTTTTGGAAACTCGCGTCGGTTCACCTTCCTTAGCAGCAGGAGCCTTGCCCTTCCTCTTACGGCGATAAGTCTCAATTCCGAAGGGATTACTCTCTGGAAGCACCGCCACCGTGACGGCGGTGGCATCCTCCGTAACAGTCAGTGGAGCAGTCGGGGCGGAGATGGATTCCAATGGAGGCGCAAGCAGAACATCATTGACATTGGTGGTAGCAACCGACAAAGGAAGGGTGGTTTGAGTTTCAGCCGCCATGGTACAGAGAATTAGAGAGCAAGGAGAAAGAAAGATTTTTCTGCTTAAGATAGTCTAAGGAGAAAGGAATGGCGAAGATAAGTGAGAAGAAAAAGGAAAGAATTAGCTTATATAAGAAGCCAGTCGGTGTGAGTGGGAAGTTAATACACACCCGCATTAAAAGGCACGACTTCCCAAAAATAAAACAGCCGTTACAAATCCTTGGGCTTCTCTCTCATTAATGCAAAATTAATCGTATCCAACTCCCCACATTCACTGAGGGCTAAAATTAATATCCGATGGCCACTTTATTCTAAGTTCCTGTTGATTATCTATAACACACCAGGAACTTGGGGGACTGGTGTAAACCCATGGATTTAATTTATTACCATCGGAATATAGAGTCATCGAGGGACAAGAAGATTTTTACCATGGGAAGATAAATTGTTTATCTGTATAAGATAACCTTATCTCCGATGAGGCATGGATTACTACACTCACAGAGCATCTGATGCTAAAGGCACTACCAGTCTTGGATGACTCTATGATGCCTAATAATCGTCGATGCTTTAGCCAGTGAACAATCCTAAGGAACAGTAGCACGATAAAGATGTTACGATGCCTAATAATCACCAATGCTTTTATGCTTTAGCCAGTGAACAATCCTAAAGAACAGTAGCACGATAAAGATGTTCCCTCCACGATGGGTGCACACTTCAATGATATATCCGGGTATATATCCCAATGACTCGATGGCATAGGGATTCTCCCGAAAAGAAGGGTATGATCTCTCCGATGGGTATTTACCTCGATGGTACATCTACAAATAAAACTTAGTTGTTCGATGGCATAGCTATAAGAGGCTTGACGAATTCATAATCCCGATGGCAAATCATCTTAAGGCTCCCAGAAGAAGTGCTTCTAGAACAAGAAGACAGATGTCGACACACAAGACATGCCAGCCTAGCATGGACCAGGTGTCATCATCGGAACAACTCATCAACTAACAAGTTAACCAGATGTCAATATAGGTTGCAACGCATCAGCATAAAATGAGTTGAAAGACAACTGTATAACAGATGAGTTAGCACTAAAATAATCTCCATCTGCCACCCAATGTGTAGCATGCGATGGAAGAAGGCTATAAATACCTTCACTTTGTAAAACAAAAAAGGGGAATAAGACACTTTTCACTCTATATATTCTCTGAAAGGCATATTAATATTGATGATTTAATAAGTGTTTATAGAAAAAGATCGACAATAAAACTTTACTTCCCTCTGCTTTTTGCACAAGCTTAGTTACCCACTATCCGGGCAAGGCGTTCCTCGAATAAAATATATAAAATTACTTCGATGAGTTAACATATATATATATATATATATATATATATATTTTTATAAAAATGGAATTCGTATGTCCTTGCAAATGATAGCTTCTCTTATTTATAGGCCTAGTTCTTCATCATTTAAGGGCTATAGACTCTCATTAACTAAGGCCATTGAATATGTCTTTGATGCTACTGCTGGGTAGGTAGATTTACACCCATTATTTAATGTATTGCGACTAAGCCTTTCAATGTCCTCCCACTTGTTCTATTACGTACAGGCACTCGCCAAGTAGTTGTATTTATTATGTCATATCTGAGTCATACATATACTGGTCTTTCGAGGTGTCCTCATATCGGCCATGCCCCAGGGTGATGGATGATAATGAAACTTTACGAAGGCTTTTTCCATGACTACGTCTTACGAGACCTTCTTTTATGTGCCTCATATCTCTAGATGTTCTCGTTTCGTCCTTTGAGTTAGCGACGTCTTTGTTGGTCCATGATACTTTATGCGTTATCACCTTCAATTTAAAACAATAGTGATTTGGAGTGTTTTCGTTTGTCGACACGGTGGGCTAATAAGACACTCCACATCAGACTGATTTATAGCTGTACTAGAATTGGCTTTGTTCTTTACACACCTGCACTCGAAGCAACGCGGCGAAATAGGGTTGGATATTTAATGATTTTGGGATGAACTTGGGAACGTGTCAAGCTTCCTACATATACCATTGAGAGAATCAACCCGAATGTAGTTCAGACTGTTTTGTTCACTTAGTTCTGCATTGCGCGGCCTCACGATTCGATCATATCTCCCAATTGGTTAGTCGAAACCCCAATCCGCTTCTTGCTATGGAACCTTGACTTACGTAGATCTAAGTGCATATATGACTTTTATCGAATTTCCCTACCATCAAATTGGGAATTTGATACTTACTATCGAATTGAGAAATTCGATGGTTACTATCGAACTGCATTGCGCGGCTTCACTGTTTCAATCATATCTCCCTACTAAATGTAGGCCTGTCATGGGTCGGGTCCAACCCAGCCCCGGACTCGACCCGCAAAAATACCCACCTGTCATGGGTACAGGACCCGACATGGACCCGGACCCGCAAAGTTGGGCTTAGGACCCATCAGGTTTTATTATTTCTCCTACTTTTGTGTTGTTTTCTTTTGTTTCTCATGTATTTGTTTTTTATTTTTTCTTTTTTGCAGATTGTTGTGTTTTTGTTGATTTCTGTTAGAATATATATATATATATATATATTTATATATATATATATTTTGAACTTTGTCTTTTTTTTTCTTCTTTTATGTTATTTCTCTGTTTCTTTTCTTCTCTTTCTCACATTCTTTTCAGTGAACCTTTCCTTTTTTCTCTTTTTTTTTTAACCTTTTGTGCTCTCTCTAATTTTCCCTTGTACAGAAGATAATGTTTAGACGTTTAGTACCAAACTAGCAATATATGCTTTGCTAGTTATCATTTCTTATATATAGCAACTAAATTAATACATTACCAAAAATTGTACAGTCTTTACATTTGTAATTTTTTTAATTAATAAAAAATGATGGGAGAACATTGTAGACGATTTTCTAATGTTTCGACTGAATAAAAAATTTGCTAGATTCTTGTAACCATAAATTGGATTTTTTCAGTACTCATATCTTAAATTAATTTATTAAGACATGGAAATGGTGTATTTTACAATGATGAATTCACTAGAAAAAAATATTACTATAACTAATTAATTGAAGATCAAATTTGAGTTCCTGTAATTTAGGAATGACAGAATAGATAGCAAGTTACCGGAATTTCCACATTAATATTTGGATTCCTTAATTCATAATTCCTTAATTCATATAAGAGATATATCTTTTAAAAGAATATTCCTGCTTACAAATTCCAATAGAATAGAAACTATAATAATTTAGAATGTACAAAGTGAATTTATTAGTGGCACAAAAACGTGTAATAAATGGTGAAACGCGGGTCTAGATTGACCCAGAATGCAAAAACACTTGCGGGTTCGGGCCCAGGTCCGGGTTTGAGGCCCAAAAGTTTGGGTCCGGTTTAGGTTTGAACCTGCGAGATTTTTTGCGGGTCCGTGTTCGGGTTCGAGTAGGACCCGACTTTTGTCAGGCCTAACTAGATGGTCGAAACCTCGATCTACTTCTTGATTTGGAATCCTGACTCATGTAGCGTCCACGGAGTATATAGCTTCTATCAAATTTCCCTACTATCAATCGAACTGACCTATGTTCGATACTCACATGTGTTCGATACTATGTGCTTGATACTAACCTCTGTTTGACACTCTCTTGTGTTCAATACTCACTTGTGTTCGATACTGACCTTTGCTCGATACTCTCCGTTGTTCGACACTATCATGTGTTCGATACTCATATGCGTTCGATACTCATATGCGTTCGATACTCTTCTCTTTTTTGTATTCTTATGAGTTCGACCGTAGAGCTTCTCCATTCCTCCCCCTCTCTTGTGAGGAGCCGAGGGGTATATATAAGTATTAGTAGAACCGTTCAAAGGTAATTTTGGGCTTAGTATAAAACTAGGACAATTCGGCACTTCGTGTGCAGCTCTACCATTTGGAGCAAAAATTTCTCTTCGGACCTCCAAATAGTATTTCGTTTGTTGTGTTGTAACATAGACATCGCTTTCCAATGACATATTATTCAATATCGAAATCATAATATGTAACTAATGGTGAACCAAGTACAGCTCAACTAATTTTATGTTTCAGCCTTATTTACACTTATTAGTCAATTCCACACCATTGTGACTTCTTCGTGGTATGACACGTAATGTTACCATATTATGCCACACCACTGCTATGGGCTCATTTAATATCTTGTCCAAGAACAAAGATGGACATTTGTACCAACACGGGCAAATGCAAACCTCATATCTTCAAAAAGAACAGAGACCAGCATTCTGCCCGATTCGGTCAAATTGAAACCTTATGTTTAATCAGATAAGAGAGATTGATATTGAACCCAATGTGGTCAAATGTAAACCTGAAATCTCACAATTGAAAAGAGATGGGTATTTGACCTAACGTGGTTAAATACAAACCTAAAATCTCACAACTAAATAGGGATGGACATTTGACTCGACGTGGCCAAATACAAACCTAAAATCTCGCAACTAAAGAGACGGGCATTTGACCCCATGCGGTCAATTACAAATCTAAAATCTTATAACCACAAGGATCCAACATCTTCCATGAGATGGTAAAGTGCGGACCTAAACTTTCCCTAGTACAAAGGAAAAGGCATTTAACCTCACGCGATCGAAGGTATACATGAAACCAAACAATGAAAAATAGGCCTTGGTCCTAATTTGATCCAAAGTAAAAGTTTGACCCCTTGTGATCAAAATATACACAATAATGCAAGAAAGATCGAACTGGTAATTCGATACATCCCCATGCCAGTGTCGAATCAGTAATTTTGATACACCATGCAATTCGAGATACTTGCATCTTCTCTACTTAGCATCGAAAGTTGGTTAAGCATCTCGATACTTTGATTATTCAAGACTTTAGCATTCAGATAGACATATATTTTGAGAGAAGGTCAATTTGAGACTCCCACAATTTGATAATGGGGTACTTCGAGAGATCAAGATTACTGGCTTCTGGTAATTCTAGTTTCTTTTTTTGCTATCCAACCGTGTATTTTAAGGCATTATGTACAACACTAGTCAATTCTTCTAATAGATTAGGATATCTTGGCCAATTCAAGCCTAATTGTAGTCTCGTGGTATGACAAAAACATTGATCTAAGCGGCATAATAAATATCAGCACGGTGTGGTCAGATGTAAACCTAGAATCTCAAGAGATAGACATTGACCTGATGTGGTAAGATGCAAACCTAAAATCTCAAAAGAAGGACTTTGGCTCGGTGTGGTCAGATGCAAACCTAAAATCTCAAAGATAAACATTTACATAACAAGGTCAGATGAAAACTTAAATGTCAAAGGATGAACATCAACTAGCTAAAGCAAGATGCAAACCAAATATCCACGGTGGAAGATGGACATATACCTAATGTGGTACCATGAAAACCTACCCAAAGCGATAAGACGGTCATCTATCTATCATATTACAAAAGTAACATGTACACAACGGCATCATAGACATTTACATAACATCGTACATTGAAAACTCACCCAAATGAATAAGACTCTAGACTAATGTTAAAGGTATCATTACTTCAAGAGGTACGAATATCGATTCTCTAGATTTTCCATCAATGTTGAAGAGCAATAACAACCTAAAGTGCACAATACCATAAACTCTTGTAATTGTGGATAAAGATCGACTCTCAAATGTCAAATGATGGTCATCGTCCTGACACAGTCACATGCAATCGTAAGCTCTCAAGAAACGGTGTTCGACTTGACATTGTCAAAAGCAAACCAGAAATCTCAAGAGATGATCACTACTTTATCATGGTCTGAAATACCCATGAGAACTCAATAGAAGAAAATCAGCCTCATTTGGCCGTTTTACGCCCCCACGACATTTTAACTGATGATTTGTTTGTGCATCATGTGCAGCCACAAGAAGCTCAAGAACCTTCTTAATAGCTCGCATCAGATCCATCACTTATTTGTCATTTCCATCGTCACTATAGAAGGCCTCTTACATGATGACCTCTTGTTCAGTTGAGGTGCTTACGCGGTATCCACGTCATCCACCTCTTAAGGTGAAATATAACACACCCAATGCGGTAATCATGTCATATTACTTATTCATACTATAACCCAAAACGCCTACCTCTCAATGAACATGAAGAATCATCCTCAATATTACGCCTGCCAAACCTACCTATAAAGGTACCAGATAGGTACTCAGTCACACAAATGCCGTAACTGGGATAGAAAAATCAAAAATATCAAAAACCATTACTCGATTGAGATCATAATCCTTAAAGCGTTCACGATAAAGTATAATTATTCACGAACCACAGGGCGACGCCACGCCTACTCCTTCTTTGGATAGCTCTGCCCTTCTGCATCTTGACTTCAGAGGACAAAGGTACCAAATTATCTTCATGAGTTCACTTTGAAAATGAAACTCAACATCAAGGAACTCAACACCTGGAACTTGAATTCCACTATAGCAAACTCTCAACACACAAAAAAAAAAAAAAAATATTGCGGCACAGCACACCGCATAGACACAAAACAAAATCGACTCATAAGCAACAGAAGAAACTCATTTACATTATCCCCTTGTGGTAAGCCTTGCTATCAGCAGAAGATCGTAATCGATAATGACAACTCGATAAAGGTCATTCCCAAAGATGCATTAGAAAAATGGAGCTAAGAGTACTAATATGAAAAGAATAGTAACCTCACTACTCGGCTTCGGTGACTTAAGAGTTACCATTGGCACAATAATTTTGCCTACCTCTTTCAGAATATCGCCATGAATAAAGACTCACAAGTTATAATACCTTGTGTTTGACAACTTACGGTTGACACACCATTTTCCTACAACAACATCATCCATCACCTAGGCCAGAATGATTTTCAAAGCACTAATACCTACTTACTGTTGAAAAAATGAAATTCCCCACCAAAGAGTGGTGCAGGTGACGTCCATGGTAACTACAACAAATCATGGACTGCTACATATTTTAGTTGCAAGAAGATTCAATACAAAAGATAACATGATTCACAACCCTCACAACAAAGAGAAAATGCTAGCCGTTTTTGTGCCAAGTTACACCAACAATACTCAACATCTCCTCAAGATGAGAATCTCACCAGAACCAGAGGATAAAAGACTCAATAAAATCAAGCAACAATTAAACGACATGCCTAAGGTCGAAACCTCTTGGAAAATCAAAAGATGAATGATTGTGCTCTCATAACTCAAACCTAACAGTATGCATCAACGCTAGTATACCAAGTGTTGTAGAGCAAAAGCTTATCCAATGTTTCTGTGACAACACGAGTGTCTTTGTTTGCATGAGTCAAAACCATTAGATGGACACTCAAATAGAATTTCATAAAATACTAATGGTTGTTTATAGTACAAGTGCAACCGCATTTTGCTACAGACAGAGGCGCATTCCCTTAGCAGATAGAGGCGCATTACGCTATAGGGTAATGCCTTTAAATCTAAAGAATATTGGTAGTACCTTTCAGAGGTTGATGCCAATATGTTTCACAACCACATCAAGGATTTCATGGTGGTCTATATCGACAACACACTCGTCAAAAGCATCATCGATAAAGATCTTGTTGATCATTTAACTATCGCATTCTTAACTGTGAGACAATACGCCAAATAAGGCACCTTAGAAATCAATGGAGGTTGCCAAACAAAATTATCCTGAGATCGAGAAATTTGCGATAGTTGTTGTTATAGCACGCAAATTCTGCCCATATATGCAGTCTCACCTCATAGCGGTGCTAACAGACAAACCTCAAGACATGTTGGAACAACGGACATCTGAAAAGTTCGTCAAATGGGCCATAAAACTTGGCGAGTACATAAGCACTAAATGCCATGGTGGAAAACAACGAAGCCAAAACCACGAATACTGAATGTGGCCTAGGGTTATACCTACGGTTCCTCGGTGTGAGGGAGTTCTAGTATTATGTAAGTCTAAACTTCATTGTGAACAACAACGAGGCAGAATACGACGTTATTCTCGCCAAAACTTCAATGGAAACCTCTTTGAAAGTATAACGCCAGGCAGTCTTCACAGACTCACGGCTTACAAATCTTACGAAGCCAAAAGGACATGATGATCTGGCAGTAGAACAAACTCAAAGAAGTTCTAAAGTCATTCCCAGTATTCATTATATGCTGGATCTAGAGAAGCAAGAATGTGAGCAGATGCGCTTGTAAAATTTGCAACCTCGACCACGATCTTCATAGAAGTGAGAGTCATCCTACTAACGGCAAAAGAATTCATTATAGGAAGGACGAAGAATCGATAAAAAGAGAGCGAGCTTTAACTTCAGAACCTTCATAGCAGGATGAAATATACTTAAACCGCAAAGTAGGTAAACTCTCTAGCAACCAAGTCGCGGAAAATAGACTAAAATACAATTTCTCCATCACCAATAAAATTATGTCATATATGCAACACATTTCATGTCTGGCATAAATACTCTACATATATAAAATATGGACAAAAATCGAGAATTCACATTGTTTTCTAAAGACAAACGAATGGCGCATAAGTTGATACCCAATCCTTACGGATAAGGCTCCCAAATGGGGGACATGTTTTGAACCCAAGAAATTTCATTTGGCACCTAATCCTTACAGGTACGGCTCCCAATTGTAGGGAATGTTTTGAAGCCAAGAAACTTCATTTGGCACCCAATCCTTAAGGATACGACTCTCGAATGGGGGGCTTATTTTGAAGCCAAAAAAATTTATTTGGCACCCAATCCTTACGGTTTTGGCTCCCTAATCGGTGGCATGTTTTGAAGCCAATAAATATTATCTGGCACCCAAACCTTACGGTTATGGCTCCCAAACGTGTGGCATGTTTTGAAGCCAAGAAATATCATTTGGCACCCAAAACCTTACGGTTACGGCTCCGAAATAGGGAGCATGTTTAGATGCCAGCAGCATCCACCACGTTGTAGAAATTCTTGAGATGACACATATATTAATTTGTCATCCGCTATTTACAAGAACGGATCCCAAATGAGGGGACTATATAGTATTGGCTCATTCGATTAGCTCCACTGGTGTATAATGGCACCGATCACCCCAGACTGAGTCGATATGAATCTAGAATATAATTATAGTTTGAAGTATGCTTGTGTTCCAAAATCACACTCCAAATTGGGGGACCTGTGGTATGACATAATATGGTAACATTATGTTTCATGTCACGAAGAAGCCACAATGGTTATGGAATTAACTAATAAGTGTCAAGAAGCTTGAACGGTAGAATTAATTGAGTCATATTTGGTTCACAATTAGTTATATATAACGAATTAGACATTGAGTAGTGTGTCAGCTACATGTGTCTATGGTACAACGCAATAAGAATGATGCAATTTGGAGGTCGGGAGAAAAATTTATGCTCCAAATGGTAAAACTACTCAGATCTCAATTCGATACTAAGCCCAAAATTACATTTAAGCCCCTCTACTAATGCCTATATATATCCCCCAGCTCCTCACAAGCACGCGCGGGGCGGGGCAAAGGGGTAATGTAGAAACTCTACGGTTGAACTCAAGAGAGTATCAATAGAAAAGAGTATTGAACGCATGTGAGTATCGAACACATGTGAGTATTAAACACATGTGAGTGTCGAATAGAGGAGAGTATCGAATATAGGTCAGTTTCGAACACAGGTTAGTATAGAACACAAGAGAGTGTCGAATAGGGGAGAGTTTCGAATAGGGGAGAGTGTCCAACAAGGTAGAGTATCGAACAGAGGTCAGTATCGAACACAGGTGAGTATGGAACACAAGTCAGTATTGAACGCAAATCAGTGTCGAACCCTTCGATTTCCCAGTTTTACAGTAATTATCAAATTCCCAGTCCAATGGTAAGGAAATTGGATGGAATCCATATAAGACATGAAAGCTACGTGAGTCGCAGTTCCAAGTCAAGAAGCGGATCGAGGTTTTGACTATCCAGTAGGGAGATATGATGAAATCCGTGAAGCCTCACAATGCAGTTCGATAGTAACCCTCGAGTTTCCCAATTCGATAATAAGTATCGAATTCCCAGTTTGATGGTAGAGAAATTTGATAGAATCAATATAAGCACTAAGATCTACGTAAGTTGGGGTTCCATAGCAAGAAGCGGATTGAGGTTTCAACCAACCAATTGAAATATATGATCGAAAGCGTGAAGTCGCGCAATGCAGAACCAAGTAAACCAAACAGTATGACAGGGGCTCGACCCTTGAAAGGCTATTCAAGAGAGATAAATGAACTACATTCCACTTGATTCTCTCAATGTGATACGTATGTAGTTTGGCACATTCTCAAGTTCAGCTCGAAATCATTAAATATCTAACCCCTTCTCGCCTCGTTGCTTGGAGTGCAGGTGTGTAAAAAAAAATTGATTATAATACATCTATAAATCAATTTGATGTGAGTGTGTTATTAGCCTGCCGTATCAACACACGAAAATATCTCAAATCAAATATATAATCAAACACAAGTGTAGATGTCGTTATCCTATCCCTATCAATATTATGTGGTTTTAAAGATCCAAATTAAAGGTGATATTCATCTTTTCGTGCGTGTGATAATGGGACAAAAGAAGCGTGGCATTGAGATGAGAGCCGCAATACACTTAACCCGCAACGCATTTTTTTTTTTGTATATAACCCGCAACACATTTAAATAGTGTTCATGTACATATGTTATTTTAAAGTTTAAACATTAAAGTCGGCAACTTCTTCGCCAATCTCACAGGAAAGTATGGGACTTCGATAATTAGGCATTAAAGTACAAACTGACTTTAAGGGACCACCTAACCTTTTGGTTTCTTAGAAAAATAATTTCGTATTAAAATATATTTACTAAAAGAAAAATAAGCATGGAAAAACACAAATAAATAAATAAAGAGAAAATTACATAAATTATCCATGAAGTTTAGGGTAATTACACAAATCACTCCTCATGTTTCAAAAATAATACAAGCCACCCTTATGTAAAAAAAAAAATTACGACAATCTTACAACTTCAAATCATAGTATGACTAAAATTTCCAACAAGATTATTTTTACTATCAAGATGTTTTTTTTTTAAAACGAAATAAAGGAGGCGTGTATATTTTCTGAGGAATTTTGACTTATTTTGTGCAAAATAAAGGGGTTTTGTCAAACTTAACCCACTAACTTGACATCTTTTTATTTTACACCCACTATATTGACACATTTCGAACTTAGCCACTAAGTTCGCATCTTTTTATTTTATACCCACTATGTTGGTCGGCTCAGAATTTAACCTACTATGTTGGCACTGATGTCGATATTGACCCTCTATGTTGGCGCTGCTTGATGGGCGAATATCGACGATGGTGCCAACATAGTGGGTTGGGTTTGATAAGTGTGCCAACATAGTGGGCGTAAAATAAAATAGTGCCAACTTAGTGGGTTAAGTTTGGAGTGTGCCAACATAGTGGGTACAAAATGAAAAGATGTCAACTTAGTGGGCTAAGTTCCAAGTGTGCCAACATAGCAGGTGTAAAAGGAAAACATGTCAACTTAATGGACTAAGTTTGATAAAAACTATGCAAATAAATGTAGAGCATAAACTGATATTTAACAAGATCTAATAATTTTTATACGAATAATGTCAACACAACGTTAGTTTGTGTGATTTCTCAAATATAAGGGCTAATTTGTGTAATTACCCCATACTTCAGGGATAGTACCATAACATATGTTGTTTTCGAATGCAAAAAGCATTCCCTTTTGCCGTCGGGTGAGTGCCTACCTAAGATTTCACGAAGTTAAGTCTCATTAACAACCCCGAGACCAAATATTTTCTAGTCGTAAGGAGATATTGATTAACCCACATCCTAAAAAGGCAAAAAATATAATTGTGTACTTGGAGATCCCTCGAAATAGAGAGCTCATTGAACCTCGAAACGACAACTTTTGCACTAAACGAGCCATTAGTGTGAGAACATGGCTATGAATGGCTTTGTACGAAAGACAAGCACCCTCCCACAAACAACCACACTTGATGAACCTTTTACAACTCTTTTCCTTAATCGTGATCTTCTCATCTAGACATCTAGGTAATCTGTAGTATAAGTTATTTGGGTTATTATAAGGGATTATTCCACCAAGTCTCCCGAACTATACCTATTTTATACATTCAGGGTCAGAACTTTTTTTTAGCACCGATGGAGCACAAACTATTGGTGTTTGTGCGATTTGCCTTATTTTTTATTTTTCGATTAAAAGTCGCTGAAAATTTTATTTGAAGTTGAACAAAAGTCTTCTCCTTGTTAGATCCCTCTCGACGAGAGGAAGATTTTACGCAAATTTCTAATAACTTTTTCGGGGGTTTTTGGTTGAAAAACCGTCGAAAAATGAGGCAAATCGCATAAACGATCAAAGTTCAAACCTCACGTGAGCTAAAAAAAAGTTATAACCTGAATGCATAATGTAGGTATAGTTTGGGGTTGGTGGAATAACCTTAATAATTTTTAAACATTTCTTGAATTTTGTTCTCTTACTAAACAAAATTGTGGTGGCAAATATATAAAAATAAATAAATATTAATCATGTATTAGAATTAAATATTGGAATATTCCATCAATGCATCCGATCTGAAGAAGAATGGCCATTTAAACTCAAAACAGATATTTATTGAAGCATATAATATCGATTGTGTATCAAAATAAATATTAAAATATTAATATATCCCAATTAAATATCTCCACGTGTTAAGGACTATACACCAGACAAAAATTGAATAGACTCCAAAAGTTATCAGTGCTGGAGTTTCTCAGATTGCTTTTACAACTTTCTCACCTGCGCCTCCCAAAATGGTTTAATGCAAATTAAAGTAGCCACTTTGACCTCCTTTTTTGTAATATGTTTCACCAATTTTATTCCTTCATTTGTCACAAGATTCCGATGGAATTCCCATTCCCACCACTAGCATTTGCACGTAGTACGAGGCTTTTGTACAGCCGTTTTGTGGACAACACACAGCCACATTTTATTTGGCACATTTTTCTCCCCACTCGTTGAACACTTTGGATCTCGAATATCACTAGGCATATGTACTATCAAATTCATATAGGTGTGAAAATTACTCCAAAAAGAATGTAGTTAATTAGCTTTGTTGGTAAATTTTAAATACATATTCACCCATGTTATGCAAAATTCAGAGAATGTTGAGAATCGAAGTTCACCCTATGTTGTTACTGAAACGAACACACTTCAATGTTGATGGAGATTACTTAGGATAGGGCCAAATTCGAACAGCGAAGGCCCGCAGAAACGGGCGCATCGAACGGAGGAGGTTCGATCCAGATTCAGCATCGAACCACGCCTGTTCGACGTTTACTCTGCGACGCCTGAAGGGTCCCACGGGACGGGGTCTATAAATACCCCGCCCCTTAACCTTCTGACGATTCATTACGCTCACGCACAACACATACTACCGCATCGAACACAAGGGTTCGATATACTTTATTGTTCGACTTAAACCCAGTTTACGTTGGCTAAGATCGAACTGGTTCCCGTTCGAGGTTTTATTGAGTCGAATCGACTCAGTTCGACACACTAGCATCGAAACAGGACGATTCGGCACATCATCGATTCGATCGACACTACTCTCGAACCAATCGAGTTTGACTTACAATAGTACCGAACCAGTCACGTTTGATGCGCACATCGAACGCCCTCTATTCAATCTACACGATTATTTGTCTGATTAGGATATTTAGAGCAATTCAATACTTGTAATAGACAGTTGGTGTTCCGGACCAAGTTAGTCCGATTATAGTGGGTTAGCATTATTTTGGCATTGTCAGACCCATTTTTAATTATCTCTGGTGTATTGTAACCCGGACGAAATAAGACCAAAATAAATGTACCGTGATCATTTCTTTTGAAACAACTTCTCTAACAACTACGACGTAATTTAGACTTTTAATAAGTGATGATTTTTATTCTTGTTATGCAATATATGATCAAGGGATAAATACTCTACTACGACTTGGCAACAGTAAAATCATACCAGAATAATGTAGCTTCAGGACCACTTAGATTTATTTATTGTGGGTCCTCATAGTCAATATCGTACGTTATTTTCTTTCTCCTTTTTTTTGATAGGTAAAAAATAATATGCTGTTAAACACAAGCCGTAGTTACATAGTTCAAAAGAGGGAAGCCTCCATCTCTAAATACGGAAGATGGTAAGACCTCTGGGGGAATGGGACCAAAATGATTAGCTTCAATAGCCCAGTGGGCTAAGCTATCAATTGCTGCATTACGATTCCTATGCACAAACTGAAATTTCTAAAAAGGGTGGTCACTCCATAGCTTCCTGATGTCTTTGATCAGGCTGGAAGCTGTCCAGTCCGGAGTAGCATCGTTGTTGTTAATGAGGTTAACTGCATTTAGGCTGTCAGACTCAATGATCACCTTTGATAGTTTCAGGGAAAATGTTTCTGCTGTCAGGACATCATGGTTGAGTTTCCCATGGGCAAAAGCAAACAAGATCGACCCATTTGAGTTTCTGAGAATGCCTGCTACTGTAGTTTTTCCTTGTTTGAATGTTGCATCGACATTGACTTTAGTGTAGTTCATGTGGGGGGCCTCCAATGGTTTGAACAATTATGCTCTTTTCTGCTTTGGATTCTAATCTGATGTGCTTCAATATGATCTCCAGCTTTGAAGTTGAGATCTTTAAGTATCTGGAAGTTATCAACAGTGGCATTAGAAAATAAAACTTCATTTCTCTTCTTCGAGATAAGATCAATACAACAAGTATAAAATATAACAAAGTCCTCCCTGTTAGCATTTGAGTTGAATAAGTTGGATTTTTTGTCCAGCAATATTTTGATCAATTGTATAAAGTTGCAGTGAGAGAATTTGTCAATTCTAAATGACCATTTAGATGCAAAGCAAAGTGATCTGATGAGGGGACATTCCAGGAACATATGATCAATGGATTCCTCACCTTGCAAACAAAATTTACAAGTTAGGTCATGGACTTTAAACCTCAAATTAACTCTACATGAAGTGGGAATAATGTTGTGTGCAGCTCTCCACAAGAATAGTTTCAATCTATTGTGAAGTTTTGAAGACCAGATTAGTTTCCACAGGTTATCATCAGCAGTTGGTGATTGAGAATCAACAGTCAAGTGGTAGGCGGCTTTGGAAGAGAGGACTCATGTCGAAGAGTAAGTCCAGAAAAATGTGCCATCTAGAGGAGATTCACAGAACTCAATTTTGAGGATTGCCTGAGCAGTTTGTTCATCAAAAATTTTACCAAGGAGGTCTGAGTTCCAATTATCTCCAGAGGGCAACACAAGATCCCCCACCACCAGGGGTGTGGGGGTTGAATTATTGGCTGATATCTGTGGTGTTGGTCTGAATCCTTCAATCCCAGGAATCCATGGAGAATTCAAAATTGAAATTGAGGAAGTGGAAGACACCCTACAACAAGCTCCCTTAGCAAGGGTATCTTTACACTTTAGCACATCTCTCCAAAACCAAGAGGAGTTACCTGGGGCAGCAATGTTATCATCAGTAAAATTAAAATTTGTTAAGTACTTGAGAGAAAGGAATTTCACCCAGTTTTTATGCTTTGCCACAACCATATTCCAAGCTTTCTTATACAATAAAGCAATGTTAAAGTCTTCCATTTTCCTAAAACCCAAACCACCTTTAACCTTTGACAGACAAATGTCATCCCATGACTTTAAAGCAAACACATTACCATTCCTATTAACACCCCACCAAAATCTCATACATAGTTGATCAATTTTTTCACAAATGTTTTTAGGCAGGAGACAAGTTTGCATAATATTGACAGGAAGAGCTTGAGCTACAGATTTAATGAAGATAGCCTTACTAGCTTGGGGTAGGTTGGATTCTTTTCGGTTAGAAAATTTTCCAGCTATCTTAGACACCAGATCATTAAGAGCCAATCTTTTGGATTTAGGCTTACAGAAGTACTGCCCCAAGTGTTTACCTTTATGGTCACATTTTTCCATATTGATGAGAGAAAGGATATTTTGGGAGACCTGTGGCTCAACATTTGAGCTAAAATGGATATAAGACTTTGCTCTATTGACTTTTTGAGAGGACCAGGTGTGGAACTTTTCAAGGCAAGTTTCCACATTGATTGCATCTTCATCAGTAGCTCTACAGAAAACTGTAAGGTCATATGCAAAAAAGATGTGAGAGATAGCAGGAGTATGTCTAGAAATTTTTATCCCTCTAAACAATGATTCAGCTTCAGCTTTATAGAGCATTCTTGATAACAATTCAGCATAGAAGAGAAAGAGATAGGGGGAGATTGGATATCCTTGCCTAAGTCCTCTAGTTGGTTTCAAATACCCATAAGAAGCACCATTGATGATGAAAGAGAAGCTGCATGAAGTCACACACTCAGAAATCCAGTCAATGAATTTAGAGCAAAATCCTAGGTTTCTAAGGATAAGAAAAAGCAATTTCCATTCAACTCTATCATAAGCTTTAGTAAGATCAAGTTTAAGGGCCATGACACCTTTTTTACCTTTCTTTTTAGCAATATAGTTCATCACTTCCTGGGAAATAATAGCATTGTCACTCATGTCTCTACCAGGGATAAAAGCTGATTGGTTAGGACTAATGCACTTATCTAGACAAACTTTGAGCCTATTTGCAAGTAATTTAGATATAACTTTATATGACACATTGCACAGACTTATAGGTCTATAATTCTCAACTTTGCATGCACTGTCACTTTTAGGAATGAGAGAGATAAAGCAGTGATTACCTGATTTCAAGATTTTCCCTGATTTGAAGAACTCAGTAACTGAGTTGCTGACATCTTTACCTATTATGGCCCAGAAATTCTTGAAAACTACAGGAGAGAATCCATCTGGGCCCGGGCTTTTAAAAGCCTTCATATCAAACATGACACTCTTAATTTCCTTAGGAGATGGAATACTGCACATCTTAAGGTTCTCATGATCATTAATAACACTAGGAAACAAGTTTTCCAGATTAGATGGAAAGGGGAGGGGTTTTGCATCCACAAAGTTAGAGCAAAGCAATTTATCATAGTAGTCCAAAAAGCTTTGACCAATGCCTTTCCAATCAAAGATAAAATTACCATCTTCTTTTTTCAAGAAGTGAATTCTATTATTTCTAGCTTGATAGATAGCAGTAAGGTGGAAGAATCTAGTATTTGCATCTCCATCACAAAGCCATTTCACTTTTGATTTTTGTTTCCAAAGTGTTTCAATATTCAGAAGAGTAGCACCAAGTTCAAAGAAAGTTTCTTATTCTCAATTTGGTTTTCTATAGATTGGTCTTGGATCTGAATAAAACCAATTTGAGACTTAAGCACATTAACTTTTGTTTGGCAATGCCCAAACTCCTCAAGATGCCAAATTTTAAGTTCCCTTTTAGTATTAGAAAGTTTAGAAGCAAGTTGATATTGGCAAGATCCAACAGTTTGCACACGCCGGGCTTTTTCCACAATCTTAACACA
The DNA here is from genome assembly GCA_948329865.1 of Linaria vulgaris. Lineage (NCBI taxonomy): Eukaryota > Viridiplantae > Streptophyta > Magnoliopsida > Lamiales > Plantaginaceae > Linaria > Linaria vulgaris. The sequence goes on from OX415254.1 coordinate 32,045,938, forward strand.
GTTAGGGTGGGAAATCCACATATACTCAAAACGAAAAGGTTTTTTACCTACCAAGGAGTAAGCATCAGTACACATAAGGAGGGGGAGTGATCAGATTCGATTCAGGTAAATTGGTAATTGAGGCATTAGGGAACAACAAGTTCCATTCTAAATTCGCCACACCTCGGTCAAGTCGTTTCCTAATGTTAGCTTCTCCCAACCTGTTGTTGTTCCAAGTAAAAGCAACTCCTTTTGCACCTAAATCTGAAAGACCAAGGGCAAGGAGTCTAGCACTAAAAGGATTGTTAGTAGGGGGGGGGGGAGAAAATCTTACCTCCCTGTTTTTCAGATTGGACAAGAATGTCATTAAAATCCCCTAAAACAATCCAAGGGCCCTCACATTTAACTACAAGGTTATTCATTTGTTCCCAGAAATCTGGCTTCAGGCAATTAATAGGAGGGCAATAGATACCCGAGAGATACCAAAATTTATCAGACCCAAGGTTAACTGATATAGTAATATTCCAAAAAAACGAATAAATAACAGAAATAGAGATGGAGGATCGTTATGTAACAAGTATAAGAGTCCAGTGATCCCAAAATTGAATTTCTTTTAACATTTGTTGGCTCTTGGATTTTTAATGGACCAAAACACCCTATACCTTTATTTTACCTTCAAAACCTTAATTATGAAGATGTTAAAATATACCCTAGAAAATTAAAAGGATCAATTTTTAAGTTACGAATAAATGGTATCAGGGCCTAGATTTTATTTATTTATTATAATAATATTTAATTACCTCGAGAGAGGAATAGATTTAAAATATGAATCCAAACGAAAGTTCGAGATATATTCTCAACATGAAGTTTTTCGAGAAATTGGAAAACACGAAACAAGAAAATAATTATAATGAAAGTAAAATCCTATCAACAAGATGAGTAATTTTGGGTCACCAATTTTTCATGAAATCAAGATAGATTGCTCTAAGTTATCTTTAGACCTTAAAGAGATCCAGAAGACAATTCAAACACTGGTAATCATCAATACCATGTACCCGAGCAAAGAGGAGGAAGCTTCACCAAAAGGTCTTCATGGAGACCAAGGAGATTCTGGTGAAAACAAGAGGCTCGTAGTTACAAATTGGGTCAAAGATCAGGACCTAATCAAGGATGACAACTTCTAGCCATGGAAGTGCAAGTAGAACACCAACATGAAGAACTTTCAGACGAGCACATACAAGAGCCAATGAAAGTTTCAAGGACTGCAACTGTTGGACATGTGGGGCTAAGGAACACATCTCGACAGACTGACCCGAGAATCGAATGATGGGTGTTAGTTAGTTTGAGGCAACCCTAGAAATTGAAGAAGTTGTCTATTATCAGGACCTCGTTCAAGTATACTAGTTTGAAGAAGATTAGTGTCAAAATGAGTCTTCGAAATTAGTATATATGAAGAAGATTAATGTCAAAATGAGTCTTCGAAATTAGAATCAGAATCAAACTGAAGAAGAGGAAATCTTCTGCCAGGAAGCTCAAGAAGATATGTCTGGATTCTTTTCACAAGCTAGCATATCTCACAAAGGGTTGATGAGAACTATGCGAGAGGATTCGAAACTCCACATCTATGATGGTTTCACTATCGAAAAGATGGAGAGAGCCTTAGCACAGCTAAGCCTCAGGAAAAGAAAGCATCACATCATCTGCAAGGTTATTGCGGGAGAAATAACAATCCCGGTTGAACTAACATTTAATGTGATGGAAATGCAGTTGGTTCGTATGAATGAAATTATGGAAGAACTAAGTCGGCTCAATAGAGAGGTTGCTCAGAAGATGTCATATATCCATATTGGAGCCATACAAATCTTGATCAAAACAACATTCAAAGAATGGATCAATTCATTAATTGATATCACTATCTTTGACAGAAGAATACAAAACATGAATGTCAATACTATGATTTTGATGTTGTGGTTAATATATCTCATGAAAATATTCCTGCAAATTTTATAACGAGAGGTGGAGGCACATGAAGCCAATACCATCCTAACGAGATCGAAACACCATAGAGAAAACTTACAGGAACTGGACAAGATGATCAAAGGCCTTATTATTAATGCTAAGGCATCCGGTCACACACAAGAATTGGACCTTTTTAAGGTAAGAAGTGCCATGGGAGCCTCCATGCACAGCGTGAAGTTCGAGCTCATGGTCCAAAACCCGAAAAATTCGAACACGAGACCTAGTATCTATCCTTCCGAGGAAGACATAGAAGAAAGCAATTCTCCAATGACGGAAACATCGGAGGGATTAGACGATTCAACCATAGTTGAAGATGAACAAGAGGATATAAGACTTCGACCTATGACGGGAAAATCTAAGGCTATCGTCCAGAAAATTAAGAATTCTCCCCTGCAAGAGGATCAGAAAACATGGGAGAAGCTCTACACAAGGATTAGGATTTTCCCGGGGGAAACCATGGCAGACTGGTTGGGAAAATATCCAAGGATGTGGATGCTTCTAGGTTCTAAATCTGAGAGTGTAAGAGAATGGTATGACTTTGGCTACCTAGGCTCGGTCTTTACCAGATCACCAAGTTTCGCGTAAATATCAAAGTTACCGGGGTCGCTTATCAATGGAGTGCATGAATCTTGAAGGAATAAACATACACTCGATGGAGTGGATGTCGTGAACTAAAAGCCTTAATAGCAAGACTTGAAATTGCACGAAAAGGCTTTCATAATAACTTCCATTTCATCAAGCTACAAAGGCCTTATGAAAAGGCGATGGATCTGGCAAAATGTGAGGTCTCAGACTCTAAAGTCTGATTTAGGTCCCCGAATAGGATTTGCAGATTTCCAATTCAAACCTTAACGCTACCTCACAGAGGCTCACTAAAATGGAACCATAATAAAGCCAAATACAAACTTATTTATTACAGCACAAGCTTTCAAGATTTATAGAGTTTATTATTACAATCCACACGAAACTCAAACCATCGAATACGTAATAAAACATACAATCATTGGGGATTGATTTTTATTGTCACACACTTTTGATTTATCTAAAATCCCACACGTCCACAGTAGTTTAATCCAGCCGCCTTGATAAGCTTTGCTTATTCTGAGGAATGGACAGAGAAAATGACAGAAGATGTAAGTCTTTGGTGACTTAGTGAGCTTTTTAGAAACAATAATAGATGTAACAAATATGTGAAATTTGATATGGTATGAAAAGAAAACATTAGAACTGATAGGTAAAGAATAGCAAACGAACAATAAGATAATGAACTCGTGCATTTCATATAACAGATTCAACCTTATTTCATCCAATATACTACATTTTACCTCCAAACGAGGATCGACCTCGCAAATAGATCAAGAGACATGCTCGAGTACATGTCAACCTAGCACGCGATTACAGCCAACTCCTGACTGCAAGTAGCGCCTAGATAAATGGGTATCGAGTGAATTTACTTAAACCGACAACCCTTGCTGCCCAGTAGTAAACTATCTCAATCTGTGGGCCCAACTTCCCAAAGGCGTCCCAATGGGTATAATAGATAAACAATAAGCTAGTAACCTGGACAATGTCTGTTGCTTTTGAGCTACATGTTTTGAACATAATTCGTTGCTCGTTGCATAGTTCAAGAACCAACATGTGGATTATCATATTGGAGAAATTATTGTAATTGTGAAAAATGATTAAGAATCCATGGTCCAAAAACATTTCAACAGTAAGCAAAAGGATTAGGTTACGAAATGAGATCATAAAAGAAAACGATTTTGTTGAAAGAATAAGTTGTTCTCGATTTAGAACCAAGAATCAAAAGTACTCAGTCCAAGTTCCTCATGTCGGGTGCCAAACAGGGCTCAAAAGTATTATAAATCTCACCTGCGACAGTAACTTCGTGTTCGGGAAATTCCGCGCCGTCTCCTAAATAAATTCAAATGCGTTAATAAGTTTAAAACAATAATTAACTTTTATAGTTTGTTATATTTTCTCGTATGTCCTTCTATCTTTGATTACAACCAAGTCAGGAAATAGAAATAGGACAAATAACCACATTTTAACTCGGTTCTCGCGATTTCACCGTAAGGTTATTAGTTTCTTAATAAAATCCATGCATGAACCATTTAGGCATACTTATTTATTTTAGGGTTAGTTATTAGTTATAAACTCTTTATTTTAACATGAGACTCATATCTAATAATTTATAGAATTTCGTAGGCTTACTACTTATTAACAATACATATTGTTACATATATAAGGAGTCATAAAGATATAATTTCGTAGAATTAATTTAAGATGAAGCTTTAATTATTAACTTGGAAACAAGGTTATATAATCAGGTTATAGCTTAGATCATAACACAATTTCGCACTTTGATTTGGAATTAAGGGGAAATTATGTATGAATATATTTCCTACAACAAGTAATTAAAAGAAAAATCATAATTAATACCTATACTTGACTAAAACTTATAATAAATGGGTTTTAACATATCCTCCTGACTTTGTTAACTACTACATATGATCAATTTTAAGATTAGTATCATTATGCATAGATTAATCTGAAGAATCAAAAGAGATATGTTATTTAGGGCTGAAAATTGCAGCAAGCTTAAATTTACCTTTAATCGACCATTCTAATCAATTGCAATTCCAAATATTTTCAGAGCTTTCGTACTAAACACACTTAGGAAAATGTGTAAAGAGCAGTTTTACAAAATAATAAGCCTTGGTATTTTTTCTATATTTTTCAAGTTCAGGGGTAAAATTGGAATTTTAGCTTTTTCTCACAATATTTGAGTTTAGGAACTTCTGGAAAAAATTTATATGAGTAGAGGACGAAAATTAGGAGAACTTTGGTGAAGAAATCCTATGCAAAGTCATAGGAGATTTTGGTGTGGCGTTTTTACAAAGAAATGGCTTGTATTTATAGGCAAAACTTACATGATTGAGGCAATTAAATTATCGTCTATTTAGATACTATTTAGATTATTAAATTCAAGTAATTTACTGTACTTTCTCCAGAATTTTCAGCCAACCTTCATGTAACAATATTTTAATCAAATATACCTTATTAATTATTAAAAATTATATGAAATTATTATTATGAAGACTTTTTCCTCCATTCTTTTAATGTTTGGATATATTATGGTCCTTCATGTCTCAACCATTACTTCTTGGGGCCCTAGCAAAGAAACAAAATCTGATTTCAATAATTATTTATTTTTATTATTTTATCTAAATTTAAATTAAAAGAATTAAATTAATATTTTAAAACATTTGGGGCCAAATAATGATTTTTCAAAGATGAAGGGCTAAAAGACAATTAACCAAATAATATTTTTTAAGAAGTATCTATATGATACTTATTTTCTTTTATAAATATATATATATATATATATATATATATATATATATGTGTGTGTGTGTGTGTGTGTGTGTGTGTGTGTGTGTGTGTGTGTGTGTGTTATAAATATGGCAAGTGGAATATGCCTAGTAGCCATTGTTGAAAATTATGTACAAATACTATTTTATAATAGTAGTAGTTGTTGTAAATAGTGTAAGATGTTGGAAATTCTTTCCTATATAAGGAGCCATCAAGATGAAGAGAAAAACACACATTCACTAGTAATATATTCCTTATTTGCTCTTCTTTCCCTATGGCCTTTTAATATATTGTTATAAACCTCAATAGTTTTAGTTTTTCTATAAAACGTTATCAGCACAAAGGTGCTCGCTCCGATACATTTCCTTAATCTTTCTTTTTTCCTATGTACAATATATCCTTACTCTCCAAAAAAAGAAAGATTTAGTATAAACCCAAAATATTCATACTATTCAATGAATCCTTCGCCAAAAATTTAGTATAAACCCAAAACGAGGATTCAGTGTTTCCAAATTTAGTTCCAGCCTTTAAAGACAACATTCAACGTTAAAAGGTACGAAAGTTTATATTTACTTGTTCATCTATATCCATTATTATAGACAATGAGGACTACCGCCTATCTATAATTTTATGATTAGATGAAAATCCTCTTTATATCTTACTGTCATCTAACTTTAACACTAACGCTAATTTTAACTTTCGTTGATGCTTGAGTTAACCCCAAGCTAGAAACGACTACTGACAATTTATATTTTACTGTCATCTAACTCTAACACTAGCGTTAATTTTAACTTTCGTTGATGCTTGAGTTAACCCCAAGCTAGAAACGACTACTGACAATTTATTATTATGGAAGGTTTTACCTCCTATTATATTGTTTATTTTATTCCATGCGCCCATGAAAGTTTTTACATAGTAATGTGGCGGAAATTATTTAAGCACTTAATTCATTGCAATTATTTTTACTTGTTTACATTATTCCTTAAGCCCATGAAAGTTTTTACATAGTAATATGGCGGAAATTATTTACGCACTTAATTCATTGCAATTATTTTACTTGTTTACATTATTCCTTAAGCCCATGAAAGTTTTTACATAGTAATGTGGCGGAAAATATATATGTATTTACTTATCGTAATATTATTCCATATGCCCGTTAAAATATCACTAATGCGGCAAAAATTATTTAATATGTTATTACAATTAATTTTTGTTGCTAAATTATTAAAGACATTACCGTTCATAAAACATGCCAAAATGATTGTTTTTCTAACGACTATAAATGGCTACTTACATTTTTCCTCTATAAATACACAAATTCCACACAAATCTTCACCTTATTTCTCTCATCTTGCAAAATGATCTCTACAACAACAGCGATCTTGATCCTCATTTACCTTTCAGTTTTTATGTTTATGCTAGTAGATGAGGACACTCCTATGTTTATCCCTATGATATTCCTCCCTTTTATCATAATAATGTTCGAGTTCAAGCTTTGGCTAGAGATGAGATAATTACATTGTATTATTGTAATAATTGTGCTTATATGATTATGTGTTAAATAAAATGTTTCGATCCTAATTATATTTTTCTTGGTTATGTATTTAGCTGGAAAAATGTCTAACCTCACGAGTACAGTTAGTTGTATACTCAATATCACTGGCAAGAATTATGGACAATGGAAATCAGATACAAAATTGTACCTCAGATCATAGAGTATCGTTGAAACTCTTGCTGCAGTAAATACAAATACGGATCCAGAAAAATGTGAGGTTGTGATTATATGAGAAAACATTTAGATGAAACCTTAAAGAGGGAACATCTCGATGTTACCGGTCCTCATTAATTATGGACAAACCTACTGGAAAGATATGGCCATCAAAAGGAACCATGTTGCCAAATTCCACTGATGATTGGAACAATTTAAGGTTCTAAAATTTTGAAACTGTAAGCGCATACAACTCCGCACTTATGGAGATTCGTTCAGATTTAATTTATTGTGGAAGAAAGCTTAATGATAGAGAAAGGATAGAAAAAACACTTTCTACTTTCCCTGTGTCCATGATAAATGTCCAACAACAATACAGATTGTTGAATATTTCAAAATATCACAACTTGTAGCAAAGGTTGTTAATGGCTGAAAGTTACAATAACTTATTGATGAAAAATCATCAATCTCGTCCTCTTGGAGCACATGCATTACTTGAGGCAAATGCCATTAATTTTTCAAACTCCTATGGACGAGGTAACAATGATAATGCCAATCGTGGCCATGGCCGTGGCCGTGGTCGTGGTCGATGGGGTTTTCACAACCCCTCGCATACCAACATCGTTTTTAAGAATGACCACCAGAACAAAGAAAAATATAAAAACTCTCAAGGTTATTGTTTTAAATGTGGAATGAAAGGGCCTTGGGCCAACAAATGTCGTACAGAAAAACAACTTTGTAAGATGTACCAAGAAAGTTTGAAGGGTAAAGAAAATGAAGTTAACCTTGTCGAACAAAATCCAAATGATGATTCTACCTTTATGGAGGTGACAGATTTTACTGATGACTATGATGTCGTTTGGCTTAATATGTGTTTTGTGATCTTCTGGCTGAATATGTTTAGTGTGATTTATGTTTTAAGTTGTATTATCTGTTTCCTGCATTTCTATTGTGTGCTTTCAATAAAATAATCTCTTTTCAAATATTTACCATGTTTATTGCAATATTTATTTTAATATTGTTTATTTGAACTGAAGCATGATATGTAGCATACCGGTGATTTCTGCCTACTTGACTGTTGTACAACTCATACAATTCGCACAAGTAAAAAATATTTTACATATTTAAAACCCTCAAAAATTCAAGTCGGTACAATAGGAGGTCCTATTAAATTGGTTGAAGTATCTGGTAGAGCTACTTTTACTTTACCAAATGGAACAAAGTTTATCATCAATGATGCCTTATTTGACCAAAATCCAGAAGGAATTTATTGAGTTTTAAAGATATATATCGTCATGGATATGATACTGAGTCAATGATTGTGAATAACGCTAAATTTGTTTTCATTACTAAGCATATGCCAAGAAAAAAATATTTTCTTGAAAAACTACCATATATCTCATCAGAGTTGCATTATACATATATTAATGAAATCGAATCAAATATGGTAGTCAATGATTGTGGCATGATCGACTAGGTCATCCTGGTTCAACAATGATGCGAAGAATAATTGAAGCTACACATGGACATTCATTAAAAGGATCCAAACTCAATCTAAGCAACAATAGTCCATGTGAAGCATGTTCTCTTGGAAAGCTAATTATAAAGTATTCACCAGTTAAAATTAAGACAGAATTACCCACATTTCTTGAAAGAATTCAATGTGATATATGTGGACCTATTCATCCATCATGTGGACCATTTCCATATTTTATGGTATTCATTGATGACTCAAGTCGATGGTCACATGTTTGTCTATTGTCTACTCGCAATATGGCATTTGCGAGATTTTTGGCTCAAATAATTAAAATAAGAGCCCAGATTCCTGACTATACGATCAAGAAAGTCAGACTTGACAATGCTGGTGAATTCACATCTCAAGCTTTCAATGATTATTGTATGTCAACTGGAATTACGGTTGAACATAGTGTTGCACATGTACATACTCAAAATGGTTTAGTTGAATCATTAATTAAACATCTTCAATTAATTGATAGGCCATTGTTGATAAAAGCTCGTATCATGAATATTTTCCATTACAACTTGCTTTTGGTCATGAACGCAATATTTTTCATATAAAGATTTTTGGTTGTGCGGTTTATATTCCAATTGCACCACCAAAGCGAACAAAAATGGGACTACAGAGAAGGTTGGAAATATATGTTGGATTTGACTCACCATCAATAATCAGATATTTGAGCCTCTAACAGGTGATGTCTTTACGACGCGTTTTGCTGATTACCATTATAATAAGGCAAATTTTCCAACCTTAGGGGGAGAAAAGAAGCAGTTAAAAAAAGATATATCATGGTATAATCCATCTTTGACAAGGTTTGATATGCTAACAAAGCAATGTGATTTGGAAGTAAAGAAAATCTTGCATTTACAAGCTATTGCAAATCAATTACTCGATGCATTTACTGACATAAGCAGGGTAACAAAATCACATATACCAGCTGCAAATACTCTTGCTCATATTGTAATTCCAAAAGAAATATCGAAGGATGATATCTTTGATATATCTAAAAAACGTAGACGTTTTGTTGGCTCAAAGGACTAAAATTCTCCAAAAAGAAAAGAAGCATCAAAACCTAATGATCCTATTATTGAGGAATCTATGTCTGATGAGTCGCAAAATGTGACATATGAGATACCTCAAGAAGTTATCCAATCAAATCATATAAATAAAGAGAACGTTGAGATCTCCATAAATTATATCAATACGGGAATGGTATTGGATCGAAATGAGATGGAAAATATGGATGAAATATTTTCATATTTAGTCGCTTATGAAATTGTGAATGAAAATGATGATCCTGAACCCAAATCTGTAATTGAATGCCAAAATATGAATGATTGGGATAACTAGAAAGATGATATGCAAACTGAATTAGATTCGCTTAATAAGCGAAAGGTATTTGGACCCATTGTTTTCACACCGAAAAGTGTGAAACCCGTAGGGTTCAAATGGGTCTTCATTCGCAAACAAAATGAGAAAAATAAAATTGTAAGGTACAAAGCTCGCCTTGTCGCACAAGGTTTTTTTCAAAGACCTAGAATCGATTATGAAGAAACGTATTCTCCTGTAATGGATACGATTATATTTAGATTTTTGATCAGTCTAGCGGTGTAAATCTAAACATACATCTCATGGATGTTGTCACTGCTTATCTCTATGGATCACTTGATAATGATATTTACATGAAAGTACTTGATGGACTTAAATTACCCGCAACATCAAGTTCCAAACCTAGAGAAATGTACTCAATTAAATTGCAAAGATCATTATATGGGTTAAAGCAATCAGGTCGCATGTGGTACAATCGTTTCAGTGAATATTTATTAAAAGAATGATATATAAATAATTCTTTGTGTCCATGCATTTTTATTAAGAAAACATCATCTTGTTTTGAAATTATTGCGGTTTATGTAGATGATTTAAATATCATTGGCACTGACAAAGAAATTCATTCAACAGTGAATTATTTAAAGGATGAATTTGAAATGAAAGATCTTGGAAGACTAAATATTGTCTTGGTTTGCAAATGGAGCATGTTAAAAATAGAATACTTGTGCATCAATCAAATTATACTAAAAAGATATTGAAACGTTTTAACATGGATAAAGCAACACCTTTGAACCATCCTATTATTGTAAGATCATTAATTATAGATAAAGATCCATTTCATCCTTGTGAAGAAAATGAAGAAATTCTTGGTTCTGAAGTTCTGTATTTAAGTGCCATTGGAGCTTTAATGTATCTAGTAATTGTACTAGACCTGATATATCATTTACTGTGAATTTATTAGCCAGGTTTAGCTCGTCACCCACAAAAAGGCACTGGAAAGGAATTAAACATTTATTTCGTTATTTGCAAGGAACTGTTGATCTTGGTCTATTTTATCCTAACAATGCAAAACAAGAATTGATTGGTTTTGCAGATGCAGGTTTTCTATCAGACCCACATAAATCCAGATCTCAAACTGGATATGTATTCATGTATGGAGGCACTGCTATTTCATGGCGTTCTCAAAAACAGACACTTGTTGCAACATCATCGAATCATGCTGAGATTATTGCACTCCATGAAGCAAACAGGGAATGTGTATGGTTACGATCAATGACACATGATATATTAAGTACATCTGGCTTACCTATTAGAGAGGGTCCTACAACATTATACGAAGACAATTCTGCATGTATTACACAGATAAAAGAAGGCTATGTCAAGAGTGATCGAACCAAACACATACCCCCAAGATATTTTGCCTACACTCAGGAACTCGAGAAGAACAAAGAAATTAATATCTATTATGTTCAATCATGTGACAATATGGCAGATCTTTTTACAAAGGCACTCCCTACTGTAACTTTTAAGAAACATGTTCAAAGTATTGGGATGCGTCACCTACGAGACTTATGAAGAATTGGAGATGCCAACTTGAGGGGGAGTTCACACGGCTGCACTCTTTTTCCCTTATTAAGGTTTTTATCCCACTAAGTTTTTCTTATAAAGTTTTTAACGAGGTAGCATAAGCCGTGTGCAGAAGACGGATCATGTACATAACAAAATCTTCAAATGACCAAGGGGGAGTGTTATAAATATGGTTAGTGGGATATGCCTAGTGGCCATTGTAGAAAATTATGTACAAATACTATTTTATAATAGTAGTAGTTGTTGTAAATGGTGGAAAATATTGGAAATTCTTCCCTATATAAGGAGCCATCAAGATGAAGAGAAAAACACTCATTCACAAGTAATATACTCCTTATTTGCTCTTCTTTCCCTATGTCATTTTAATATATTGTTATAAACCTCAATAGTTTTAGTTTTTGTATAACAATATATATGTACTAGGAAAATTTAGGGATGTTACAATCTTCCCTTCTAAAAGGAATCTGGTCCCCAGATTTCTAACATGAATCTTCGAAGAGGTATTGGTAATGTTTCCGCATATCTTGCTCATGCTCCCAGGTAGCTTCTTCAACATGATGGTTTCTCCATAGAAACTTCACAATTGAAATTCTTCGATTCCGGAGTTCTTGAAACTTTTTATCAAGAATCTTGATGCGTTTCTCCTCGTAGGACAAATCACTCTCGATTTGAATAGCATCAGGAGTAATAATATGAGATTTATCAGGATAATACTTCTTCAATTGAGATACGTGAAACACGTCATGAATTCCTGTTAGATCTTGAGGAAGTATCAATCGATAAGCTAAGTTTCCAATCCTTTTTGAGATCTCAAAGGGTCCTACATAGCGTGGACTTAACTTCCCCCTTTACCAATTCTTTTGAATTCTTTCCTAAGTGATAGTTTGAGAAAAACATGATCTCCAACCTCAAACTCAAGGTCTCTCCTTCGCTTGTCGGCATAACTCTTTTGGCGATCTTGAGATCCCTTGATCTGTTGCTTGATTAGTTGGACTTTATCAATAGCATCATGTATAATCTCATGCCTTGTAAGCCGATGAAGCCCATCGGGAATAGTTTGGCGTTCATCCAAATCCCAATAAATTGGTGATCAACATTTTCTACCGTATAGAGCTTTATATGGGGCCATTTTGATAGAAGCCTGATAAATATTGTTGTAGGCAAACTCTACCAAAGGTAGATGTTTATTCCAGGCTCCTTCAAAGTCAAGTACACATGCCCGCAACATGTCTTCTAGGAAACAAATTGAGTGCTTAGATTTTCCATCTGTCTGAGGATGGGAAGCAGTGCTAAATTTAAGCTTAGTCCCAAGACTCTCTTGTAATTGTTTCCATAGTCGCGATGTAAACTTAGGATCCCTGTCAGACACAATACTTATTGGGATCCCATGCAGTCTAATTATCTCTCTTTTATAGAGATCGGCCAATACCTCCACTTTATAATGGGTTCCAACTGACAGAAAATGGGCTGACTTGGTGATTCTATCCACAATAACCCAAATACTATTATAGCCTCCTCTAAGAGTAGGAAGGCCAGTTACAATATCCATGGTGATGTGCTCCCACTTCCAATCGAGTATAGGAAGGGGTTGTAGGTTCCCGGCTGGGTGTTGATGCTCGACCTTGGTTAACTGGTAAGTCATGCATTGTTTTACGAAATCTGCAACATCTTTCTTTAATCTATTCCACCAGAAATGTCTTTTAAGATCTTGATACATCTTGGTACCTCCAGGATGGACCGTATACTTGAACTTATGAGCTTCTTCTAGTAACTTAGTCCGTATTTTATAGGGTACACAGATGCCACTTTGGTACATCAACATTCCCATAGGACCAATGTGGAATTCAGAGCCTTTCTTTGATTCCATCAAGGACTTTTACTTTTCAATTACCTCGTCTTCCTGTTGGGCTTTTAAAATCTCCATTTGGAACTCTAGTTGAATTATCAACCCTGATATGTGTGCTTGTGATTGGATCATAATGCCTTATTTCCTTACCATCAAGTGGTCTAGCTTCACTTTTCTACTCAAAGTGTCTGCTACCACGTTGACCTTCCCAGGGTGATACAAGATGGAACAATCATAATCTTCTAGGAATTTCATCTACCGTTGTTTTCTCATATTCAAATACTTTTGGGTAAATATGCATTTCAAACTTTTATGGTCTGCATATAGCTCAAAAGTTGTCCCATATAGAGAGTGTCTCCACTTTGCTAACGCAAACACAATTGCTCCTAGTTCCAAATCACGTGTCATGTAGTTTTGCTCACTTGGCTTCAGCTTTCTCGACGCATAAGCAATGACTTTCCCATTTTGCATTAGTACACACCCTAAACCCTCTTTAGATGCGTCTGTGTAAATTACAAACCCTTTAGAGCCTTCAGAGAGGGCTAAAACTGGTGCTGAAGTCAATCTCACTTTCAACTCTTGAAAGCTTGCCTCAAACTTTTCATCCCAATGGAAAGGTTGATTCTTTTGAGTTAATCAGGTGAGTGGTGCAGCTATCTTTGAAAAATCCTTAACAAATCTCCGATAGTACCCTGCCAAACCCAACAAGCTACGAATTTCTGTAACAATTTTGGGTTGTTTCCAGTTTAGTATCAATTCAATCTTGGAAGGATCAACTTCTACTCCTCTTTCAGAGATCACATGCCCCAAAAAAGCTACTCGTTCTAACAAAAACTCACATTTACTAAATTTGGCATAAAACTTGTTGTCTTTCAGAACTTGCAGCACAATTCTTAAATAGTGTGCATGGTCATCCTTGGTCTTTGAGAATACCAAAATATCATCGATAAAGCTAACCACAAATTTATCCAAATATGGTCAAAAAATCTTATGCATGATATCTATGAAGGCTGTAGGAGCATTCGCAAGCCCAAACGGCATTACGATGAACTCAAAGTGACCATATCTAGAATTGAACGCAGTCTTAGGGATATCCTCCTCCCGAATCTTTAATTGGTAGTAACCTTGCCTCAAATCCAATTTGGAATAAACTTGTGATCCTTGTATTAGATCGAATAACTCGTCGATATGAGGTAGAGGATACTTATTTTTTATGGTAACGCTATTAAGACTGCGATAGTCAATACATAGTCTTAGTGCCCCATGTTTTTTTTTTTACAAACAAGACTGGTGCACCCCAGGGTGATGTACTCGGCCGTATAAATCCTTGTTTCAGAAGATCTTGCAACTGGATTTTTAACTCCTTTCATTCTGCCGGAGCCATACGGTATGGAGTTTTTGAAATAGTGTGGTATTCTGAAGTAACTCAATAATGAACTCTATCTCTCGATCAGGAGGGAGGGAATCTAATTCTTCAGAGAATACCTCTGGATATTCCATAACCACCAGTATATTCTCTAGCTTATCTGTATCTTTGGGTTAATTTATTAGATAAGCTACAAATCCAAAAGCCCCTGCTCGAATGAATCTTTTAGCTTCAACAAATGAGATACTAGAAATTGAAGTGGGCTCTAGAGAATGATCCAAGGCAACAGTTTTACCCAGCTTTATTTCTTCAGTATAACAATTTACCTCAGTTCGGTATTTGTACAACCAATCCATTCCTACCATTACGTCATACTTGTACATTGGAAATTGTATTAGATTACGGGATACTCAATCCCATTTATCAGGATCGGACTTTCTTTATAAATAATATCAGTTACCTAACTAGCACCCACTGGTGTGCTTATATCAATTAGGTATGGTAAACACTCACTTTGAAGAGATAAGCGTTTAGCAAAAGATAACACAATAAAGGAATGGGTAGCTCCGGGATCATATAAAACTTTCCCAACTTGGTCGAATAATAGAATGTTACCTTCAACTACTGCATCTGGGTCAGCCTCCTCTTCAGTTCATCTAAAGCGTATGCACAAGCTTGAATTTTTGGCTTCACATATTGCGGTGGAGCAATTGGAGTCGAATTCACTCTTTTAGGGCAATCTTTAATAAGGTGTTGATCACTACCACATGCAATGCATCTTCCATGCTTCTTCCAGCATGCTTTCTCGTTATGGTTTGGATTTCCACAGAACACACAAGACCCTTTTGGAGATGCATTTGCTTGAGACAATGGAGCTTGTTGCGCTGAGTTGATTGGTTTGGTTTGGTTGTTGGGGGGATGCTTATTACCATGGCTAAATTTTCCTCCACCTTGAAGTTTTCCATCATTTGATAGGTTTCTCTTTACCCTAAATTAAATCCTCAAAAGTTCTTTTATCTCGACTTCCACACGAAGTGCTTTTTTTACCGCCACATCATAGGTAGTTAAATCGACTGAAATCACTGCCCAGCAGATTTCTAATTTCAGCCCTTCAATAAACTTTCTTACCCTTCGCTCTTCATCTCCCAGATAGTGTGGCGCGTATTGAATTAACCGAGTAAATTTAGCCTCATATTGAGAAACAGTCATCGATCCTTGGATTAAATCCAAGAATTCCTTCTCCCGACGAGTTCGCACCACTTGAGGAATATACTTGTTATAGAACTCTTTGACAAAGTTATTCCAAGTGCGTGGAGTTCCATCATTCTTCCATCGTTGATCTAATATGCGCCACCAGTAACGTGCAACATCCTCGAGACGAAAAGCGGCAAAATTGACTTTCTTCTCTTCAGTATAATTGGTAACACCAAAGATCTTTTCCATCTCTTCGATCCAAGATTTAGCTATGCGGTCATCAGGCTCCCCTAAAAATTTAGGCGGTTGAAGGCGAAGGAACCTTTCAAACTGTTTCTGAGTTTGAATTTGTCCTATCTGCATTTGCTTGAGCAATTTGCATAAGTTGGTTTTGCTTCATTGCATACATTGGTGGAACAGTTTGGCCATGCTCTACATGCATTTACGTTTCAGTTGTTGGACCATTGGTGGTGTTGTCAGGATCAGAGGACTCGTCGTTGCTATTTTTTGGCATCAAGTGTCCTATTCCTCCCATGTTGTTCCTTCCAACGGGGCTAGTCATTCTACATTAGATTTATACATGAGATTCGTTTATTTTATATAAGTTCTGATCACAAAATATTCTTGCATAAATAATAAGATAATTATTTCACAATATTACCACACTTTATTTTACATATTTTCACACTTGCACATAAGTCACGTATTACAAAGGGAGTTTAAGTTATTAGGAATCATACAGTAAGACAAATATATTATTGCACACAACTTATAAGTACTACGTGTACTAGCACACTTCTTATGTATCTAAGGACCGTGGAGCCATTCATGCGTTCATATTTTTGTCAGGTTTCTCTAAGAGCCAGGTGATGGAATCTTCCTCGGGTTCCTCTTCTGGTTTCTCTTCTGGTTCCTCTTCTGACTCTTCCTCAGGTTCCTCTTCTGGTTCTTCTTCAGGATTTACGGGTATCCTTATTGAGCCATAAATGTGCGGTATATCGCTACCATCCATAGCCTCCCTAGGTACCCCATTTACAGAATTAGCAGAAAAAACATTCATGGAGAATGGCTCTACTCTTTCTATCACCGCCGCATACCCATGTGAGATTATATCATTAATAATATTAATTTCTTGGATCAACCAATCCTTAATATTTGGGTCTAGTGGTAATGGGCTCAAAGCACAAAATATGTCAGCTAGATTTTGTCCAAGTTGGTCTAAATGACTCATACCATATTCATGCATCATTTGTTGATGGATTATCATTCTATTGTTTTCAATTTCTAGGTGTGTGATATACGAGTTACGATATTCTCTATACATCATTAATTCTCTATGTAGAATGTGATTCTCCCTACGTAGTGCCTGATTTTCAACGGATATCTCAATCAGGTGATGATTTAGTTCAGATGCCGAAAATCTTGCCTCGTCCATTTTCTATAAGATACGATCTGGATCATCCTCTAGATCTTTAACTACCCGGTCAAGATAGTATCCAATGAGCCCTGCACTAGTAAAATGATATTTGTGCGCTGGGTCATCTCTACGAACATATAACGGTTCAGGATAACAATTTGTTAATGGTAGGCCATCTACGTACAAGTTATTATGTGTGTGCATCTTCGCCAAAATACCTAAGATTTAATTCACAATGATATATCAATACTTTTAACATATCAAATTTTTTTATTATTATTATTATTATTATAATTATTATTATTATTATTATTATATATTTTTTAAAGCACATTAATTTTTTTTTTTTTTTTTTTTCCAGAAACATGTACCGGCTATGATACCACTATTGTGAGGTCCCAAACTCTAAAGTCTCGTTTAGGTTCCCGAATAGGATTTGCAGATTTCCATTTCGAACCTTAACGCTACCTGAGAGAGGCTCACTAAAATAGAACCATAATAAAGACAAATACAAACATATTTATTACAGCGGAGGCTTCCAAGATATATATAGTTTATCCACCGAATACGTAATAAAACACACAATTATTGGGAATTGATTTTTATTATCACACACTTTTTATTTATTTAAAATCTCACACGTCCACAGTAGTTTAATCCAGCCACCTTGCTAAGCGTTGCTTATTCTGAGCAATGTACAGAGAAAATGATAGGAGATGTAACTCTTTGGTGACTTAGTGAGATTTTTAGTAACAATAATAGATGTAATAAATATGTGAAATTTGATATGGTATGAAAAGAAAAACATTAGAACTGAGAGGTAAAGAATAGCAAACGAACAATAAGATAATGAACTCGTGCATTTCATATAACATATTCAACCTTATTTCATCCAATATACTACATTTTATCTCCCAACGAGGAGCGACCTCGCAAAAAGATCAAGAGACATGCTCGAGTACAAGTCAACCTAGCACGTGGTTACAGCCAACTCCTGACTGCAAGCAGCGCCTAGATAAATGGGTATAAAGCGAATTTACTTAAACTAACAACCCTTGCTGCCCAGCAGTAAACCGTCTCAATCCCTGGGCTCACCTTCCCAAAGGCGTCCCAATGGGTATAATAGACGAGCAATAAACTAGTAACCCGGACAGTGTCCGTTGCTTTTGAGCTACATGTCCCGAACATAGTTCGTTGCTCGTTGCACAGTTCAAGAACCAACATGCAGATTATCATATTGGAGAAATTATTGGAATTGTGAAAAATGATTAAGAATCCATGGTCCAAAAATATTTCAACTGTAAGCAAAAGGATTAGATTACGAAATGAGATCAAAAAAGAAAACGATTTTGTTGAAAGAATAAGTTGTTCTCCATTTAGAACCAAGAATCACAAGTACCCAGTCTAAGTTCCTCAGGCCGGGTGCCAAATAGGGCTTAAAAGTATTATAAATCTCACATGCGACAGTAACTTCGTGTTTGGGAAATTCTGCGTCGTCTCCTAAATAAATTTAAATGTGTTAATAAGTTTAAAACTATAATTAATTTTTATAGTTTGTTATATTTTCTCGTATGTCCTTCTTATCTTTGATTACAACCAAGTCAAGAAATAGAAATAGGACAAATAATCACATTTTAACTCGGTTCTCGCAATTTCACCGTAAAGTTATTAGTTTCTTAATAAAGTCCATGTATGAACCATCTAGGCTTACTTATATTATTTTAAGGTTAATTATTAGTTATAAACTCTTTATTTTAACATGAGACTCATATCTAATAATTTATAGAATTTTCTAGGCTTACTACTTATTAACAATACATATTGTTACATATATAAAGAGTCATAAAGATATAATTTTGTAGAATTAATTTAAGATGAAGCTTTAATTATTAACTTGAAAACAAGGTTATATAATCAGGTAATAACTTAGATCATAACACAATTTAACACTTTGATTTGGAAATAAGGAGAAATTAAGTATGAATATATTTCCTACAACATGTAATTAAAAGAAAAATTAATACCTATATTTTACTAAAACTTATAATAAATGGGTTTTAACATATTCTAATGACTTTATTAACTACTACATATGATCAATTATAAGATTAGTATCATTATGCATAGATTAATTTGAAGAATCAAAAGAGATATGTTGTTTAGGACTGAAACTTGCAGCAAGCTTAAATTTACCTTTAATCGGCCCTTCTAATCAAATGCAATTCCAAATATTTTTGAGGGCTTTCGTACTAAACACACTTAGGAAGATGTGTAAAGAGCAGTTGTACAAAATATTAAGCCTTGGTATTTTTTTCTATATTTTTCAAGTTCAAGGGGAAAACTTGAATTTTCGGGTAAAATTGGAATTTGATCTTTTTCTCACAATTTTTGAGTTTAGGAACTTCTGGAAAAAATTTATATGACTAGAGGACGAAAATTAGGTGTGGCGTTTTTACAAAGAAATGGCTTGTATTTATAGGCAAACTTACATGATTGAGGTAATTAACATATCAACTATTTTGATACTATTTAGATTATTATATTCAAGTAATTTACTGTACTTTTCTAGAATTTTCAGCCAACTTTGATGTAACAATATTTTATTCAAATATATCTTATTATTAATTATATATAATTATTATTATGAAGACCTTTTCCTCCATTCTTTTAATGTTTGGGCCTATTATGGTCCTTCATGTCTCAACCATTACTTCTTGGGGCCCTAGTGAAGAAAATAAATTCTGATTTCAATAATTATTTGTTTTTATTATTTTATCTAAATTTAAATTAAAAGGATTAAATCAATATTTTAAAATATTTGGTGCCAAATAATATTTTTTAAAAGATGAAGGGCTAAATGGCAATTAACCAAATAATATATATATATATATATATATTGTTTTTAAGAATTATCTATATGATACTTATATTATTATTATTATTATTATTATTATTATTATATATATATATATATATATATATATATATATATATATACTAGGAAAATTTAGGGATGTTACACAAAACCACCGCCGAAAGGACAATACCTAGTCTCTCCTATTATTGAGGATGAAGTCACTACCAAGAGAGCTTGGGGACTTTGGATCTCGCACTGAGATTGACAAGGTCAAGTATCCGTTCAAAATATTTCAGGGTGCAATGAACAGGGTCGTTTATGGTTAACTCCATGACGAGCAAGAGCACAACGTTTTGCCAAATGTATCTTCGAACCAAAAAGGCGAGCACTGTGGAAAAATAAAATTCCAAGCACACCAGAAACTAGCCAGAAATTTTGCAACATATCACATGTTGGTCACTCGATGGATTGCATCTGCTCCCTTTGCCCAACTCAGAAGGAAAGCATGTTTGGAAAAGGATTCCCAGTGAAAAAAGACAAGTGGAATAATGACAAGGCGGGGCCCTCAAAACATGGAAAGATTCCACCAAGCGGAAAGCTGCCAAAATTCTAAAGCAGCCCCGACAAGAGAAAGGGGAGCCATGTGTAGAGGCCATGTGTCTCTGACGAGGACAACCTCCACTAACGGGAATCAATCCAAAATTGGAGGAACCATGATAGATAATGGGTTGAGATGTAAGAAGTGACGAACCAATCCATAAGAGAGAGTTGAAGTCCGAATGTGAAATCTGGAAGGACTTCTATAAATAGACAGGCTGAAGGAAGCAGGAGGCATCGAACATTACCCTATGTTTTCATACAAAATAAATATTATTCAGTTTTCCATTCTAACCCAAGTATTGAATAGTTATTTCATTTCTACTTTCAAAGTTGATGTACTTAGGAAACAAAACTACCATGAGTAGCTAAATTAGTAACTCCTCTAAAAAAGAGGTTATTTATTATGTAATAAATAAGTTTTCACAGATAAGTAAAATCATGGCTTTGCTCTAAATTTGCATCCGCATCTTCGTCTTAATCATATTGTTGATAGAAGATTTTATTAATATCTGTAATAAAAGGAGAATATATGAGGGGGGGTCAGCCTTTTCCCAATTCGAGGAATAGAAGGAAAGAATAAGGTTGGAAAGAATAGTGCTTTTAGATATTCATTTATAAAATAAATATAAAAAAAAAGTTAGTTTTTTTCTAAAAAAAAAGGGTGGTTTTATATAAATAATTGCGGGTGGCTCGTAACTAGACCTCCCCGAATGGCAGTTGAAGCATGATGGAATGGGCTAGTTGTCAACATCATCTTTGTCTTGTGTTGATCTTTACGAACATATGAATTTCGAGGGGCTCAATTCCTACTATTACCAGAAGTGCCCCCCCCCCCCCCCCAATTTAACGCGTTGCTTTGGGAAACTCAAAACGGAGACTAATGCGATGCGACTCATTGTTTCTCCACAGGTGATTGAGACGCATTGATTATGGCTTAATTATGACGAATTCGGGTCTCTTGACGTAGTGCGACTTTTGGATTTTCATGAGACATGTTCCTTTTCACAAAGCGATTCGTCTTTGGGCGGGAATTAAATGACATTGTTTCATCGCCTATAAAAAGGGTGTACCACCATGATTTCTTTATATCACAAAAAGATAACCTTATATCTTCTTTCTTGAGTTCTAGCCTTCTTTGCTTATAGCTTCTCCTTTTCAATTTTTCTTTTTTCTTGTGAGACTTCATGGCTTCTGGTACTTTAGTTCCGATGACTTTTACTGAGAGGGAAGAGGGAATTTTGAGGGATACGATGTATGTGGAATTGATGCCCTCGGAGGTTGGGGCAGGGGTTTTTGAGCAGAGTAGTCGGTATGAATCGTCTTCTCGGTAGCGAAGAGGGGCAGAGGCCGAATCCAAGCATATACCATTAGGTGACATCCCTTTGGCTGTTTCGGACAAATTCGTGATGGATAAGTTTGGAGAGTACGCGGTGGATGGTTCGAGGGTGCAATTTAGGGTTCTTGGTTCTTCTAATCGGGCCAATGGTTCTCCTACTGGACACGTGATCGTATACGAGGCGCAACTCAAGGGAGGCTTACAAGTGTTGATCCCTTCTTTCTTCTACGACGTCTTTCGAGCATGTGGGATGTCTCTTAGTCAGGTAGCACACAACGGTTATACTTGTTTGGCTTGCTTCATATTTGTGTTCTTGATAAAGTGGCGGTGTGCTCGGTAGAACATTGCTTGGCGGTGTACATGGTGAGCCTTTCTCCTTTCGATGCTCATTTTTACTACATTACTCCTCAAAAGGCTCAATTTCAGTTTTTATGCAACACCTCATCGTCGTTTAGGAATTTGAAAACCCAATCGTTCGTCCTTTAGGAGTAGTGTGGGAGGTTCCTTGTGTATGGCAGCAAAAACCCTTAGGCCAAGATCTCAAACATTTGGGTGTGTTGGCGAAGGAGATGCACACTGGGTGTTTTCTCAGTACTATGTATGGTGCCTCAAAGTTCTTGGATCCGAAGGTGGTTGGCTTTTCTTTATAAGAGCAACGACCTTGCTTCGGTGAACGCTAGTCCTTGGAGGCTTCCACAAATGGATTTGGACACAATCCATAAGTTTTTACGAGTGTTTTCTTCCTTTACTCTTCCTCTCTTTATTCTTATGGTATTCGGACATAGGTTATGTGGTGGGTTCATGTGCTTTGGGTCCAAGTGCTTGCATTGTTGTGGAACTATTGAAGCAAGAAAGTGGTGGGGGATCGACCTATAGGGAAGATGACGAGGAAGAGGTGAGAGCAGCTTCGAAGGGAGAATCTGAACGGATAGGGGAAATAGGGTTCATTGCGGAAGTTGAGGGCTCGAGTCCAAGTGGGAAGAATAAGAATAATAATAATAAGAAGAAGAAAAATAAAAAGGAGAATAGGAAGAGGATATCTTTCGGGGGCAATTCCTCGATTAAGGGAGGACCAGGAGGTGAAAGGTCCGTGAGGAGAGCAGAGGTAAGCGTTCCTTCAAGTTCTGGGGCTTGTTTGACGAGGGAGGCGGGCACATCCTTTTCGAGTGTGGAGGTCGAGAAGCAGTTGGCGCTTCATCAGGTGACGCTTCAACATTCTTTGGAGGAGGCGTTTACGAAAGCCCCAGAATATTGTTTTTCAGGGGGATCTATTCCAGAGAGGGATTTGGCAACATTTTTGTCAGTATTCCCAAGAGTCCTCTAGTTTTTTCTTGTTCGCCTTCTCTACCTAGGGCGAGGGGAACATCGAATCGGTCAAGGGAGTTGAGATGGTGTCGAGCTAAGTGTCTGAACTGGTAGCTCTGAGTAGCAATGAGTTGCCTGAGGGACTGGTCCTTCAGCGCAGAGGGAGGCTATAAGGGCGCCCGTCGAGGCAAGAGAGGTTGGGGAGTCGGGATAGGCGGATATTCCCTTTTCTCTGGGAAAATCATCTATGCTAGTGGGGTTGCATCATCGTTCGCGTTAGGCCTTCGATGAGGTAAATTGGCTTAGGGCGTTGATTGTCTTTTTCTTATGTGTTTGATGACTTACGAGGGGATAGTAGTCCTTCGTTCAATTCTTTACTCGTACTTTCTTTTGTAGGCATTTGCTTTAATGGGGGAGGTCTGGAGTTTATATGCCCAAGCTTTGGGCCGGATTGGAGAGATGAAAGAAAGAGTGCACGTGCTGAAGGTGAGGGAGGCTCGTTATCAATACGTTAATCTGGAGCATTGGGATCAGCATATGCAAGAGTATGTTGCATTAGAGGAGCTCCAAGAAGAGGCAGCGCAGGCAGTCGAGGCTCGTAGACACGATTTGGAGGAGTTGTAGCTAGCTTTAGCTGCTATAGAGCTGGGACGAGAGGAGGCCTTGGTGCAGGGCCGACAGCTGCATCGAGCCAACAATGAGTTGGTCAAGGCCGCCAAGAAGCAGGAGGCAGAGGTGATTCGTCTATAGAAGGCTTTGTCGAAGGCCCATTTTGACGCTAAGAAGACTGCGGAGAGGGTGGCACAAGAAATGGCTCAGTTGCATTAAAATTTTGCCGATCGGGAAGCTGAGTTGACATGTATGCACGATAGGCATACGTACGAGGCGATGTAGGAGAATACCTTTGCAACATTGGACAAGTATAAAGGGTCTGTGAAGCATTACTCGGCCTTCCGTCGTCACTTCGTCCAACATGTTTTGCTCGGCTACTGGGGTTATCGCGCGAGGGGATAGAACTTGGTTTGTATAAGGAGTATGCTGACTTGTCCTTACTTCGACCACAGAAGCTGTAGATGCCGGTCTGTTCTGATGACGTTTTGCCTTTGTTGGGTCGGCGGCGTAGTTCTTCTAGTCCATGTTCAGCTGGGGGTGAATTCGTCTGTACCTTGCTTTTCTGAAGCGGCAAAAGTAGAGACAGAAGGAGATGCAGAAACGAGAAGGTTGGTGACCCGGGAGGAACGGGTGCGGCAGGCAAGGATAGAGAAGATATCATCCGCATAGTTTTTTTTTAGGGATCATATTAGTTTTAGGGAAAAAAACACCTTACCCTCTAAACTTTCTACCGTTTTGCACCT
Source organism: Linaria vulgaris (assembly GCA_948329865.1). Lineage (NCBI taxonomy): Eukaryota > Viridiplantae > Streptophyta > Magnoliopsida > Lamiales > Plantaginaceae > Linaria > Linaria vulgaris. Next base: position 32,070,730 of record OX415254.1, read on the forward strand.
TGCCCCCCAGGTTTGTTTTGTTGCACCTTGCCCTCCCAACTTTGCAAATGTTAACACGTTACCTCCCCCCCCCCCCGAAAGCACTTTTCGTCAAATTTGATAGAATATTCCATGGAATCTTCACACGCCCATCTTTACAAATTTGACAGAATATTCGGTCAAATTTGACAAAAAGTGCTTCGGGGGGGGGGGGGGGGGTGGTAACGTGCTAACGTTTGCAAAGTTGAGGGGCAAGGTACAAAAAAACAAACTTGGGAGGGGGGGGGGGGCAAGGTGCAAAAGGGTAAAAAGTTTAGGGGGTAAGGTGTTATTTTCCCTTAGTATTATGTATTTTAGTTTCGTTTTGCGTTTTAGTTTTGTAGGGTACTTGCTATGTTAATAAATAAAGTTTTGTGTGTTTTGGATAAATATTTTGAAAACAAATCTCGTACATGGGGTATGCTTCAGAAAGAATACGGGGTGGTTTTTCGACATTACTTTTTTTTATATGCTAATTTACCTTTTTAGAAGAAAGGCTCATGGGTTGCGATAAAAATAAAAATTCTTTTATAAACCAAGTGGCTATTAGGATAGATGGTAATCAATGTTACGAGGAGGGAGATATAAAGGATCGACGAATCATTTCTTAAAAGATGGAAGGGTCTTAGCTAATACTTACGATCGGAGATTAAGGTGAAAGTTTCCTTTTCCTTTTCAAATGATGGGTTTCTTCGGGGCATAGGGTGTTTCCCATGGCTTCGTATACTTGTTCTATAAATATGGGAATATTAGATGTGTATTTTTGCTGAAAGCGCTATGTTTGTTGTGGAAGGAAGGGGGCTTTAGGGGAGTCATGAATCTCCCTTAAAGCTAGTTCTTGGCATGCATATTGTCCTATTCTTATGCGGGGATGGAGGTGATAACCTCTCACCTTTTTTTGTATGTGGTGTTTTTTTCGAGCATAGTGAGGTCCCCTCAAACCTTCTACAGGGCCGTGAGACCCTTTCGTAAAGTGGAATTCACGGGGATCGCAGTTCACCTCGAACTAGTTCCAGGACCAAGAGGTCCCTTGTGGTAGATGGGTTCTATTGGAGTCGTGAGTCTCCTTTACAACTATGTGTATGTTTGTATGAAGATGATGTAATGAACTACGATGTATATAAGAGAGAGAAGTTCTTACGATGGCGTCGAGGATGCTAGAGGGCGAGAAGCTCTAACCTTTTCTTTATCCTCTGAGTTTTGTTGAACGAGGAGGATCCCTAAGTGAGGAGTCGTGTTATTTTGCGAGTAAGATTGGGGTCATGGGGGAGTCTTGTGCAAGTATAAAGTTCTTTGAGGAAAAGTTTCTAAACTTTGCTTCTGAGTTTTGTTTTCTCCAACGGAATGATCTCCATTGAGGGGGTATCTTCCTTAAGTATATAATCTTTTTTTCGAGGAAGGTCTTTCTTTTCGAGGAAGGTCTTTTTCTTCGAGGAGGGTCTTTTCCTTCGAGGAGTTAGTCGGGTATTGTGTGAGAGACATATGGCTGAGGGATGTTCGCCATGTTGGCGGTGCCATCCTTGAGCTATCCGGTTTACTCGCCTGCCACGCATGCACAAGATAGACATGTCATAATTTCGCTTATTTAAGTGCATTTATGTTCTTCTGCACCTGTTTGTCTACCTAGCCACATGGACTGCTGTTATGTCTCCATGATCTGGCCATGTTCTATTGAAAGGTTGTGGCAGTTCCTTTGAGGAGGTGCTAATGCCAAACATGGTGGTATATTTGGGGGAGTCCTATAAATAGTTGCGCTGATTCATTCTATTTCGCTAACATTTTCGCCTTCTTTTGCGTTCAGAGCATATTTACACACTCATTCTTAAACACTCTTAGCGTAGCAAGTAGAACTGCTTTATTTCTCTCTCTTTTGTGCGAGGTTGATATGGATCATGCAATCTCATATGTATCTAATCCACAAGGGGAAAAGTTTGACTCAACTGGCACTTCTAGTTTACTTATGTTGCCTCCTCCTTCTTTGGTAAAGGTTGGGCAATGTTCGAGTAGACAGTCGGTATCAGGTCGGGGAGAGGCTGCAATGCTCGATTCTGGTGTGGCATTGAGGACATGTTGTCAGCGGGAACTAATGTTGGGCTACTTCGAGCCGGATTATATAGTGGGTGCGAGGAGGATCGGGAGTGCATCCACTAACGTGTCACAGGAGTACGTGTGTAGGCTATTAGAGGGGGTATCTTTGGACGTATCCAATTTTGACATCATTATTCCAGCGGTTGAACAACGAGCCTATGATCCTCCTGCAGGGTTTTTAACTATGTACGCTGGGTAGGTTCGGAATGGCCTTCGTTGGTTCTTTCATCCTTTTATGCGAGATTTATTGTAGTTTCTGTAGGTTTGCACCAATCAGTTACTTCATTCGTCATTCCAATACGTAGTGGAATTTGTACTGTGTTGTGGGTTGTTAAATATTGAGTGCTCTCTCTTTAGGTTTTTGACGTCTTTTCCCTTACGAGTCGTAATTACCTATCCTCCCTTTTTTTGTTTCAAACTGGGGGGCCCTCATTTCTTCTTGGAGGCTAAGGGTCTCGCAGGCGAGGGCGGTGTTTGGAGAGAGGAGTTCTTCTACTTTGCTCCCCACCATTTTGCGATTACGAAGTGGGGCATTCATACGAGGTGGAGCTTGGGTGTGGCACGGTTACTTCCTTCCTTAGAAGGACGAGTAGTGGGGCTTGGGTGTGGAACGGTTACTTTCTTGTTTAGAAGGACGAGTAAGGCAATATTTGGAACAGAGAGGTTTATATGCGGGTTGTTACGATACGTCTTCTATGTTAAATTATCCGGTGGCTATGATCATGGCTGGGCTTCAGCAGACCGCTGATATATTGGAGTTTTCTCAAGGTCCTCTTCAAGAAGAATGCTTGCGAGGTACATGTTCTTTTCCTTTTGTAAGGTACTCCTTTGCGCACAATTTATTTGTGGTCATTATTCTCATCCAATTTTCTTGTCTACTTTTGTCTTTGAGGGGTGAACAATTATCACTTTTGGTAGAAGCTATGAGCGAGCATTTTCAAAGCGCTCCTTTCGAGTTACCGACACTATGAAGGCGGTGCCAAGAGCTGGAATTAGCGTTGGAAGAGGCTCGGGGTTAGCTGAAGCAGAAAGAGGCGAAGATAGAAACCCTATGAGCCATAAATGTGGGGAGCTCTGATAGAAGTAAGGAGATGCTATAAAGGAATTTGAAATTTATGAGCGAGCAGTCCGGACAGACGAAAACATGGTTAGAAAGTTTGCTTTTTCAACTTGGTCAGTCGGGTGAGTCGCTTTGTACTGCACGAGCGGAACGGGACAAATACAGGCGTCTGCTGATGGACTTGGGTCATCGATCTGGGGAGAAATTGGCTAGGGCTCAAGCTCAAACGGCATTGGGTGCAGCAAGTTTGAATAGCTCTTTCAACGAGGAGGCGAGACAGTTTTGTGGTGATGGCTATGGTATTTTCTAGGATATGGTTCAGTCGCTGCCTGGGTTTCCTTTTGATCTAGTGATCCCCAAGTTGATGGTGGATCCTACCAAGGAAGGTCCTCTTATAACTCAGAACTTTCCGGTTGTAGGGGCGGGTTTATCGGCCTGTATGGATTGGAAGGGGAGGGCTCGTCGATATCGAATATTGCTCTTTTAGGGGTTTCCCTAGTGGAGGGAGCACGTCAGGCTACTGTGCGGGAAGGGACGCATCCTGTTCCTGACTCGAGGTAATGCTTTGGTGTGTTTGGATAATGTTTAAGAGTTCTTTCCGCCTTTCTTTGTATAACATTGGTAAGAACCTTTGTAAATAGGGCCGGATTTTGTAGCATAGGTTTTTTGAAGAATGATGGGTAAGACGACGTTGTTTGTAAGAAATATTTTCTAGTTTACTTTTATATATAAAGTGGTTTGGCGTGCGTATCTTTCTATTACTCGAGAATTTTGGTAACTTCCGTCATTTCGTCTCTGGCCGTCAGGCCCCGAGGCGATCACCTATCGTGGGAGAGCTTCGAATTCCTGGCTACTTTCCTTTGTTACTCATTTCTATTGATCCCCTCTTTTCTGAAGCATGTTCCGACTTAAAAATACTATTTTTTAAAGAAACTTTGGCGATTAAGAGACGACGTTGGTTTGTGGTTTTTCGTCTTGAACTGGCTTTCTTTCTGCATAGAGCGAAGAGGCCTTCATTTGCCTTACTCGGACTCCCAGAAGTCGTAACGGAGGGGGTGACATGCGTGGGATTGGCTAGAAATTTTTCTTAATTTAAAAGAGAGACAAACATGGATCCCCCTTCTTTTTTCCACCCGTAGAGGACCGTTAACTTCTTTTCTTCCTTTGAATCTTTTCTTAGGGCTGAGGAGGCAGTTCCTACAAATGGCGCCATCGTTGATAGGAGATTTTATTAATACCTTTAATAAAAAGAAAATACACGGGGAGGGGGGGGTCGGCCTTTTCCCAATTCGAGAAATATGAGTAAAGAATAAGGTTGGAAGAACAATGCTTTCAGATATTCATTTATAACATAAATAAACAAAAGTTAGTTTTTTCTAGAGAAAGAAGGGGGTGACTTTATGTAGATAATTGCGGGTTGCTCGTAACTAGACCTCCTCGAATGGCGGTGGAAGCATGATCGGATGGGAGTGTGACAGGTGTCATGTGCTGATGTGGCTTTTGAGGATAGGATAAGAATTTCAACGACCTAGTTGCCAGCATCGTCTTTGTCTAGCGTTGATCATTGAGAAGATAAGAATTTTGAGGGGAGTTGTGTGCATCGACTTTGTCTTGTGTTGATTTTTGAGAAGATCAGAATTTCGAGGGGCTCAATTCCTACTATTATCACATATATTTCGAATTATACCTCTTACACCCGGAGTAGGAAACGAACTAGGGTTTGCGATGTCTATCGCTTGAAGGAACCATTACAGAACCATCGATTGCGATTGGGTGGTTGGAGACAGACAGTCTTTGTAAAAACTGTTGGAATACCCAACAACAGTTTGATCAAAGCGAGGTACTATTTGAATTATGATTCTTGATATTTATACGGACGCATGATGGGCATGATATGGTCGTAACTATTTTCATTTACAATAAACTAAAAATTGATATATTTTAAACTGTTGTGGTTAATTTTAAAATCTATATAAAAAGGACTCGTGAAAATAAAAGGAAGGAAGAAGGGTAGTTTGGTACATTACGCTTTTCATTTATAAAAAAGCTGAAAAGGTTGTGGTCCAATAGTCACATATCATCATATAGAGCTTATGAATGCTAACCTTGTAGTTAGGTGAGATGCTCCCAATAAATGGAACATCAGTACATTACCTTTTGAAAGGTTATAAATGAACCAACTTGACAAATGTTGTAATATCGCATGTTGGTAATTAAATTAATTTGTAAGTTTGCCGTGTCCGTGTGACATTTGCACAAAAGTAAGTAAATTATAAGTCGGTCAAACCTATTGTCTTTCAACTTTTCACCATGACTCATATAATAGATTTGATAGACTGTATTTCCACACCGGAGAGAATAAAGTACATATATAAAAGGGAGAATTACACAAACTACCCATTAACTACGGGGTAATTACACAAACCACCCCTCTTGTTTGGAAAATTACACAAACTACCCTTATGGCAGATTTTTTGCATAACTATTTTTACATTTTATTAAATGTAAATTCATACTCTTCATTTAATTTTACAAATTAAATCAAAATTGTTGCATTAAACCTCATTTATCTCATTCAAAAAGACAAAAAAAAAAATAATAACAAATTATATCCTCAAAGAAAAAATAAATATCTGCGGATTTTAGTCTCTGCTATGATTTGAAGTTGAAAGGTTGTCTTAATTATTTTAATTTTTTCGGCTATAAGGATAATTTGTGTAATTTCCTAAACAGTAGGGGTAGTTTGTATAATTATCACATAGTTGAGGGGTAGTTTATATAATTACGCCTATATAATATTGATTAATTAGTCAACTTTTATATAAGTTAAAATCAAAGTACTTATGAAGTTAATTATCATCGTGTGGCGTTGTAACGAGAATTATATATTCGATCTACGTATTTGACTCCCAGCTACAACGAATAAGAATATATATATATATATATATATATATATATATATATATATATATCAGTTTATTAGCCACTTCACAGAGTACAAATACCGCGCGGACTTTATTCATGGGAGCTTGATCAATTGCAGGATTTGCTTCGCATCATTCAAAGCTTTACTCCGCATCCCAGAACTAGTGACATCTAGATCTGGAAATGGGACCCATTGCACCAGTTCACTCTAAAATCGGCATACTACGCGCTTCATGGAGACGATACAGATATAGTGAACTTCCCTTACAAACTCCTTTGGAGCGTGAACGCTCCACTAAAGTGTCTGATTTTCGTTTGGAGGGCCATTAAAAATAGAGTTCCAACAAAGGACAACCTCTTGAAGAGAGGTATCAATGTTTAACATGAAATGCGTTCTTTGTGGAACAGGTGCGGAATCGAGTAAACATCTATTTTGCGAATGCAAAGTCTCATATGAGCTTCTTATGCGCATTCACAGCTGGATCGGCTTTCAAACTGTATTACCAAATGATTTAGGAAGTTTTTTTCTACACATCAGTGGAGTCTTTACAGGTTCTTCTCGATTAGAAAAGTTGATGGCAATCTGATGTATTGTCATATGGGTGATTTGGTCGGTAAGAAAGAAAGTGGTATTCAGCGGAGAAGAGGTTGACATTTCAAGCACGGAAGAAACCATCAAAATCAGGTCATGGAGTTGGTCGAGAGACATAAACTTTTTTTACTCTGTTTAAGATTGGTTCTATTTTGGTTCGAAGTGCTTGTAATTTTTATTCCTTCAAACTCATATCTGAGGAGTACGTCTTATGCTCCTTTTTTTAATAATATCTTTGCTTTTGACGATAAAAATAAAACAAAAAAAAAGTATTTAGGTTTATTATTAATCTTTTACATGGAGTCTTTGGGCTCACGTAGGCAAAATTTAAGAAAATATTCTTCCAATTTAGGAATTTTTTGATTATTATACATAGCTCATGATTCTCTGTTTCCTTGCCAAAAAGTGTAAAGTAGGATTAGAAACCCAATATCACCATATGTAAAAGAGAGGCAAACCCCACTTACGTTTTTGCTCAGGAGTCACAAGGCTTCTTTTCGTTATTGATCTTTCACATAGGATTTTTTGTAGCACCTATTCAAAATATAATATTTTCTTTTATTCTTTACATTGTTATTCCTTATATAAATATTTATGTATTATATTGCCGTCATTTTTATATATTCTTATATACATAACATATCGAAAACATTATTCAAAACCCATCAAACTTGAGACCTTTCCACGTACGGCAAGAATTTTTGTTTTTCTAATAAACAACCCGTTCGTCTTTAATTAACCTTAAAATATAGATAATGCTGTATTTTTTTTTTCTGTGCGGCCCGTGGCCTCCTAAGAGGTTCATATAGTATATGTTCAAAAGAAAAAGACAAAAAGTTAAAGTCAGAGAGATTAATATAAAATATACTGATTTCTTATTCATTATTTTAGTTCGACTACAAAAATATCAACGATCAGATCAAGATTATAATGCCCTAAGAAAGAAGCTCTATGTCTTATTTTTATTTTTTCTCCTTTACATATCATTAAAAATATTTCCGCCATTGAAGCCTCTTTCTTAGTTCTTATCAGGTATAATTCACAAATGACGATTGTAGAAAGAGAGCAGTTTTTTTATTTTCAGGTATCCCCATTTTATCTTTCCCCATAATGAGTTTTCTCTTTCCTGGGATCAAAATGAAGGAGAGAATAATTGGGTGCAACTTCTATGGGAGTCAGATGCCACGTGTCTAGTTTTCATAGGTGGCACCGAAACGGAAAGAAAGTATGCAGGCCGCCACGATTTTGTACTTTGTGGGGTAACCATTATCTTATTTTCCACTTTATTGAAATAAAGAAGTAGGACCAATTGGTTGTGGCCGCAGTTTTTTTTTTATCATTGGTTGTGGCCGCAGTTTGGGATTGCAAAACATGCATCTTTTAATTTCAAACTTGGTCGACACCGAAAGAGGACCTTAACTTTTTTATTTTTATTTTTATTTTTTGGTCGTAAATTAAATTGTACATTTATCAGTTTAGTTTATATATTATGATAACCGCGAAATAATCAGTTGCAGGCTATTTCGTCGACCCGGGGGTTTACCCAGTGGGCACCCAAAGGGTAACGGCTAAGGGTTTTCACGTCATCCAAAAAAAAATCTATTCTATAGAATAATTAACCAAATTAAACATGTCGATCATTTTTTGCAAATTAAAGAACCTCAAATATAGGACCTCTAACCGATTTTCGACCAGTTTCATGTGTTCATTAAAAACCTTACTCATGCTTCGAGTTGCATGATAGGTTACATGACAAAAGTATGTAATGAAACTGATAACCCTTAAAATATATATATATATATAGCACCCCGGAAGACCTCGATGGTATCAACAAAATAAACTCTCTGATACCAGATGAATGGTGCACTCATCTCCACGACAGATATCCACATAGTACAAATACCGCGCGAGATGTCGGGAACTTTAAATAGCTTACCGAAACATCCCCCAGGTATACGATACTATCGCACCTATCGTGTCATTCGGATATACGTTTCTCGGAACAACGTGCTTCCCCTCCCTCCATTCAAGGAGCCCTCGGAGCAACGTACCTCCCTCCTTTCAAGGAGCCCTCGACATCTGTCCCCCATTCGAAGCTCCTAGAAGCCACGACATCTGGTAATCTCTATCAGAAGGAAGATAAAGTTCCCACAAATACGACACCTGTAAACATCTCACTTGTATCATACGAAACATTCCTCTATAATAGGGGAAGAAAGCCAAGAAAATAAGATATACTTTTCAGAAATAAAAAACATAGTAGCAACAAATCTCTTCAAACTTAGGCAAAACCGATCACTCTCACCCCTAAAATACCTTTAAAATTATAATACTGTTAACAGAAACATAAAGATATCATGCTCAGTCACTGATTAACACTTAACATCCACTTCAAAGACATTATGGGACAGACTTTATAGACGATAATGATCAGAGTAATAAAATGGGGACCTGATTGTAAAGGTACCTAACATATGCTCGTGAAATTAATTAACCATATTTAATTATCTGGATTACATAATCGGCATGCGGTCCTGTATATATATAGACTATAGTTAGTTGAGTGACATGTAGTCCATGTTAATATTATTAAATGGGATAACCTAAGCTACATTCCATTAGTTGACAAATCCAATCTCCTTTTTATATTAGCTGGCCAATTGCAATTTAAACTTTTGGGTTAAGTTGGATGTAGCTCTTGAATAGGCATGTCTCTCTTTCCGTGAGGCACATTTACTCTAATTAATTTTTGCCACACCACATCTGGTATATAGTGACTCAGTTGTTTTTATTTTTATTATAGTGAATCAATTATTGAGTTGAGTAATAAGTATTAAGAGTTGTTAAAATTTTATTATAATAATTACATTATTGCATATCATCTAATTAATCTCCTAGCCATATAAGTATGGAGTGCTTATTAAGATAAAATGGATATTTGTGATTGAATTAATATATCTTTTTCTTATAAGTCAAGAGACATAAGAAGCACTAGCTAAGGCGTGTTTCAATCCCTTACTAACAATGTGAAATTGAGCAACTCTAAGTCAAACAAATGCGAGAATTAACACACCAATCATAGAAAGAGCACGAAAAATTCCCAAGGTTCGCGTTTGCCCAACTCCATGTCTTCACTTGAATCATCTCAAACATTCAAGACGTTGTAAGTACGCCCACGTGGAAGGTCGATCTATTCTGCATCATCCATATCAACCACACGACACAACGCCAAATGTCCTTCTATAAAGGCTTGTTATCTACAATCCACGCAAGCTCCGCATGAGCAAAAAAGTGATGGAGTAGATCAATTGGCAACAGTAAGGTGAGATCGAGACACCTATACACTTGCATCCAGATTTTATACGAGACCCTACATTCGAGAAAACGATGAAAAACCGATCTAGAGAGAAACCACAAATAACAAAATTCTCATAATTATCCATACCCCCTAACCCCTATGTATCTCATGATCAAGTTATCTTTTGTAGGATTGCGATTCAATAACAAGCGCCCAGTAAAAAAAACACATTTTTGGAGGAGCCGAAAGGGCCCAAAAATCTCGGGAAAAACTCACCTCAGTGTGGCCACCCAACCCAACTGAAAACGACAAGTATATGTTTATTTAACCGAATAACAACCTGAAGGTTCAGGGTTCCATTTCCATGAATCTTCTTTAGCAACCTCCAAAACAACTCGTATAATTATTCAAAACTTTCGAGATCACATTGAAAGAATCTTCTTCTCCATTTAAGATTCCAAGTTCACTCACAATTATGCCGAGTGCCGAGAGAATCAATTGAATTTCCTTTATTAAGAGTGTTAATCCCTCATGTTTCCACATCGGGCTACGATGGTACCAACACCATGCTATCACCTAGAGGAAAACCCCATAAAAATTGTATGAACATCATGATACCTCCCAGGGAACACAGATCTTAGATGATTGATGATATATAAAGGACATCGTGATGCTCCACAAGTCTTACAGTATCACGATGGAGCTTACATGGTACAGTGCCCGACACTACGGGTCTTGCATGATCCCATAATGCCCCATAGGATCTACGATACCCTACAAGCTACGCATCAGAATAATACACGCAAGAACCCGCTACCAATGATATCACGATAGCTCACATGACAAAGGAACCTAAATGACCCCACGATGCCGAAGGTATCGCCCCGACATAAAGTCCATGGATACGATGAGTTATACAAGGCCACGTGATGAAATACCATATCCAGGCACGTGCCCACATGGAAGGGACCAACTGTCAGAAGAATAATCAGGCTACTCCGCCAATAGATGCATGAATAACTACTTGTCAATGTATTTTACATGCAAAACGACACCTGTTTCTAAGATACCCCCTATAAATAGGGGTTTCATCCCATATCATGGGGATAAGTTGAATAAAGTGACCAACTTATATTCTCCTTTCTCTCTCTAGCATTGCGCTCCTTGCTTTGTTTTAACTTTTTTCGAAATTCGGTTAGGGCGTTCTGAATAAAATATGCATTAGCTACTTTTATATCCAAGTGGTATAAGATGAGTGTTGACAAAGAGAGATGTAAAACAACCTATTAAAACTCTCGTAAAGAGGAGCGGAACCAATCCACTTGTCTTTTCAAAACCTAGTCATCCTCCCATTACCAATCATTCTGAACACTTGTCTCAAAAACCAATCAACATTATTATCATCCAAGAAAATTGAGGCGAGGTCCCTCCACCAAATAAAGCCCTTCGAGTATATAAGGAAATATCATGATAGTTGGTTTTACTGAGCTAACAATTTTGAAATATTTTCGAGATGTTAATGAATAAGACGTCCTTCTGTTTATCGACAATATCTTTCATCTTGTCCAAGCAGAATCTGAAGTATCGGTAAAAAGACTCGGAGTGCCCGCGCAATATTTAGCCTTAATAACATATTTCCATAAACCATCATGTCTTCACCATGATCTCCACTTCCACTTCCTCAACAACGCGATATTGAACCATTTGAGATTTTTAACGCCTAAATCGCCGTCATCCTTATTTTTGCAAATTAAATCCCAACTAACACAAGGTATTTTAATCTTATCTCCATCACCACTCTAAAAATAAATCCTTTGTAGTTTAGTAAGATTCTTGAGGACCCTCACATGAGCCTTATAAAATGAGAGAAAATAGGCTAGTGTTCTAGTTAAAACCGAGTTAAGCACCACTGTTCGCCCACCAAAATAGAGGTGTAAATTGGAATAGAGAGAAAATATTTTCTTTAAGTTATCCTCCGAGGGAAGCCAACTACGAATACGCTTAGAAGTAAAGTCCACCAGAATTCCAAGATACCTAAAAGGAATGAAATCCTCCTTACAATTCAGAACTTCCACCCACTCTAAGATCTTTCTTTCATCAACGTTAATTCCAGTCAAACTATTTTTTTAGAAGTTAACTTTTAGTTCGGATATAAATTCAAAATTCATCAAAATACTTTTGATAGCCTTCACATTTTCATAGTTCACACAAAATACACTATCATCCGCATATTGGATGTGAGGCACACAAGTCCCACCAACCCCAACTTTGAACCCGCTAAAAAGCCACCCTTCAATCGTTTTGTTAATTAATCCACCAAGAGCATCACCCACAAAAAAGGTGACATAGGATCTCCTTGTCTCTACCTTCTATGCAAACTAAATTTCTTCATCGGGTTTTAAGGAGGTAAATCAGGGTCAACTATTTGTATAACTTTCTTCAAAGAGGCAAACTTAGAAATCTACAAAGATTTATTTTTGCAACAACACTTAATTTTGATTCAAGTGTTTAAATAACTACGACAAAAATAAAGTTTTCACAGATCTTAATTCTCGTATTGGACTTAGTTCGATATTTAGTAAGGAATAAGATGCATGACTTGTTAATTTAACTTTTAAGTCATTGAAGAAAGTATAGAACGAAGCAACCCATTTATGTATGTTATAAATTGATAATTATTTTGTGTCTTAAAGACCAGGTACTCAAACCCCGACAAGGGATTCACTCATTCAAACACTATTTTTTTTTATCGGCAAAAATAAATTTTATTAAGAAGAATGAAAGAACATACAAAGAGAAAAAAGAAAAAATTACATGCAATCAAGTGGAAAATTCAACCAATCAAAGGAAGAGTACAAAAAGCTTCTAGATCTAGTACTAATCCAACTCCAACTTTTCAACTTGATGAGCTCCACCGTCTTGCTAATGTTCTTTTGAAGTCCATTAAAAATCACACCGTTTCTCAATTTCCAAATATACCAAATAGCATGGATCCATATTGTATACCATTTATTTTTCCCACCCGAAAAAGGTATGAGTCCATCCATTTGAGACACAAAATTGTCCAAATTCGAGGGTAAAACCAATTTTATACCATGCCATTCAGAAATTCCCATCCAAATTTGTATAGATAAATCGCACCCCCACAAGGATATGGTCGGTTGTTTCCTTCTTTACCCCACATAAGCAACAATTGTCGTCTTGTATATGAACTCCTCTCTTTATCAAGTTTGATTTAGAGGGAATTCTATTTTGAAGTGCGAGCCACAAAAATATTTGCATTTTCAACGGTGCTTCAATATCCCACAATTCTTTTAGGCCATTAGGAGTAGTATTTCCACCCATGATGGAGAGCATTTTGTACCCCGAACTGACCGAATAATTCATGGAATTGTCCCATTTCCAAACCCACCGATCAACTTGTTGTGTTAAAGGTACAACTCCTTGGATAGCACTTAGAAGATGATGAAACAAATCATGTTCCCATGAGAAAAAATTCCTTCTCCAGTTCCACTTCCATTGCCATTCCCCATTAATACATTCCCTTTTATGTGCAATTAAAACCTCTTTATCCATCGCAATTGCATAAAGTCTTGGATATCGAGCACTAAGAGCTTCATTATTTATCCAAGTATCTTTCCAAAACTTTGTAGCACCCCCATTGCCAATCACTTTATAAATTCCTTCATCAAGAATCTTTAAATTATCTTGAGTGTCGCAGAGTTGGTTTAGATCTCTCCACCAAATTGAAGAAGAATTGTGCATGTTGGTAGTTGGATTTAAAAAAAGACCATCTACATCCCTTCCATATTTGGAGAAAATATTTCTCTTCCACAATGATTCATCACGTTGGAGTAGCTTCCATTTCCACTTGAACAAAAGAGCAATGTTAAATAGGTCAAGTTTTCGCACACTTAGTCCCCCATCTATTTTCTCTTTGCAAATAGTGTCCCATTTCACCCATGAAATATTTTTATTATCTTCTCCTCTGCCCCAAAAAAATCTCCTTTGAAGACTAGTGAGGATCGAAATTACCTTCTTAGGGGCTTTAAAAATAGAGAAGAAGTAAACTGGGAGCCCAACAAGGATTGAATTGAGGATCACAAGCTTTCCGCCAGATGAGTGAAACTTGCCATTGAGGGCATTCAACTTCTTTTTAAATAGGTCAATGATCGGCTTCCAAGTCTTAATTCTCCGAGGGTTAGCCCCAATCGGCAATCCAAGGTACTTGATAGGTAGCTTTTCAATCTTGCAGTTCAATGCACCTGCGAAAGAAGAAAGAGTGTCATCGTCAATAAAAATTTCAAGCAGACTACTTTTGGTAAAATTAACTTTGGGACCAGAAATCAGTTCAAAGAGTCTAAGAATGCATTTCAGAGCCCAAACATTTTCCCTTGAACCATCACAAAAAATTAATGTGTCATCTGCATATTGGATATGCGAGATCTCTGTGTTATCATGCCCAATCCTGACACCCGATAAAAGACGAAATAATTGAAAGGGAAAAAAAAATCAATCGGGGTGGGTCTAATATTCTCTGCCTATTATATCCTAGCCCATGGTAAATAATTTTTTGGGTCCACCCCTAAGACCAACGCATGCTCTAGATATAAAATTCAGAGAGTTTGTTCAAAAAGAGTAACTTTGGTGAAATTAGTTGGTAGATTGGTTGCAATGAATAAGAATCTATATTATTATATAAAGAAAGGCAAACTATGATACCAAATTTTGAATTTTTGATTTAGCCTTATAATTTTAGTGTGCAACAATATTTTATTATTAAGTTTCTAATCTAGCCTTAAGATTTAAGTAGAAATTATTAACTACAATAATTATGGTGATTGAGAGTTTAGTTTCCCAAAAATTTAAAACTTTCTATATAAATTATAGATCTTTATATATTTAATTTTTACTTAATTATTTTTTTCAAAATATAAATTAAAGGACGAATTATCAAAAATGTCCGCTAACTTTTTTGTTTAATCCTAAATGCATGTTGTTTTAAAACATGCTGAAAATGCCCTGTATCTTTTAAAATTTCTACTAAAAATGCCCGAAATAAAAAATAAGCACAAGAAAACCTATTTTGTCTGAAAAATAATGCTAAAAATGTCCTGTATCTTTTAAAATTCTACCAAAAATGCCCGAATTTTAAAACGCGACTTTTTGATTCAGCAGCGCGCCTTTTTGATTCGGATGCCACGTCGGATAAAATGTCCGAATTTTTCAAATCGGGCATTTTTGTTAGAAAATTTAAAACTTAAAATGCATTTTCAGCAGGTTTGAAAAAAACAGGCATTTAGGATTAAACACAAAAGTTAGCGGGCATTTTTGATATTTCGTCCTAAATTAAAATAAATTTTTAATAACACGAGGACCGCGTGTTAGCGTTTCTAATATATATAGTTAATAAGAAATGAGTATATATTTATGGATCGGATTTATTCTCAAATAAAACCAGAGTGCAACCCAGATTGCACCTACATCCAACACGGTGTGCCATGTCCTGGGCTCGTTTGACCTTTCCGACAAGCTCTTATGTCGATCCGCCTATGGTCGGGTCGAACGAGCTTTTTGTCTTTGCTGTTGAATGGCACATTTCGTAAATGAAAACACATATACAGTTGAGTGGTATATACGTGTCTAGTTGAGTGGTAATTTTTTTTTTAATGGATGTGGTAATTAAGAATCAACTCTTAACTCCATAGTTTTTAGATGTGCCATAAATCTATAGCTAGCCGAAATTCTTTTGTGCTACAAAACATGATGGCGCCAAATTAATAATACATGACAAAACCAAAATCTGATTCCCCACAACTTCACTATTTAGTGTCATTATATTACCACGTGCAACTTAGCCCCATTATAATAAATACACAATAATCAACTTCTTCACGGCGCCAGAAATTAGATACCTCCAATTTCTCCATGTCGATTTTTGGCTGTACCTATCTATCTAGCTATCTATTTATCTCTATATATATGTGTCATTATTCGTCACTTAATTAATCCCTCACCGCTCTCAGTGTTCTTCACGCACATCACACACTGATCATACTCTTAATTTCTTCTTTCTTGACATAGCTAAAACCAGGAAAACACGTACGTACAATATAATACGTGTATCTGCGTGTTTGTTTCCATTTATATATATTATTAATATATATTCAAGCTTGCTATTTAAACTCTAACGTTTATATAAAATTAATCTGCCTTTTTCCATAACCAAACCAGTCACGTTACATAAATTTATTAAAATTTCACATGCTAACAAACTTCACGTTATTCATTACTTTCTTTCCTTTTGGGGTTGCACGTTACATTTAAACCGGCACCACGTTTTTTTAATACCTTTTTTAACAACTATTACCCCTTACCCCTACAACTGTTTTGCTCTCTATATATAGATACATTCTCATACACATCCATAGTCATATATATCTTTGTGTAATCGAGGAAAAAAATAGAGAACGATAAGATGATCAACTGTTTGAGGAGCTGGCCCGAACCCGTTATCCGGGTCCAACACTTGTCCGACAGCGGGATACGAGTCATCCCAGAACGTTACGTGAAGAAGCCCTCGGAAAGGCCGGGTCTTAGTAGCTTGGAATTAGTCACAGCTGATCAGGTTATTTTCATTTCATCTAAAAGATTAAGTTAACTTTTAAAGAGGATTGAAAGTTGATTATTTTATATATATTTACTTTCGAACTTTTTACTCACTTACTTCGATACAAAATCTTTTGTTACAACATAAATGTTTATAGTGAGATTTGAACACTTGGACCTCTTCTGGATATAACTCTGATAGATTTTAGGTTTCATTTGAAAGTTTAATTTGTGGAGAAGATTGAGCCTGACAGTGATTTCCTTTGATTAATGGATACATGTATTACTTATTGGTGTATAATTAATTCTAAACGAAAAAAATTTTCTAAAAAAAAAATTGTATATATAGATTCTCTTAGGCATATCTACATGTTCAACTTGTAAGTTATTGTAGTTTGTTAAGCCCAATATATAACATTTATGATGGGATTAAATCGGGAGTTTTCTCTTTGGTGTGGACTTTAATTTGTTATCAATAATAAATTAAACGTACATCTCTATTTAAAAGTTTAAACTTGTTAGGAAAATACATGCAGTTATTTTTAACTAATACATATATCCATTAAATTCTAACAGCATGTTTAATTTTTTTATGCGGCTCTGATACGTTCTCATCTGAAAGCTTAAACTTATTTTCCAACATAGGTTAACAATATTCCAGTCGTGGACATGCTCGACTTGTACTCGAACAACCCATCCGTGCATCAAAAGGCCGCCTCGACTATCGACCGCGCTTGCCGCGAGTGGGGGTTCTTTCAGGTGGTAAACCACGGCGTGAACCACAACCTGATGGGACGGACACGCGAGGCGTGGCGCGAGTTCTTTAAGCTACCTTTGGAGGAGAAACAAAAGTATGCAAATCTGCCGAGCACATATGAAGGATACGGAAGCAGGCTTGGAGTGGAGAAAGGAATAAAGCTGGATTGGAGTGACTATTTTTTCCTTAATTACTTGCCCTTAGAGATCAGGGACCGGAACAAGTGGCCTAGTTCACCAGCTTCGTGCAGGTGACAATTTATTAGTTTCATTAAATTTTAGACTATTCGAGCACGTGTTGAATTAGAAAGCTTCACCCACGTGCTAGAAAAGTGTCTGTCCTGGGATAACGGCTTGGTTTATTTATGTGATGTGCAGTAAATTAAATGTCAGATAAAATTGTTTTTCTTAATTAGCCATACACTAAAAATATATCAAGAAGGTTAGTAATTTGTATCATTAGTGAGAAACTATAATTGAGATTTAAAATTTAAAATTTTATTATCATTCTCCAACTTAATTATATTCATAAAACTCCTCCCCACGTTACGTTGTATCGATGTATATTATGCGTAACGCGCAGATTTGGCAACAAAGATTTTTGCTGAAGATTATTAATAGTTAATATAGTAGTTTTGTACATTAAATTAATGTATTATCAAATTCTAGTCATAAATTTCTGTCACATATACTATGTACAAGTTGCTGAATTATCGACTAACTTAATTTACATGGAATCTAATAACATGGGTTGCTGTGTTGGAAATGAAAAGGAATATATATATATATATATATATATATATATAGGATAAATTATGGAATTAGGTGGGAAGAATACAGGAGCATTAAATTGTTGATTTCATGGTTGAAAATGTTTTTACTTTAGGATCAAGTCCAATGCATGTGATGGGCACCCAGGATTTGAAATGTCAACATAAAATGTTGTGTTCCTCTGAGTGGGCGACATGTTTATTCTATGCTTACACTTGCCGACACACAAACAAAATTTCAAAATGTTATAAATGTCTCAGGTACTAGAAAAAGATTGTCAGTGAATTTGCATTACATGCGTTTATACTGTTTTTCTATCTGGCTATATAGTATGTCATTCATATCACACGTGCTCAAAGTTACGTACACTATATTTTATCAACATATGATGCGCGAGTTTATAAGAAGGTTATTTATAAAATTAGATTATTTCTTCACTTAAAAGTAAATTGGATCAAGCATTCAATTATATGTGTACGTATGCGAATTAAATATATATACACACACACACACACACACATATATATATATATATATATATATTCCTAACGTTTTTTGTATTATTTCAGAGATATGGTGGAGGATTACAGCAAAGAATTGGTTAATCTATGTGGAGAGCTGATGAAAGTTTTCTCAACCAACCTTGGATTAAAGGAAAACTATCTTCAAGAAGCCTTTGGAGGAGATATGGGCATGAGTGCATGCATGAGGGTCAACTATTACCCAAAATGCCCTCAACCCGACTTGACGCTAGGACTTTCTGCCCATTCGGATCCGGGTGGAATGACCCTTTTATTCCCCGATGAGAATGTGTCGGGCCTTCAAGTCCGTCGTGATGGTACTTGGGTCACCGTTAAGCCTATCCCTAATGCCTTCATTGTCAATTTAGGAGATCAACTTGAGGTATAGTAGTCTTTTCAAATCTTGTATGAAAGGAAGAAGTTTTAATTATTCGATTTGTGTCCATTAATATGTTTTTTTTTACTAGATCGTGTTTAATTATTCATGTCTTATTGAAATATATATAACTCGACCTATATATTGTCATTTGAATGACTAGTATTAAATATTATTAATGACTATTGATCTTTTTTGTTTTACTTTTTGATAAATTTGTGATTGAACGTGCATTTTCAGGTGTTGAGCAATGCAAATTACAAGAGTGTGGAACACAGGGTGATTGTGAACTCAATGCAAGAAAGAATTTCACTTGCTTTTTTCTACAACCCTAGGGGTAATATGGTCATTAAGCCGGTGGAGGAGCTCGTCGGAGAGAAAGAGCCCCCACTCTTTCCTGCCATGAGTTTCGATGAATATAGGCTCTACATCAGGACTAGGGGTCCATGTGGCAAATCTCAAGTTGAATCACTCAAATCTCCAAGATAATTATATAAATGAATAAATAAAAGATCAGTAGCTGTGTACTTTTTCTGTTGTTATTAATTTCTATGTTGCTATTATAAATATATAATGTGCTCTTTTCTTTATTGTTAGAAGACTTTGAGTGGCGGCTTTTATTTTGTTAATAAGTTACTTCGTTATTGGATGCTTGTACATGATTATCAACAAAAAAAATGTCATTTGTACGTGTTTGATAATGTTGATAATGAATTAATAGTTGTTTGCTAATTAATCAATCTGCTACTGATTAATTATTACAGCTTTCTCGCGTAACTATCATAGGAGCAATGAATTTTAGCTCGAGATAACTAATTAATTAGTAGGGGCGGCAAGTGTAGAATACACTATTAATTGATTAAGCCATTTGATATGATCTAGGTATCGACAAGCTTATGCTTATCATTTCATATACTGTTAGAATTAATAACTATTTAATTGCTCCTTATATATATAATAATAAGGTGCATATATGATGAAACTTTACATAAAGTGGACATTATATACTAATACTATATATAGATCTCAATAAATGCATGCTAATTAAAAGGTTATAATATTTTTTACTGTTGAAGGAAAATTTATATATTTTGTTTTTAGTTTTTACCAAAACATATAAACAATAAGTATATTATGTCATTTATCTTTTCAAACGAACGATGTTCGGATATATTCCAAAGTTGACTGTTACGCAGCCATGAGATGTTATAGACGAACCTAATAAAATCGCACGTTTTGTGGACCTCCAAATGTCGCAGTCATTGAATTAAATATACGGTGCAACTTTTCCCGTGTGATGTGCTGGAAAGTACACCTTTATTACTCTAGTGTATTTACATGTATTTAGCGCGGGCTTTATGGGTAAGCTACTTAGAAAGTTTTTTCGTTAATTTATGTGAAATTGCTCTAAGTTCTATATGTGACAGCAGTGAAGAAAATGACATCATATGACTAGGACGTGATAAGTTTTGCCAAATAAAATATAGACATTACGCCATTGACCTTGTATTATATTGCAATTAAGCACCCGTGAAAGTGATCGATTTTAATGCATGCAAGCAGTTTATTAGCTAAACAATTTACATTTTTGTTGTAAATATTTATATATATAGTGAATGTCTCTGGTCCCATATAGAAAAACTTTTAGACTTTCATCCAAACTTTTTTATAAATAGAGAAAGGTTATTCACCTTTGTAACTTACTTTTGAATATGGAATAAGAAAGAGTTTGATAAATAATATTACTCTCTTTTATTTTACTTTGAGTTCTAAACATTTATAATACGTTATCAGCGTGAGAGGCTCAATATTTTGTCGACATTCTTGTTTGAGTTCCAAAAAGAAAAAGTCATCATGTCAAACATTACAAACGTAGACTTTACTCCATTGGATGCATCAGTTGAAAATTATTTACAGTGGATATTGCATGTAGAATTGCACTTGGATGCTAAAGGCCTTGGCGATGCTATTAAAACTGGTAACAAATTACCGAAAAATAAAAGGTCAAGGGCTAAATTACAAGATGAATATGTATCACTCAGAGATCATGCAGAACTCTAGACTTGTCTCAAAGATATGTATGAGCATCAGAAGGCTGTTATCCTTCCTAAAGTTCGATATAATTGGATACGTACACCTTCGATTACAAAATTTTAAAACTGTTAACCCTAAAAATAAAATAAAGAAGATTACTCTTACTCGAAAAAAAACAATACATGGACAATACTATTGTCACGAGTACTTCCGATGAGATGTACCTATAAAGAAAACCCCTCGGAGGATTGCCCTACCTTTCGGTCACTGACCCGAAAAGGTTTACAAGAGCACACGAGAAGAAACATAAGCGTCCCTTGGAAAGTCAAACGGTGAATGAAAAACAGATATCAACATGGCATCGAAAAAAGAGCAAACCCCGATGGACCCGTACGACTCCGATATCCACCAATACGCCAAGAGGGACCACAATGGACCCCGAGTCCCATGACCTTACAAGAAAACTTCCTTGCTGAACACTCCTAGGAAAAGACGATACTCGGACTATTATCCGAGGACCCAATTTCGGAGAAAATCAAGAAATAAATAAAAGAACACCCAGTGAATATAGTCCGAGAACTCCGATGAAAAAATCTCACTTCAAATAAAGCAAATACAGCCCTCGGAGATCACACCATGCCCTCGGAGATCACACCAGGTCCTCGGAGATCACATTTACACCCACAGAGATCACTCCTGATTGTTGAAGAAAAGACCCGAATCAAGAAAGAGAAATAAAGTCCCTCGGAAGAATAGCTCTATCAAAACAAACTACATCAAAGGCCCTCGGAGCTATCAGAAGAGATGAAGATTAAATCTAGTCAGCGCTTAGTCGATAAAAGATAAACCTTATCCTTATTTTAAACACCTGTATCAAGGTAACGACAACACCTGTCCTTACCAAAGCACATGCACAATGACACCTGCCCCTACCAAAGTCTATATAAAGGGAGGTGATCAATAGAAGAAGAACAACCTGAAATAAGATAACTCAGCCTACTTACTACAACTTGACACTCAGATACATAAAAAGAAAGAGAGGAGGAAAAGTTCAATGAATAAAGGAAGGGAATATTCTTGCAATTATTCTTATTATTCCCACCTATTGTTGCCTCTGAATCACGGACAGGGCGTTCCGACCCAAATAAATATCTTCCGTTAAATAGGGAATAATTCCAAACCCGTTAACAAAGTGGCGCCGTCTGTGGGAACGCCATAATATCTGTCCTCGAGAGAATTCAAGCAGACGTCAGCTATGATGGATGATCTTTTCGAAAGTGACAACCTTCCTTTCCCGAACAGCGACTCAGAAGAAACTTTGTCCAATTATGAATCAGGTACAAGATATTTTATTAATATTCCCCGATCTGTCTATGAAAGACTTATAGATGCTGCACGAACACCCCGGAGAAATGAACCTCTCGGACGCATGTCCTCTGTGCTCTTCGAGAACGGGGATTTCCCCTCGGAGGGAGATGCACCTCCGATGGCGTGGAACCCAAATTCGAATCCTTGGCAACGAGAACCCCGACAGACGCCTCGATGGTATGTGTGTCATGAAAGAATTCCAGAGAGGGGTCGGGAAGAAATTTCTCGCCCCTCGGAGTATCGAGGAGAGGTTGAACATTCCTTATGGGGAATGATGGATGATTTACGAAAAGAATTAGGTGACCTCAAGAAGACCATGGCTCCCGAGGAAGATCCTACATTCAAGACCTCCCCTTTCATTCTCGAAATTGCTTCAGCTTCTATCCCCTCGGGGATGCGACCTGTCAATATCCCGTTATATACCGGAGAAGCTGATGGAAGGGACCCGCAGGATCACATCCATCAATACCTGGCCGGAATGGACCTCTCTTGCGCCCCTGACCACGTGTTATGCCGCGTGTTTCCTGTTACCCTCGGAGGGCGGGCCCAAGCCTGGTTTACTCACCTTCCACCTTGTTCCATCACGAGTTTTGACCGATTAGCTCATTTGTGCGTACGACAATTCGCCTGCAATCGAAGGTACCCTAAATCTGCTACACACCTTTTCACTATTAAACAGAAAAAGGATGAATCTTTACGAGAGTATATAAAGCGTTTCACGGATGAAGCACTAGATGTACCCAACGTTAGCCCGACCATCATGGCGGACATATTAACTCAGGGACTCCGAACGAGAGACTTCTTTAGATACCTTATGGGAAATCGTATCACGGACATGAATGAGCTAATGCAAAAGGCGGAAGTACACATCTTGATGGAAGAGGCCGAGGGAACAAAGAAACAAATGGAGCAGGAGGATAATGAACACTTAGAGCGTGCCGAGAAAGAAGCAAAGATCAAAGAAAAGAGTAAGGAAGGAAAACCTCCTCAGCGCAAAGATCAAGGAGGAGTGGTTAAGAAATTCCTCCGACCCGTGCACCTACCTCCGATGACTGTTACTCCACCAGAAGTGCTCAATATAATGAGGGGTAGCAACGAGTTACACTGGCCCAGGCCAACTAAATTTCCTAACCGAGACAAGGACACTGGGAAATATTGTAAATACCATAAAACTTATGGGCACACTACGGAAGAATGTACTACCCTTCGTTTAGAAGTGCTCCGCCTGTTAGAGATAGGGTATTTGAAGAATTACCTCAAGGAAAATAACCTCGAGGAGCCCAAGGCAAATGTTTGGAAGAGATCACGAAGGGAAGATGAGGAGCAAGAAAGGGAAGAAAGGACGCCTAGTCGAAAGTCACGAGATGGGACAACTGGACGTCTCCGACCCCAAGAGAGAATTAAAGACCGCCGCAAAATTCACGAGAGAAAACGACAGGGTATCAGAGTCTACCTCCTCCACCTGACTCGTATAAAAGCAATCCCCCGACAGGGAGAACCATCAATATGATAGAAGGGGGTGAAGTCTCCATGGCACCTCAGGGTAAAAAGAAGAAATATTTGAAAGAAGCCCGACGAGCAGAGCAAGGGTTATCTGTCTGCTCCATTCAAGGGTCAAAACTGCCTAGTATCACTTTCGGGCCCGAGGACCTTGCAGACGTAATATATCCTCACGAAGATCCATTGGTTATTTCTGCTGTCATCTACGGGTATGAAATCCAACGGATCCTTATAGATACGGGCAGCTCCGTGGATGTACTCTTCTTACCTACCTATCTTGCTATGAGGTTGAAACAAGAAACGTTGGAAACCGTTGAGGTCCCGTTAGTAGGATTCTCAGGGGAAGCCTGTCAAACCCTCAGAACTGTTACTCTTCCAATGTCATGGGGGAAAGGAGCCCTTCGAAGAACGGAATCTATTATGTTTTGGGTAGTGGAAGCCTCCTCACGAACGTATAATGTCATCTGCGGAAGACCATCTATTCGGGCCTTTGAGGCTATCCCCTCTACTCTGCATCTTAAAGTAAAATTTCCCACTTCTTCGGGAATCGGAGAAGTCCGAGGAAGTCAGTCTAAAGCCAGGGAATGCTACATGAATGCCATTCCCTCGGAAGAGGACGGACCCTCACTCGGAAACAACAAAAAGTGTAAAACCGAGGAAACACGAGTCCAACCTGTGGAAGAGTTAAAAATGGTGGAATTAGTAGAAGGAAGCCCCGAGAAAGTAATCAAAATGGGCACCCATATGGCTCCAGTCATAGAAGGTCAACTGATTTCTCTTCTCAAACAATTCCATCACCTCTTTGCATGGGAAGGGGGCCGCCCGGACGAATCAGCAACAAGGTATGTCAATATTTCCTTAATGTAAAACCTGGAGCTAAACCTGTCCAACAGAAGAAGAGGAAAATGGGCCCCGAGCGTAACAAGATCATCCCCTCGGAAATACAACGCCTTCTCAATTTAAAGCAAATACGAGAAGTTATCTACCCCGAGTGGTTAGCTAATGTCGTGCTAGTTCCTAAGCACGGAGGAAGATGGCGAATGTGTGTTGACTTTACTAACCTCAATGAAGCATGCCCAAAGGATTGTTATCCCTTACCGAGCATAGATCAGCTAGTTGATTCTACCGCAGGATGTGCGCTACTATCAACTTTAGATGGAGACCAAGGGTACAACCAAATCCCGATGGCGACTATTGACCAAGATAAAACCAGCTTCATCACGGATGCAGGCACATTTTGCTATCTAGTCATGCCCTTCGGACTAAAGAATGCTGGAGCTACCTATCAACGGTTAGTAAGTCTTATGTTTGCAGGACTTATTGGGAAGCCAGTAGAGGTTTACGTGGATGATACTGTAGTTAAAAGTAATACTTCTGAAGAACATCTCGAGGACCTACGGAAAGCGTTGGTCATCATGAACAACTTTGGCATGAAAGTTAACCCTCAGAAGTGCTCTTTTGGTATCCGAGGAGGAAAATTTTTGGGATTTATGGTTACGGAGAAGGGAATCGAAGTAAACCCCGAAAAAGCAGAAGCTATCATGGGGTTACCTACCCCGAGGACGATAAAAGATGTCCAAAAGTTAACTGTAAGAATGGCCTCGTTGAGTCGATTTGTCTCCAAGTCCGCAGAAAACGGGCTTCCCTTCTTCAAGATACTTCGGAATGTCAAGGAATTTTAGTGGACCCCCCAATGCGAGGAAGCTCTCGAAGAATTAAAAAGGTACATGTTGAAACCACCTTTGCTGGTAAAACCTATACCCCAAGAAGAGTTGTTTCTGTATTTATCAGTAGGAGAAGAGGCTATTAGCGCTGTCCTAGTCAAAGAACAAGATGGAGAACATCACCCGGTATATTACATCAGCAAAACCCTCCTCGGAGCCGAAACCAGATATACCCTAACGGAGAAACTCGTTCTAGCATTGGTTACTATGGCTCGTAAGCTACGTCCCTACTTTCTATCCCATCCAATCACCGTGCTAACTAAGCACCCCCTGAGGGCAATTCTTAATAAGCCTGAATCATCAGGGAGACTGATAAAATGGGCCGTAGAGCTTACTGAGTACGATATTTCCTATGCTCCGAGACCATCAATCAAAGCGCAAGTTCTGGCGGACTTTGTAACAGAACTTACGGGCATTGGATCCGAGGAAAAGGAGCCACGGTGGCATGTATATGTAGACGGATCCTCGGTAAGTACACATGGGGGGGGCTGGAATAGTTTTGGTAAATCAAGAAGGGGAGGAGGAAAGACTCCATTTTGCAGTTAGAATAGATTACCCCCTCTCTAACAATGAAGCCGAGTATGAAGCTCTCCTTATTGGTATGAGACTAGCAAGGGAAGGGGGAATGAAGAGAGTACTCCTTCATAGTGACTCCCAATTGATTGTTCAGCAAGTTAAGGGGTCATATGAGGCAAAAGAAGAAAGAATGCAAGAGTACCTCCGAGTTGTTCGTCAAAGGTCCGAATGGTTTGAAGAATATGATATAGTTCAAATTCCCCGAAAAGAAAACCAAGAGGCGGACGCTTTGTCCAAAATGGCTACACAAACAGCCGCAATACATACTCGGAAGATTACTCTACTTCATGTCAATGAATCTGAAAAAAGCGAAGGCCAAGAGGTAAATATCATTTCAGATCCCTTATCTAGCTGGGTAACTCCTATCAAGGCCTACTTACAGAATCCCGGGGGATACTCCCCGGACAAGAATATTCAGCGAATGATGTTCAGAAAAACACTCCGATACTTCCTCAAAGACGGGATACTCTTCCGAAGAACATACTCATGCCCCCATGCTCGATGCCTTAATGAAGAAGAGGCCCAACTAGCCTTAGCAGAAACTCACGAGGGGTATGTGGAAGCCATACTAGCGGCGAAAGCATGTTCGGATGCTTGATTCGACAAGGTTACTATTGGCCCACGATGGCCAAAGACAGCAAAAGCCATTCCGAAAGGTGTAAACCATGCCAAGCTTACGCCCCTCGGTCCCATCTACCCGCAGCTCCTTGGGAACCTCTTCTGAACCCTTGCCCCTTCTCTAAGTGGGGTATTGATATACTTGGACCCCTCATCCCTGATGCCGGTCAAAAGAAATTTCTGCTAGTAGTCGTTGACTACTTTACCAAATGGGTGGAAGCGGAACCCCTAGCTAGGGTAACCGCGGGGGCCGTTATCAATTTTCTCTGGAGGAGTATTCTTTGTCGCTTTGGCGTCCCTCGGAGCCTAGTAAGTGACAACGGTTTGCAGTTTACGGATCAAGGGTTACAAAAATGGTGCGATCATTGGGAGATAAAACATCGCTTTGCCTCCGTGGGATACCCTCAAGCAAATGGCCAAGTAGAAAGAACCAACAGAACCCTCTTGAAGAACATGAAGGCCCGGCTTGATTGGCATAAAGCTAAATAGGTTGAGGAGATACCCGGAATATTGTGGGCCTATCGGACCACGCAAAGTGTCGATACGGGCGAAACCCCTTTTAGTCTATCCTACGGGTGTGAAGCTGTTTTGCCCTCGGAGGTCTCCATAGAAAGCTGGCGAGTCAAGGAATACGAGGAAGTGGCCAATGGCTCAAATTTAGCCCTTGCCCTTGACCTTCTCGAAGAAAAAAGAACCCGAGTAGCCCTCCGAATGGAAGAGTACAAGGCTCGGATGTCACGATATTATAATACCAAGGTAAAACCCCGAACCTTTCAAGTTGGAGATTTGGTGATGAAACGAGTAGGAGCTTCCAAGAATGTGGGCAAATTAGATCCACGATGGGAAGGACCCTATAAGATAGTGGAAATTGTAGAGTAGGAGCTTCCAAGAATGTGGGCAAATTAGATCCACGATGGGAAGGACCCTATAAGATAGTGGAAATTGTAAGGCCGGCAACTTATCGTCTCGCCAACTCCGAGGAGGCAATTATGCTTAATGTAATAGTCATACATGAATAAAAAGAGTGTTCATATATGAGGGGATATAGTACAAAAGAAAGTAGAGTTGTCTGACAAAATGATGGCTCTACATATGAGTCATTAGGACAACCCGATACTACCAAAACCCCTCTGTATTATGAACTAAACTGTATACTATTCGTCGACAAGCTAAGAACCTCCCATGGGACGTTTCCCCTCTCGGATAAGTCTTCGGCGCTGCTCCTCGGAAAGAGAAACTGGGTCATCAAAGAACACAGTTCCGACCGCAAAATCTCTAATAGGTGAAGGAGGAAACTCCTCGGAGACTTGACGAATGTTGAGCTCAGGAAGGAGCAAGCCCGAGGGGAACTCTGGCAAAGCTTGTACGGCATCTTGGCACAATTTATAGCCTATATGCACTAAGTCACGCATCTCACCCCGAAGAGACTCACGAAGATTGGATGGACCCACCACCTCCAACACAGCTTGGACTCGGGCCATAACCACCTCTACCGCATGAGAACGAGTTATCCCTAGCAACTGCTGACTCAAGGCATCTCTTTCCATCGTAGCCTGCGTTAGTTGCTCCTCCGAGGACCGCATTTGGCCACGTAACTCCTCAATTCTCCTCCCTAAATTCAGTACACGGGCTCTTTCAAGCACTAATTGGCGTTCTAATTCCCACGCCTTATCCTTCTCGGATTGTAACGCATGGATATGAGTCCCCTGAGCGGACTCGTGAACCTCCTTCAAATGAGTTATCTCCACTTGAGCCTCCAGTAGACCTCGCTCTAACTCGTCCCGACGACGATATACTAAGCCTGGATCTGAAGAAGAACTTCCGTAAGACCCGAGGGCATCCAACACCATATAAATCTGCTCAAAAAACAAAGCGAGTGACATCAGACTGGAAGACAGGTTAGTATTAAATACAACGAATAAATACCTCACACAGGTCTTTACAGGCTAAATCTTGGAGAACGAGTACCGAAAGGGTTTTTATCAGCTCACAATCTGTTACGTTCAATAAACCACTAAGAAAGTTTCGGCAAAATCCCACCGCTGATCCGAGAGGAGAAACATCCTGATTATCCCCGGGGGGAAGAGTTCTCCCGAGGGAAGGGTGCTCCTCGAGCGGAGGTACATGACTGCGATCAGGGACATCTTCCCGGGGCTGCAAATCCTCAGTACCAGAGGGGAGAAGATACTCCTCTAATACATTTACCACGGTAGAATTATGAGGAATGGGCTGTGATACTATGAGACTCATGTGAAAGTCCGTTTGGGAGAGAGCTGCTATCGGATCCGACGGCCCAAGAGGAATTATATAACTGACTGGGGGGGATGCAATAGGTTCCTCCTCCTCCGAGGAAATCTCAACCATTGCCTCACTCACGAGGGGAGCAGAATCACCAACCTCCGGCCTCCCGGGACTACCATGCAGCGCCCTCCCCAAGAAAACGTCAGTAGAAGACCCGAGAGAAAATGCTCCCATCTCCGCTCCTGCAAAAGATGTCAGTAGGAAAACGGTCCGAGGGCACCTATACAATTTACAAGTTAAAGAATGGTTAATAAAACTTACGAAAATAAAAGTTACTGTGAAGAGGACGAGAAGCAGGAGTACATCCTTCCACCCCCTCTTGTAAACCTGCCAAAATCAGAGCCTCGGGGAAATCCAGTAGCCCAGATATGTCATAAGAACCAGAGAAAAGTCCCGAATAAAGCAATATCTCCCTCACTTGCCCTTGTGTTTCGATGTTGGGAGCAATATATCCCAGACCCCATCGGATGGGTACACCCCACGATCTGGCTGACTGGCCTCTCGGACGAACAAAGAAAAATCTCCGCCTCCAATCCCCTCTACTAGAGTGGGAACTGGATACACGAGTGAAGATATTTTCCTTATCCCGATAGGTCAAGCTAAAAAAGGGAGTCCCCTCTGAACAAGGTCGAAGGGTAAATATTGTTCCCACCCGATAAGGGGACATTGGAAGGTTTAAAAGCTCACTACGAAGGACATATCCTACCAAATGACTATATGAACCTGGTGTTAACTGACTCGGACACACCTGCCAATACCGAAAGAGTATTTGGAAAAAGGGATGGAAAAACGTCCGTAACCCACAACGCATCTGTTCGGTATAAATGGTCATAGTGGATCCTACACGTCCTCTACCTATCAATCTGGACGGGTTAAGAGGAATCAAGTCGAACTCCGAAGACTCATCCGCCAAAGGGTATGGCTCCCTACCCATGAATATTTCCCTGATATGATTGATCCTACGTGAATTTGTAGATGGAATCCTACGAGCTACCCCAAGAGAGGAACTAACACCAAGTGTAGCCTGATTTTCGGATAGATTGTCCCTCGGAGAGAAACTTTCATAAGAAATGGGAGGAACCCTTGATGATCCAGAAGGACTCCGAGCGGTATCCCGAGAAGAACCACAAGACGAAACTAAACCGCTTCTTCTATAATAAGGAGGCATCATCTTATCAGGTAAGTATTATCTTCGTACTTGCAATTATGGACAAACTTGAAAGAAAATCAAAGACTAATTATGATTAGAGATAAGTGCATAATTGGTAAAGAGCCTAAGTGCATATATACTCTCTAATTCAGAGTTAAAAAAAGAAGTTTAGAGTCTTATTATGTTAACTAAGGGACACGTGTTGAAAAACTTTTTGATTAAGAATGACACGTACCCTATTTCACCATGCAAAGCAACACCTCCTACTTAGGAAGTTTACTTAGTCATCAACCTTATAAGAATTATCATTATCTGATTTTAGCTGAATTTTAACTATAAAAACAAAAAGTAGAAAAAGGAAATTGAACAAAAATATTTATTTATTTAAGCCGAAGAGCCCTCGGAAGGGGTAATAGATACAAAGAACATTTATTTAAAAACAAAAAATAAAGAATAAAACTAAGCCCCCGTGGAAGGAGGGAGAGAAGAAGTTGTCTCCTTGGCGGAGGTACCTAGTGGAGCAAGACGAGAAATGGGAGAAAATACTCCCCCGGAACCACTAGCTCTCGGACTCGGACTTGTGGCAGATCACATCGGGGATGGTGTCGGAGAATCCCGAGAAGATAGCAAACCCCCAAACCTCCCCACAAAGTAATGGCAGTCGTCGGGAGTTGGCTTCTTTAACTTGCGAAGATCGAAAGACTTGGGGAAGTCAACATCCGACCTTACCAAAGATTTCGCCAACCTAGCACACTCCAAATAACCCCACAAAAGGTGGCCCATCAAGAGCTCGTGAGAAGGCGTCTCGGAAACTCCTGAATGCTGTCGTGAAAACTCATGCTGAGCGAATTGAACGGCTGCATCCACCTTAGCCTGCACGTCCTCGGGAGAAAGAGAGTTTGCCAACTTTCCCTCGGCTGACTCAGCCCTATCAGTAACTTGGCCCAATGTCTCCTGGAGAACCTTCTCTCTCTCATTCCCGTCCGCCACCGCCTTCTCGAGAGCCGCAATACGAGCAGTGAAGACCCCCTCGGACTCTTTCCTTTCCTTCTCCAGAAGAGCTATCTTAGCTGCTGCAGCCTTCTCGGATGCCTCCATCTTTTTATAAGCGGACTCGGCAGCGCTTAAGTTACCTTGCAAACCCTCCCTCGCCTTCTCTGATTCTTGAAGAGCAAACTCGTAATCAGAGATTTTAGTAAGGAGAACCTCCTCCTTCGACTGCCTTTCTTTATCCCGAACCAAGAGAGGTGCTAGTTGCGCTCGGAGAGCTTCCACCTCCTCTATATCCTTCCGATCACGTTCTTCTACGGCAGTAACGGCCTCCCGAGTCTTTCCGATCTGTGGAGAAGTCAACAATAAAGAATTTAACAGAGATATATTGTGTAATTTCAGAGGATTAATCTAGAGAAACTTACCATGAGCCCCAACCAGTTAAGACTGGTGTACAAAAATTGGTACCCCTCGGCGGGTGTTGAACTGGAGGAGGCGAAGAACCGGAGAATATCCTGGTAAGCTTCCCCCATCGTCCGAGACGAGAATTGCCCCCCGGATCCACTGGGAGGAGCGGGCTCCTGGAATGTATGACCCCTCGGAGACAAAGTCACCGGAACATGCCCCCTCGGAGGAGTCGCGTCCTTTACGGGAGTCATCACTTCTGAATTCGTAAACACGGTCCGAGAACCACCAACTGTTGTGGGTGGGCTAGTCTTTCCCAACAGTGAATTCAGAATCCCCTCCTTCACATCTCTGTCTTCGGAAGAAGGATCGAACTCCCCTTGAGTATCCTCGGAATCCCCTTGTAAAGCTTCCTGCTCGGGAATGTTGAACTGGGCCAGAAACTCCTCATCTACAAAAGATACTCACTGTTAGTGAGAAAGAGAATGAAACTAGAAAAAATTATGGAAATAGGGCGAATAATGGATACTCACCGTATAATGAAGGCTCTTCTACCATCGGAGCTTTTCCTTTATCCATAGCCACTACATCAAAAGAAAAAGCGTCAACACATCAGCAAGTGTTACGAGTAAGATATGAAAATCTCATTAAAACCTCATAGAAACTTACCGCGAGGAGCAGATTCGGAAACTGTCGGAGGCTGAGGAGAAGGACCCTCGGAAGATAAGTCTATTACTTCGGTAACCTTCTGAGCAGATTCTTCCTCGGTAACACTCGGAAAGATCCCCTCCTCGGAAACTCTCGGAGAAGTTCCTATATTAGATTCAGAAGCAGGTAAATTCCCCGACTCGGATTTGGAAACGGGCACCAAAGCCAAATCCCAAGAAGCAGGAGCTACTTGGCGCAAGGGAACCGCGCTCCTGATGACCCCCGTCATATCCATGCATAGAAGAGAATGGTCCTCGTGAACTCTGCCCTTCTCTGAACCCATATGTCCACTCTCATGAGCATTAACTTCATCTTCTTCGTGATCACCCCCCTCTGGTATCTCGGAAGCACCACTAGGAGTCGGCTCCCTCGGACTCGACTGCAAATAATAGTTCGCCATGACCTCCCCTGCATCATCCCCACCGATAACGTGTATAAGAATAATTTACTACTCTACTCGGAGAAAGAATAAAAGAATAAATAAAGGGACTTACGAAAGAGACTCCTCGCATCGGGAGACAAAGACAAAGGCCTCTCCACGGCGTCGTCGGTAAAAACTACGTAGTGAAGACCGGAGGTCTCGTACAACATTGTGAAGTCCTCTGATTCCATCAATTTGTGTTGAGAACTTATAGGAGATAAAACCACCTCCTGGTCCAAAGCATGCATGGGAGTAGTACCCTCTCGCCAGTCGAAGGGCACATCCCACTCACCGTTAACAGGTCCCACGAAGAAATATCTATTCTTCCAGACGCTATGTGAGGTAATAGCAGCACCCAAGATCCTCTTCGTGGAATCCCCCGTGTTGTCCCGGTGACGAACATTATAGAAAGGATACCCCCCGGGTGACACCGCCACGTCAAAGATCGAAAGAAAATGGTCCACCGAGCACTCTAGCCCATTCACTTGGCACCAAAAAACATAAATGCAAATAGCAGCAAACCCGTTCGGCACCATTTGACTCGGGCAGATATTACAAGTCTTGAAAAGCTCATAGAAAAAAGGTGACATGAATGAACGCCACCCGTACTTCACCTGGGCAAAAAACACTGTCAACATACCCGGAGGAGGATAACATGCCCTCTCATCCTTCGTCGGGATTCGGAATACCATATTCTTCTGAAGGACCCCGGTTGAAGTAAACAGATCCGCTACCTGCTTACGAGTAGCAATATTCTGCATCTTTTCCACCTTAGCGAAAGTCCGAAGAGGCGGCTCCTTCGATTTGGGAACCCTAGCTTTTTTCGAGGAAGTGGCGCCGCCCTCGGCAGCGGCAGCAATTTCTCCCTTGCGTTTACGAGTAACAACTCCCACTGGAATACTCCTCACATTCACAGAAGAATCGATCGGAGCA
This sequence comes from Linaria vulgaris, assembly GCA_948329865.1. Lineage (NCBI taxonomy): Eukaryota > Viridiplantae > Streptophyta > Magnoliopsida > Lamiales > Plantaginaceae > Linaria > Linaria vulgaris. Next base: position 32,104,472 of record OX415254.1, read on the forward strand.
GTAACTTCCGAAGAGGTAGCAGCGACAACGGGATCGGTGTTAGTGGAAGAGGCCATAAATATAGAAGAAGATTTTTTGAAAAAAAGAGAGGAAGAGAAAAGAGTAGAGTTGCTGAGAATTTGAAGTACGAAAGATGAAAAACGGAGATTAGAGAAAGAGATTATTGCCGTAAGAGAAAGATGTCGTGAGAGAATGGAGAAGGGAATGAATAGTTCTCCTATTTATAGGAGTATAAAGACCAAACGGTCACAAAATTCCCACACGTGGAGCATATTTAAAGCTCCACGTATGCCCCGCGTCCGCCACGCCGTTACATATCTGACCGTTGCCAACGGTCAGATATTTTGAAGTTTGAAGCCAATCAACGGCTATTTGCAACCCCTGCTCCGAAACCTCCACGTGTGAGGGCATTACCCCCAGGGGCAAGAAGGTAATTTCTATATAATCCGTTTTTGAAATTAATACATATTCCCTCGGAAAAATATATATAAAGAAGACCAAAACAAGAGCTAACCCCTCGCCTCACTGAGGACGATGATTAAAATTGCGTATGTCTCTACGAGGACAATCGAAATTTGGGGGGGCTAGTGTTAACCCTAAAAAACAATACATGGACAATACTATTGTCACGAGTACTTCCGATGAGATGTACCTATAAAGAAAACCCCTCGGAGGATTGCCCTACCTTTCGGTCACTGACCCGAAAAGGTTTACAAGAGCACACGAGGAGAAACATAAGCGTCCCTTGGAAAGTCAAACGGTGAATGAAAAACAGATATCAACATGGCATCGGAAAAAGAGCAAACCCCGATGGACCCGTACGACTCCGATATCCACCAATACGCCAAGAGGGACCACAATGGACCCCGAGTCCCATGACCTTACAAGAAAACTTCCTTGCTGAATACTCCTCGGAAAAGACGATACTCGGACTATTATCCGAGGACCCAATTTCGGAGTAAATCAAGAAATAAATAAAAGAACACCCAGTGAATATAGTCCGAGAACTCCGATGAAAAAATCTCACTTCAAATAAAGCAAATACAGCCCTCGGAGACCACACCATGCCCTCGGAGATCACACCAGGTCCTCGGAGATCACATTTACACCCTCAGAGATCACTCCTGATTGTTGAAGAAAAGACCCGAATCAAGAAAGAGAAATAAAGTCCCTCGGAAGAATAGCTCTATCAAAACAAACTACATCAAAGGCCCTCGGAGCTATCAGAAGAGATGAAGATTAAATCTAGTCAGCGCTTAGTCGATAAAAGATAAACCTTATCCTTATTTTAAACACCTGTATCAAGGTAACGACAACACCTGTCCTTACCAAAGCACATGCACAATGACACCTGCCCCTACCAAAGTCTATATAAAGGGAGGTGATCAATAGAAGAAGAACAACCTGAAATAAGATAACTCAGCCTACTTACTACAACTTGACACTCAGATACATAAAAAGAAAGAGAGGAGGAAAAGTTCAGTGAATAAAGGAAGAGAATATTCTTGCAATTATTCTTATTATTCCCACCTATTGTTGCCTCTGAATCACGGACAGGGCGTTCCGACCCAAATAAATATCTTCCGTTAAATAGGGAATAATTCCAAACCCGTTAACAAAAACTATGGGAGAATACAACTCCACAATATTTAAAATTACTCAGCGACTGAAATTATGTGGCGAAACTATTACTGATGCTGATATGCTCGAAAAAACATTCTCTACTTTTCACACCATGAATATTATTCTTCAACAGCAATATCGTGAAAAAGGTTTTAAAAAATATTATGAACTTGTTTCATGTCTTTTGGTGGCTGAACAAAATAACGAGCTGCTAATGAAGAACCATGAATCTCGTCCTACTGGTTCTGCCTCATTCCCTAAAGTGAATGCAACATCACACAATAATTTTGGCCATGGTTCTTACTGTGGTCGTGGTAATGGTCGTGGGCATGGCCGTGGACGTCGATATGGTCGTGGTCGTGGACGTGGTCAAGGCCGAGGAAGAGGTCGTCATAACCATTTTAAAAATGGATATAACAAAAGAGCATACAATGAGACCGAGAAAAATGGAGATGATGGCACAACAAAAATGGTTCGTGAAAGCATTTGTCACCGATGTGGTATGAAAAGCCATTGGTCAAGAACTTGCAAAGTAGCAAAACATCTTGTTGACCTTTACCAAGCATCAAAGGCGAGGGGTAAAAATATCGAAACGAATTATGTTCAAGATGCAAATGAACATGGACAGTTTGACATGGCACAACTTGATGTTGTCGACTATCTTGACCGCCCTGAATGTGGAATAGGACACATGTTTTCTGAGAATAAGTAAATGGTCTTGAAGTCTAGTTTTTCCATTTCAGCACGTTGTTTTGTTTTAAGTTCAGTATTATCTTATGTGTACCTTTGTTTGTTGTCATGTGTGTTTTTTGAAATTCCTTGTAACCGTTTTTAAGTTCAATAAAAGTTTTAATATATATCTCCTTACTCTTTTATTTTTAGAAACATGGAAATTGATTTGGCAACATCTTCAAACAACGAAGGAGAAATATGTCTAGCAGATTGCGCTACTACTCACTCCATATTCAATGATAGAAAATATTTCTCTCACTTAAATATGGAAAATGCAAATGTCAGTACTATAGCTAGTACTACAAAATTAATTGAAGGCTCCGGAAGAGCAACTATTTTACTACCGTAAGGAACAAAGTTGGTAATGGAATATGCATTATTTTCTCGAAAGGCTCGAAGAAATTTATTGAGTGTTAATGATATTCGTTTGAATGGATATCATATTGAAACACAAGAGGAAGGAAATAATGAATATCTCTATATTACTTATATTGTTTCCGGAAAGAAACGTGTCTTAGAAAAATTGCCAACTTTGGTACCTGGATTGTATTTTACCAAAATCAAAGTTATTGAAACTTATGCCATAGTAAACCAGAAGTTTACTAATGAGTTTCAAATTTGGCATGATCGGTTGGGCCATCCTGGTTCCATAAGGATGTGAAGAATTATTGAGAATTCAGTTGATCACCCATTGAAAAACCAGAAGATTTTTCAATCTAATGAACTTTCATGTGTTGCTTGCTCTCAAGGCAAACTAATCACAAGGCCATCACCAGCCAAAATCAAACATGAAAGTCTTAAATTTCTTGAACGTATTCAGGGTGATATATGTGGACATATCCATCCACCGTGCGGACCATTTAGATACTTTATGGTATTAATTAACGCATCGACTAGATGGTCACATGTGTGTTTGTTATCCACTCGCAATTTAGCATTTGCGAGATTGCTTGCACAAATAACTCATTTACGTGCACAATTCCCTGATTATACTATAAAGAAAATTCGTCTTAATGCTGGTGAGTTTTCATCCCAAGCCTTCAATGACTATTGCATGTCAATTGGAATAGATATTGAACATCATGTTGCTCATGTTCATACACAAAATGGTTTAGCTGAATCGTTTATTAAACTTTTTCAGTTAATTGCAATACCATTAATTATGAAATCTAAGCTTTCCACTTCTGCTTGGGGACATGCTATTTTACACGCAGCAACACTTGTACGCATCAGACCAACAAGTTATAATACTAATTCCCCTTTACAAATGGTTTCCGATCTAGAATCAAGTATTTCCCATCTGAGAATTTTCGGTTGTGCGGTATATGTTCCGATATCTCCACCACAATGCACAAAGATGGGTCCACAAAGAAGACTTGGAATATATGTTGGATATGAATCTCCATCTATAATAAAGTATTTAGAACATTGACTGGAGATTTATTTACAGCAAGATTTGCTGATTGTCATTTTGACGGATCTATTTATCCAACATTAGGGGAGAGAATAAACAGTTGGAAAAGACTATCTCTTGGAAAGAATTATCGCTATCAATTTGAGATCCTCGTACAAAGCATAGTGAGCTTGAAGTTCAAAAGATAACTAATATGTAAAATATTGCGAATTAGTTGCGAGATGCATTTACCGATCTGAAACGAGTGACTAAGTCTTATATACCAGCTTTAAATGCTCCAATTAAAATTGATGTCCCTGAAGGACAACCAAGTATTGCGAATGAGTCAGTAACACGACAAAAGTGAGGTAGACCTATCGGTTCCAAAGATAAAAATCCTCGAAAAAGAAAAGGAGCACGTGTTGAAAATGATCAAAAAGAGGGAACAACAATTCTTGCAGAACCTGTTGACATAGATGACAAGGTTCCAGAAGAACCTCAGTCGCCAAAACCTACTGAAAATGAAGAAATATCAATCATCTATGTCACAACACGCAACAAATGGAATCGCAATAATATTTACATTGATGAAATTTTTGCTTACACTGTAGCAGTCAACATTATGGAAGAATGTGATGATTTTGAGCCTACATCTATTTCAGAATGTCGGCGTAGAAAGGATTGGCCTTTATGGAAAACCACAATCAATGTTGAATTAAATTCACTTTCCAAACGTCAAGTATTTGGATGTGTAGTTCGCACACCAAATAACGTACAACCAATAGGATATCGATGGGTATTCGTACGTAAGAAAAATGAAAATAACGAAGTTGTGCGATACAAGGTAAGGCTTGTGGCATAAGGATATACCCAAAGATCGGGTATTGATTATGAAGAGACATATTCTCAAGTAATTGATGCAATTACCCTAAGGTATTTGATTTGTTTGGCAGTACGTGAGAAACTTGAAATGCGATTAATGGATGTCGTTACAACCTATCTCTATGGATCCTTGGAAAATGATATTTATATGAAAATCCCTAAAGGATTTAAGTTGCCTGAAGCACAAGCTTTAAATCGTAACGAGATTTATTCAGCTAATCTAAATAAATCTTTATATGGATTAAAGCAACCTGGGAGAATGTGGTACAATCGCTTGAGTACATTTTTGTTGAAAGAAGGTTGTAAAAATGATCATATATGCCCTTGTGTTTTCATCAAAAGATGCGGATCTGAATATGCTATCATTGCTGTCTATGTTGATGATTTAAATATTATTGGAACTCATGAAGAGTTATCAAAAATTATGAATTCTTTGAAAAAGGAGTTTGAGATGAAAGACCTTGGAAAAACAAAGTTTTGTTTAGGTCTTCAAATTGAGCACTTAAATGACGGAATATTTATTCATCAATCTAATTATACCTCAAAAGTACTTAAGCGGTTTTATATGCATAAAGCACATCCATTAAGTACACATATGATTGTGAGATCTCTTGATGTAAAAAAAGATCTATTTCGACCATCTGAAAATGATGAAGAACTACTCGGTCCAGAAGTACCATACCTTAGTGCAATCGGAGCGCTAATGTATCTTGCTAATAATACGAGGCCTGATATATCATTTGCGGTGAATTTATTAGAAAGGTACAGTTCTTCCCCAACTAGAAGGCATTGGAATGGCATTAAACACATTTTTCGATATCTTCAAGGGACAATCGATTTAGGATTGTATTATTCATTTTCATCCAAATCGGATCTAACTCGTTATGCAGATGCATGATATTTATCAGATCCACACAAAGCACGGTCTCAAATAGGGTATGTTTTCACTTGTGGTGAAATAGCTATTGCATGGAGATCAGTAAAACAAACCTTGGTCGCTACATCAACTAACCATGCAGAATTATTAGCAATTCATGAAGCTAGTCGCGAATGTGTTTGGTTACGATCTATGACGCAACATATTCTTGGAGCATTTGGTTTGCCGACCAAGCGAGAAATTCCAACAACCTTTTATGAAGACAACGCAACATGTATAGCACAATTTAAGGAAGGATTTATTAAAGGGGATAGAACAAAGCACATTTCGCCCAAATTCTTCTTCACCCACGATCTTTACGAGAAAGGGGAAATCAATGTCCAACAAATCAGTTCAAGTGACAACCTGGCAGATTTATTCACTAAGTCCCTCCCTACATCAACATTTTAGAAATTGGTGCACAAGATTGGAATGCGACGCTTCAAAGATATCAACGGATGGAATGATCAGGGGGAGTATATATGCACTGCACTCTTTTTTCTTTCGCTAAGGTTTTTCCCACTGGGTTTTTCTTAGCAAGGTTTTTGACGAGACAGATTCTTTTAGAATATTTTTATTTTAGAAACATGTACTCTTTTTCCTTAACTATGATTTTTATCCCACAGGGTTTTATCTAGTATGGTTTTAACTAGGCATGTACTAATAGACATTCAAGGGGGAGTGTTGTAAATATTTATATATATAGTGAATGTCTCTTGTCCCACATAGGAAAGCTTTAAGACTTTCCTCCAAACCTTTCTATAAATAGAGAAAGGTTCTTCACCTTTGTAACTTACTTTTGAATATGGAATAAGAAAGAGTTTGATAAATAATATCATTCTCTTTTATTTTCCTTTGAGTTTTAAACATTTACAATAATTTTCAATAAATTATTATTAAGCGTTACATATGTGTGAATAGATCCCTTATACTGTATTTTGGTCTTATTTTGTGTGGGTTACAATACACCTGAAAAACTCATTACAATGGGTCAGACTATACCAAAATAATGCTATTCTATTACAGGGAATGAATTAGATTGGTCCGGAACACCGTAAACAAATAGACTAAGTAAATTGTCTAAAATAGTCCAGCGCAGGAACTGTCGAATGCTGACGGTTCGATGGTTCTTCAATAGTTGATCCTAAGAATAGTTTAACTCTGTCTGTTCGATACTCCAAACTCTCGAATCGATAAAACAGTCGAACCATGGATGGTTCGATGATTGGAACTGTCGAATTCGGGGAACTGTCGAACTAGGATTGATCGATGATAAGAACTCTCGAATCGATTCTTATTCGATAGATAACTGTCGAACTGCTGAACAATCGAATTGCAGGATTCGATAGTAAGTTGTTGGTCGATGGTCTTGAATGCGTGCATTAATATTGGGGAACGGGGTATTTATAGATCTCGTCCCGTGGGACCCATAAGAATGCGGAGCGTAACAGTCGAACGGGGCTCAGTTCGACTATCTCAATAACAGTCGAATGGGCCCAGTTCGCGGTTCGATAGTTTTATTTTGGGGCCTTTCTTTCTTCGGTAGCCCGGCCCAAAACACTTTTTTGTGCCTTTCTAAAATACCCGCATCATATAGTCCCCCCCAGTTTGGTAGTCGGTCTTGATTCAAGAGCAGGTTCGAAACTCTAAAATTTGCAATGTTTCAGGCAGTTGCTTGCTTCATATTTCGAATTTTATCCTTTCATCTGTGGGCCATGTCGCTGTCATATAATGGGATTTTATTTAATTTGAAAATACGCCCCCCTCATTTGGGAGCCGTGACTCGTAGGGTTGGGTGCCAAATGGAACTTATCTGCCATGGAAATATGCCCCCAAATATTAGTCGTGATCCATAACGTCAAAATCATAAAAAAAAATTGACTCCTAAGTCAATCAAACTGGGACGAGTTTGATCGTACCCACACTATCGAATTATGTAAGATTCGGTAGTTTTAATGCTTGTCGATATATGGAATTCAATCGTTATATTCAATCGAAATTACATGAGTTTGAGTGTTATCGCCTTATTTTTGAATTCGATAGTGATTAATAGTCGAGTCGTAGCGAATTTGAATGTTAATGTTAATATCGAATCGTGCCAGATTCGATTGTGTTGTTTTAATGTCAAATTTTCCGAATTCAACTGCAAATTACAATCAAACCGGAGCGAGTTCGATTCTTATTTTTGTGGGCTTGGTGGGCCTGCTCCCCTCTATATAATGGTGAAAGGAGGTAATGGAGCTCATTTTTTACGACCGCGTCCCACGAGCCATGCTACGATCCGAGTTAGTTCAGTGGTGGCCAGCCACTTTACCCAATCCAGACTAAAGCGCAACTCAGAGGAAGGGGTCTCACTTGTTCAGGATCAAAACCATACACGTTTTATAAATTATATTTTGATATATACAGCGGAAGTCTTGGTATTACTAATAATGTGACTATTTTAATGGTTATGCACTAATGACAAAACACGAATATTCCAAATTGCACGCTTCAACAATTATTCACTTCGTCCATGCTGCCAAGTTGATTTTACCCTGAGGAATGGACAGAAGAAACGAGGAATACGTCTTTAATGACTTAGTGAGATCCATATAAAAGAACTGGTAATGCAAGAATTAACTGTGACCTACTGGATACATTTCGAGAGTGATCTTACCGGTAGAAATAGTTCAACTAGACAATTTGATGTAACAATGGTACTGGAGTTTTCATAGAATAGTTAATGAACTTGTGCTTAACAATAAACAAATCTAGCCTTATGACTTCTATTATTCTACCTTATACCTCCCGACGAGGAGCGACCTCGCAAATAAACAAGAGACATGCTCGAGTACATGTCGATCCAGCACGCGGGTTACAGCCAACTCCTGACTGCAAGCGGCACCTAGATAGATCGGTATCAAGCGAAATTACTTAAACCGACAGTCCTTACTGCCCGGCAGTAACTCGACTCAATCCATGGGCCCAACTTTCCAAAGGCGTCCCAATGGGTATAACAAATAAACAAACAAGCTAGTAAACCGAATAATATTCGTTGCTCCTTGAGCTACATGTCCCGAACATAGTTCGTTGCTCTTTGCACAATTCAAGAACCAGGTGATGAGATTATAATATTGGAGAATTATCATGATTATGAATAGATATGATAAATAATAAATGATTGGATATGATTTAACGATGAGTAAGAAAATCATGTTATGAGATGAGATGCCAAACATGATTATGATGAAATATAGGTTGTTCGAGGTTTGGTAACGGAGTAGTGAGTTTTCTGTCCAAGTTCCTTAGGGCCGGATGCCAAACGGGGCTAGAACAAATCAGAAATGGAACCTCACCTTAACTCGTACGGGGAACCTTGATGGCGTTGATTAGTTCGTCGAACCTTTAACAAATTTAAATAATATTAATCAACTGAATTTATAATTCACCACAACAAATATTAGTATTTTTTCTTCAATTCTCATGTTGGTGAAATTGAGAACGTTATTGTTAAGAATGCTTGTTACAATGTAAATCTTAGCAAATAACACATAAGCTTAATTTATGTCATTACACAAAACATGAAATCTTAGATGGTGAATTTAAAGAAAAATATATTACTTAACTAACTCAAGGAAAAGTCATCTTTTTAGTATTTAGTCAATTCCAAACTTTCAATAACCACACACCAAATAAGTATCATACGAAATAACACCTTAAAAGGTATAACTTAGTCATTTATTACTTTATTTACATAGTAAGTTTAAAAATGCATATACTTGTTTTATAACTTAGATATAAAGATATAAACATGAGAGGTTTATCAAAACATGTGATAAGGGATGATAAATAATCTTATTTGATGGTTAGGTCATGAAGTGGCAAGAATAATCTTGTAAGACTTATGAAAATAGTATGTTAAACATAATAAATCTACCATTTAATTGCTATAAATAAGATCACAAAAATGTCAATTCATGATTATAAATCATAATAATCTAATTATAACTAATACTATATCATGTTAAATTTATATGTGTTGATAAATACATTGAATTATGATGGCGATTAAACTTATAAATTAAGAAAACAAAGGTTGTACCAAATAAACTGAAAAATCACCGCAATTTTGGTTTTACGTTTGATCAGACATCCAAATGAACTTGGTTTTTCAAATATTTTTATGCTTTATGGTTGCTAGCATCAGGAAAGATGTGGGAACCCAAGATTTTGTGAAAACACAAAGGTTTGCTATGCTAAATAATTCTTGCAACATAAGAGTTGATATCGGATTTCCTGGCAGCAGTTTACGATTTATAGATTATGCCCTCCTAGATCATATTATTTGAGAAAGTTATCTCCATACAAAAGATAGAAGGCACCAAGGAGAGTATTCAGCCGTTGGCCTTGATCAAAAATGATTTTTCTACAATTAGTTATGATTTTTCTAAGGTGCAGAATCAGCATTTCCTGCGCAGTAAAAGTTTTGGCGTCTTTTTGGGTAGAAAATGGCAAGATAAAATCTGGAAAACTTATTTTCCGAACGAAAACACAAAAAGGAACAACTTTTGTTTCTTCTTACTTTTGCAGAATCGGATTATTTTGGGCTGTAAAAAATGGTGAAGAAGGGTGAGTATTTATAGGCGAAAATAGTAGTTTAATCATACTTATTTCGGTCTCACCTTGATTATTTTATAATAAATCAGAAAAAAACTTTTAATCATGCTCTTAAGGATATCATGCCTACCTCATAAAAAATATGTCATGGCTTACTTCATCAATTGATTAATTGCATATCAAGTCCCTCAATTATTTATAATTAAAATTCCAATAGGTATAATTAGATTTCTTTGTTACATACATATTTACTTATGTAATTTTTCTAGGTAATTCAATCAACTTGATTAATATTTGAAATTGAAATATATGTTTTAGGATTAGAGACCTATAAAGATAATAAAAGACTAACTTTTAAGTTTAGTGACTAAAATGCAATTTTTTCTAAACATTTATGGTCAAAAATAGAAATTTTCAAAAGTTCAAGGACTAAAGTATACATTTATTCTCTTCCTAATTTTTGGGGCGTTACATCATTTCTCTCAACCTTGACGACTTATGCATAAACGTAAGAAGAGTCGAACCAGCCCCGTTCAATACTCTTTTAGTATCGAACGATCGGCTGTTCGCCTGTTTTCCTTAAAATAAATTATTTTTTTGTTTTCTTCTGTTTGATTTTGCTTAACGTTTCTTCGTTGTATGCAGTGCAATTTCCTTGCTGATTTGGTGAATCTTGGGACTTTAATCAAGGTAGTGTGATTTGTTCACCATTTTTATCTTTCGTCAATTGTATGCTAGTTTCCGTGTATTCCGCATGTTATAAACAAACACAGTCGTTGTGTGTGTCGAGGATGAGGTACATGTGTAGTAAGCTTTTCTTTCTTTTTTATTTTTATTGCAGTTCGTGTGAGACAAGATGTCGAACGAGATGGTGAGTGTTGACTTTATGTTTGGGAGTGAGTTGAGTAGTACCTCTAGCTTTTTTACTTATTTGGGGGGAGGATTTGAAGTAGGAAAAAGCTCTTTTCTCTCTCCTTGCGTTCACACCTATGGGCATTTTGGTCATCCCTTTTTTCGATCATCGGAGCACGGTGACCACCTCACGAAGACACCCACGTCTTCTCCGTTGACTCGGTTTCCCTTCTTGTGAGCTTGAGGTTTGGATTTTGGCTTTCATCATGGGTTTTGGTTAGCTTCTTCACGGATTCAAGCTTCATCCATGGAGGTTTTTTTTTTTTTTGATTTTATGGTGTTCTAGCTCGGTTTTTCTGTTTTCCTAGTCCTATAGTTTGTCTCTCTCTCCCTCTCCTTGTTCATCTTCACACCATTTGTTACTTGTGAGTGTCATGCTCCTATCTTGACCTTGGTCATTGCTTTGGACTTGACACTCCCTTTTGACATTTGAAGATAGATTTGGGGTTGTTTATTCAATCTCCAAGGTGTTCTTTGGAGCCCTTAGCTTGAGTGCGAATTCCTTCCATAGGTCTTTTCTGTGTTGAATTCCATTTCTTTTTTGTTATTTTTTTGTTCTTTTGGCCTTTTATTATTTTTTAAGGTTGTCTTCTTGTGCTCTCCGTTCGAACCCGCGTGTTTGGAAGGTTTTTTGGTGGTTCTAGCTATTTTCTGATCACTGTTTCGGCACTCCTTCACTGGAAAGTGCTAGGGTTCAGTCCCCCAAGGTCCTCCAGTCATTCTGTACTTGGTTTTGGTCAAAAATAGCTAGTCGTTTGGTCCAGCGGTCAATTCTTCGAAAAAATGGCTTGGTAGGTAGGTCATGTCGCTGTCTGCCCAGGCCCGCTCCCGCTGGGCGCCTGTCACACGACAGTTACCACTTCGGGCATAATAAAGTGGGGTTTGTATCAAGTTTGGCAACTTCGAATTTGCCTCCTAACAATTCGACTTTAGTGAATCCGAATTGCATGTTACTTAAGCAAGCTAAGAAAGCAATGGACAACAACTTAGCATCTAATATCCCAAGCTCCTATTGATCGAATGTTGGTGTGTTCCCTCAAATTTATTCGAAAAGTAGCTAACCGTGCTAAAATAGCTCCGAACAATCCTCGTTGTTAACCGTAAAAAATAAATACGGGATTAAAGAAAATATTAGTCCTAAATATGGGAATTAATCTATGGACAATACTATTGTTACGAGTGCATCCGAGGAGATGTAACCATCTCCCACGAGGAGGCCCTCGGAGAGTTACAAACATGCACGGTCACTGACCTAAACGCAATATAAAAGAACACCCGATGAGACACAAAGCGTCCCATGGAAAGTCAAATGATGAGTAAAGAAAAGATATCCACATGGCATCGAAAAAATAACAAAACCCGATGAACCCATGCGACTGGGATATATATCAAACGCACCACGAGGGACCACAGAGGACCCTGAGTCCGTTAAACTCACGAGAACACTTCTTTGCTGGAAACTCCTCTACATAAAAGCCCTCAGAGCATCACTCCCCAAATCAACTCTCAGAGTAAAGAAAGATCCAAGCATAAAAGTCGTTACAAGGACTCGGACAAGGAAATATCACTTCACGAAAGACAAATATGGCCTTCGAAGATCAAACCCAAGTCCTCGGAGATCAGACCAAAGCCCTCGGAGATCAAAACAACTCCTCGGAAACCATGCCTAAACTACTCGAATACTAAATCAAAAGCAAAAACATCCTTCAGAGAGTAACATCCAAAAAACACAGCCCTCCGAGATCACGAGCTATCAGAAGAAGAAAAAATCAGCTTAGTCAGCGTCTAGTAGATCGAAAATATATCTTATCTTATCTTTTACACTTTCACGCATATTACAACACCTGTACTTACTACAACACATGGACAACGACACCTGTCCCTAAATAGACTCTATATAGAGGGAGGTGATCCATTGAAGAAAGACAGATCAGAATAACTCGAGAAAAAACACATAGACACAAAATGAGTGACATTTAGTGAATAAAAGAAGAAATATTCTCGTATCCTTATTATCCTTACATAATCAACGCTTTTTTGAACCTCGGGTAAAGCGTTCGAACCCCTCAATTACCCCGTTAATTAGGTTATTATATCCAACATGTTAACAAAATGGCGCCGTCTATGGGAACGCTATAAAATTTTCCTTTGAGCGTGTTCAAACAAGCGTTGTGTACTATGGAGGATCTGTTCGAAAGCGAAAGTTTTCAAACTAGTCAGGGCAACCCGGAAGAAAGTTTGTCTCCTCACCAATCCAACACCCGGGATTACATCAATGTTCCCCGTTCTATCTTTGAAAGACTCGTAGAAGCCACGGCTCGGAGAATACCCCGAGGACGAGGGAATCACGGCAACCGGTCCTCCGAATCCCCCAGATGGAGGAATCCTCCCTCGAAAGAAGGGATACCCCCCAATGGATGGAGCCCCACTCCTGTCTCCTGGCGTCGTGAACCTTTACGAGAATCACCAATGTATGATAATTATGAGGAAACTACGGGGATAGGCCAAGGAGGAGGAATACCCCGCCCTTGGGAATACCCTAGAGTTGATAATCATGCCCTGTGGGGGATGTTAGATGGTTTACGAAAAGAAATGAGTGATATCAAGAAAACCATGGCCCCTAAGGAGGATCCCACTTTTAAAATTTCCCCTTTTACCCCCGAAATTTCACTAGCATCTGTCCCCTCGGGGATGTGTCCCGTTAACGTTCTCCTATACATTGTGGATGCTAATGGAAGAGATCCACAGGATCACATACACCAATACTTGGTTGGAATGGACCTGTCCTCTGCCCCCGACCATGTCCTATGCCGAGTGTTCCCGGTCACCCTCGGAGGAAGAGCCCAAGCTTGGTTCACTCACCTTCCCCCTAACTCCATAACGAGCTTTGACCGGTTAGCCCACTTGTTCGTGCGACAGTTTGCGTGTAACCGGCGGTACCCCAAATCGGCTACCCATCTCTTCACGGTGAAACAACAGAAAGATGAACCCTTGCGAGGGTACATAAAACGTTTCACCGATGAGGCGTTGGATGTCCCTAATGTCAGCCCCACCATCCTAGTGGACATACTAACACAGACACTCCAAACAGGGGATTTCTTCCGATACCTCATGGGAAATCATGTTACAGACATGAATGAACTTATGCAAAAGGCAGAAGTTTACATCCTCATGGAGGAAGCGGAAGGAACTAAAAGTCACATGGAGCATGACGACAATGAGCACCGTGAACACGTTGAACGAGAAGTGAAAGCTAAAGAGAAGGTAAAAGAAGGGAAACCCGCCCCCCGCAAAGATGAGGGAGGAGTGGTTAAAAAATTCCTGCGGCCTGTACACTTACCTCCGATGACTATCGCCCCTCAAGAGGTACTTAACGTAATGAGAGGCAGCGATGATTTACACTGGCCTACACCGGCCAAATTTCCCAATCGGGATAGGAACAATGAGAAGTATTGTAAATATCACAAAAGCTATGGGCACACCACCGATGAGTGCACTACCCTACGGAGGGAGGTAGTCCGCCTTCTAGAAGCGGGATACCTACAGAACTACCTCAAAGTGAATAATCTCGAGGAGCCCAAACCTAATGTATGGAAAAGATCATGCCCAGAACAAGAAGAGGGCGAGGCGGCTCCCAATCGCCGGTCACGAGAAAGGACCACGGAGCGCGGCCAGTCCCGAGGATGGACTGCGGATCCACGACTGGGTTCTCGGGACAGAACTGTGGGACATCGGAACTTACCTCCTCCCCCAGACTCATACGAGGACAACACCCCTTCGGGCCGAACGGTCAATATGATAGAGGGAGGAGATATCTCGATAACACCCCAGGGTAAGAAGAAAAAGTATCTGAAAGAGGCTCGACGAGCAGAACAAGGACTCCCTGTATGCTCCGTCCAATGGGCAAAACTGCCTAGTATTACCTTTGGACCCGAGTTCCTAACAGGTATTATCTACCCTCATGAGGACCCCTTGGTCATTTCGGCTGTTATTTATGGATGTGAAATCCAGAGGATCCTCATCGACACGGGCAGCTCCGTGGATGTACTTTTTTTCCAACCTACCTTGTTATGGGACTAAAAAAAGAAAAGTTGGAGATGGCTGAGGTCCCCCTGGTAGGTTTTTCTGGAGAAGCCTGTCATACCCTCGGAACTGTGACCCTTTCGATGTCTTGGGGAGAGGGAGATCTTCGAAGAACGGAACCCACCAAGTTTTGGGTAGTGGAAGCCTCTTCACGAACGTACAACGCCATATGCGGAAGGCCATCCATCCGGACCTTCGAAGCTATCCCCTCTACCCTCCATCTCAAGGTAAAGTTCCCCACTTTCTCAGGTATCGGAGAAGTTTGAGGAAACCAATCCAAGGCTAGAGAATGCCGCATGAATGCTATCCCCTCGGAAGAGGAGGAATTCCCCCTCGGGAAGAATAAAAAGCTCAAAACCGAAGAGACACGGGTTCAACCCATAGAGGAGTTAAAGATGGTAGGGTTGGTAGAAAGAAGTCCCGAAAAGGCGGTTAAGGTGGGTACCCGCATGGAACCCGTAATAGAAGCTCAGCTGACGTTTGTTCTCATACCATTCCATCACCTCTTCGCCTGGGAAGGGGGACCACCCGGACGAATCAGTGACAAGGCCAACACTTTCTCAATATAAAGCTAGAGGCTAAACCTGTTCAGCAGAAAAAGAGAAAAATGGGGCCAGAGCGCAATAAAATTATCCGCTCGGTGATACAACGACTCCTTAGCCTGAGGCAAATTCGGGAAGTTATATACCCCGAATGGTTGGCCAATGTGGTTCTGGTTCCCAAACATGGAGGAAGATGGCGAATGTGTGTAGACTTTACCTATCTTAATGAAGCATGTCCGAAGGATTGCTATCCTCTACCCAGCATTGATCAGCTAGTAGACTCCACTGCTGGATGTGCTTTACTCTCAACCCTGGACGGAGACCAGGGATACAACCAAATCCCGATGGCAACCGCTGGCTAGGACAAAACTAGCTTCATTACAGACGCTGGCACCTTCTGTTACTTGGTAATGCCCTTCGGACTCAAAAATGTCGGTGAAACTTACCAAAGACCGGTGAGCCTCATGTTCGCTGGACTCATCGGAAAATCGGTAGAAGTCTATGTGGATGATACAGTGGTTAAGAGTAAAATAGCAGAAGATCATCCCGAGGACCTGCGAAAAGCATTGGTCATCATGGATAAATTCGGAATGAAGGTTAATCCTAGAAAATGCTCATTCGGCATCCGAGGAGGAAAATTCCTGGGGGTTATGGTTACAGAGAGAGGAATAGAAGTAAAACCCGAAAAGGCTGAGGCCAACGTGGGGCTTCCTACTCCGAGGACGGTTAAAGATATTCAAAAGCTCACAGGCCGGATGGCCTCCTTGAGCCGATTTGTTTCCAAATCGGCAGAGAAATGACTCCCCTTCTTTAAGATACTACGTAACATTAAAGAGTTCCAGTGGACCTCTCAATGCGAAGAAGCCCTCGGAGAGCTAAAAAGGTATATGGTGAAACCGCCCTTGCTAGTAAAGCCTTCGCCTCAAGAGGAGCTCTTTGTATACCTATCCGTCGGAGAAGAAGTTGTCAGTGTTGTGTTGGTCAAAGAACAAGATAGAGAGCACCACCCCGTATACTTTGTCATCAAAACTCTTCTCGGAGCGGAAACCAGGTATACCGTAACTGAAAAACTTGTCTTAACTTTGGTCACCACGGCACGTAAACTGTGCCCCTTATTTTCTCTCTCACCCAATCACTGTGTTGACAAAACACCCCTTACGGGCAATTCTCAATAAACCCGAGTCATCGGGAAGATTGATAAAGTGGGCCGTAGAACTCACTGAGTACGACATTTCCTACGCCTCGAGACCCTCTATTAAAGCGCAAGTCCTGGCGAACTTCGTCATGGAACTAACCAGCATAGGAGCCGAGGAAAATGAACCTCTATGGCATGTATATGTAGATGTCTCCTCTGTTAGTACACACGGGGGAGCAGGAATAGTCTTGGTAAATCAAGAAGTGGAAGACGAAAGACTCCATTTCGCAGTCAGAATTGACTACCCCATTTCCAACAACGAAACTGAGTATGAAGCCCTTCTTATTGGTATGAGACTTGCAAAAGAAGGAGGAATAAGGAGAATACTCCTCCATAGTGACTCTCAATTGATTGTGCAACAAGTTAAAGGTTCATATGAAGCAAAAGAAGGAAGAATGCAGGAATACCTTCGGATAGTCCATCAGAGGCAAGAGTGGTTTGAAGAGTATGACATAGCCCAAATTCCCCGAAAAGAAAACCAAGAGGCGGACGCCCTGTCCAAAATGGCCACACAAATGGCCGCCATCCACACCCGAAGGATCACTCTACTCTATGTCAATGAATCTGAAAAGTCCAAGGGCAAGGAAGTAAATGCCACTATGGATTCCCCATCCAGCTGGGTGACTCCCATCAAAGCTTACTTGCGGGATCCAGAAGGATATTCCTCACACAAAGCTGTACAACGAATAATGTCCAGGAAAACCATTTGATACTTCCTCAAGGAGGGAATACTCTTCCGAAGGACATATTCATGCCCCCACGCCAGATGTCTCAATGAAGAAGAAGCCCAATTAGCTATGGCGAAAACTCACGAGGGGACATGTGGGAGCCATACTAGCGGCGAAAGCATGGTCAGATGCCTGATTCGATAAGGCTACTACTGGCCCACGATGGCTAAAGATAGCAAAAGCCATGCGGAAATGTGCAAACCATGCCAAATTTATGCCCCTCGGGTCCATCAACCCGCAGCCCCGTGGGAACCCCATCTGACCCCTTGTCCCTTCTCAAAATAGGGCATTGATATAGTGGGACCACTCATCCCCGATGAGGGCCAAAAGAAATTCCTACTCGTAGCAGTGGATTACTTCACCAAAGGGGTAGAGGCAGAACCCTTAGCCCGAATCACCGCAGGTGCCATCGTTAATTTCCTATGGAGGAATATCATGTGCCGCTTTGGCATCCCTCGGAGCCTGGTAAGTGATAACGGCTTACAATTCACTAATCAAGAATTAGAGAAATGGTGTGACCACTAGGAAATTAAACACCGCTTTGCTTCGATGGGATACCCCCAAGCAAACGGACAAGTAGAAAGAACCAATCGAACCCTTCTGAAGAACATGAAAGCCCGAATCGATTGGCATAAGGCCAAATGGGTTGAAGAAATACCCGGCATATTATGGGCCTATCGGACCACGCAAAGCACTACCACGGGTGAAACCCCATTTAACTTATCCTACGGGTGCGAGGCGGTCCTGCCCTCGGAAGTTTCCATAGAAAGTTGGCGTGTCCGAGAATATGAGGAAGTCGCCAATAGCTCCAACATAGCCCTGGCCCTTGATCTTCTCGAAGAAAGAAGGGCACGAACTGCCATCCGAATTGAAGAATACAAAACCCGGATGTCACGATACTACAACGCTAAGGTAAAACCTCGAACTTTTCAAGTTGGAGACTTAGTAATGAAACGGATCGGAGCTTCCAAGAATGTGGGTAAGCTCGATCCCCGATGGGAAGGACCCTACAAGATAGAGAGAATCGTTGGACCCGCAACTTACCTTCTGGCCAATTCCGAAGGCGCAGTGCTCTGCAATACCTGGAACTCCATCAATCTCAAAAAATACTATGCTTGATGTAGTGAAACAGTTTGTACATAAAGAAAAAAGTTGTTTGCATATATATGGTTCCATTACAAAACAAAAAGAAATAGGGTTGCAAAACAAAACGATGACTCTATGAAAATGTCATCACCGCAACCTAACCCCGAGAAGCCATCTAATACGAACAACTAGTACAAAACAGTCTGCACCTAATACTGAATCCTTATCCCAAAGGGATATTGGATTATATCCGATACAAAGAGATCATTGTTATCTCCGCCTAAACAAAAACATCCTCTATCGGACGCTTCCCTTCTATGACAAGTCGGCGGCGGTGTTCCTTGGATAGTGAAACAGGGTCATCAACAACCACTGTCTGAACGACTGGATCCCCGATAACTGAAGGAGGAACTTCTGCGAAAACTTGGCGAATGCTAAGTTCAGGAATGACCAAGCCCGAAGGAAATCCTGGCAGGGTCTGAACCGCATCTCGGCACAACCGATAGCCTATGCGTACTAAATCACGCATCTCCTTGTGAAGAGCTTCATGAGGGCTAGAGGGGCCCACCACTTCCAACACTGTTTGGACCTGGGCCATCACTAACGCCACCTCGTGGGTACGGGTCATCTCCAGCAACTGCTGAGTTGCTACATCTCTCTCCCTTGTAGCACGTATTAACTGTTCATTGGAGAACTGAACTTGGTCCCTTAAATCCTCTATCCTCCTCTCCAAATTCAATATGCGGGCCCTCTCAAGGACCAATCGACGCTCCAACTCCCAAGATTTATCTTTCTCAACTTGCAAAACCCCCTCGTGAAGTTCCCGAGCAGACTCCTTAGCTGCGGCTAATTGAGATATCTCCTCGTGAGCTTCAAGTAGACCCTTCTCTAGCTCATCCCGACGGCGATATACCAAGCCAAGATCAGAAGAGGATTCTCCTCGGGATTCGATGGCGTTCAAAACCATGTAAATCTGAATACCAATCAGCCCATCAGCACTAAGGGGATAATACAAGTTAGTGCTAAATAGAACAAATGAAAAATTACTATACCTTGCACAAATCTTTACAGGCAAGATCATGAAGACTGGAGAGAGGAAGAGTCCTCATCAATTCACAATCCGTGGCGTTCAATAACCCACTTAAATAGTTCCGGAAAAAGTCTGCCACGGAAGAAAATGAGAGGATAGAACCACCCTCTCCGAGGGGACGAATCCCCGCTAGAAGAGGATTACCCTCAAGAGGTGGACGAACAACTCGGTCTGGACTCTCCTCGAGGGGATGGGTCCCACCTGGAACAGAATAAGGAAAACCTTCCTCCACCACATTTACAACATCTCCCGAAAAGGAGCGAGATACCACTCGTGGTATGGAAAAATCCATCCGAAGAAGAGCAGCAGTGGGGTCCTCGGAGACAACAAGAACTGGGGGGGCTGCGGCAAGTAAGACCCCCTGGTCCCCTCTCTCCGAGAGAGGACTCGCCACAATATCAAAACTCGAGTGATCGGAGCCGCCCTCCTCCGAAAAGGCATACCCATCATTTAGCGTCTGCGACAAAAAGACATTATCAAAAGGTTTTATCGCAAACGTTTGCATCTCCGAACCTATCAAGAATGTGATTATACTATAAGATCAAAAGCAATAAAAAACATCCCATAACGACAAAGACAAGAAGAAAAACTTACGAAAGAAGAAATTGCTATGAAGTGGCTGAGCGGGGAGATTAAACATCTCTACCCCTTCTTGAAGACCTGCTAATATCAGAGACTCGGGGAACTCTAATAAGCTGGTTATGTCGTAGGTACCCGAGAACAGCCCAGAATGAGATAATACCTCCTCCTCGTGCATCAACGACTCGGAGCTGGGAGTAACGTAGCCTAGACCCCATCGGAGAGGTACTCCCCATAAATCCGCTGAGTGGCCCCTCGGGCGAACGAAAAAGAACCTCCGCCTCTAATCCCCTCTACGAGAACGCGGATTGAATACCTGAGTGAAGGTTCTGTTAATGTCCCAATAGGCCAAGCTGAAAAAAGGGGGACCCCCGCACAGGGGCGCAAGGCAAACACGGCTCCCACCCGATGAGGAGACATGGGGAGGTTCAAAAGCTCACAGCACAGGATGTACCCCACCAAGTGACGGTAAGAATTTGGCGTCAACTGGCTAGGGCATATTTGCCAATAGCGAAAGAGAGTCTGAATAAAAGGGTGAAAAAACACCTGCATCCCACATCTCATTTGGTCACAATACACTGTCAAGAACCCCGAAGGGGGATCATAAGCCCTCTGCTCGGAGTGTGGTATAACCACATCATACATGGTATAGTCTAGATTATACTCAGCAAAGAGGGTCATAACTGACCCCTCGTGCTCACTACTCGTAGCAGTGCCCACTTGACCGCGACCCATCAACTTTATGGGGTTTAACAGAAGCATATCAAACTCCGAAGACTAATCTGCCAGAATATAAGACCCCCTACCCATAAATACCTCTCGAATATGAGTCATCATGCGGGACTCAGCATTTGAGGACCTCACAGCAGCTCCCCTCGAAGGACTTCCCAAAAGAGCTGTTATATCATCATCCAAACTGTCCCGCCTAGAGGAGAAGCTAGCCGAGGAGGCATGACGTACTCCTAACGCCAGGGGAGGAGTCCGAACCGAGTTCCTAGTGGAATTGTGAGAAGAAACGGACCCTCCTCTCCTGTAATGTGGGGGCATCATCTTCTCGGGTAAGTTTTCACTCTTTTATTTGAAGGTTAGCTGTTTACAGAAAATATGAATATCACGAGGAGCTGCGCAAAAGCTGAAAAGTGATTTTTGCGAAGAAACCCAATGAACGCTCTAGCTAAAGAAAATTCTTCTTTTATGAAAGTAAGTATGATAAAGCTCACTGAGTATTTGCTCATATATATATTGTTGCCCACAAATAAAAGCATAAGCTGCCTAAGCTAAATTAATTACTAAGGCCACGCGTCCAGTAAAAAACCTATGAATGATGGTAAAAACTCATGCATAAAGACACCTCCTGCTGCAAATTTTAATTGGCCAGCAAGTTTATTTGACATACTTATCTTTAAGTAATGAATAAACAATCAGATAGTTATAGTTGCTAAATAGTTATTAGCAGAAAAGACAGAATAGATCAAAAAAGAAATGATTTATTTATTGATAAAGCCCCGAGAAGTTCTCGGAGAATAACTGTACAAGGTGGAGAAGATGCCCCGAGAAGTCCTCGTGGAACTACGAAATTGAAAGTTTACATTTATTAAAATAAAAAACAAAATGTAAGGGTCCTATACTATGCCCCCGTGGTTGATGGAGACGGAGCGGGACGCGAAGAGGATGTCGCCTCGGAAAAAGTACTCATCGAGGCCAGGCGTGAAATCGGGGAGAACATTCCCCTGGAGCCACTGAATCTTGGACTCGGACTACTTGCTGAATGCATCGGAGATGGCGCATGAGACTCCCGAGGGGACAGCACACCACCGAATCTCCCCACGAGTACACGACAGTCCTCGGAAGATGGCTTCTTCAGCTTGCGGAGGTCAAAGGACTTTATAAAGTCCACATCCGGCCGCAATAAGGGCTTCGCCACCCTAGCACACTCCAAATAACCCCACAGTATGTGACCGTTTAGAAGCTCCTGTGGTGGCCTTTCGGAAACTTCCGACTGGTGCCTAGAGATCTCCTGCTGAGTAAACTGAACCGCCGCATCAATTTTGGCTTGCACCTCCTCGGGAGAAGAAAACTCCGCCAATTTCCCCTCGGCTAGCTCCGCCCTATCGGTGAGCTGGCCTAGCAACTCTTGAAGTCTCTGATCCCTGGCTAACCCCTCGCTCTTCTCTTTCTCAAGAGCAACCACCTGAGCCCTAAGGGTCTCCTCGGACTCCCTCTTCTCCTTCTCTAGAAGGGCAACCCGTGCCTTGGCAGCCTTCTCGGAGACGTCCACGCGGTTATAAGCGGCCTTCTCTTGTTCCAACTGACTGCGCAAACCCTCATTTTCCTTATCCTTGGATAGAAGGGGCGCTAGCTGCGCTCGGAGTGCTTCCACCTCCTCTACACTCTTTAGACCACGTTGCTCAACAGCGGCAACTGCTTCCCGAGTCTTTCCTATCTGCAAAAAGAGAAGCAAAAGAAAGAATTGATTAACATAAAGCATACAACACGAGGAAGCAAATATGAATAAAAGAAGGGGAAGCTTGAAACTTACCATCAGCCCCATCCAGTTAAGGCTGGTATACAGAAACTGATACCCCTCGGCAGGCGTGGAATTGGAAGAGGCAAAGAATTGGAGGTTCTCCCGATAAGCATCCCCCACCGTCCAGGATGAAGACTGCCCATTCGGCCCACGAGGGGGTACGGGTTCTTGAAAGGAGTGTCTCCTCGGAGATAGAGTCACCGGAACATAATCCCTCGGAGGAGTAGTCCCCGGAATTGGCGTCATTACCTCCGAGTCGGTAAACACCGCTCGAGGACCTCCAACAGCTACAGATGTCCCCGCCTCCCCAATCAGTGAGCTTAAAAGCTCCACCTTGATCTCCCTATCTTCGGACGAGGGGTCAAATTCCCCCTGGGTGTCCTCAGAGTCCCCCAATGAAGTCTCCGGACCAGGAACCTAAAACTGCGACAAAAATCTTCCTCTACAAAAAGAAACCTACAGGGGGTAAGAAGAGAGAATGAAACTAGAAAAAATTATACAGCAAGAAAAGCAAAGAAGATTTACCAAAAGGAGCAGACTCTTCCACCATTGGAGCCTTTCCTTTATCAACAATATCTGTACCAGGAAAAAGAACATCAGTACATGACCAAACTCCTCAGAGCATTCTAGAAGGGTTTATTAAAGACCAGCAAAGAACTTACCGAGGGGGACAGATTCAGGCACTGTCTTCTCCGAGAACTCCGGGACTATTGGAGACATGGGCTCAACCCCACGAGGAGACTCGGGAGACGGGTCCCGAGAAGATATAACCACCACCTCTGCGGTATCCCGAGCAGAACTCTCCTCGCCAGCCCTCAGAGAGATCCCTTCTTCGGAAGCTCTTGGAGAACTTCCCACATCAGACCCGGAGACTGGCACCAGAGCTAAACTCGAGTAAGGGCTCACCTGACGTAGTGGAACCGCATTCCTAATCACCCTCGTGGTGTCTAGGTATAAAGGGGAATGATCCTCAGGAACTCCACCCATATCTGGACCCATATGCTCGCCCTCGGGAGCGTTGACCTCCTCTTCGTCATGATCACCCTCTTCCGGAACGTCAGAAATACCACTCGGAGTGGGATCCGTGGGACCCGAGTGCGAATAATAGTTCGCTAGAATAGACCCTGCACCACCCGAAAACCAACAAATACAGTTATAACTTATTCCCACGATTGGAAAAAGGAACGAAGGCAAGAACAAAGCAGAGTACTTACGGAAAAAGATTAGAGCCTCGGAAGATAAGGACAGGGGCTTCACGATATTATCATCGGTAAAAATCACGTTATGGAGGCCAGATGTCTCGAACAACATCAGAAAATCCTCCGACTCCATTAGAAGCTGCTGCGAAATAATCGGAGATAAGACTATCTCCGAGTCCAAAGTACGAACGGGAGCAGCCCCTTCTCTCCAATCGAAGTGCATGTCCCATACACCTTATGCTGGCCGCACGAAGAAATACATGTTCTTCCAGACGCTGTGCGAAGTGATGGACGCATCCCAAATCCTCTTCGTAGAATTCTTGCTATTATCCCGATGACGAACGTGGTAGAATGGGTACCCCCCGGGTGAGACCACCACATCAAAAATATAAAGAAAATGGTCAACTCCGCACTCCAAACCGTTTACCTGGCACCAGAAGACATAGATGCAGAGGGCGGCGAATCCATTTGGAACCATCTGACTCGGGCTGATGTTACACGCCTTAAACACTTCGCAGAAGAAGGGCGGCATAAATGAGTGCCACCCGTATCGCACCTGAGCAAAGTAAACTGTCAACATCCCCGGAGGTGGATAGCAAGCCCTCTCATCCCTCGCCGGAATCTGAAAAACCATATTTTTCTGAAAAGCCCCAGTAGAGTTGAACAACTCCTGCACATGTTCACGGGTAGCAATACTCTCAACCTTCTCGACTTTTGCAAAGTCACGAGCAGCAGCGGCCTTCTTTGATTTAGGAACCCTAGCTTTTTTAGCGGCGGCGCTGCTCTCAACAACAGGAGGTCTCCCCCTTTCGCTTACGAGCAACTACCCCCGTCGGAACCACCCCCGTCCCCGCCTGAGAATCAATCGGGGCGATAACACCAGAAGTGGTAGAGGCGGCGATGGGATCAATCGTGAATTTGTTGAAAGTTTGAAGTACGAAAGGAGACAAGAGAAGAAGAAGATGATGATGAGACTTTTTTTTGCTCTGGAAAAAATTACTGCAAGAGAATTGTGGAAGTGAAGAAAAGGTTGAACCGTCCCCCTATTTATAAATGGAGGAGACAACGGTCACAAGAGGTTAAAAAACATGGAGCCTAATTAAAGCTCCACGTAATGGTCGCGTACAAACGCCATGCCACGATCCATCTGACCATTACGAAACGGTCAGATACTTTGAAACTTGAATCTGGTCAACTCCGCTACCTGCGCCCCGAGATCTCCGCGCGTGTAACAACGGTATACCCGGGAGGGCATTCAGGTAAAATCCCTTTAACTCATTTTTTAATAATAATAAATATTATAAACATACACACATGTTCCCTCGGAGAAAACCAAAAAATAGATACAGTGAAGGAAAAAATGAAGAAGAAGCCCTTCGCCCCACGAAGAGCACGAAATAAAATTTCCATCACCTCTACGAAGGCGATCGAAATTTGGGGGGGCTAATGTTAACCGTAAAAAATAAATACGGGATTAAAGAAAATATTAGTCCTAAATATGGGAATTAATATACGGACAATACTATTGTTACGAGTGCATCCGAGGAGATGTAACCAGCTCCCACGAGGAGGCCCTCGGAGAGTTACAAACATGCACGGTCACTGACCTAAACGCAATATAAAAGAACACCCGAGGAGACACAAAGCATCCCATGGAAAGTCAAATGATGAGTAAAGAAAAGATATCCACATGGCATCGAAAAAATAACAAAACCCGATGAACCCATGCGACTCGGATATCCATCCAACGCACCACGAGGGACCACAAAGGACCCTGAGTCCCATAAACTCACGAGAACACTTCTTTGCTGGAAACTCCTCAACATAAAAGCCCTCAGAGCATCACTCCCCAAATCAACTCTCAGAGTAAAGACAGATCCAAGCATAAAAGTCGTTACAAGGACTCGAACAAGGAAATATCACTTCACGAAGGACAAATATGGCCTTCAAAGATCAAACCCAAGTCCTCGGAGATCAGACCAAAGCCCTCGGAGATCAAAACAACTCCTCGGAAACCATGCCTAAACTACTCGGATACTAAATCAAAAGCGAAAACATCCTTCAGAGAGTAACATCCAAAAAACACGGCCCTCGGAGATCACGAGCTATCAGAAGAAGAAAAAATCAGCTTAGTCAGCGTCTAGTAGATCGAAAATATATCTTATCTTATCTTTTACACATTCACGCATATTACAACACTTGTACTTACTACAACACATGCACAACGACACTTGTCCCTAAATAGACTCTATATAAAGGGAGGTGATCCATTGAAGAAAGACAGATCAGAATAACTCGAGAAAAAACACAGATACACAAAAGGAGTGACATTCAGTGAATAAAAGAAGAAATATTCTCGTATCCTTATTATCCTTACAAAATCAACGCTTTTTTGAACCTCGGGTAAAGCGTTCCAACCCCTCAATTACCCCGTTAATTAGGTTATTATATCCAACCTGTTAACACTCGTCCTTATCAACTTCGGCCACCTCTCTCACGAGGCTCTTTTCCTCAAGCGGTCGCACCTCAAAGGAACTATGAGATTAATCGTTCCCTCATTGATGTCAATAAGAGTGTGCCCAAAAAGTTTCGATTTGTCAATGGTAAGCCTATGATTGTGTTTAAGGAAGGAGAGATCAAAGCTCTTGATGCTCGACTTGATCTTGTTCTTATTCTTCGGTTTCCCCTTGTGAAGCCAGGCTATGCCTTCATCCATAGGAAGTTAATTCGACATAAATTGAAGGGAACTTACACTCTTGGCCCCATTGGTCCAAGACATGTTGTCACGCACCCAAAAAAAATAAAGTTTTCAATTTATTTTAGTTTAGTTTGCACTTTAGTCCTTCAACTTACACAAATTAGGATTTTGACACCAATTAGTTTTAGAATTTGCAAATTTAGTCCTAAACATTTATGATTAGCTTATGATAGCCTTTACACAATTTATGTGTTCTTAAATTAGGTTCATAAACCCTAGATAATAATGATTATTTCGAAATTAGCTTAAAACATGTTAATTATATAGTTGTCTCCTTAATTATGTGTATATATATCTTTTATATAATAACTATATTTGCATAATGGTTATTCAATTATAACTTATGAATTATTTAAGATGAATTTATGATCTGAATTTGATATTATAAGGTGTATAAATTAAAATAAAATAAAAAAATAAGTGATAAGGAGACAACTATACATGTTGTCAACTTGTTACTATAATTGCACATGAACTTATCAGCATCTAGATCTGACTTTGAATAATTTTAGTTGTCATATTACTCACGTGAATGCATTGTTTT
The DNA here is from genome assembly GCA_948329865.1 of Linaria vulgaris. Classification (NCBI taxonomy): domain Eukaryota; kingdom Viridiplantae; phylum Streptophyta; class Magnoliopsida; order Lamiales; family Plantaginaceae; genus Linaria; species Linaria vulgaris. The sequence goes on from OX415254.1 coordinate 32,131,860, forward strand.
TCTTCATTATATTCAACCATTTTGAGACTAGTTTCATAAAAAAATTGTTTCAGAATGTTTCCCATTGTCCTTCTACCCTCCCAAGACCAAAACTTTTCATTGTGCAGAAAAACTGCTTTCGAATCCGAGCACTAAAAACATCATAACTCATCCCAATCAAGTCCAAATATTCTGAAATTTTAGATCTAGATTCCCCTCTAAGTTAGGCATCTTTCATATTCAGACACCATTTCTACAATAGAAATATTTGAAGGCCGAAAGCAAGCAACAGTCAGCATCTGTCCAGAAAGTCCGAAAACAGCTTCTATGACACAAGGATTTTTACAAAATAGTAAAACTCTTTCTTTATCACTCATACTCCATGCATTTATTCCTAAATATATGTTGATTCTTTAAAAAATATTTAACTATGATATTAATTTGTTTACAAAGGTCAATTTAGTACAAGAATCTATGCATGTCACTGTTTTAGTTATTTGTTTTAGAATACTGTGTAATATTTCACCAATCTCTTCATATGATGCTTAATATCAAGAGTTGAAATGTGAATTCATGATAGATCTACTATATTGAAGGTTATTTAATCAAATCACTCATTAGATCATAGTTTAGACGACAAAGATAGTAGTAGCCGAGCATGTTTTATTTTTACTAATCATGATGCATGTTTTTAAGTGATCTTTAGTTAACTTTCATATTAATCCTTTGTATGAATCTTTGATGTATATTAGGACACAATTCTCTCACATTTTAACTTAGTTAGTATTAAAGGGTAGCCTAATTACTAGTTAGAACAACTTATGAAAAACATAAACTTACTAGCTAATTGTATAACTATTAACACTTTATATAACATATTTAGGGATTGACGAAGTTAACAAGGACAACTAGCGGCAATTGTGTGGAAATGTGAGGTTTGATTTTGATTATTCCAGCTCCGTTTGGCACCCGGCCCTGAGGAACTTGGACAGAAAAATCGTGACTTTTGTTCCCGAATCACGAGCCACTTTTTTCATCCTTTATATTGCCTTTATGTTTCATTTACTTATTCTCTTTGGCGATTCAGTTTCTTTTATCTATTGTTACTTCATGTTCAAATGCTAAATCTATGACCTATCGATTCATAATTGTATTACCTGATCTAATATGATAAACTATATATTGATTCTTGGACTGTGCAAACGAGCAACGGATATTATCCGGCTTACTAGCTCATATGATATTATGTTTCACCCATTGGGACGCCTTTGGGAAGTTAGGCCCGGAATTGTGTTAATTTACTGCTGGGCAGCAAAGGTTGTCGGTTTAAGTATTTTTGCATAATATCCATCGATCTAGGCGCCGCGTATAGTCAGGAGTTGATTATATCCCGCGTGCTAGATAGACGTGTACTCGAGCATGTCCTTTCGTTTTGTTGCGAGGATACTCCTTGTTGGGAGGTATAAGGTAGTATATTCGTTGATATAAGGTTGAATCTAGTTGTTATGTGCACATGTTCATTGTCATTACTTCATGTTCATATGTTATTAACGCTCAATATTTATTTCGTGACATTTTTTCCCGTTCAGTTCATTTTCGGATTTTACTTATTCTTGTTCAGTTTACTGCCTAAACCTATAAATCTCACTAAGTCATTAAAGACTTATTCCTCTTTTGTTTTGTCTGTCCATTCCTAAGAATAAAAGGCGACTTACGTTGGCTGGTGTGAGCGGTTTTTCAAATCAATAAGTTATTTTGCTAAGTGTGATTTTGAGTATGCATTTCAATAATCATAAATATTTTAAATAACTAAGTAGTGTTGCTTTTATTCAACTATGACGTTGTTATTTGTATTTTATCAAGACTTCCGATGTGATATGTAATAAATTGATTTTCTTTGTGTATGGTATGATCCTGGCCGTGAGACCTTTCCTTTAGACTAAATTAATATCGAGTTTGTTTCTGTGTTGTTTAAACATGGGACGAGTTTGATATTAACTAAATTTGGAGGTGCGGTCCTCACACATGGCATGCTTAAGTTAACTAAAGAGGAGGATTATACAAGATTACGGATGAAAAATATCTTGGTTTTCTTGATCTTCAAGGATCAATGTTTAAATGGACTCCATCTTTTGATCCCAAATTGGAACCTCCTATTGTTCCCATTTGGATCTCACTTCCTAATCTCAATATGCGATTTTGTGAAAGGAATGCTCTCATGGATATTGGTCAATACTTTGGGAGGCCTTTAAGGCTTGATGAGGGCGCGGCTACTCTCTCACTGCCCGATTATCCGAGGATATGTGTTGACGTTAATCTCCTTGATAATTTAAAGGAGGAAATTGAATAGGGAGTGGAAGTCAATGGGAAAGTGACTTGTATCAAGCAAAGAGCTATCTATGAGAGTCTTCCAAAATTTTGTAGAAAGAGTCAAAGGCTTGGTCATCTTATTGATAATTGTGGGGTGGATAAAGTCCAAGAGAATGTTGAGCATATTGAGAAAAATCATGAACCGAGAGCTAATGAAATGCCGCGGTCTAAACGTGATTGGGTTCCGGTTGTGAAAAGAAATTTGTTTGGATTCCCTAACAATACACATCAACCTTCACCAACAAAGATCTTGAAATGTGGTGATCCGATCTCTTTTTTCATTCTTGAAAAATAGCAAAGTTTGATGGAGGATGAGGAGCATTTGGATGAGCCTTTACTTGATGCTATGATTAATGTGGAAAACAAAGTAGATGAGGAGCTCTTAGATACGACTTTGATTGAAGCTACTATGAATGTTGAGAACCAAGAGGAAGACTTGAATGTGGCTTTGATTGATGCTATGATTAATGTAGAAAAACAAGTTGATTTGCAAAAAGCACAAGAAAGAGCTATTGAGGATGCTATTCTAAATTATGCCTATGATGATGGGGCTAGATATTCGGATTCTCATTACACGAAAAAGTCAAAGGCTATGTCACCAAAAGGGCATGACATAGTTCCAAGAACAAAGCGCCCTTGTTCTTATGTGATACCACCACCCCTCTTCCTACTTTTAAGAGTACTCTTTGGCATAACTCTGAGGTTGATGAAAGTGAGGGGCTTATTGTTGAAGATTCGGACCCTAGTCAAAATCATGAGGAATCATCATTCAACAAGAAAAGGTTCTTAACTACTAGACCCAAGGAAACTAGAGCGGATTATCTTGAAGATTCGGCCTCTCCTCATGGGGCTCAAGCATCATCTTGTAGGAGCAAAGAGCAAAAAGAAAAAAGAAAAAAAAAATAGTCGAACGCAAGACGCGTTCCCTAGAAGGTCAATCCACTCCTCTATCTCAATAATGTTATTTTTGTGTTGGAATGTTCGCAGGGTCAGTAAACTCAATTCGAGTGATAATGTTGAGAATCTTGTTAGGAGACACAAACCAAAGGTTTTTGCCTTACTTTAACCGAAGTCGAGATTTAATGAGAGGAAATTTCGTAAAAAATTCTAACTCTCGGAATACCATTTGGGTTTTTGGTGATGATAATATGCATATTGATGTTCTTGAGGATCATGATCAATTCCTCCATTGCCTTATCTCTTCCACACTCCTTCCACAACCATTGTTGTGCACTTTTGTCCATCCCGCACAAACGATAGTTCTACGCTGGTCACTTGTGGTTTGAGACGTAGTGATGATCACAAACTGTGGTTGGTCGTTGGAGATTTCAATGTCGTGCTTAAGGTGGAGGAGAAAATGGACAAAGTTCCACCTAATAATGGAGTGATGAAGGACTTTCAATAGTGCATTGAGGATGTGAGGTAGTGTGATTTGTTCACCATTTTTATCTTTCGTCAATTGTATGCTAGTTTTCGTGTATTCTGCATGTTATAAACAAACACAATTGTTCTGTGTATCGAGGATGACGTACATGTGTAGTAAGCTTTTCTTTTTTTTTTAGTTTTATTTCAGTTCATGTGAGACAAGATGTTGCACGAGATGGTGAGTGTTGACTTTATGTCTGGGAGTGAGTCGAGTAGTACCTCTAGCTTTTTTACTTATTCGGGGGGAGGATTTGAAGTAGGAAAAAGCTCTTTTCTCTCTCCTTGCGTTCACACCTAGGGGCATTTCGGTCATCACTTTTTCCGATCATCGATGCACGGTGACCTCCTCACGGGGACACCCACGTCTTCTCCGTTGACTCGGTTTCCCTTCTTGTGAGCTTGAGGTTCAGATTTTGGCTTTCTTCATGGGTTTTGGTTAGCTTCTTCACGGATTCAAGCTTCATCCATAGAGGTTTTTCTTTTTGTTTTGATTTTATGGTCTTCTAGCTCGGGTTTTGTGTTTTCCTAGTCCTATAGTTCGCTTCTCTCTGCCTCTCCTATTCATCTTCACACCATTTGTTACGTGTGAGTGTCATGCTCCTCTCTTGACCTTGCTCATTGCTTTGGACTTGACACTCCCTTTTAACATTTGAAGATAGATTTGTGGTTGTTTATTCAATCTCCAAGGTGTTCTTTGGAGCCCTTAACTTGAGTGTGAATTCCTTCCATAGATTTGGTATTTTGTGTGTTGATTTCCATTTCTTTTTTGTTCTTTTGGTGTTCTTTTGGCCTTTATAATATTTTTTTGAGGTGGTCTTGTTGTGCTCTCCGTTCGAATCCGCGTATTTGGAAGGTTTTTTGTTGGTTCCCGCTATTTTCTGATCACTTTTCCGGCGCTCCTTAACTGGAAAGTGCAAGGGCTCAGTCCCCCAAGGTCCTCCGGTCATTTTGTACTTGGTTTCGGTCAAAAAAAGGTAGCCGTTTGGTCCAATGGTCAATTCTCCCAAAAGTGGTTTGGTAGGTAGGTCACGTCGCTGTCTGCCCAGGCCCGCTCCTGCTGGGCGCCTGTCAGGCGACAGTTACCACTTCGGGCACCTGCGGCGTGCGCCTGTCTGAGCCGCAGCTTTTTCTTTTTTGCCATTTCGAGCAAGTCGTGTTTCTTCATCTTTCTTTTCACCTTTTTGCACTTTTGTTGTCACTATGGCTAATTCCTATGCCAACAAGGAGATGTTGACCTCGGTCAGAGTTGACCCTACATTGCCACGTGGTGCCACTGTGGATAAAGTGATTGCCACGTCATCTATGTTGAAAAATGGTAATTTCCCCTTGAGCTCCTCCCACCCTATTTCGGACATGACGAATCTGAATCTTCATGTGTATCAATCTTTTGAGCATAATAAAGTGGGGTTTGAATCAAGTTTGGCAACTTTGAATTTGCCTCCTAACAATTTGGCTTTAGTGAATCCAAATTGCATGTTACTTGAGCAAGCTAAGAAAGCAATCGACAACAACTTAGCATCTAATATCCCAAGCTCCTCTTGGTAGAATGTTGGTGCGCTCCCTCAAAAGTAGCTAATCGCGCTAATATAGCTCCGAACAATCCTCGTCCTTATCAACTTCGGCCACCTCTCTCACGAGGCTCTTTTCCTCAAGCGGTCGCACCTTAAAGGAACTATGCGATTAATCGTTCCCTCATTGATGACAATAAGAGTGTGCCTAAAAAGTTTCAATTTGTCAATGGTAAGCCTATGATTGTGTTTAAGGAAGAAGAGATCAAAGCTCTTGATACTGGACTTGATCTTTTTCTTATTTTTCGGTTTCCCCTTGTGAGGGCGAGCTATGCCTTCATCCATAGGAAGTTAATTCGGGTCAAATTGAAGGGAACTTACACTCTTGGCCCCATTGGTACAAGACATGCCATGCTTAAGTTAACTAAAGAGGAGGATTATGCAAGATTATGGATGAAAAATGATCTTGTATTTCTTGATCTTCAAGGATCAATCTTTAAGTGTACTCCATCTTTTGCTCCCGAATTGGAACCTCCTATTGCTTTCGTTTGGATCGCACTTCATAATCTCAACATGAAATTTTGTGAAAGGGATGCTCTCATGGACATTGGTCAATACTTTGGGAGGACTTTAAGGCTTGATGAGGGCGCGGCTACTCTCTCACGGCCCGATTATCCGAGGATATGTGTTGAGGTTAAAATCCTTGAACCTTTAAATGAAGAAATTGATTGGGAATGAAGAACTTTATTGGGGAGTGGAAGTCAATGGGAAAGTGACTTGTATCAAGCAAAGAGCTATCTATGAGAATCTTCCAAACTTTTGTAGGAAGTGTCAAAGGCTTGGTCATCTTATTGATAATTGTGGGGTGGATAAAGTCCAAAGAATGTTGAGCATATTGAGAAAAATCATGAACCGAGAGCTAAAGAGATGTCGCGGTCTAAACGTGCTTGGGTTCTGGTTGTGAAAAGAAATGTGTTTGGATTCCCTAACAATACACATCAACCTTCACCAACAAACATCTTGAAACATGGTGATCCGAACTCTTTTGCCATTCTTGAGCAATAGCAAAGCTTGATGGAGGATGAGGAGCTTTCGGATGAGGCTTTACTTGATGCTATGATTAATGTGGAAAACGAAGTAGATGAGGACCTCTTAGATACGACTTCGATTGAAGCTACTATGAATTTTGAGAACCAAGAGGAAGACTTGAATGTGGCTTTGATTGATGCTATGATTAATGTAGAAAAATATGTTGATTTGCAAAAAGCACAAGAAAGAGCTATTGACGATGCTATTCTAAATGATGCCTATGATGATAGGGCTAGATATTCGGATTCTCATTACACGAAAAAGTCAAAGGCTAAGTCACCGAAAGGGCATGATAGTTCCAACAACAAAGCACCCTTGTTCTTATGTGATACCACCACCCCTCCTCCTACTCTTAAGAGTACTCTTTGGCATAACTCTGAGGTTGATAAAAGTGAGGGGCTTATTGTTGAAGATTCAGAACCTAGTCAAAATCATGAGGAATCATCATTCAACAAGAAAAGGTTCTTAACTCCAAGACCCAAGGAAACTAGAGCGGATTATCTTGAGGATTCGGCCTCTCCTCATAGGGCTCACGCATCATCTTCTAGGCGCAAAGAGCAAAAAGAAAGAAAGAAAAAGTCGAATGCAAGACGCGTTCCCTAGAAGGTCAATCCACTCCTCTATCTCAATAATGTTATTTTTGTGTTGGAATGTTCGCGGGGTCAGTAAACTCCGTGATAATGTTAAGAATCTTGTTAGGAGGCACAAACCGAAGGTTTTTGCCTTACTTTAACGGAAGTCGAGATTTAATGAGAGAAATTTTCGTAAAAAATTCCATTATGCCACGGCCATCTCTAACTCTCGGAATACCATTTGGGTTTTTGGTGATGATGATATGCATATTGATGTTCTTAAGGATCATGATCAATTTCTCCATTGCCTAATCTCTTCCACTCTCCTTCCATAACCATTGTTGTGCATTTTTGTCCATGCCGCACAAACGAGAATTCTACGCCGGTCACTTTGGGATGGTTTGAGACGTATTGATGATCACAAACCGTGGTTGGTCATTGGAGGTTTCAATGTCGTGCTTAAAGTGGAGGAGAAAATTGGCAAAGTTTCACCTAATAATGGAGTGATGAAGGACTTTCAAGAGTGCATTGATGATTGCGGGTTACAAGATGCTGGTAATGAAGGTAATCCTTTCACTTGGGCTTGTAATGGTACTCACACTCGGATTGATCGTGCTCTTATCAACTTGAGTGGAGCAACACTTTTTCAAGCACTAGAGTCACTCACTCTCCTCGGTTGCACTCGGATCACAATCCTCTTTTGATCCAATTTGAGCGGGATACTACAAGAAAGTCGAGGTCCTTTCGATTTCAAAACATGTGGGCCAAGCATCATACTTTTCAAGCAAGGGTGGCGGCTAATTGGGGACAACACGCTTCTTGTATTTGGGCTTTTTAAGTTTGGTTCCATGTTAATTCGTTTGAACAAGGACCTTAAAGTTTGGAATCATAGTACTTTTGGCAATATCTTCTAAAGGATTCAAGAGAAAGAGGAAAGTCTCAAACAAGCCGAGATTGCTCAGATATGAATCCAACTCCTCATTCTCGCACTCTCGTGTATAAGTGTTAAGCCGAGTTCACAACAGCCCGTATTGTGGAAGAAGAATTTTGGAAGCAACGGGCTAGATGTAAGTGGGCGATTGAAGGTGAACGTAATACTCGACTCATTCAAGTCATGGCCAAAATGAAACAAGCCCGAGCCAAGATTTTCAAAATCTATGAAGAAGGTATGCTTATGGATAATTCGAATAAGATTGAAGCATCCCGTTTGGTACTTTGAACACCTCCTTGCTTCTCCTATTGAGGTAACGGCTTGCCATAATCTTAACTTCATTCCTAGTATTATTACTTCTGATGACAATGCTTGGTTAGGTCATTTACTGATTCTTGATGAGGTTCGGGAAGTTGTTTTTGTGTTGAATTCGGATAGTATTGTGGGACCGGATGGCTTTAATGCTTTCTTTTACCAATCATGTTGGGATATTATCAAAGATGATCTACTTGAGGCGGTGTTAGACTTTTTTCGGGGCACCGGTCTTCCTAGAATGTTTAAAGCTACCAACATTGCTCTTATTCTAAAGAAAAAAAAACCCAAAGAGTGGAAGGAGTATAGGCCGATTAGTCTTTGTAATGTAAGTTACAAAATCATCTCCAAGCTTCTTAATGATCGACTTGCTTCCTTGCTTCCTAAGCTTGTTTCTCCCGCTCAAAGTGTCTTTGTGAAGGGTCGTCTCATGGTGATAACATCTTATTGGCTCAAGAGTTGGCTTCGAACCTTATTAAGCGATGGGATAAACATAACACGGTGGTGAAGCTTGATATGGAAAAGGCATATGACCGGCTAGAATGGGGATTCTTATATCAATGCCTATTGAAGTTTGGGTTCTCTTGGCAATGGATTTGGTTTGTTAAAAGTTGTGTGGAAAATTGTTTTTTCACAACTCTTGTGAATTGGAAAGCTCGCGGCTTCTTTCAGTTCAAGCATGGAGTGCGCCAAGGTGATCCACTATCTCCCGCTCTTTTCATCATTGCCGCCGAGTTTCTCTCACGAGGGCTTGAACAACTTTATGAGCGGAATCCCACCTTTTATCTTCATACGGCCGGTGGGATTCTGGTTTCTCATTTGGCATACGCGGATAATTGTATCATCTTCTTGAAGGGGACGATGGATAACATGGCTAAGCTTATGGAGTTCATCCACTTATATGAGATTGTCTCGGGGCAACTTATTAAAACGGCCAAGAGTTGTTTCATTTCTTCCCCACATCTCAATGTCGCATACTCTCATGGCCTTAGTGGTCTTACCGGTTTTGTGAAAGGTGAGTTCCTTATTACTTATCTTAGAGCACCTCTTATTCTTGGGCAAATAAAGTTTTCTTATTGCACTATGTGGATGGAGCAAATCCGTGGGCTAATTAGTTTATGGGAGATGAAGTTTCTCAATTTTGGGGGTCGGCTTACTCTCATTAAGAGTATCTTATGTTCTATTCCGATTTATCTATGTCAAGTTCTTGAACCCCCGATTATTGTGCTTGATGAATTGGAAAGAATTTTTGCGAGATTTCTTTGGGGTTCTAACGAAGAACGTAGAAGACAACATTGGAGGAGTTGGGAGAAAATTTGCAAGCCTTTCGACATGGGGGGACTTAATATCTCTCCTCTTAGTAGAGTGGTTAAGGCTTTTGGCATGAAGCTTTGGTGGAGATTCTGAATGCAAGATTCTCTTTGGTCTAGGTACATGATGGCTCGGTATACTACTCGGGATCAAATTCTAGGCATAAAAGGTTGGGAATCTCGTGGTTGGAAGAGATTGGTTCGTGTCGCTCCTTTGACTCAACCGCATCTTTTTTGGAATATTAAATAGGGCAATGTCTTCTTTTGGATGGATCATTGGTTATAAGTAGGTCTTTTACAACCGCGGGTTGGAGCTTTTATTAAAGAAAATGCTCTAGTTAGTGATTTTTGGGATGAAGGAGAATGGGATATTGCAAAACTTGAGAAGTTTCTTGAAGAAGATGAGGTTTTGAGGGTGATTAGTCACTCGACTTGGCATGATGGGAAAGATATCCTTCTTTGGAAGCTTGATCCCAATAGATTTTTCTCCACACAGTCTACGAGATGTGTTATTAGTGAGCCGCATGAACCTTCCGGGGTTTTTATGTTTCTTTGGCATAAGCTTCTTCTTCCCAACATCTCTTTCTTTGCTTGGCGCCACATGCAAGACCTTATACCGTTAGATCAAACGGTTGCAAAGCGGATGACAATCGTCTCTCAATGCAATTGTTGCCGAAGCATTGAAACCATGGATCATGTCTTTTGGTGTAGTAAGCTTGCCCAAGAGGTATAGTCTTATTTCTTTCACATTTTTCATATCAAGTAACTCGTTACCATCTCATGGAGAAATTTAATTTCTTATTGGATCAATTCTCAACATAATACCATACGTGGTCACATTAGAGTCCTTGCTCCTGTTATTATTCTTTGGTATATTTGGGCGGCTAGGAATGCGGCTAGATATGATAGCATTCCAATGGAGGCTTCACGCATTATTGCTAGGGTGATTAGGCATTTTTGTGAATTATTTGCTCTCACTCCTTATTGTGCAAAGTTGTGGAAAGGATCGAAACATGTGGCACTCTTGTGGGGGATTAAACTTGCCTGACCCAACATTAAGCTACCCATTGTTGTCATTTGGAAAAAGGCGAGGGAAGGTGGTTGGAAGTTAAATACGGATGGGAGTTCGAAAGGGAGTCCTAGTATGGCCGGAGGTGGAGGAGTTCTTAGAGATCATTTGGGAAATTGTGCTTGGGTTTACCATATTGCACTTGATCCTATGACGAATGTGGAGGCGGAGATCATTTCAATTCATCAAGGCCTTACATATTGTCATGAGCTCGGCCTCCGGGATGTGGTAGTTGAAACCGATGCCCTTGTGACTTTACCGATTGTAAAGGCCCCGTCGGGAGGACCATGGAAGCTTATCAAGTATGTGGAGGATATTCGGTCCCTCTTGACATCCAAGAATGGTCCTATACAACATGTGTTTCGTGAAGGGAATCAAGTGGCGGATCAATTGGCTAATGAAGCTTCTCTTCAAAGAGCCCATGGACGGGTTCCCTTGGAATTAGCAAGCGTGAAAGTTTGAACTCTTGTGGAGAGGGATAAGCAAAGTTTGCCTTACATTCGCACTCCAAACCGGACTCATGAAGGTACCACACTCGTCCTCTCCTATTGCATTTGTCCTGCATACACTTTATACACTTTTACAAATGCAACATTTTATATTACTAGTTAATCCTAGTAATTCACATTTTACCTCGCTTGTTTTTCTCCTTTACACGAACAATGTATGGATGTCCTCGTTCTTCACGATGCACACACTTGATCACGATTTCTATACATGCATTGTTCAACTCATTGCACGCACGATGTCTAGCATAATGGGAAAGTATGATTATTTATGGTATGTTTTAAGGATCTTTGGGTTTCAAGAGTGGTTATATGGTATTTTTGAAACTATACCAAGCGCCACTTTGGTGCCTGTGGCACCTGATCAAGCTGGGCCAGATGCCACTTTGATGCATGTGGCACTTGAACATGTTATGCCAAATGCCACTTTGATGCCGGTGGCGCTTGAACATAATGGGCCAGATGCCACTTTGATGCATGTGGCGCCTGAACATGCTATGCCAGATGCCACTTCGATGCATGTGGCGCCTGCACATGCTATGCCAAGTGCCACTTTGATTTGCTTGTGGTATAGTTTGAGGATCTTTGGGTTTCAAGAGTGGTTATGTGGCATGCCTTCCAAGATACACCGTTCGAACCTTGGAAGAGACCTTCTTTCCTTACCCCTTATTTTTACCCTCGACTGTTCATGTACCGTGTCCCCTTCTAAAATTACATTTCGTCGAGTAATTACACGTTTAGCATTCGTAGGTTGGCCTATCACTCAAAATTCCTTGTCTTCCGCTTCTCTCTTTCATCACTTTTGCACACATTTGCACTTACAAGACATTTTGACACTCTTTTCACACTACAACTCATGGATGCACTTTTGTGATGGAGGTCTCGATCTCTTTGGTCTTACTTTTCCATACACATATTTAATAAGGTAAGATCTTTTAAATCTTTAGTTCTTCATGAAGATGCACTTTTCCCTTTCTCCACCTTCGTGCTTTACAGGCATCAAAGTTCTCAAGTTCTCGGTTCTCACTTTGCACACACATTCCACATTTTGTTAGAGAACTTTATGCCACTCTTTGCACACTATGTACCATCTTTGGCACATCATTTGGGTACTTTAGACCTCCGCACTCGAAAGTCTCGCTTGATATATGACATGGAGAAAGGCACAAAATCTAAAGAGTTCATTCATGACACATGCCGAAGTCCTAGGCTTCAAAGAACTTCTCATGGGACTTGGCTTGATACACGGCCTCATTATGAGGAATTGAAGATGAAGGGAAGAAATTCTCTTATCCCAAAAGAGCAAAACACAAGAGCTCAACCAAATTCAAGAACATCTTGTTGGAATAAAAGATCAAGTAAGGCGAACAACACCTATTGGAGATTGCAACATGATACTCATATTTTGTCGGCTAGTCATTGTAATAAGCTTTGCTCTCAAACATTTTGCCTTAGTTATTTTTTGAGATATCCAAATTTGAGATATGCTCTATTTTGTAATAGAGATAAGGCTCTTGATGTTTCTTGGAGTTGGTTAGACATCCCAAAGCGAGAGGGGATACTCAAATTGCATACTCCACCTATGGGTATGATCTTCGTTTATCTCTTTCCCGTGGGATGTTTACACAACTTCATAAAATATCTTTTATGGTTTTTGGGGAAAAATTTTAAGCCCCCTTAGTCTCCTTTCTATTTGGTATTGGTGATCGTATGGGTTGGGTACACCATACGGTCTCATTATGTAGTACCCCCCTCTTTTTTCTTTCGTTATAAACTTCTATTTTGTGTAGTACCTCTAGCACCGATTCTAGTAGTTCGGTGAGGGCTCCCGGTGCGGGGTACGCGGGTGATGACTTGGGCGAAGAGAGTGCTCCTAATCTGATTGATATGGAGGATGTTGATAGCAAATCAGAGGAGTAGCAGGAGCCGGTTACGCAGCCAGGGGTAGGCGGGGAGCCTCTACTTGATGTGGTGGACAATCGTGCCGATAGTGAGGCGAACGAAGCGAATGAAATTATCGACAGGCATCCTGACGATTCTGATGACAAAGTCATGGACATGGCGTATATCGACAACGTTTCACGATTGTAACACATTCGAGCTGTTCTTCGGGAAACATATGGTATAAGGATTAACTATAAGATAGTTATCCCTACTTTAGAGTAGCATGTCCACACCGCGCCGCCAGGGTTTCTTACTATTTTCGGCGGGCAGTTGGCCAACGTTCTACGGTTTCCCATAACAACGAAAGTGACCACAATTATTCGGTCCATAGGGTTGGTCCCTAGCCAGCTAACGTCGAACTCAATCAGGCACATAATCAGTTTCATCATTGCCATGAAGGGCTTAGGTGCGCCTTGCGGGCCTAATGAATCTTGGGCCTTGTTCGATGTTTTGCGCAAGGGAAGGGGTTTTTACCATGTGAAGGCGTTGAAAAAGCATAAATTCTTGAACAGGGAGTCTTCCAGGTATGGGAAAAATGAAAAAAACGATACTTCTATATCAATGGTAGTTCGCCAAGAGAGTTTTTCGTGTATCGTCGGGATTGGGCGGTTGTTCCAAAAATTCCGATACCGCGTTAGGTGGGCGGTCCTAGATAGGAAAACACTTTGGGGGCCAATCTAATACCTAACCATCAACTTACTATGAAAGCCTTAGTTAAGAGTGTGGTTTTGTCGTTAGCGGGGTTATCCCCGATTCTCTACACAGGGAGACATACTCTCGGTATATATATGGTTATTTTCATGAATTTTTGCTTTGTGATTTAACCTTGATTTGTGCTAATATTTGTTCTTTTTATTTTTCAGAATCTTTCATAATGAGTTGACATGCACGCATGAGTCAAGTCCTTGCCGCGGATGCTGAGGCATCTCGAATGACGGTTCTTATTGATGTTCCTCTGCCTAGGAAGAGGAAGGCTTAGGGGAAGAATCCAGCTGCCGAGGCCAGTGTGTCCACATGTTCTCGTGCTCCGGTTGATCCGTTCGAGGAGCTGCCCGGTGCAGATCGCGAAGATTCTCCTCCTCTGGTTGATGATAATCAGACTGAAGTATTCGAGGTACCCGCTGCCGACGGTGCTGAGGCAGTAGAAAGAGCAGAGGTGGCCGCTCCTACAAAGCGGAGGAAGGTTCTTCAAACTAGGTCTCAAACTGGAGGTGTTGTGCCTTCTGCGCCCCGGCCAACTGGTCCCGCGCCTGCTGGTGGCTCAATCCTCCCTGTCGGGGTGAGTACTGGGGCTGAGTCCAGGCAAGGCCCCCGCGTTTGAGTGATATTTCCAACCCTTGCAACTGCCTTTCCCACGTCTGCTGAGAATCAAATTCAGTTGGAGCGGCTTGCGCTTCAACTAATTAGCTCGGTAATTGATCTTGGATTTGGTACTTTGTTGTGACGTTCGAGTTTCTTATGCACTTTGTTGTTGTATTTCAGAATGGCGGGGTCGTGGATGCCATGATTGAAGGGTTAATGCAGGCCCATGAAGAAAGGACAACTGGGCTTGAACGCTTGCGGGCAGAATTTCAGGGAATTGACCTCGAGGCACTGAAAGCTGCGGTGGCTGAGAAGGACAAGGCCTTGCAGCTTGCTAAAGACACTGCTATCTGGGCAAGCGGCGATTGAGAAGCTGTGAGACTCACGGAAACAAGGATTCAACAACTCGAGGCGCAATTCAACACGCTAAGGGGTGGAAAGACCGCATTGGAGTTGCGGGTTGCAGAGCTCGAGAAAGAATTGGCCGCTGAAAAGGAAAAGGTCGCGCACGCTGAGGATTTTGGATATGCTCGCGGGTTGAGCGAGGTAAGTCTCTTTTTCGTGTATGGTCATAGGGTTATTTCTTCCCCTTTGATAATTTTTGTTGTGTTATTTGAACAACCTCCCACCGTGCAGCAGCGAGTGGAGATCGCAGAGGAGTTCTTGCGGAGCAATACCTTCCAGGAGATTAGTCTTCGGCGTGGGACTCAAGATTCCAGAAAGGCGCAAGTGCTCACGATGCAGCAGATTCACAGCACCGCCTATTTGCGTGGGCGATTTGATCCACAGTGGTTGGATTTATCACTGGGTCCTGACCACCAGCCTCTCCCCCTAGCTCTTGATAACATGCATGCTGCTGCTGACGAGTTTGTCAGCTTGTTGGAGAATGAGGGCTTGATTAATCGCGGAATGTCTCCACCTCCCCCCATGCCCGCCACATATCCTTCCTCGGAGGATGAGGATGATGCTGAGGCCTAGTTGCCTTGGCACGAATTTCTGTTTTGATGAAAAAATTATTTGGTTTTTTGGCACTGCGTCGCCCTATTGCCGCGGACAATTTAATTGCCTTTATTTCCCATATCTTATGTCGGATATTAAGCTACTATTTTCTCACGTTTGTGAGATTCGTTTATTTTTATTGATGTGCCCGCTTCTTTAAAGTATGAGCTTCGTATGTATAGTGCAATTTATGCATTAGTTTTCCTGTGCATCTGTTATTTAAACGTTGTGACACAGGTTGCGGTTTAATTTGCACTCGCCTCCATAAGCGAAAGTGTCCATCATTTTTCGTATTGCGGGATTGTTTAGGCATCTGCCGTTTATCAGGCAAAATGTTCGTCTCTTTCTTTTGCGGGACTTTTTGTTGCATTTGCCACATTCTTGGCAATGCATTTGTCCCTTTTCATTTGTGAAAACTTATTGGTTTGCACTTGTCTCTTTCTGACTAAGTGTTCGTCTCCTTTTCTGTGGGACTTTTCGGTTTTCACTTGTTGTGTTCCGGGCGAAGTGTCCATCCATTTTTGTGAGACTTATTGGTTTGCACTTGCCGTATTCTTGGCGAAGTGTCCGTCTCTTTTCTTCTTTTAGTGGGACTTTTTGGTTTGCACTCGCCATATTCTGGGCAAAGTGTCCATCCCTTTTCTTTGAGGCTCTCGTTTCGAGCTCCTGCAAATCAGTATCAGTTTCTTATAACGTACGTAGTCTTATCACAATGCGGGGATCCGCTCTAGCTGTATCTGTTAGAATACTCCTTAAAGTATTGATGCAAGTTATGTCTAGATATTTTATCTAGCAGAGAAAATACATAGCACGTCACTGTTATAGACCTTTTGTGACTCCTCCATGGGTGTACCTGTAGCAATCCTTTAATGAACTTGTCATAAAGGGTCAAGCGTATCGCCTTGTGGCGATAGAAATTAGATAATAGATAGAGTTGAGCCTAGCACATGGCCGGTTGCCTACGTTTCCCGAGGGGTTTCCCCGGGACTCAAGCCTTCGTAGTTCCAATTTTAGGTTATTACATGCCTGCCCCTAGCGCACTAAGCGGTTCAGGGGACGAATAGAAATTATTCAAAAAGTACGAAAATTAAATAACTGATTGGGATGATAAGGGCGAATCAATCGACTCCTTCCATCTCCATGGGGCCTAGTGCCGCCAATGCCTCTTGTTCCTCTTGCGGTGGCAACTTGAGTGATTCCACGTAACAAAGCCAACCTTGCCTATGATCAGCAATGATCTCGCTCGTCCCTCTTGGAGTTAGAAACTTTACCATTTGATGGTATGTCGACGGTAATGCTCGGAAAATGTTGAGCCCCGGCCTTTCCAAGATTTCATTGTAAGGGAAATGTAGGTCGACCACCACATAGTCAACGAGCATTGTCTTCCTTTGAGGTGAGGTTCTAAGCGAGGTGGGGAGAGATACCATCATGCGTGGCACCACCTCTATTCCGCCAAAACCACGTAACGAGGTTCTGTCTGCCTCTATTTTTCCATCTCCCAGAGCCATTTTATCCCACGTCGAGGCCATCACATTGACCGAGCTCCCGTTGTATATCAAAACTTTCATTACCCCAAAGTTAGGTATATCAATTGTCACTACTAACGGGCAGTCTAACTTACCAGTCTGAATTGCATGTGGGCTCAACTTCAACAAGTCGGCTCTCGAGAAGATGATTTCCTCTGGCCCTAGTTCCTCTATCTTAAGCAAAACCACAAAGACCACGTAGTGGTCTGCGTCGATCTCCCTGGTTACCCTTTTTTGTCCTTTGACAGAATCAACGCCCATATATCATGTGTATGATGCCTTTCCTGGGCTGGTTGTCCATTATCTAGGGATAATCCAAAACATGCGGCATGTCTAACAACTTTTGCTTGTCCTTCCGGGGAGAACAAGATCTATTCCGGTTTGCCTTGTCTTCTTCGTCCTTAGCCCTTGACATACTCAACGAGCTTTTTATCCTTTATCAACCGTTCTATTTCATCTTTGAGGTCTTTGCAATCCTCGTTTTCATGCACGTTTTGCTTGTGGTACTTGCAATAAGAGTTGACAACCTGGTTGCTGGAGAGTCTATCATCTTTATTGGCTCTTTTAGCCACCCTTTCCTCTTCGCGGTCTCGTACACTGTCATGATATCAGCATTCAGGGGAGTGTATTGCCTTGGCAATGAATTCCTATACCTACTGCTCTTGTTTCTGTTGTGACCATGTTCCTCTCTTCCTCTTTCTCTGACTCTGGGGGCATGAACAATATCTTTTGCCTCCATCATCTCCTCGCGATGCACCACCTGGTGCGCTAGCTTGTTGATCTCTTCGATCGTCCTTGGCTTTAACCAAAGCAAGTCGTCGCTAAAGACTTCATTCCTAGTCGCATGGAAAATGATATTCGAGACCATCTCTCCCTTCGGATCGGCTATCTTTAACAGTTCCGCATTGAACCGTCTCAGAAAATCTTGCAGGGTCTCTTTGTCCCCTTGCTTAATTAAGTACAGATGGGAATGATCCATCATTGTCCTTAACTGGCTCGAGAATTGGTTTTTGAACTTCTTCCTCAGCTCTCCATTGCTTCTGATAGACCCCGCGGTAATTCTGGCGAACTAGTCCAATGCCACTCCGACTAGAATGGTGGCAAAAATACGGGCCTGCACATTTTCACTGAATTCATACAAGTTAAGCGAACTATCGAGGTGGAAGAGATGTTGGTTCGGATCCGTCTTTCCGTCGTACGACTATAGCACTGGTATCTTTTCTCCCTGTCCCAAAATCTCTGCATTTATCTCGGCGCAGAATGGTGTGCTTCAGCGAGTTCTTCCCAACAGTACCATCCTATTTTCCACTTCAGTCCTCTCATTTTCCATCCTTTCCAATTTCCTTGCAACTTCTACTCGCTCCATCATCGAGTCGTTCTCTCGACTGTCCTCATGCCTTGCCACGTCGTGGTGCCTTCTTGACTGCACCTCGACCGAATTAGATATTGCCCTCCGACCATCCACGCGTGCTCCATTTTTAACCTCATAGGCTGGGCCCCTAGCGACGAACCCCTGTTCTCGCGCACCTCCTCTCTGAACCTCGAGTGGCAGTGTTTACAATTGTGGCACGGGCAAAGCCGCAGCCACGGCTGAGCGGATCATTGACATGATTTCATCCCTGAACGCGCTCGGCAATGAGGCTGTAGCAGCTGTCGCCATCGTTGCTCCTGCATTTGGCGCGGGTCGATCCTCTTCCACTGGCCCTAGTTGATCTCGTCGGGCCGGTGTGGGCACGACATCGACTAAAACTGACGGTGCCTTTGTTGAAGGAGCCAGCGGGGCCTCGGCTATGCGATCCAAATTGAGATTGTTACTTTCTGCTGCTCTGCTCTGCGATTTAGTTACTCTAAGCATCCTACCTAATCTACTAGGAAACAAAATGGCGTTCCCACAGACGGCGCCAATATTTTGGTCTTATTTCGTATGGGTTACAATACACCTAAAAACTCGTTACAGTGGGTCTGACTATACCAAAATAATGCCATTCTATTACAGGAAATGAATTAGCTTGGTCCGGAATACCTTAAACAAGTAGACTAAGTAAATTGTCTAAAATAGTCCAACGTAGGGAACAGTCGAACGCTGGCGGTTTGATGGTTCTTCAATAGTCGATCCTGAGAACAGTCGAACTCTGGCATTTCGATACTCCAAACTCTCGAATCGGTAAAACAGTCGAAATCCTGGATGGTTCAATAATTTGAACTGTCGAATTCGGGGAACTATCGAATTCGGGGAACTGTTGAACTAGGATTGTTCGATGATAAGAATTCTCGAATCGCTTTTTGTTTGATAGATAACTGTCGAACTGCTGAACAATTGAATTGCGGGATTCGATAGTAAGTTGTTGGTCGATGGTCTTGAATGCGTGCATTAATATCGGGGAACGGGGTATTTATAGGCCCCGTCCTGTGGGCCCCATAAGAATGCGGAGCGTAACAGTCGAACGGGTCTCAGCTCGATTGTCTCAATAACAGTCGAACGGGCCCAGTTCGATAGTTTTATTTTTAGGCCTTTCTTCGGTAGGCCGGCCCAAAACACTTTTTTGGGCCTTCATAAAATACCCCCATCATACTATCGTATATAAATAGACAACGACAAAAAATAAGATAACGGTGTCACAGAAGGTGGAACATCTTTGAAGCATAAAATAGTTGAGTTAAATTGTTAAATATGAAGATGTTTCACGACTTTATTTGAAAAATCTCGTCCGTATAAACGCATCAAATTAAAAGAAATTTGTTTCAAGAACTTACATCGTAATGTAGGTGTCGTTTTATAAGTTGGTGTCGTGTGTGGATACTTTGTGAATTATGCTCCTATATATAATCTTTTTTTTTTGGTAAACGCTCCTATATATAATCTATTTGTGCATTAACATTAATTACTCCTCTAGGAAACAATCTAATCAAGAAAATATATATCCTCTAGGAAACAAAAACATTATATCATACTCGCTTTTACACATTCAGGATTCTAGTTGGATTAAAAACAAGACTTCGTAACCAAATCCCATATTTAGTATTTCCCTAAGATAGTTTTAGCACACAGATAAGTAACAATAATAAAATCGCACATCTCAACAAAATCAACGTCCGACAGCTCAAAAGACTTCTTCTTCGGATATTATGATCAGCAGATCAGGTGCTGTCCACGTACCAACACACATTGGTGCATTTACCTGATGCATTGCTTCAGAATTACAACTAATTTTACTTTTTTGCTGTATATATTTTAGAATACACTAGCACGTTCAACAATTTACCATAAAAAAAAAGATACATAACTTTACGGTTTGCTAAATATTAGAAATATTTCTCAATATCTCGATATCTTTTTGATATGTGTCGATTAATTCGTAAAAGTTGTAGACGACTTGCAAAATAATTTCACTAGAATATGTGCATTGCAGGAATCTCTGTACATGATTCCAAAGTAGAACACAAAAGAAAATGTATGAGCATCTGTATAGAAAATGTGCGCGCACTGTCACGATTAAGATGTGGCGCACTACACTATATATCGACTGTAAAAGTCAATACACGACACCATAATAGAACCAAATTTTATCTGAAGTTACAAAAGAACAACGAATTGGCCCAAAGTTACGTCAATCAACTGTATATAGAAGAAAAATAAATAAATAAATAATCGAGCCAAATTGATAAGCATGTGCTTAATTAAATATATGGTCCAACCGTACAAAATGTATGTATTCCAGTTGTGGAGGGCCTCAAGTTAACGTAGAAGAATCCCTACTATTGGAGTGTGCGTGCAAAATTTGACAAAAAAAAAGAAGAATATTATGATAATGCGTTTTATTATGAACGTGTGATTCCAAAAACTTTAGGTGCCAGTTTTATGTGGCAAATCACGCTATTGCCACTTGCAGAGAAAAACAACAGAAACACACATTGTGAAAATTAATGGTTTATTTTTACCCCAACATTTTATCATAATTTCGCCTTTGGACAATCTTTAAGTGCCATCTTCATCAGACTCTGATTAGAATAACAGTGCTTTAACGAATAACCAGATTCTTCAATAACACAATGCGGTGATGAGACTGGAGAATATGTCTCGAGTCTCGACACTTTGCAATATAAATATACATATTTGTATATGCATCGAATCAAAGATGGCAGGATAAAATACGAATATAAACAAGTACTTTCATTCACAATTCGCTTATCATAAAGAGTTAAGGACATGTCCCTTCCAAAAGATCTTACAAAACTGGAACAAAACAAAGAAGATTAGATCCGATAAAGTTAGAACAGTTCAAAGAAGGTTAGATCCGATTAAAATTGAAACAATACAAAGAAGATCAGGATGACAAGCACTTACCATACGGACCTCAAATGCGATTTACAGCTTTCCCAGACCTATTGTGTGGCTCAAGCAATGGCAGAGTGAAAATAGAACTTCAATGGAAAGGTATAACACTAGACGACGGCATGATAGAATAATGCATGCAATGGGATCTAGGTTGGGACAATGAATTTTAAAGGTAATAGCTGCAGATCTCCACGTCATCAAAAGACAAAGTTGCGACAATACACACAAGAACATAACAGAAATATCGGCAATGTTGCAGCTAACAGAGTAAGATAAGGAGCTTCAGACAAAGTGCGGGTTTTAGTAAAATTATCCAACGTAGGAAAATACGAGTTCAAACGAAATACGAGCATTTTGAATTGGAAAAGCAAGCAAATAGTTCGAATTGAAGAGGATACTGACAAATAAAACGTAAACAATACAGGAAAATATGGCGTACAAGCAGCAGATAATTTAACAGAATCTGAATGAGTTAATGTTTCCTATCTAAATAGCTACAACAAATAAAATTAAGGACCTTCAGCAATAAACCAAATACCACTACTAATAATCCTCTTTTCATCTGTTAACCAACTACTGCCTGCCACGCTTAATGCAAGAAGGGCATTTGTATTGTTTGATGCTCTCGGCTTTAGCAGGAGTTATCTTCACACACTTCCCATGATACCAACGCTCACAAATGTCACAGCCGATCCAGAACTCGTCTGAGTTGTAATTTCCACCGCAGGTTCCACAGAGTGTTTCACTATGTTCATCTTCGTCTTCATCTTCTTCAAAACTTTCATCTGCTGGCCTTGGGTTGCTTTTAACCTGACCATCAATAGATCTCTGCACATAAGGAAAATACTTTAGCTCTTTCAAGAAGTTGAAGCAAATTAGAGGGGGTGACAAGGCCTTATGCAAATTTTACATTTTTTTTTTCTCAATCACTTGAGCATAAAGCCTTTGTCAAATCACATATTCACCTACAGAAGATTAGTACGACTTGGAGAAAATACGATACAGTAACAGGAAACTAAATGCAAACTAAATGCAGTTGATCCTACCTTTGTGCTACCACGAGATTTGCTACCACTATCGGCATTGGGCTTGTCTTTCACAGGTTTCTTTTCAGTAACAATCTCAAAGGCAGTAGGCAGATCATTGATCAAGCTGAAAAGCCGCTTCCTGCAAGTACAGAGGCAAAATTATGCTCCTCCAGAAATACACTTCTGGATAAATCATACACGTCAGTTGTTCCCTCACCAAGAATACACCACCCAGCAGAAAATAAGATCTATACTTAAAGTAAAAACAAAAGATGACATTAATCCACCTCTAAGGAGGAGTTGCTGACCATAAATACTAAGCAAGAAGATTAAAAAATGTTTTTCAAGTCAAAACATCCAATTACTGTAATAATCATTTTAGACATGCCTCGGTAAAGTCACAGCCCAGTCAGATACAGTGGGTAATAGCCTTTTAGGGACGGCAGAAACAAGATGAAGCAAAGGTAGTGCAACAGTAAAAGCTTCCCAGAACATGTTTTCAATAGCAAAGGGGTGACCGGAAATAGATTTTAAGACTCTACCTTTCTTAATTCTTAAGCTTCATACAATCCAACTGTATCTTGAATAAGGTATAACATGCAATCATGATAGTCAAAAAGATGAGTTGTGTGACAGAATATAGATACAGAGAAGAAAGACCAATAGATATCCCAGGTCCAGCTAGATAGATCCTTGCAACTCGCAAGCCAATGGGAGTTAAATACGCAAATCTTGGCTTTTGCGGTTCACGCAAAAGAGAATCTTAAGCGGCAACAATTGGAAAGCCCTAGCTGAAGAAGATTTTAAGGAAAGTCAATGCCAAGCAGCATTGACAAACACAGTTATTAAAGCATAATTCCTGCATGCATCTTTCCCCCATCCAAACTTGTACGCATATTAGGCTTGACTCACTGTTTGACATATTAGAACTATGACACAAGCTTTGAGTTCAAAACTTTTCTGCCCAAATCGAAAAAAACAGAAATGTTGTATAGCATACAAATCTATGCACTCTGTAAAATAAAAATAAAATACTGCTATTCAGCAAACCTCTCGCACTTGGAACTTTACTATCAACTGTAAACAGTATCAGTTTATAACTGTATCTCATTTTATGCAGAATGAAACTAGACATCAAGAAAGAGCACGACGTTTTGGCTCTCACCGTTTCAAGATTTTATGAACAGATACGGTTAAAGTTCAGTGGAATGTTGAAAGCTGTCATGATGTCTAACTGTGTTATGAATAACGAAAATTTGACATAAAGGAGAGAGCATAGCTGTTTGGCTCATACCATTTCAAAACCTTATACTTAAAACATGAAGCCGTATAAGACCTCAAGTTTTCTAAGGGTTCAGATGAAAGCCAATCAAAGCACAACAGAACTCATCGTCATGCACCCACAAAACACAACAGCGTGTGTGTTTGAATAGCATAAGTTTATATACCTGTCATTGCGGTTCAGCCTGGCACCAAGGTAAAATGCCACAGAGAGCAACCAACAATCACTGTGCACAGCTATCAGCGAAAGCCAATCTCTTCGGTTCATCCCGTCACGAGCAAAATTGATGCCAAGCGCTGGCTCTGGAAGTTCAGGTGGAACTTCCTCAGCTGGAAGATTAACTTCCCAAGTTTCATTTGGGTGCCCATACAAACACAAATTCTCCTTCTCTACGAATCAGTTAAACAAAAAAACAGAACATTAACATTCAGAGAAATAAAAAGCAGACGTTAGATACTATAACCAGCCTACGGACAGATAATATAGTAACAACTATAAACTCAGATAAAACATATCTCACCCACAAAATTCCTCATAAAACCGAGTAACCGAAGAAAACATAACCTAATTCTTTTACATTGTTTTCGCAGATACCTATAGAACTAAATTTCAGCTTATCAAAGGAAACAAACAGTAACAAGCCAAATAAGCCAAAGTCACAAATTGCTTTCACCAACACAACAGGTATCTTCATTCGAACACGATATTTTCGAAATTTAGCAAAAGAACCTTTAAGATGGCAAAAAACCTAATCGAATTTTATTTTTTTTATTCAGCCGCGGCTATTTTCTTATTAGAATTCAGCTAAAATGACCTAATTCAGCTCCCATTACCAAAATAGCTGAATGAAAATGCTAATTAACTATAAAGTACAGTGAATCCAAACGTGCGTGAGCATTACCTGGATCACAAAGACCGTAAAACTCATCCACATCTGAAAACCCCCAAGAAAAACAAAAATTAGGGCAAAAAAAAAATCTACTAATAATAATTGAAACACAAATCGTGTAGCGCAAAGTACCATAGGTTAAAGCGCGAACAATTCCAGCTCGGCGAGCGCTGTAATCTTTGAAGATATCCTCTACTGTTCGTGGACTGGAAGATACAGCTGCCATTTCTCTCTTCTCTGCGTAATAAAACTGTGAGATCTAAAATATTATTATGTAAAGCGAAATCAACGAATTATTATTAACAACAAAAAAGAATGAATTGTATGGATTGGAATTGGAGAGAAACCAAATAGGGAAAGAGGACAGTTGAGAGTACTTGATAGTGCATGTAACGTGAGAATCAAGAAGAAAATTGCCAATTGGTGGTAAGGTGCCAAACGCCGTCGTTTCGTGCCCAATTTCAACTTCCCTTTTTGCCCTTAGTTAGCTTCTAAATATTTGATAAATGATACTGATGTGCTAAGAAATAAAATTTATTGTTGTGAGGTGGGTAAGGTAAATAGGATTAGCGCTTTTGGCTGAAGATCCTAGTCTTAGCATAAAATATCCAAGGGAGTTATTCACGTTTTTCAAAAAAGTTCCAATGTATCATCGTTGTGACGGTTGCTGAGTTGGACGGTTTCGTGCACATTTGGTGGTACTTGTGAATTCAAGGTTACGAGGAAACAAATAGTCTATGCCAACAGCAAAGGCTATATTCATAAAGTCATGGACTAACGTATGCTACGAGCAAAAGTTATTATAAAAGGTCTCAGTCCCGAAGAGTATGCGGCATTGTAGAGAGTTTACATCTACGAAAATGTCTAACAACCTGACGTCGGCCTACAACTGTTAACATTTAATGCAAGTTGAAATATTTGGTTGTGGGTTGGTTAGATGCTACTAATAAATATACATAAGGTCATTTATCTTGGAATAATTTTAGGTACATCATGATATTGTACTACTACATTAATCGCAGTAAAAGCTCATAGCGATGTTGCACAAGTATCTGCTAAAAAGGGTTTACATTAATAGTGTTTGAAACTTTAGAAATGTATAAAATTAACTTACGTTATATCTATGTCGTATTATATCTATCATTTTCACAAAAGTATGTTGCAACATTCATGACGAACATATATTGACAGTATTGTCCTATTCGTGCAACATAGCTTTGTACCCTAAAATTTGAAGTTAAATTTCTAAAACAAGTAATTTGCTTATTTATTTTGAATGTAAGGTGATATTTTAGGTGAAGGTTTTAATAGACAGCAACACAATAAGAACCTCTTACTACACAAAGGCTAAAGCCCAAAGAGCAATACATACATTAGCTACACTTTTTCCTTAGCTCAAGGACATCGTCTTACTTATAAAGGAAAACAAATAGGACACAAATTAAAGTTGTAACAGAGGTTTGGTTGCAGTCTGTCTCAACTACCAATAAAAGGAGACACAAATGCTTTTCATCAACCAAAGGTTTAAAAGTTACGACCAATCCTTGTCCAATTGTCCCTATCAAATTTACCACAACTCGGGAAATTTGCTCCCTTATTACAGTCACACCAGGCCCTGTTTGGTTAGCAGGATTGCCTATTATGGTGGCCCATATGAGGCCCATAAGCCCGGTTTCATATTACTATCTAACGTTTGACCCGTTTTGCATTTCACTATCTAACCTTTAATGAGTTGCAATGGAGGCACGGGATGGGTGTCTTGAGTGATAAGTGTACTAACTAGTAACTAGCCTCGCATTCACACATCAGTTTCCACAACCTTCAAGTTCAAATCTTCCCGCTATGCTGCTCCCTCAAGCAGCGGAAGACGATGATGTTTCAGTCAAACTTTGACGATCGATGCATTTGAGCAAACAAGAGCTCGATTAGGTGGGAGACTTACGACTTTCAATTCTCACTAATCTGTCTCCAAAATTCACAAATAACAGTTTAGATTTTCCTACTTTAGGTTCAAGCTTCAATTTTTGGAGACAAACTAGGCAAAATTGAGAACCTTTAATAAGTCTTCCACGCATGTATTTAGGTAAATTATCATAAAAAGTGGAACAAAATATTCTCCTTCAGCCGCTAGAGGGGGTATCGTATAAAACTAAAAAAGATGAGGAGCGCAATTGCAACTCATTAAAGGTTATATAGTCTCCTTCAGCCGCTTTAGGGGGTATCGTATATATAGTGAAGTGCAAAACTGGGCAAATATAGGATGGCAAAGTTTGATTTTCCCATATACTGTTGTCTCATGTCTAAAATATTGTGCCTTCAGCGCATGTACTACAAAAAGATCCTCATGCACCAAATTTAATCAGGATACTTTGTCCTCCTCTAAATCCAAGAAGATTAAATCGCAAAAAGAAAAAATCTTACAAATTGTCTGTCACTAGGGATTTTCCAGTAAAAAAGGGTTACATAATTTTTTGTAAATATTGTATATATAAATGAATAAACCTTTCAAAAAACTATCAAGACAACCCAATAAAACAATGCAGAGCTTACAAGAGTATGGTGAGAATACTCCACTAGTGTTCATGATGACGTTAATAATCGCTTAATGCCGGTCTTCTGCTCTGAAGTAAGCCTGCTAGGAAACTTAACATTGAACTTGATCCTGAGGTTCCCCTTTTTGCCAGGTTCTCGCGGAACAGGCATTCCTTCACCTTTAATAACTTCTTCATATGTGGGACTAACAACGTTGTTAATGGTTACTGTAAGACTGCGACCATCAAGAGTCGGCAGTTGTGCGGTATAACCAGTCAGAGCTTCGACCAAAGAAATCTTCTGGGTCGCAATTAGATCATTGCCGTCCCTCTTGAAGATCGCATGAGGTTTTTCGTCGACGATGAAGACTAGATCAGCGGGGATCACACCTCGTTGCTCATTTCCTTTCTCCGGGAAAGTTATTTTCGTTCCCTTCTTCCACCCGGGCTTGATGTCAATTGTAAGAATTTCCTCCACAGTGGTTGGCCTCCTGTCGCGAGAAATAGTCATAGAAAAAAGGACGATTATTTCATTAGGAGACATACTAATGTGCATTGAGAATGCAGTAGATAAGTTATGCCCTGGAAAATCGAGTTGGAGAGATGAAATATCTCAAATTTCAAATGTAGATATAGATGCTGCATTGGTCAACAAGAAAGTAAAATCTTGGTAAAGTATTAGTAGAACTATAATCTACTGGCATGCATTATATCCCCAAGTATTTGAGACTTGATACTAGAGTGATCTCTGTAATATCTCTGTAAAAATAAGGAAAGAACCATAATAACTAAAAAAAATTAACTGCACGTGTTTCTATTTCAGAAAAAGTAAAAAGGCCTTCTATATACTGGTTGCAAAGACGGAGTCCTAATAATAAATATGAAGCAACTCTTACCGTGTCTGCCTAATTAGACAACCTAATTCCCATATAATTCTAGAACCAAGATGCCCATGCAATCTTATTCTACAGGCTAATATCATTCGAAAGGAATGTGCTTTCAGAACTAAAAGCGAAAAGGATGCAATGGAGAAAACGCATCACTCAAGCCTTTACAGCGGCTCCTTTCAATTTATCAGGAAAATACAAACTTCAGAAGATATAGTACGTCAATCGTAATTTAATACATAATTATCCGACTCAAATTCAGTGGACGCATGATAAATTAAGCTGTATTAACCGCACATGATAAACGAAACACGACCATAAGCTACCAAACCGGGGAATGCCCATTCTCCAATCAGTCCTTATCCACAAAGTCTAATTCACGAAAAATAAGTTAAAAGCAGCACACACGAGCCAGAACTTTGCTATTAAATAAACTTTCAAATCCTTACGAGCTAATATTCATCAAATTCCTCCTTACCTACATAAGCTATTCTATACTTGTAGGGTAACTATCCTGCTGAACTATTTAAAGTCACACACCAAAAACGTCATGTATTACAAAACGTTAAATCATGTATTCCTCCCAATTAACAAAACCAGGCATCAGGCAAAATAGGTTCATCAAGCTAGAAGTCAGTTCTTTCTTTAAATGCACTTATTTTCTTCATATTGTGAGCTGGGTATGAAGCTTTTGAATAATCCATTTTCTGCTTGTGTGGGAGGGTCTTCAAACAAGAAACAGCACAGAAGGGATATTGGTATATCACATAAACAACAAGACACTTTTTACAACTATGTTCCTGCCTTGCGAAAAATGGTTTCCACCATGAAAACTGATTAAGTATCAGGAGGAGATATGGGATTGGGAATTCAGATAAAGATCCGATTTCTCTTCCCTATAGACAGAGGATATCTATTCCTTCTATGGTTGTATATATATACCTAGTAATAGAGATCCACAGGAGTAATTTCCGTCCCAGGAAATATTGTCTTTTAGTTCAAACATTTGGTGCATCAACCAAACCATCAGGTATATTTGTGACGTTCAAGTAATAAAAATCGTATCTTGATCTTAGCATCCTAGTTATCTAGCAAGCAACATAATTAACCATGTTCTTTGCTCAGTAATAAATAAGACATGCCGAAATTAAACAATACGCCATATTTCCAATTTTGCATTTCCAGCTCAGTCATTCCAATCTCCTTAGTGTCACATGGTGTGCCAATTCATGTGACGCCATGAGGCTAACGACACATGTACACAACACATGGTGGGGTCAAAATGCTCGTTGTCGTGGATGACTAGAAATACAAGCATTTAAATCTTAACACTTAAAAAATCACATGTGGCATAACTCTTAACGAGGAGAAACAGCGCGTCGCACCATTCAAATTTGAAATGCTACTCAGATTGCACTAGTACAACTATCCAAACATTTCGCGCCAACAATAAAAGAACCAATCAACCGAAACCATGTTCCACATTGGCAACAACACAGCTCATGCACCATCAATTCAAAACACGTGTAATGAAACAAAGATCGAACATTTACCCGCTACCATCGGCCACGTCCCGCGAAATCTTCATCTTCTTAGTAGTCCCCTTATACAAATCCTCCAGACTACACGGTAACATCCGCTCAATGGCAGCCGCCTTCCGTGGCACATGTCCCCCATCAGCACCACCACCACCACCACCACCACCCCTAAAGGACGAGAACAGATCATCACCAAACATACTCCGATTAAAACCCGAGGCACCCGTCGCCCTGGGCCCAGCCCCCATATCTCCCATCCCTCCAAAAGGACTATTGAACCCAAAAATCTCCGAGAATATATCATCGGCATTCCGCGGATTAAATCGGAAATTAGCGGCCCCACCAGCATCCATACCGGCGGCACCAGGCGGCGGCGGCACCTGCCCCTTTAGACCTTCCTCACCGTACTGATCATACACCGCCCTCTTCTGCGGATCACTTAAAACCTAAAAAAAAAAACAAAAAAAAATCGATTCAACTCAATAAAAACACACACCCAATTTAAGAGCTAATGTTGTTACATCGTATGCTTCGGAGATTTGTTTGAATTTGGCCTCGGCATCCTTTTTGTTGGTGGGATTTTTGTCGGGATGCCATTTCATGGCGAGTTTGCGGTAAGCTTTTTTGAGGTCATCGTCTTTAACGTTGCGATCGACCTGCAGAAGCTTGTAGTAGTCCACACCCATACCTTCACTTTCACTTTCACTCTGATTGATTTGATGATGATGATGATGATAGTTGTTAAAAAGGGGAGAGTCTTTTCTTTTTGTTCCATTCCATTTCCAAGTGTGATAGTCATTTTATTTTACTCCATGACTTATTATTAAATTATGATGATTACTTAATTACTACATCTTAGTCATTAAACATTCTGAGTATTTTTAAAAAAATAAAAATTAAGAGGCTTAAGAGGAGAATTAATGAGTTAATATTGAGTTAATGTACATTAAGAGGTCAGGTGGCTACTTAGCGGACTTGATCTAGTTTCTTAAGATCTTTTTACGTTTCAAAGTAATTCGTCTCGTTGGGGGTTGTCTATCGCATGTGCACCCGACATCGAGATCCTATCATACTTATAACTGAAAAAGTAGTGGGTCGGTTATTATTAGGATGGTGTGTGACACTGTGAGAAGTAGATGAGTGTCTCCAAGATTTCTTTTAGCAATAAACTAAAAACGTTGAAAAGCGATGATTAATAATTTATTTTAAGTATAATATATTTAATTTATTTGATAAAGATTATAACTTTAATATGGATAGAAAATCTATACATTTTAACCTTATTTTAACCTTCTTTGTAAGAGATAATTATGTAATAATTTTTCTTTACTGAAAAGATTTAAATTACGATACAGTTAGGATAAATTACAGTTATATTCTAACTAATAAGAAATTAATAGTGTGTCGAGGAGTAAATAAAGAAATCAAAATATTGGTGTCAAAGTGACTTCCTTATATAACAGTATAAATGATGTATCTTTTTTTTTAAGTTAAAAAGTAATTACAGATCTATTGACGGATCTAATTCAAACTTGGACCGAACTAGAAGTACATATCTAAGTCGGCCTCAACCCGTGAGATAAATGTACATTGAGTTTTTACTTAGATTATAAATACATCGATTATCTAAGAACGACCCCGAATTAACGTTGGTTAACCTTAGGTAATTAGTTACATCCTGATAATACAAAATTCTAGCACAGATTTTTTTTTTTTAACTATATTCTTAATCTAACGATGGTTAAGAGATTTAATTGATTAATAAATTACAATCATAGCCTAGCAGCTTGTCCTAAGTCAGCTATAGGTTCTTTAGAGAATAAACTATGCTCCAAATTTAAATAAAATTGCTATAATTTCACACCAACATTTTTAGCACTTAGATACCTTCATATTTGGGTAAAGATTAAATCTAACACCAAGTGGTTATAAACTTATAACGAGACCTCAACTTATTTTGTTGCAGCCAGAACAAAACGCACGTTATCAATGGATCTTGTTTGGTTGTGAAATTGTCTCTGGCCCAAGAGCAATTCCCAACTCTTAATCCTAGTCAAAAAAATTATATATATTTTTTTAATACGAATCCTAGTCAAAATTTTTAAAAGAAGAGATTAAACTCCATGTAAGCTCTCAAAAACTACAAATAGTTTCTCATATTTTCTAATCTCAAAAACTACAAATAGGTTTTTATACTTTCTAATATTTGGCGGACCGAAAGATAGATGAATGATTACAACTATACTTCCATCTGGTACATGTTACACCCCACTAGCGTAAACCGATTTACAAGGAAAAGGTAATATCACTAACAATACAACACAAGAACACCTATCTGAAAAATAAACTGAACTACAAAATTTGGCAGCATGCAAATATGATTTCCCCCAGAGAAGTGTAAAGCTTCATTCAGCCCACAAGAAAATGATGAATGGCACTTGCAAGAAGTAACCCAACTCGAAAGCTTCATTACCGGCGGAAAGAAGATGATGCTGAATTGGCTAGGATGAGAACGGGAAATGTCCCAAATTACTATTGAGAAAGAGTAACATAAGTTGCGACTCCTGAAATCAACTGGCACTAGATGACTCCTTTGACTTATCCGGCGAAGCTTCCTTTTCAGAAATGCAGGTCTCTGCCGAATGAGATTGAGTTGGAGTTGGCGGCGACTGATTAGATGTTTGAGCATCTGATACAATGTCTGCCTGAGATTGAGTTGGCGGTGTTTGATTAGATGTTTGAGCATCTGATACGACTGCCTGAGTTTGTGTTGTCGGTGTCTGATTAGAAGTTTGAGCATCTGATACGACTGTCTGAGCTTCAGTTGGCAGTGTCTGGTTAGACATTTGAGCATCTGATACGACTGTCTGAGCTTCAGTTGGCAGTGTCTGGTTAGACGTTTGAGCATCTGATACGACTGTCTGAGCTTCAGTCGGCAGTGTCTGGTTAGACGTTTGAGCATCTGATACGACTGTCTGAGCTTCAGTCGGCAGTGTCTGGTTAGACGTTTGAGCATCTAATACGACTGTCTGAGCTTCAGTTGGCAGTGTCTGGTTAGACGTTTGAGCATCTGATACGACTGTCTGAGCTTCAGTCGGCAGTGTCTGGTTAGACGTTTGAGCATCTGATATGATACCAAGAGCGACTAACGTAGATCTAAAAAAATAAAGACCATTTTTTTTACTGTTTATAATAACAGAAATCTTCCTACCAACCAACTGTACTATAATAAACTTGACAAACCTTGGAAGTGTCGATCTTATCTGAGGCTGGCTTGCATGGGCAATTAAGGGAGCTTTGAGAGCAGGTGTTCTATTCAATGCAATTTCAAGCTGTGCCGTAGGTAGCTGAAACAATGGCGGAAATTTCCATAACATTAATTTCCGTATTATGCATACTTCCTCCAGATATAAACTATTATTTTGTGGTAAAGTTCGGAATATGATTTGTGTCTTCAATCAATAGCCCTATAAGAGGAGTCAAAGCATAAAGCTCTGGCAACAAGTGATGCGTGAAACACACGACTGATACAGTAATATGAATACCATAGTTCGACAAATCACATTAAGACTAGAGAAAAAAATGGCATAAGGTGTAGCTCATCGCTTATAGGGGCATTTCATAATTGATTCTCAGCAAGTAACACACCTGAAGCAGCACACCAAAAGATTGTGGCTTAGTCAAAAGAGCACACTTCATGAAGCCCACCCACAGCTTGGGATTTTTCCATATCTGCAAGTGACATGTATTAAATACTACATATAATAACCATGAATAGGTGACAAACAATTAGTTTGTTTAAGATCTGAAAGGTACCTGCTTGCTTACAAGACGAGCAAGGATGTCCATTATGAATCCCACCTGGAAAAAAGATGTACAGAAAAGTAATAAGTAGCGGCAAAAGGATGATGAACAGGCTTGTTACGAAGACTCAACAAGGAAGAATATTACATGGATGCATCAGACCCATGTTTTGTGTGGTGGGCATAAGTAAAACTTGATATCCTGTCATAAACACAACTCTACCACATAACAGTGGATCTCTGTAAAAGACATCTCGAAAGCAATCATTCAACAACGACATGCTACTTTATGAGGACAGGAATCCGGGTCGGTATACACTGCTAAAGAAACAGGTGGAATATCGGTGGCCAATGCCTTCACAAGTACTTGAATTACCAACAACCTCAAGTAAACTGCAGCGGAAGTGTGATTCCTCGGATTCTTTTACAAAACATGAAATGCTAGCATCTGAGTTTCTCTGATACCATTGGAGGTAACTTGAGCTTTACATATTTCTTTTTGAGTGAAAATACTAATGCGGAATTCATTTGTCGCTAATGTTCATATCTTGTTTGAACAACATATCCACTGATATCAACAAGACAGTATGAAGTGAAGAATCAGCTAACTTAAGCTGCTGATAGACGTGACTTACCAAAGAAGGAAAAGCACCCAATGCCTGCAGCACCGTACGCATAAAGAGAAAGGGCAGAGGAGTTTGCTCAACCTGCACAACCATAAAATTTAACGGAGATAAAGATAAATACTTGAAGAACATTAGGAACAATTGAAGTTTCACTTACCAATTGATTCAACACCTTAGCCAACACTTGCTGAGAAAATATTTCTCGCTGCTCAAAACAAGCATTACAGGCATCTGTCACCTGCTTAAAGAAAATTTTCTCAGTATAAAGGTAGATCCAGAATTACAAAACACAGGAAGCATAATTAATTGCCTTTTTCAATGGTATTCCGTCTCTTTCAGGATCAATCCCATGGATGGCAATTAATGCTTCAGCAGGAG
This sequence comes from Linaria vulgaris, assembly GCA_948329865.1. Lineage (NCBI taxonomy): Eukaryota > Viridiplantae > Streptophyta > Magnoliopsida > Lamiales > Plantaginaceae > Linaria > Linaria vulgaris. The sequence continues at coordinate 32,166,000 of OX415254.1, forward strand.
TCAGCACTGGAGTAGAACGATTTATCCCCTGCACATTACCATTTAAATACTGTTATTCGTTAAACAGTAATGCAATATGGGAAATGAGCGCCATGATTTCATTTCTCAACATCTTGGCCTCTTCTATGAAATGACAGGCAGTTCACACTGTGGGAACTAGGTGACTTGAGGAAGGAAAGGAAGTCAGAAAATTGGACAGTAGGTGCTAAACCCACAATTTGAGTTTGCAGCATGTTGTTTCAACAAATAAAAGAGGAAAGTAAGCAAATATTCCTTCCTTTCACAAAAAAACAAAAAAACAAAAAACAAAAACCAAAAAAACAAAAAAAAAAACAAAGCAGAAAAACAAGAGAAGTATTGAGAGCATCATTGTTACTGTTACGACTACCCTAATGAAAGCAGAGTGTCTGGCATGTAACACATTCAATACAACTCCCTCAAGATTGTTTGCAGATTGTGCATATTGCACACAACATTAGCAGAAATACAGTTGACCTGATCAAGATATACTTGGAACTAAAATACCTGAAGAACACGCGAAAGAGTAGCTTGAAATTTATCCAGCGGTGTATTCACAAGATGTGGAAAAAGAAGTAAAACCTGACCAGAAAGATATAATGTGTTCATAGAAAGAGGAGACAAATAAGACAAAAAATGGGGGAAATGCATGCAAAATTAAACATGGACAGCAAGACTGATGAGAAGCTAGTATTGTGTTTAGAAAACATTTGTTTCAACCAAAGACATTAACAATCAAATAATGATGTCGAGCATGAAGTGCCATACAGAGGAAACAACTGATAAGAGAAGCAACAAAGCTACTTTCCCAAAACCAAGAGATAACAAGCCAAAATATGTCTATCCAATGGTAATCACCAAATTAGTAATAATGATTTACTCTTTTTGGTGGGATCTAGCTTTAAAAAGCCTGTTCCAGAAGAAACAACAAAGGTAAGAAAATAAAGAAAATGCCACTACGAAATGGTGCCCATCACCAAATTAGTAATAATGATTTACTCTTTTTGGTGGGATCTAGCTTTAAAAAGCCTGTTCCAGAAGAAACAACAAAGGTAAGAAAATAAAGAAAATGCCACTACGAAATGGTGCCCCCCTGTAATGCAAAGTACGCGAGATAACACATTTTGTATGTTTTCGGTAAGGAACTCTTGTGCAAGTTTTAGACAACTATTAATTAAGTACTTATCAATATTGCAGCATTTTGGAGTTCATTTACTTTTAAGACTGGGTCACCAGAACCTAGTACCAAATCATAGAACTAATGATTTCAGTATTTCCTCGTCATCCTAAAGAGATAACTAAGACTCTCCAATTATGACGTGTTAGCTATACCAAAGCGCATAAATTCAAGCATCTTTCGCCTAAGATAACATATATGATAGAGATAATAAGCACGAGGGGATTAATTAAAGTTGTTTATAAGAAACATTTCAATCATAATTGAAATACTAGTTTCCTCCTGATAGTGTTTAGACATGAGATCCTTGCCTCGTTCACTAGTTCAGAATACAATGATCGTAAATGCCAACAAATCGCAGAAGCGCGATTTTAAATGACTTCTTGAGAACCTAGAATAACTTAATATTGTTGTCATGGAAGAATTCATGAACAAAGTCCACGCATAAGTACACAAAAAAAGCACAAGAGGATCTTACGTATTTATTACCAGTAGTCAGACTCAAGTCAAATAGGAAAACTTGATATCAAAAATGCAAAACGGGTATGAATGATTATACCTCATCTACTGGCAGGAATGGTAATATAGGAATTAGAATATCAACGTCCTGTGAGAAGAGAAGCAACAGAAATTAGAATAGCACAAAAGTACTCATTATAACTGATCTATAATCTGACTGGGACAAAAACCAACACGACACTTACTAAAGTAAAGTCACTATTACTTTTAGTAATAGTAGTATATACAACTGAGATCCTGATGTTAAAGATCCATCGATTTAGAGATAAATACTCAGTTGCAAATTAAATAGAAGAACACCCCAAGTGAGGATCTGTAGTGATAGACTTGCCTTGAGCTTTGTATCATATAACCTCTTAATGGTATGTATCAACTCGGGAGAAGGAACCGTGCCATCTGTGAGTGTGTGCACAACCTGCAGTTTCACTCTTCAATCATGAGCAAACAATAGATAGTTACGCATGTTCCAGCCTTAGCAAGTTTATATGAGAAGGAAGACCTGAGTTACAAGTCCTTCGCTTCCTGTAGGTGGATCAGATATAATATCAAGGAGATCACGAGATGAGCCAATAGTTCGAACAAGTAAGGGGATTTGACCATGAACGACCTGCACAGTCAATAGATGTTCATTGGAACACTATAATGAAAAAGCCTGCATACAGTTCCTCACCATACAAAAGTGATTGTGTCAAACCTGCTTTGCCATCTTGGGCGTGCCTTTATAAACATCGAATAATTGGCGCAACAGGGAATGTTTCTGCAAAAGCCATAACACAAGAAGGTGGACAATATAATGATAGCTCCTGATGAGACATATCAATCATGGAAAGCAGCAAAACAAGATACATTGTAGATCATACCTTCGTACATAGTGCAAAATACAGGGACATGCAACGTTGCACCTCTGCTACATCGGAAGATGGTGACAATAACTGATGAGCACCAGCCGTAATGTCATTAGTAGCAACACTGGCTAATTGATTTTCATTTGAAGGATTTTCGTCCTAAATTAAGAAGATATAACAAACTTTAGTACAATTAGAGATCAAGTGATTTATAAGCCATGAGTTCTGACACATATGAGGTGGAAGTGTAAAGTACAGCAATTTGAGGCTTAGTATGATGTATCAGTACAAAATAGAACTTTGTAACCTCAACGAAAACGTTAAACACGCAATCCCTGATGTCGTCTATACACTATACTCCCCCTTTTTTACTAACTTTTTGAGAATAAACCAAAAAATGAATGGTTTACTATCAACATTTATTGTTTCACTTTAGCTTTCTTATGCTGTAATGGTTTACTTTAAATATTTTACGAGTAGATCAAAGAAGTTGATTTTGGAACTTCCTTTTAATACTAAAATAAGAGACCAGTCTTATGCACCTAGCTTTTTTTCTTTTTGCCCCAGTTATGAAATATCATTTTGTTTTTCACCAGAAACAGGCTCTCTAATGATCATTTGAACTGAGCAATCTCTTAAAGATGTTAAGTTGCTTACACTAAACTTCTAAAATATAGTACCTTTGACGAATCAGCATAGGTTTCATCAGCTTCCATCCTTAATGTGATTTGATCATTACTTGCAACGGACAGCAACATTTCCTTTGCAAAATCTTCAATTTTTCCAGATATAGATGATAAAGGATAGAGCTTATTCGCCACCTAGAAAGTCCAGAACAAAAAAAACACCCATATACATGATATATTCAATTGTATTCTTTTCACGATTATGCTAAAATATCAAATGAAAGGTAATTTGTGGGTAAAATACCAGACGTATTGCCTTCATTCGCACTTCTTCCAAATGATGAGCTGCACTCTATTCCGAAACCAATGAACATAAAATCCATCAGTCGAAATAGGAGAACGTTAGACACATTTAATGACCATATGTTCACACACACGCAAAGAGAGAGAGAGAGAGAGAGAGAGAGAGTCAAAAGATCTCGAAAAAATGGAAACCTTCAGAGCGATTTTCAGGCAAGCGTCTCGAATTGGAGGTCTCAGCAAAATTAAGCTCCATACAGTACTTAGACCCTGAGTGACCCGATCTCCACCATGCAGCTCTTTGTCATCATTATCGCTTGTGCCAGGAGAGCACAAGCGTTCCAACATGTCAAATAAAGACTTCGGCAGATATGGAGCTTCACCAAGTAATCTACTCAAAGATTTGTCAGTAGCCGGAAAAGAATCCCTCAGTGTTTCTGCCTGTATGACCGGAACAACAATTGAGATGAGAACATCCATAGCCCCATATATCTTCGGGGGTACATATTAGAGACACTAAACATGATCACTAACCACTTGGAGAAGAAAAGTTTCATATACAGATGTAGCGGTTGTAGAAGAAAAAAAATCACGATCTTCTTCTGCCTCACCAAATAACCTATTGAGGACTTGTAGAGTTAACTCATGCCCCTGAAAACATAAGTAAATCAGTCACACTACAGAGAACACAGGCACTTAAGAAACCATGCCTAAGAAAGATGGTCATGGGAAAAAAATTATAAAATACAGAAGAAACATGACAATATTTCTAAAGAACAAGAAAACATAAGGCAGATTTTTGACATTAGATGTAACTTTATATAGATAAAAAAAAACGTTAGGAGTAATTACAAATTAGAGGACTCTCACATCTTGATGCTATCCCCGAAATTACCAACAAAAATCATTCTTAAAGAACAAGGATTAACTTTAACATATCCAAGATGCCCAGGCTAACTCAACTAAAAGGTAAAGTTACACACCAGACGCTGGACAGCTTGATTCCAACTAAAATAGCACATCCCTCGAGCACAGGGAAAGTGACCCACTATATTGTCATACAGGGCAACATACAACTAAATAACCAAACCCGGACAGGAACAAAATAATGAAATTAAAATCTTCTTCATTCCCTTGCGGGCCTACCAGAGAAATTGAAAAATCGAGAACAAACAAACACAAGAAGCACATGCGGCCCAGGGTCTATAGGTACAAAACTTGACATGCTTGTAACAAGTTCAGGGTGCTGTAGAAAACCTTAACTCATAAAATACAAGGTTATCAGAGACAGAAATCATGAAAGCTTCCACACCCAAGAGAATAGATTATAAGTTATTTGTTTACCTCATGATTTACATAGTCCGAGAATATATGTGTTTTCAAAAACTTCCAAGGGTCTAGATCAGAGGGAAACTGCATCAAAGAAAGACATGACCACAAGAACTTAGTGGCAAGGATCATAAACAGGATACTGGTTCATATATGTTAGGGTATTACCTCAATTCCTGAATGAGCAAGGATAGAAAAACGGACTTGAGACCCTCCAGCTACTGTAACTAGCTTATATGCGTCAATAATGCGACGAAAAGTCATTTCTTGTAACTGATCCTTTTGTTCATCAGCGAGGTAGATAACGGGAGCAGATATCTTGGGAAGAGGCAACTGTGCAACCATGCCAAAAGAAGTCGCTGTTGAAGAATTGATGCTGGTTGCATCTGTGACTGTTGCTCTAGGGCTTAACTCCTCAGACCTCTCAGTGGACAGCGACGGAGTTACTTCTAGTGGCGTCCTGCCTAAATTAGTGACAGAATCTTTATTGATATCATCTAAATCAGTGATGACATTTGGGAAAATAGGCACTGATTCATCCAAAACATCATCCTGACTGAGCAAAGCAAAATCAGTAGGGACTTTTGGAGAAATAGGCACTGTTTCACTCAAAACATCTTGACTGGGCAAAGCAAGACCCGGTATTTCATTCTCCACAACCTCAATGTCATTGACCCCAGATGTGCGAGCTGTATAATTAGACTCCATCCTAAATGGCGTGTCTTCAGCAGAAACAGAATCATCCATAAATACGGTGGCTGGTTGACTTGCATGATCTGAGCCATCATATGGAATATCACCATCACCCATTATCACTTGTAGTCCGTCTTCTTGAATTTTCTGCATTCAACAACCAAATAGCGTCAAGAACACAAGCAATTAACTCCACAGTTCAATACATTGCAGCGAGAAACTTAGAACAGAAGAAAACATCCTGATTTTCAAGAGAAAAATAAAAAAAATGTTAAGCAGCCAGCATACTAAACACAGAAAAACCGGAAATACAATTCAATTGAAAAAATGAAAAATACCTCAACCTGGCTGGAGACTTCATAACGACACTCTTCAGTTCCCTTTTCTTTTCTAGGAAAAGATTTTGATTGTGAAAGTATTTCTGTCAGCAACAAAGATAAACGCCTGAGGTGTGTAACGCTTCCAATCATGCCAGGATAATCACCCATATTTAGAGGTAGCTCTTCATCCCATTCAGGTCTAGGAAAATCAGGGGGAAGATTACGCATAGTAGCAAGAACTACGTCAGCTAACAAGTCAGCAGATATGCTGGAAATGAGAATCTCTAAAGAAGCAGCAGCTTTATCACCCTGAGCAACCAACGCACCAAACATTGCGACAAGCTGCTGCACAGGTCCTCTATCTTCTTCTGGTCTGAATGGTATTGGTTCACTAAAAGCAGACTTTTTCATCTTTCCACTAATATCATGCCCTGTTCCCTCTACAGCTTCAGGTGTTGATCTTGCACGCTTTCCAGATCCTTCATCCTCCATTGAATCAGACATATCAAGTGCTCCATTTCTTTTTCTCCCAGAAACAATATACTTGGCATCAAATGCTACGGAAGATTTTTCATCCTGTAAGTTGCTAGGGGAATCATTTGCAAGCATTTGTTTTCATGTATCGATTACATTCAACATCATCAACTGATACAAAAAATACCTCCTGAATTTGAGCCATGTGCAAACCATCTCTCTGCTCTGCTCCTCCATTGTCCTTGTGCATTTGTCTTGCAGCCTCTGTTGGTTTCCCAACTTTAATTTCTGTAAGTGCACCAAGTATACGATCCCGCCACTATAAAATGAAATGAATCGAGATAAATTTATAGAACAAAAAATCATAATTAGGGGCTAAAATGTTTAATGATTTAATAACTGCTACATATATGTGCCTATCTGGTTAGGAGTATTAGTTAATTGTGGTCATCAGAGTGCAACCATTCTTTTAAATACAACATTAATTAAATACAACAATTATTCCCCTACCACTACTTTTAAATGGAATCAGAGGCTATGATAATTTTACTAGGAGAGAAATTAATCCCTAGTTGTGGGTGCAAATGTCAGTCGTTTTCCACCATGCAATCAGCTCCACCCCCTTCACCATGCTGGGATCATGATTCCAAAAAAACCAATAAGATGAAAACTAAAACCAAAAGATAGCCACTTCAGATCAACTGCACATATAGCTGATGAGCTACCACAGCTGTCGCGATCAGCAGGGATATGTTTGTAGTTTAGGACGTGACATAGTAATCCCTACTTCACAGGCTTAGTTTGGGTCTTGAAAAAGAAATAAAAGAAACGAAAACGGGCCAAATATAGAAACTATAAGTAACGGTCAAATTAGATATGTATTCCATAGAAAAGCTTCTGAGCTTGTTACTTAGAGGTGTAAATATAGTCTTCCAGTATTAACTGTTAATTGTCATCATTTATTTTGTTTGCTACCTGATAAACAGAGTTCTGCTGGTATGTTTTGACATCACGACTTGAACATTGGATAGATGAATTTCATTTCATGTTCGGCCACAGAGTGTCATTTATAATGACAAATATTACGAGTTGGTCCACTGAAATATCTAATTTGTATCTATGTAGAATATCGTAAGCTCCTATTTGAGGTGAGCAGTTACCTTGGCTGGTGAAATAAATGAGCGATATTGGAATAATAGCACATAACAAGAATATGTTAGTAACAGGGAGAACAAGAACCATGGTGGAGGCATAAATTAAAAGGCAAAATGGTTGCTGACAAGCACAGATCCAACTGTCAAAATAAAGTCGTGAAGTAGAAACAGTTAAAAAACAAACCGGTGCAGCACCAGGGTGTGAACATTCGAGACAAGCTTCAAAAGCATTCTTTAGAGCATGCTTCACTCCAGTAAGATGTGTGCCCTTCCCAGCAAACCGTGGAGGATCCAAGGCAAGTAACACTGGCAATACACGACCGTAAAAGGAGGGTCTCTTCCTTGCAACTGCCGCAAGACTAAAAGCATAGGTGTGAACCAGTAAAAGAATGACAGGGGGTGAATCTACGCTCTACTCACACAAAAATATACCAAGAGAGAACACGATAATACCTTTTAATTAGGACAATGATCATCAAACTACTATGTGATTTCAAGGAAGGAAATCTCAGCTGATCAAGCAGTAGACCTAAACTACGGGTTGCTTCAACTGACAAATCTCCAACATTGAGAATGGGATGACCACCACGAAGCCATGAAACATTGAATTCCTCCAAGATACCTGCAGATATTCATTCAAACATCGACAACCATACAGACAATAAACATGAATGTCTATTAGTGTGTGTAATCTTCAACCATGTCACACAATACTTTTATAGGTTTGCACAAAATAGAATTGATGTTACCTTCAGAGATTTGATCAGAAGGTGGCTCTGATGAACCATTTGGGTCGGGGGTATAAAGCAACACAACTGACTCCACAAACTTCAATGCTGGCAATCTTCGGCCATCACTGCCCACCTTCAAATGTGCTTAGAAATTAATTAATGGTCATTACCATAAGATATTTGGGTACTATAGAGACACTCACCTTGAACGCCATCGAGTATATTTCATCTCTGAACTTAAGCACACATGTCCATGATGATGTAAGTGACTCATTGAACTTACTTGAGAATAAGCCCTGGTGATGGCAGCAAAGAAAATGCAACATCATACAGTGGCAGAAGCTCCCCGAGGTAGCATATGGCACAAACAAAATATGGATATGCTTGCGCACCAACCAAATCACAAAAAAAAAATAAACAAAAAAAAAAAGAGCAGGGAAAAAAAACTTCAATTTCACTCTCAAGGAGAAACACATTCTCAAACGAGAAATTTGCTTCCGTCCTAAAGGACAAACATCTTATGTTAAGGCGAGTTTGAGATGAAAACTTAATGTTATTTCTAACAAAAATGAAAGACTAACTAAATAAATGGTTCGTTAATGACATAAAGAAGGTAATGACATCCAAGAAGTTTCCATCAGTGACCAGACTATGAAAAACAGAAGACCAAACTTTTGATAAGAGACCAAGATGCTCGAAAATCAAACAACAGGATTTGTATGGACAGAAGAGATGACAGGATTCAATTATGGTAAGGTCCCCCTAAATAATATTCAAACTAGGTGTATGCCACATAAAATGTAAAATACCCTATAGAAAAATGCTCCGAAATTCTGAGTCTAAACCAACCTGGAGGGCAACTTTGACAAGAGTGCATCTAAAAATATCAACACCACATGCAATTGCCTGTCTAGCAACAGCTGGCACATCATCTTTCAGAATTTCTATTAGTGCTGGTATAGTTTCGGGTAACAACTCCAAGTGCCTCAAACCAAGTTGACCAATCAACCTACATAATTCAGAAACCATTATCAAGGTTTGCTCCAACATACATAAAACCTCTTTATCATCGCAGTTTTACTGCGTCATGCGAAAACAGAAATTTTCTTGTAGCCACTAATCTTAAACTCAGAGAATAGAGTAACAGCCCTTTACTTAAATGATACACGTAGAATAGTAAAACAAAAAAACATCGCCCAATGAACGATCATGTTCGTAATACCAACACATAAGTAACCACACGGTACAGCACTGATTCAGAAGATACTCTTCATCCCAACTAATGGGACAATTACTTCACAAAGGCATGTGACAAACTTTTATCTGATTATGATCTAGTCCTAATTATATACTTCTATACCAGTCTTGACTCTTGACTGCTATTATCCAATTATCCCTCTCCGTTCCATACCATTCACAAGAAGCTCCGCAAAGAAATCTCCATTAGTAAAGGAGAGGAAAGTAACAAGCTGAAAACCTACCATTCATCTAAATGTTTACTCTATGCTACCTTCTTAATATCATCTAACAACTTAACATCAAACTGGATTCGAGGCTACAACAACAACTCAGCTCACCATTAATGTAATAAACAAACAACATTCGCGCATACGTAACTCAACACGATCAATCGCGCATTCGCATAATCTATTAAGGACAAGTTAAACAGAGGAAGCTTACTGCGTAACGAATTTTCGGACGGGGCTAAAATCGTCCGAGAGGAGCTCAATTACAGGGGCGATAAATTCCGCCACCAAATTATACTCCGCCGTCAATAGCTCAGCGCGAAGCCGCCGCAAGTGGCCGAGCTTCGACGCCACATCGCCGGAAGAGTCGCGCTTCACTGAATTGATTCCGCTCGCAATCTTCTTCCGCGAAATCGCCGCCTTCATTGCCACCATTTGCACGCATAAATGAAGGGGGAAAAACCCTAAGTTTGTTGAATCTCAGAGCTCAATTTCATGGAGTTGCGAAAAAATGAAGAATATTGAAATAAGGAGAAAGAGGAAATGAACACTTGTGTTGTGTGATGAATTGAATTTTCTAAACTAGTCCCCAAATGTATCCTTATTTTAATTTTAGTTCCATTTTTTTTTTTCAATTTCGATCTCATAATAATGTGGAAAAAGAAAGATTTCGGTCCTCCGTTATTGGAAACGTGCGTATGGACAAAGTTGGTCACGTGCCTCATTGTAGTACGTTATTTTCAAATCCTGCACGAGTGAGACGTGTTTCACATGGGTCATGTAGCATAAGATTAAACATCATTTTTACGAAAGGCTTTTTTGACACAGTGCAAGTCTGGCCAAATTCGAATTTTTTCGATGCGGACCGCAAAAGACCAAAATCGAACATTTTCAACATTATGGATTAAAAAAAAAGTTAATGTGAGACCAACATTGATACGAAACCACATTATGGGGCTAGTAGTTTAGAAAAAATCTCCGATCAAAGTTGACGATGGCTTGTGAATTAAAAGCGCTGTTTTTTTTGGTAGATAATGAAATCACAAAAGGTCCTTAGACCAACTCGGCCTTATACAAGCTAAGGATCGGGGTTGGTGGAGTTTTCCAAAAGAAATCTGCACTCCTATCATCTAAATTACATTTGCTAAGCAAATCCGCTAGTTTATTCCCCTCTCTCGGCGTCCATGTAAACTTCAATTCCCACGGCAGCCTCATGAATTCTCGACATTCTCGAATGATGGTTGTCACGTGATCGTGCATTGCGTACTCCTTTGTGAGGTTGTGGTAGGCGCTTAATGAATCGGTCTCCATCAAGATTTTGGGGTAGCGGCGTTCCCATGCAAGTGTAAGCCCTTTCTTAATAGCAATCAACTCTGCCTCGTCGACCGTTGGCGTTAAAATGTCGGTTTTAAATCCCCATAACCATGCGCCATTCGAGTCTCTCGTCACACCGGATTCTACTCCGCTATTGTTCTCGTGATTGACGCTTCAATCCGCGTTAAGCTTCACCCACCCCGGGTCCGATTTGCTCTACTTTTCTTTCTTTTGCTACTTCCCAAGTCCTCGCTCAACACCTTAATTTGCGCAACGCACGAATTCACGGTTCCTTTTCTCTTGTTGAACACTCTAATGTTGCGATTCTTCCATATTATCCATAGACTCGCCACAAATAAACTGCACCAATCTAGCCCTTCATTGACTTAATCGTGTATGTTTTTATTATGTATGATCTGCCTACAGCAGTTATCATCCGATGTACTCATGAATTCCGTCCAGCTCTCGGTCGACACCACCCTCTTCCATACGACTTTAGCCGTCTTACAGTCCCAGATCATGTGAAGTGTAGTTTCCTCGTGGCTCTCGCAAATCGGACACAAACTGGATGTAGGGATACCCCTCGCACTCCGGACTGAATTTGTTGCCAAACGATTTTGAATTAGTAGCCAAAGAAAGTGTCGTAGTTTATGGCTAACATCTATGTCCCAAACCCAAGCGAGATCTGTGTTATCCTCATGGTCATCCGAATAGTGCTCAAGATATGTGTTATAAGCGGATTGGCACGAGAAGTTACCGTCTGAGTCTTCGGTCCATATAACGCGATCCTCCACGTCTCGTAAGACAATTCTTCTTTGTTCAAGGGTTGTTCTTACCGCATTTGGTATATACGAGATGAATTGATCAATTTTCCACTCCCCGGCTTCGTCGAGTACCTCAAAGAGCTTGAGGTTCAGCTCCAAATTGTCGATCCTACACCTCATGTCGCAAAGCCGTGAGTCACCAAGCCAAGCGTCGTACCAAAAGGAGATTTTTCTGCCATCCCCAATTTTCCATCGAAGGAATGGGAAATAAGACCAACACACCTCACAATACCATTCCAAGTTGCACTATCTCCGGGTTTCACCGTGCAATCAAATATGGACCTCTTGTTCAAATATTTTGCTAGGATGAGATCGCGCCATACCGTATTTTCATCTCTCATAATTCTCCATGCAAGCTTAGATAACAATGCCTCATTGCATATTCTACTAATCTGAATTCCCAGCCCTCATTTTTTCTTCGGCCGTGTCGCTTACGACCACCCCAAGATGTAACATTCTCTTAGTAACATCAGACGACCACAAAAAGTCCATATTCAATCGGTCGAGTTGTGCACAAATATTTTTGGGAAGCCACATCGCTTGCATGTTATTAACGGGAAGCGCAAAGGAAACCGAGTGGATGAGAGTATCTCGCCCCGCGAGATTGAGGAGTTTTCTTTTCCAACTCACGAATCTTTTCATGACTCGATCGAGGACACCCGCAAAATCAGCCCTTGTTAGCCTACCGTGCGTGAGCGTAATCCCGAGGTATTTCTCCAAATTCAATGTTTGCCCGAAGCCAAGGATGTCACATATGCGTCTCTTGAGACCCGATCCCTTGCTCTTTGAGAAGAACACTTTGGATTTGTGGCTACTCAGCTTCAACCGCGACGCCCCACATAATTTATCAAGTACTCCTCTTATGGCCTTCGTTGTCCCCTTTGTTTCACGCCCCATAAACACCAAATCATCAGCAAAAAATAAGTAGGAGAGGACCCTCCTCTGCAAGGAACGTGTGGTTCCCATTTTTTCCCGGCAACTTCCTCTTGAATAAGGTATGCTAATCTCTCCACACACAGAATAAAGAGATAAGGCAAGAGAGGATCGCCTTGTCAGAGTCCACATGCATGTTTGACTGGTTGCAGAGGAGTACCATTCCATAATATACGTGTCGCTGCACTCCAGACACTGAACATGATGAGTTCGACAAGTTCATTCAGGAAATTGAAGGCGTGAAGAGTGTCCTCCATAAAATCCCAATTTACTTTGTCGTATGATTTTTCTAAGTCCAATTTCAGTATCATGCAGCCCGTTTTATTATTTTTCTTGCTCCGAACCGAATGCAACACTTCTTAGAGTAAAAAGATGTTATCATGCGTACTTCTCCTCTTTATGAAGCTCGACTGCGTTGGGGCTATAATTGTTGGCATAATTTCCTTCAGCCTCGAGGTTATACACTTAGTGATGATCTTGTACAACACATTGCAAAGGGAGATGGGTCTAAACTGCGTGATGTTCTCCGTGTTTTGATTCTTCGGGATAAGGCAAAGAAAAGCCTCGCCGATTTTTGGCTCAAACTCACAGTTTCTAAAGACATTGGCCGCGAATTCCAATAAGGAGTGTTGGACTAAACTCCATGACTTTTAAAAAATCCTGCATGTAACCCATCCGGCCCCAGAGCTTTGAAAGCGTTCATGTCGAATACCACTTCTTTGAGTTACTCAATGCCAACTTGACGCGAGACATGTTCACAATCGGCCCTCGACAATTTCTTCTAATATGTCGAGCCAAAAGGCCGATTATGAGGGCTGGAGTTGCTGCTATCACTGCTGCCCAAAAATAAATTAGCAAAGTATACCTGCACATGAGATTTCAGTGAGTCCTCGTCGTCCGTCCAGTGCCCATCAATTTTTAGACTCGAAAACCTATTTCGTCGTCTACGTTCCAACGTAGATTTATGGAAAACCGAGTATTTCTGCCACCATCTTTCAACCACTTCACACGGGACTTTTGATACCAAAACGTTTCTTCATGCCGAAGAACATCGTTGTATTCATGTATAAGACTTTTCTCCAATTGCGCAAGGTATGTGCTGTGATTTCAGCCCAACGCTTTTTATATACCATTAATCCGAGCCGTGAGGACTTTCTTCTTGTGGAAGATGTTGCCGAATTTCTCTTTGTTCTACGGCAAAAGGACGCGTGGGATTTCCTCAGTTGATGTAAGGATGTCGGGGGAATTTGCCCATATTTTCTCCAATAGTTGCGCACACTCCGGGTGGTGAAACCACGCGGCCTCAAAACGGAAGGGACATTAAGATCTTGTTTTTCCCGCGCCCTTGCACTCCATGATGATAAGGTGATGGTCCAAATGGACTCTTGGGAGGTTAGTTACCTCACTATTCGGGAATTTTTCGAGCCAAGCATGATTCACCAACGCTCGGTCCAGCAGTTCCTTGATTATTTCACCGTCCTCCCTCTTATTAACCTATGTAAAAGGGGGTCCCTAAAACCCTCCATCAATAAGACCGCAACTATCCATGAAGTTGCAAAAGAAAGTGAGTCGGCTTAGGAGAACGGTGTTGCCACCCGATTTTTCATACGCATAGCACATCTCATTATAGTCGCCCATTGCTAGCCATGGTATTTCCGAACCCTTAGCAATCCTCTCCATATTATTAAAGATGCGGATTTTATCTTTACGGCGTGGTTGTGCATAGATCCCCGAGAGTCGCCACTATTCTTGTTGATTTGAGTTGATCAAGGCATGAATGGATTGATCATCTATCTCTATTATTTCCACGTTAACCTCGCTTTCGTTCCACAACATCCATACTCCACCAATCATCCCTGTCGTTGGTGCAATCACGTAGTTGGTGTAGCCCGATCTTCGTTCACCCGTGTTTCAAGGAGAAACATTGAGGGTCAATGCACACGAAAAAGTTCACGGAAGTTTGTTCGAAAGTTGACATGTCCCGCCTCTTGACAATTCCACGACACTATCTTCATGGTAACACGATTAATGTGAAGCGGTACAATCGAGTTGTCAATTTCTAACCCCCTCCATGTTGCACGGTTCTGAATTCCCGACTCCAATAACATTACGAGTTGTCGATTCAATTCCCATGGACTCAGTTTCATCCGTTGCCACCATGCGGACACATCGTCCTCCCTCTGTGTTCGGTAATTCATTGTTTTCACTTCCCAAACACTCTGGGGAATCATCAACACGTCGATCAAGCGGTCTTCGAGGGCTATTCATGATATCTCGGAGTGACCACGAAAGTCCCAAAACCTTGTCTCGATTTCCATCAATTCCCATAACCCCATTAGCTGATTGTCCCAATGATCGAGTTGCGGGTTCTCCTCCTTTGAATTCATGGTGAATTTCGGTATTCTCGAATTGCTGTGTTACTTTCTCAAAAAGATCCCCGTCCTCTTGATATTTGGCTAGGGCGTGAAAGGCGTTTTGAGTACTACTAGAACTCGGATTCCCTTCCTTATTTGATTTCTTACCTTTTAGGACTCTTTTTCCTTTTCTTTCTTTAGTTAAGGGCCTGCCTTTAGGAATTTCTGTGCGGGTGAAATAGCTCGGTAGAATTCGTTTGCCTTGCAAATTGGCCTGTTGCGGGCTACTGTCGCCTACTGATTTAGTGGCATTCTCATTCTCACTCCCCCAACGTAGGAGGGTTATTTTTCCTCCATTCACTAACACGTTGTCCTTCTTAGTTCCAGAATTTGCATTTTTTTTCCTCCTCGCGTCACTTTCATGCATTCACCGAACTCTTTGTTTTGCGCTTTTTCGACCAACCACTTCGACTTTTCTTCATATTCCCGTGGGATTGATGTGTTTAGGGGTTGCTGCGTATCGTCCCCAGGTGGGGTGTTCCTTGTCGTAAATCCGCAGCTATTTTCGAGGTGGCCTTCCCGACCGCACCGGTAGCAAAGTATGGGGATATTCTCGTAAACCACCTGGTATACTTTCTCGCACATGCCGACGGCCGTTATTAATGGTTTATTGGTGCTAACTTGGACACAAACCCGCGCAAATTTTCCCCTTGTGGAGTTCAATGTATTCCCATCAATTTAATGGGATCTCCGATCATACTTGCCAATCTATGAATCATGCCATCGGCTAGCAACTCCATGGGTAAGTTAACAATCCTAACCCAAATGATAGTGCGATCGATCTTATCGGTGTCCGCATTGAAGTCCGGGAACCATTTTCGTATTGAAAGGAAACTTCCCGCGAGGTGCCATGGCCCTCCGTTAATATCATTTCACGTTTTACTTCGTGTAGTCTTTTCATGCAATAACATCCGTGCCCTAGAGATCCATGAGATCGAAATCGTTGTGTAGTGACCACATGATGTCTAGTTTAATCTTAAGGGCTTCATAGTACCACGGTCTACCGAGAATGCGAATGATGAGTGTGTCCTTCCATTCGTTTTGGATTTGTTCCTCTAGTTCGTCCATTAGTGTGATCCTTGCTACCGAATATTGTTCCGTTGGTTCATGAAAAAATAGGTGTTTTCTCATTTCAGCAGTGCGCATTTCATCAAATTTGGCGTCGCAGGGTCTACTCTTTGCTTTCACAACCGAGGCGTATGTTGGAGGCGCATCCCTAGGGTTAGGGTTCTCCATAGCCGCCGCCTCATCCCCCATTTTGACGTCCGTTACTAGTGCTTGCGTAGTGGATCGAGGTCTTTTTTGATTGCATGACGTTAACACAAATTCGGGGGGGGGGGGGGGGGGGGGGGGGACGAACTCTGTTGATGCTGATTGGAGATCGCTAGGTGCTGCGAAGGGGAGAGTCGCCACGTAAGAGCGTACGAAAACAATTAAAAACGCTCTTAGTTTCATAAGAAATCGTGGTTATTATTTATGGACCAGGAAATATCAGTGGGGCTTATCGTTCAAGTCCAATTGGCGCTTCACAATCACATATTGGCCCATGAAAAACAGATAATTAGGAAAACATGCCCAATTTATTTTCAATACGACGGATTTATGTAAAAGCATTTTATAGTCGAGGAAAAGATTATGGCAAATACAATGATTAGAGATTATAAAAAAAATCTTATTAATGATAAGCTAGCCAATTACGCAGTCAGAATTCGGCAAGGATCCTCTTTCCATTTTCACAACAACAAAAGTTATTATTTTTGACGACACGACGACCAAAATGTTGTTGGAAGTGGTCCCAACGGGTATGATGTCGTCGGAAAAAGTCAAGGCATGCCGTCGAAAAAGAGCCTAATAAATAATAATTAAAAATTACAACTGCCACATAGGCGGCTTTAGTCACACTCTCACTCCCAAATTTCAATTAAATTCACAATATTATAAAAAAATTGTTGTTCCAATGGTCAACCAAAATAATCGATAACCTAAGGAAAAAGGAAAGGAAAAGTATATACCACGAGGAGAATCCTTGAGTAAACCTACCGAGCTATGTTTGGGTCAGGAGCGGATCCTGCCTTGGAAATAAAGGCCAAAAATGCTGCAAACTCGATAGAAATTGAGGCCGACGAGGTTACACAAACGATGGAACTTTCGTCACCAACTCAGCAAACTCCGGTTACAAATCGACGAGGCCCTTCTACAACACTGGGTTCTGTCTCGGTCCAATGAAGGAATTGAGATGATGTCCCGCCATTATCATCCATTCTGCGCAACTCAGGCATTCCGCATGGCTTGAGAGACGATGTTCCACATCAACCTCACGTGGATCTTCATCACAAGCACCAACTCCAGGTTTTGGTGGTTCTAGAACTGGTGAAGCAATGAGCGACCGAATAGGGGGCCGGCTCAGGGTCACTTGCCTTCACGCATTGATAGAGAGAGGCCATTCATAGCAGTTGGTGACAACTTCGAATGGAACAACGATTGTGAAAAAGTTCATAAGGACATCAATTGTACAATCGGCGTCGTCACGAGCAAATAGAAGCATACGAGCACATAGAGGCATAGAGACATACGAGTGGCACAATGTCGTCGCAAAAGGGTTTTTGAAAGAAAAAAAAGGATGTTGCAGTCGCAAAATGGTCTTTAGTGACGGTTTTGTGCCGTTGCAACAACTTTTACAAGATTTTTTGATTTTGTTTACACCAGAATTGCTGACATGGCAAAGCCATTTCCCCACATCTTTAAATACCCCCAAATTTTACACCAAAAAATCATTCATCCATCCACAAATACCTTTCTTTCTACACTTCTCTCTACAATATCTCTTTTTCAAATACTCTCCTCTTTATTTTTTCATCTTTTGTTTTTTATATTTATATTGTAGATACTCTAGTATTTTTTGTTTCTTATATTTATCTTTTTTTATTAAATATTTTATTTTTGCTATATTTTTGACATGTTATATATAATTAGTTTATAATTATATTAAGATATTAAGTTTTTTATTTGAATTATATATATTTGTTATTTAAATGAAATTTTAAGATAAAAAATTTAATATTTTTATGGTATTTTCAATATTTGTATGTCTTTTTTTATATGTTATTAAATGTAATTTTAAGTAAAGTTTTTAATATTTTTATGATTTTTTCAATATTGTATTTTTTTCTATAAATTTATGCCATTTTTTATTTAAAAATTTTAAAATTTTATATCGATTGTTTCAAACCGTTGATAATAATATTTAAAATTATAAATATCACTATCGGGTATAGAGCCTTTTCCGACGGCTTTCTAGTACCGTTGGAAAAATGTGTCTATTTTTTTAAAATAAACTTTACCCGACGTTTTATAACCATCATGTAAAGTTATTCCGGCGTTTTGAAACCGTCAAGAAAAGGTATCGTTTTTTCTAAAAAAAAGGGGAAACAGTTTTGCTGACAGATTTGTACCATCGGCAAAACATCTCTTCGGATGGTGCACAACCGTCGAAAACGCTATTATTTCCGGCGAAAATAATACCTTTTTAACGGTTGTACACCATCCCAAAAAGGGTAAAGGCGATACCGTCGGTAATGCCTTTTTTTAACGGTCTTTTTCGGCGATAAGGCCGTCGAATAAGGCTTTTTCAATGGGTTTTGGGGGCCTTTCCAAATGTTACTTACCGTTGGAAAAGCTTAGTTTTGGTAGTGTCTATATTTTATTTTGTGTTTTACTGGATTATAATATCACGTGGTGTTGATCGTAACTATGGATAGTGAATCATGTTTGGTTCTGACGATTAAGTGAAATAATAGAGCTTATTCGACTTGGTAACCCACATGGTTCGCGCGAATAAAAAATGAGTTATTATTTTATGGGTTTCCGCTCTTATTCGACTTAATACCGCATATTACAATCGCTACCCTCTGCAATTATTTAATATCTGTTTATGGCACAAAATTGACCTTCGCGAAATATCTAAGTTGCCCCTGATAATTGAAATCACTGAATAATCTTCATTTTCGTAAATTCAAAGCACATTTTAATTTGAGCCAAAAAAAGTTGCGGGAAACATGTGTGCGATTTTTGGGTGGAACTCTAATTTTATGCCTTCGATTCATCTTTTGATGTTTAACTTCACGATTCTCCTCTACTACTCTTCTTCTTGTTGCAAAATCGCGAAATACCTTACATGCAAATTTAATATAAGGTTTAATATTTTTGTAATTATTGAGCAGGATGCGATTCGTTGCAGTTTGGGTTGATTCACTGCTAGAATCAGATAGACAAGTTCCTACTGACGGAGGTGAGTGTGAATTTGCTCTGCGTTTTGCATGTTCGTTTGCTTCTAACTGAAATACGATTTCTAGGGTTAGGGTTATGAATTAGGGGTTTTGCAATTAAGGTGATTTTTAGTATGTGGGTTTACTGTTATAATCACAATTGCGCTTGAATTTCGTGCAGCGGTGACTAAGTTATCCGTTATTATAAATATTCTGTGCATTTTTTTTATATTTGTCAATTCAATGGTAGAGACTATGGGTTATTACCAGTGGTTAATTGTTGTCATAAATGAGGTACCTGTTTTGGAGTGAGTTCTATTACACTGATGGGGCCTATGCGAACTGCATACTTGCCATGTTGAGACCTGGTTGTTGCGTAAATGAATGTTTTAGCGTGTCACGCTCTTGCATTCCTTGTTTTTCGTGGTTGGTACGTGACATATGGAACCTTGGAGGCAAAACTTGATTTTACTTTGGTGTCAACTATTTGTTTTGAGTGTCTATGCATTTATGTAGATGGTCGTATTGCCAAATTATGAACTAAGCATGCGCCGCCGCCACCGAACGTGCATTAGATATAGTTTGTTGGGTAATATTGAATATCTTCATGGGTACATGAATCTGATCACCACCGATAAAGATGAAAATTGTGTTGCTCAAATAAGAATGGACTGTAACTGTTTATTGAGACCGTAACTGTCCCACGGTCACTATACTGGGCTAGTTAGGCCCATGTATGTAGTTACTTGACTCATCCCAGTCAGGAGCCCATAAATCTTCCACAAGCAACAGGTTCTTGATCGTGCCCCTCATTTCCTTGGGAAGCAAAGCGACTTTCATCTCCCTAGATACTTCATAGCAGAGATCCACATGAGAGCACCCACACAAACGGTAGTGGCACTCTACGAGATCTTCCTATGAAAAAACATGAATAATGTATATAACAAAGCAATACATCGTGTAAACAAGCATGCAAGAACTACTCTGATCATGAGATTAAAATTTAACTGGTACCTTCTTAATGTGGGCCGCATATTCAGAGTCAATGGAGATAATAGTCTTGTTGTCAACATCGGTTTTAACACCTGGTAGTCTGATGAAGGTGTTCTAGACCTTGTAGCATTGCCGTAGAGTCGCAACCATGTCCCTAATCTCAAAAATGTGATAATGACCCTCTTTGCTCTTAGTCATTTTAAGAGCCATGTGCATGCAAGTCATCTCCATCTCGAGGGGTTTCGACAAATCAAATTTCTTTGCAATCTCTTCAAGAACAGCAATACCTTGACACTACTATCGTGTCCAAAGTCTGGCTCGTTCAAGAACTTGCGCAAACATTGCATCCTGGTGAGCGATATCCTTTACTACAACATATGTCATTCATTTAGTCCAAATCAACAAATCAGTGGGAAAAAAACAAAATAATCACAATTAAGAATTATAAGGCAATAACATTATCATAGAATGTATAAAGTCACTAGATGCAATCAACCCACATGATATCGTATCCAAACCAATTTTGTTAATTATGTCCAGTTTTATGCTACAACTAAGTGATGTCATAAGTAAGATGCAATGGAATTTGGTAGGCATTTATATGGAATCGATCATAAATCCGCATCTATCAACTATGCTCACATGCTCATATAACACAAAATCTAAGCATTGCATCGGAATGCTATGATTATCTGTACTCAAAACCAGTGGCGAATCCAGGAATTTGAGTTAGAGGAGAGGGGGGAGGGGGGGAGTTATACAAAGAAAAACATAACAAAAAGAAAACTTTATTTGTAAATCATAACAAAATAAATTTGATAATGCAATACAAGTACCATATAATGCAAGATCACTTAGGCATCTTGAATTGTGATCTACTATTTTTCATGAAATCAAACTCATGAATGGTAGAGTCAGTATTAAAACTTTGAGCGATCTCTTTCTCAATATACATTAACAAACTATTAGCTAAAAATGCATCCACCATTTTATTACGCAACCTCGTCTTCACAATTTTCATAGCAGAAAATGAGTGTTCAGATGTTGTAGTAGAAACTGGAAGAGTCAAAAGAAGACGAATCAACCTATCAATAAGATGAGAATTAGTTAAACATACTAGACAATAATTTAAAAGGGTTAGAAGAAGTCGAATCAACCTGTCAAAGAGATAATAATCATCCAATTTTCCAGTGCTATACAATAATTGGCACAACTCAGATAATGTTGAAACTTTTTGAAAATTGATATTGTTTCGTGTATCAAGTTCAAACAACTCCAACTGATACTTTAAATGCAACTTCTCTTGATTTGTATAATCAGCCGGATAGAACTTTTCAACTAACTTGCAAGCATCACCGATGTTGAATAACTTGTAACCATCTATAGGATCGAATACTGAGCTTAACTTAAACAACTCCACTGCATCCTCATTAAATCAAATACTCATCTCTCGTTATATGCAGTCTATTGTCTCTATGAAGATGTCAATTCTATAGCGATGCTCTAATGTAATAGGATCTCTTCGAGCACGGCCCTTACTTGACTGAGCAGGCCCATTCATATCAGGGATCTCTATATCACGCACTTTACAGAAATTCTCCACCTTCTCAAATAACTGATGGGAGCGTGCGTAAGTGTAATTATAGAAGAATATATTTCAGCACAAAATTATTACACCTAAATCCTGCTATGTCGCAAGTGCACGAATCAAGTAATAATAAAATGGTAAGTATAGTTACGAACCAAATATCGTATTCTAATGGAGTGATGGTTGTATGTATGAATCACTTAAATGCAAAAGCACTAATTACTCTCACTTTCTTTTCTCATGTGTTTGCCAAATATGATGAATGATATGAATGATTTCTAAACTAGAATGCTATGGATGCTTTTTATGCTAATGATGCTTACTCTAGAATGCAATGGATTAATCTAAGAATGCAAGAATGGTCAAATATCTTTTTGTATCTTTTGGTTTTTAAATGCAAGAAAACAATTAAACTATCTAATCTAATGCAAGCTATTAAACTAATGATGTCAGGAGGATGAGAGATGAACTAATGCTAACCTAAACTAGACTAGACTAGGACTAGAATGAATGATTGATTGCTTTTGGTTGTGAACAATGGTTGAAAAGATTGTTTAGAGGTCGGGTTTCACAATGACTTAACTTAGTAGTTCATAGACAATCCACCTATATTTACATACAATACTTGATAGTTATTTGATGTTTGCATGTCTAATAGATTCGTGACATGAGGCAGGAGCTATCCCAACCACATCTCTATGAATCTCTAATTACCTATCGTGTTAACGGAATTAGCCAAGTTGTCAATTGTTTTAGAATAGAGATCAAATCTGCAATCCAATTAACTCATCTGAATCATGCTAACAAAACGTACATAGTCAAGATTGATCTAGTGTGATCTAAAGGTTGCACAATAGTTGCTTTCGCAAATCCCTAGTCACAAATCGCATATATATATATATATATATTTATATATACATATTCATAATATCAGAGTTACTCCCCTACTCTAAACAACGAGTAGGTTAGCTCCTCAAAGTCATGAGTTCAACAATCAACAAAGAGTTAAATATCATAGACAAAATAAAAAGGTAAGGAAAAGCTTCTCGGATCTGGTGGAATGTTGTTACTTGACCCTCTTCGTACTCCATTTTGCTATCTTCTTCTTTACTAATTATCTTCTCTCAAACAATGACTCGACTAATTTAGAACAAGAATCTGATGGTGTTTTCTCTCTGGTAACAACTCTCAGGGTTTCTTCTCTTTGAAAGTGGTTGTAAAGGCTATGAAAGTTGTTGTGAAAGCTGTTGAAATTGTGTACCCTAACTACTGAACGTAGCCCCCTATTTATAGTTTTTCTTTTTGCTCTAGGCTACATTTTAGGGTTTCTGACTTGCGCCCCAAAATTCCTCTAATAGCACGACCCCCGCACGATGTGGCCTTGATTATGCGCCACCCGCGCGACGCGATGGTGATCACACTACTTTCTATTTTTCTCCATGCGGTCTCCTGGTATCTTCCCTTCAATCGCGCTATATTCAATATTTCCTCTTTTTTTGTAGTGCCATAGCGCTTCCGTAGCGCTTGAACATACCGAATAGTGTCTCTGACCAACTGTTGTCCAAAATATCAATTTTTGGCCTCGTTTTGTCCTGACTCATTGAATATCTAAGAAAACATGAAGTAATACTAAAACAAGTAAATATGCCATCATAAGTATTTAGAAGAATAAGTAAACATATACTTAAATCACGCTAATGAGACGCTTATCAATAACGCATCCCATCCAGTTTCTCTAAGTTTTTGAATAAGTACTTTGGTATTCTCTACAACATCTATTGCATTAACAATATCTTGAGATCTGTATTGTAGACTTCTATAAAGATCATTTGTATTTCCCAATAACTCCATTTGAAAATGCAATATGAACACAAATTCAAATGTCATCATTACATCATATGCTCCATCAGTTGCAGCTCTTGAAGATACAAAACTTTTATCATTTATGATATTATCTAATACCAAAAGAGTTGAATCAAACATTTCAAGTAAGCCATGGAGAGACCTCAAATGAGAGCTCCATCTTGTATCACCTGGACGTGGTATAGTTCCTGAAAGTGCACGTATTTAGTCAATGTTAGATCAACAATGTAACTGCAATGGTGGGGTAACATTGAACACAGAAAAACTGCACATTCGGGATTACTGCTATAATTGTGTTTTGCCTTTATTCACTTACTAACTTAGTTCCACGAGTTGTAGTTGGTATTTGTATGTGATCCAGGTCAAGAGACTTCAAGGAAGGATCTATTTCCTTAAAGAGAAGTTGCGGTGCGGTGCAATGGAAAGAAGGAAAGATGTGTGCGGTGCAATGGAAAGATCAAGGCGTGTGAATTGCAAGAAGGAAAGAAGATTACTTGCAGTAGGATTCTTTCCATAGAAGACTACAAGATGGAGAAGGATACTTCCTTAGAATACTTCAAGTTAAAGAAGGAAATCTTTCCATTGAAGACTTCTAGTCAAAGAAGGAAACCTTTCCATTTGAAGACTTCAAGTTGGACAAGGAAGCCTTTCCATATTGAAAGAGACTTTCTATGAACGAAATTAGAGTCATACAAGGAGATCTAATGCAACCAAAAACGTGAACAACATGTCTTGGACATCAAAGAAGACTACACTATAAATAGGCATGTTGGGCATCAAGAAAAGATACGAAGACAATAGCGAAAATATCCCGTGAGGAAATCTTTATAGTCGAGTGTCTTTGTCTTGATTTAGCAAAGTTTGTGAGTTGTTAGAATAGATCTAAGAGTGAGGAGCTTTTAGATATAGTCGAAGAAATTCTTGTGTGCTTTGCTTAGTTCGATTAATTTGAGAGTGAGGAGCTTGAAAATTGAGAGAACGACTTTTGTTAAAACCTTAACGGGTTATTTTGCCTACGGCTCGGAAGATCATATTAATATATTATCTTTTTAAAATTACATCTACTTGTGTTCTTTATTTATCCGCTGCGTTATATTCTCTGTCAAGTAGCTTTGTGCGAACGTTAACTGTTGTTAAACGGATGTTAAGGTAACATCGAGAGTCCAACATCAGCTTAACATTGGAAGAGCTGATCAGTGTTAGACTAACATCGAAGGGTTAACACTGTGCGACAAGTATCAAGTCCCGATCCAACAATTTCAATTGGCATCAGAGCCAAGCACCGACTTCACTGGTGTTTGGATTTGATATTAAAGGATGGACAACCGGAATCCGAACAACAACAAATTGCTTGTCTTGGATGGATCCAACTTTTCTTATTGGAAGGTTAGAATTCGTGCACTCATTAAATCATAGACGGTGATCGAAGGGTATGCAGTCCCTATGTGTGCTCCAGATGAAGATCTTTCATTATTAGCCTCAAATTCTCAAAATAACGATGGTGATGATTTCAATTATGGATCATGTACTATGGCCGAAGGACAATCAGATGAGATTCATACAGCTGCGCTACTCGCTCATACTTACTGGACAAAATAAGACTCCCAGAACTGCCTCAGATCTCAATGTTACTCTAACATCCAGGATCCAACACCAGAACAAGAGTTTTTCTTTAGAATTTGGAATAAATATAATTCTTGTATTAATTCTGATTCCTTGTCTATTATTGATGAATATAACTTTGATTACTTTCATGGCACTGTAGATCCAGATGAAGATCATGACGCTGTTCCTAAGCCAAAATCAGAGTGGACTCAAACTGAGCTAGGTAACGTTTTCTTCAATGAAAAAGCCCTAAATACCATATTTAGTTTGGTTGATTGTCACATGTTTAAGTTAGTTAAAAATTGTTCAACTACAAAGCATGCTTGAGATATCTTACAAAATCACTGTGAAGGTGATGTATGCACTAAAAAGACTAAGCTATGCATGTTTTTGAGCAAATTTGATAATTTAACAATGGGGGAAGACGAAAGTATTACTGCTTACTTTGTGAAACTCATGGATCTTGATAATGAAATTCAAGACTTAGGTGAGTCTTTGTCTACTAAGAAATTGGCGTACAAAGTTGTGAGAACTCTTTCTAAGATATTTGAAGTGATTGCTATGCAAGAAGCTAGGAATATGAACACTTTAGACTTTTATACTCTACTTTACACTCTGAAAGAATTTGAGATGAATCTTGAAAAAGTAGATGATGAAGAAGAAATTCAAGCTTATAATGAAACTGTGATTGAAAAGTTTAATAAGCATAGTATGTGTGAAAAAAATATTCTTGCTGATTTAAAGAAAGATTTCTCTGAAGAGATGACCAAGTTTTCTTGTAAACCTACTCATCATAATGATACACATCTCAAAAAGATCCAATGTTATTAATGTAAAGGTTGGAGCCATTTTGCTTATGAATGTGGTAAAAACCTTAGAACCAAAGGGAATTCTAACTTGGTTTGTGTAGATGATAATGATGAGACAGGTTTTGAAGAATATGGTGATGGACAATAGCCAACGATTAAAAAACTCAAACAACAGTGTGTGCAAAGGTGGACAGACCCGCTGGTGTCAAGGCTTGGTGTTTTGCCAACATCCAGACAGCTCAATGTTATATTAACATCCAGAAGACAACACCAGTCCACGAGATTTTTGTTGACAATTGGGATGAAACCATTTGTTTAGACAACACTGAATGTTTGATTTCTGTTAATGATGAGTTTGATGATGATTCTGACTTTGAGTATTTGCATGATTCTATAGGTTTGGAAGATGATAGTGTCCTTGAAGGTAAATTGATTCAAGAAGAGTTTCTTGATGAACTGAAGATCATCTATCAAGACCTACTCAAGGAGAAGGACAAGTTGAGTAGAATTGAGAAGGCTATGGAAGATAATGAAAGCTTGAAGGCTACAATCACTCAACTTGAGGTTAGTTTGGATAGAAAATATGATGAAATAGAAAAGGTAACTTCTAAGCTAGGAATTTCTGAACATACCATTGCCAAGAGGAATACAGGTACTTACAAACTTGATGAAGTTTTATGTTTAGGCAATGATGGTAGTTTTGGTTAGGATATCAAAGTCAAGTTACTCACTCCACTAATTCTGTTGAATCCATTATTTCTTGTTTTGAAAAGGCAAATGTACTTTCTAGAGAATCTAGGAAAATGGCTTATATTTGTCAATATTGTTTTCAATTTGGACACTTTAAACCATATTGTTATCAATATAGAAAGTCTCTTAAAAAGAAAATAGTTGAACGGAATAGGGATTCATGCAATGCTGATGCTGGTGTTAAGCCAACACTGGAATTTGAACATTCCAATGTTGATACTAGTTATTCCAGTGTTACCTTAACATTCAGTTCCAACATTGCTGAACAGAATAATGGGATGAGAAACACTAGACTTTGGTTGCCTAAAGCTTATATTGTTTGGAATATTATCTTTCCTACTGTGCATACTAACCTTGCAGGTAAGTGGTACTCTAATTGTGGATGTTTGAGGCATATGACTGGATACAAATCTGATTTGATACAGTTATACGCGATGTTAAGACAACACTGGATAACCAATGTTACCTTAACATTGAGAATAGATTGTATTGCCTTAACACTGCTTAAGACACATGATTGGAAAGAAAGCAAATCCAATTTGAAGAAGTGTGCACCACTAACCACTGGAACCTTCACATATGAAGATGGGAGTAAAGGAAGAATCATTGGCAAAGAAGTGTTGAACGTTGATGGATCCCCACCCTTGAAGGATGAGATGTTGTTGGATGGATTCTATGAAAACCATATAAACATCAATCAATTGTGTGATGATGGCTTATTGGTAAGGTATAATAAAGATTCTTGTGATGTATCTGATTGTGCAAATGTGTGTGCTTTGACAGGTAAAAGGTTTGAAGACAACTACTTGGCAAGGGATCAAGTGAATTGCTTTCAAACAAAGGTGGACTATTCAATTGCCAAGAACAAGAGACTTGGACACATGCACAACAAGAATCTGGGCAAAATGCTGAAACTTGAAACCGTGAGAGGCATTCCCAATCTCATGAGTTCTGGTAAGATGGTCTGTTATGATTGCTCGAAAGGTAAGGTGACCAAAGCTTCTCATAATCCAATCCAAGTGGATGAACAAGTTACAAGTACCTCTAATTGTTTTCATCTACTTCATATGGATCTCTTAGGTCTTATTGAAGTAAATATAGTTGGGGGTAATCAATATGATTGTGTGATTATGAATGATTTTTCTGGATATACTTCGATTAAATCTTTCAAAGAAAAATCAGAAGCTCTTAATACCTTTAGAACATTGCATGCTAGTATTGATAACTTACATGATGCTTCTTTTGGCAATATCTGGTCAAATCATGATAGAGAATGTGAAAATAGGTCATTCTCTGACTTGTGTGTGTTTAATGAAAATGTTCATAAATTCTCTATTCCCATGACTCCTTATAAGATGATGAAAAAGAAGAAACATGATCTTGCTCATTTTCATGAATTTGGATATGTTTACTATACTTTAAATGACAAAGATCTTTTGAGTAAATATGATCCAAAAATTGAAGAATGTATCTTTGATGGCTATTCTTTGAACTCTAATGTTATTAGAATATTTGACCCAAGATTAAATATTGTTCAAGAATATGTATATGTGGTGTTTGATGATTTTCCAAGTGTTGCAGGTGAGTTAGAGGTTGATGTGCGAAGTCTACTGGATTTTGATGGTACTTCAACATTGACTCCAGACAATGTTATTCCAACATCACCTGCAGATCCAAAACCTGAACATGAACATGAACCAGAAGCTGATGTTATGCCAACATCGACCAGTCCTGATGTTGACACAACAATAGAGCAGTTAAAATTCAGCAATGAAAAGGTTCAAGTTCAAGGGGTTTGGAGGGATGCAACTGATAGGATTCAGAGATATCATCCTACATCTCAGGTTATGGTTCAAATCATTAATGACATCAAAACACACAACAAGAAAAGGGTAAATTATAGAGATATCATAATGTTGAGTGTTTGCATGTCTGTCACATATTCTGATAATTGCTTATCTCAAAGATTTGTTGATGACATTCTCTTTGTTTATGCTAACAAGTCTACTTTAGACAAGTTTGTTGAGGCTTTGACAGGTACATTAGTGATGAGCATGATTGGTGAACTGGATTTCTTCTTGGGCTTGAAAGTGAAGCAAAATGAGGATGGGATGAGCATGATTGGGTTGGAGGACTCAAAATCGAGCAAGACTCCAATGTCTTCTACTTTGGTAATTCGAAAATGAGACACAAGCTTGCTATACCTATCCGTACCTAGCCCATATATTATAACTTGGTTTGTGTCTGCGTTGGTGCCAGGTATTATGCTGAACCTAAAGCTTTTCACTTAATTGTTGTGAAACGAACACTGAAATATATATTTGGTACTGTAGACTTAGGCATTTGGTATACACATGACGCAAATACAAACCTTGTCAGTTTTGATTCTGAATGGGCTGAAGATGTAACTGATAGAAAATCTACATGTGGGGGTTGTTTTTATTTGGGAAATAATCATTTTTCATGTTATAGCAAGAAACATAACTGTGTGTCATTATCAACTGTTGAATTTGCAGCTTGCAGCTGTGTTACCCGTTTTATATGGCTTAAACACATGTTGCATGATTATGAGATAAAAAGTGACACATTGTTGTTATTTAGTGATAACCTTAGTACCATTAGCATATCAAGAAATCTGGTCCATCATTCTAGAACAAAGCATACAATTTTTATGCATCATTTCTTGAGAAATCTGGTAGATGACAATGTTATAAACATTGATCACTTAGAGACCAACAATCAGTTAGTTGATATGTTTAAGATGTCATTAGATAGCGAGAGGTTCTTCAATTTGAAGAAGACTCTCGTCTTGAATGTTATGTGATTCAGTGTTGCATTCTGGTGTTGCCATAACACCACTGGCTAACACCGTAGTATGTTTGTGGTGTATAGGATTGCATTAGATTTTTTCTGTTTGATTTCTGTGTTTGTTCTTGTTTGTCTTCATGAATGTTTGTTATTATTGGGTTGTGTGGTTGACCAGGATTGTTAGCTAAGTATTCTGGTGGACATGTTCATATCAAAAGTTTTGTAAAGTAAAAACTCTGTTATTAGTGTGAGAATGTTAACCTAACATTATGAGAAGCTGGGATGCACAGAGTTCACTACTTTGGTGTTATTCAGTTGTGACTTATCCATGTTTAGGTTAAATAGAACATGAAGAGAAGATGGGGTACATGATGTTGAGAGCTTCAGTGTTATTCAGTTGTGCTTATTTTCATGTTTCTATTATATTTGGCCAAGGAAATGCATGATGGTGATCATTTCTACTAGGATGTTTGGAGTTTCGAATGCCTCACATTCAATAGCATTAATCACTTGGTGTTCTCTTGTAAACAGGTTGGTCAACAAGTATGTATAAGGAGTTGGGGTGATGAAGTATATGATAAGTGTATTGTCTTCATTCAATTCCTTTGTACTTGCCTAATCTGTAGCTGATAATAGTGTTACTGGGGTGTGTGGAGTCTTGTGCTGCCCTCATTCAGTGATGATATTATCCTTTTGTAACATTCTTCAGTTTTAGTTCAAAAAGTGTTTAGGATAATTGATAAAGATTTGAATTGATATGATCTGTTCCTAGTCTATAAAGTTGATACTGCATGGTTACCATCTACTAATGTTAACTTAACATTCTGTATTCTACATTCTGTATTCTGCATTTCACTTAGGCTTGCATTCATTCATTCTTTCCTTGATGTGTCTGTGTCGGTTTGAGCTTAAGTGGGAGAAATAGTTATGTTATCATGTGAAGGCATATATTTTGGGTGATTCAGCTGTGGTGACACACTACGTTGTCTCTTGTTATGACTTGGAAGTAGATTAACTCCTTTAATTTACTTCATACCCAAAATGTTGGATTTTCTGTTAACTAACTCTCATTTCCATGTACAGGTCTGATATATCTGTGGTACTAATTTTCTAATGTGTCTTAAGTTTCAGATATGTGTTTTCAGATCTAGCTCATGCTTTTAATTGAAAATATCTTGAGGGTAAGTTTAATACCTCCACATTCACAAGAACCAATGTTGATTCAGAACAGGTGTCAATGTTGTGCCAACATCAGTCTGTAAGCATGTTGTCTCAACATCCAAGTTTAACATTATGACTTATAAGTTTTTCATGAACTGCTCTGGTCATGTGTGAAGTAACTCGGTGTCACTTGTTGTCTCAACAGGCGGTAATTATGCATGATTTATTTTAAGAAACCGCTCATTACTTCTTTTCACTTGTGATTCTGAATCTCTAATCCCTTTGAGCCCAATTCTCTGAAATACTATGAATTTTCACTTGCAATTGTTTTTGAAATCCTTGACATGCATCTCTGATCTTGATTGTGGCCCGTGGTATGGTGAATCAAGGATATAACCCCACCCCTACTCCTGTAGTTCTTTCTCGTAAGTACAACACTCGTTCCGGACATTGTTGATGAGATAAAACAAGTTAAAACTGAGGAACAAGGTGTTGTTTTTGTTGGTAATTCAAACACAGTTGAGGAGACAGTGCTTGAGGAACATTTTGCAGAGAAAGCTGATTTGATTGAGGGGGAGAACATGTTAGTTGCTGGAGAGACTAATGTATGTGATAATGGTGGTTTTATTGCTGGTTTTTATAAACTCTTGTGCATGTACATTCTAGTTTCAATGTTAAGACAACAATGATAAACGTCAATGTTAGAACAACATTCTGAATTCAATGTTAAGTTAACATTGATACAGTCTGATGTTATGACAACATTAATAGATGTCAATGTTATGCCAACATTGAGTTTGGTAGCTTGCATTAAGGGGGAGCAGTGTTATACTGCTGGTACTTATAAGAAAAAGAGATGTTGATGTTGCTGGTTGATTGCAAGGTGATAAGGAGAATGAGAAAGAGAAGGAGGACATAGATGTAGAGAATGAAGATGAAGTGGTGAAGAAGAAAAAGATGATTATGAGGAAAATGATTTGGAAACTGAGAATGGTGACGATGAAATCGTTGAGATCAAGAGGATAAGGAAGAAGGTTCTGAGAAGTCTGATGATGCTGAGTCTGAGCTAGTTGTTACGACAACATCGCTGGAGAACAATGTTGACTCAACATCAGAGGTAACACTTGAGGTAATATCTACAATTGAGGCTAACTTTAATTTCATGTTGGGAGATAAGACTGTGGCTATGGAGGATTTTAAGAAATAGTGGATGATAAAGTTCTTAGAGAGAGAAATGGAAATAGCTACTAAAGAAAGAGCTATAGAACTTTATCTTATGAAGTGATTCGTCAAGATTTTGCTTTCCTCACAAAAAGGGGGGAGAAGTAAGCCATTTGATCTTCATGTTTATTCTACTGGTTCTACAATTCTTACATAGTTAATGCCTTCTTAGTTATGCTTATAATTGTGATGTGTAACTCGTTGTGTATTCTTATTAGTATCTTAAAGCTACTTGGTTAATAGTGTCATATTAAGGGGGAGTAGCTTAACATATTAATGATGTTGTGTTGCTAGAGCACTGTGCATAATATGAATTGTGAACATGTTTGGTTTTGTGAAGAAAGGCAAAAAGTGTGAGATTAAGTGCAGGTATTTAGTCAATGTTAGATCAACAGTGTAACTGCAATGTTGGGGTAACATTGAACACAAAAAAACTGCACATTCGGGATTACTGCTATAATTGTGTTTTGCCTTTATTCACTTACTAACTTAGTTCCACGATTTGTAGTTGGTATTTGTATGTGCTCCAGGTCAAGAGACTTCAAGGAAGGATCTATTTCCTTAAAGAGAAGTTGCCATTCAAATAGAAGTTTCCAAAGAAGAACTTTCCATAATTAAAGAAGGAAAGATGTGTGCGGTGCAATGGAAAGATCAAGGCATTTGAATTGCAAGAAGGAAAGAAGATTACTTGCAGTAGGATTCTTTCCATAGAAGACTACAAGATGGAGAAGGATACTTTCCCTACAAGACTTCAAGTTAAAGAAGGAAATCTTTCCATTGAAGACTTCTAGTCAAAGAAGGAAACATTTCCATTGAAGACTTCAAGTTGGACAAGGAAGCCTTTCCCTATTGAAGGAGACTTTCTATGAACGAAATTAGAGTCATACAAGGAGATCTAATAGCAACCAAAAACGTGAACAACATGTCTTGGACATCAAAGAAGACTACACTATAAATAGGCATGTTGGGCATCAAGAAAAGATACGAAGACAAGACCAAAAATATCCCGTGAGGAAATCTTTATAGTCGAGTGTCTTTGTCTTGATTTAGCAAAGTTTGTGAGTTGTTAGAATAGATCTAAGAGTGATGAGCTTTTAGAGATAGTCGAAGCAATTCTTGTGTGCTTTGCTTAGTTCGATTAATTTGAGAGCGATGAGCTTGAAAATTGAGAGAACGACTTTTGTTAAAAACTTAACGGGTTATTTTGCCTATGGCTCGGAGGATCATATTAATATATTATCTTCTTAAAAATACATCTATTTGTGTTCTTTATTTATCCGCTGCGTTATATTCTCTGTAAAGTAGATTTGTGCTAACGTTAACTGCTGTTAAACGGATGTTAAGGTAACATCGAGAGTCCAACATCAACTTAACATTGGAAGAGCTGATCAGTGTTAGACTAACATCGAAGGGTTAACACTGTGCAACAAGTATCAAGTCCCGATCCAACAATTTCAGTTCCGACTTGTTTTTTTCCTTTTCTATTTTTGAGCTCATTGGTGGAAGTTGAGTCCACGATCTGGATACGTTTAAAAACTTGCAGTTGATCATGCCGTTTGGAAGAAGATTCAACTATATTGATGATATGATTCACATGAGAGAAAAAATGTTCAACATGAATGACATTCTCGGATGTTGCTACTAATATAAGTTGCAATCTATGAGCGAAACAATGGATGTAATAAGTATTGGGGCATTCACTGAAAAATAAAGCCTGTAAATCGTTCCACTCTCCTCGCATATTACTAGCACCATTATAACCTTGTCCTCTAATGCTCTGAATGCTAAGATTATGATGTGAAAGGACATCATATATCTCTCTTTTCAAAGTTAATGCTTTAGTGTCCTCCACATGAATTAAATAAAAAAACCTTTCTCGAACAAATCCATTTTTATCAACAAACCTCAAAACAATAGCCATTTGCTTCTTTTTTGATTCATCAATAATGCAAGATTTCCATCACAAATTTCTGCCCCGATGAATCTTTGAATTTTATTTGCATATATAGATAAAATATCCGTTTGAATTCCATGAGAACTATAAGAAACATTTTATGGAGCATCATCCAACATAGTTACTGCGCCACAGTAAAAACCATAGTTACTGCGCCACAGTAACAATTCCCTCTTTCTCTCTTTTTTTCCTCCTTCCTTTTTCTTTTGTTTTTTGTTTTTGTTTTTGATGAGATCTTAGGATAAATACTATATATATATACAAATATGTAAATATTTTATATATTTGTATATGTGTTAATTTCTTAATATAAAAAGAAATTATTGTTTGAAAAGAATTAGAATTATAGTAAAAGTCAATTACCTTCTTTTTCAATAAGAGTAGATAGCATCACAAATCAAAGGAAAATTTCTAAGGGGGTGTTTGCAAGAGCTTATGAAAGCTCACTCTTCTTAGCTTCTTCTTAAAGTTACGTAAAGTTGCGTTTGACTTAGGGAGTGTTTGCAAATGCTTATAAATGGAGCTTGTGGGCTTTTGTCAATAGATAAGCCATAAATTAGTGTTTGAATATAGGGCTTTTGCTTCTCCTTGTCTAAAAATAAGCCACAAAAAAGCACAAGCCCACAAGCTGGGTAGAAGGTGCTTTTAAAAGCTCCTTTTAATTATTACATTTTAAAAATATTTCTCTCTCCTAAATTTCCTCAAAGTTCCGTCCATACCCCCACATTTAAGGAAAAAAAATATTCTATCATCATTTCTCTTCCATATTAAAAAAAATATATACTTTTTTTTTAATTATTAAAAAAATATATACTTTATAATATAAGGATACTTTATAATTATTAAAAAAATATATACTTTATAATTATTAAAAAATATATACTTTATAATTATTAAAAAATATATACTTTACATTTTTAATAGGTGCATATTAAAAAAAATATACTTTATAAATAAGGATACTTAAGTCTTATTGCATTTTAAAAGCTTCTTCTTACTTATTATTGCAAACACCACAAAATTAATTTTAAGTGCTTTAAGCTGCTTTTTAAATAAGGTTTGCAAACACTCATTGCTTTAAATCAAAAGGAGCTTTAAGTAACTTTAAGTAAAAGCCTAAAAAAAGGAGCTTCTATAAGCTCTTGCAAACACCACCTTAAAGTTATGAGTTTTTGCAAATCCTTCTTTGAAATTAACTAAAAGCAGTTAAAGTTAGGGGGGGGGGGGGGTGTTTGCAAGAGCTTATGAAAGCTCCTTCTTCCCAACTTCTACTTAAAGTTACTTAAAGCTGCGTTTGACTTAAAGCTATGAGTGTTTGCAAATCCTTCATTAAAAGTAACTTAAAGCAATAAAAGTTAGTTTTGTGGTGTTTACAATAACTAGATAGAAGCAACTTTTGAACTATATTAAAATAAAATAATATTAATTATTCTTATTTAAATTAAAGATATAGAAATACTAATCATTCACTCACATTTGCACAGTCATTAGGGGTGTACATATAACCGCCACCCGCCCGACCCGACCGCCACCCGACCCGCCAAACCCGCGGTTTATCTTTTTTTAGCACAAGCAACATGTTAAAATAATAGTAACTCGCTTCTGGGCGGGCGGGTCGCGAGTTACCCAATTCACCCGCCCGCCCGCCATTTAATATATAAGCTTAAAAAAAATATGCCCCCTCATTTCTAGGGTTCGTTTTCAGTAGCCCACCCCCAGCCCCACTCACCTCACGTCTCCACCACTCTCAAGAATCGCCGCCCAACTCCCCAACCACGCTCAGCCGCGCACACCGGCCTCACCACGACATGGCGACACCACCTCAACTACGCTGCTTTACACCACAGCTCACCACGAGTCCATGATTGCACGACACCACCTTGAATCTCGCTGGCTCACCACGAGTCCACGATTGCACGACACGACGACACCACCGCGCTGCTTCATGACTCATCGCGACCGCGACACCCCCTCGACCTTCCACCACCAAACAGTACACTATGGTACTTTCTCCGAACTTTCCAACTTTCTTTTTTTAGATTTTTCCAGTTCACCCGCCTCGACCTTCCATTTGTTCTTGCCATTTTACGTATTCTATGGTCAGCTTTGAAGGGAATCCAACAGTTTCTTTGTGGAATTTCAGGTCGATTTGTGAATTATGAGTACAAGCACTTAGATTGGTGGGAACCAACTAGAGAAATCTTATCAATTTCAGTTTACTCTTCTTGTAACAGAAGTGCGTGCGGTTGTTGGATCAATTCAGATTTGAATCATACGTACTGAGAATTATCTAAATGATGCAATGATATGTACATATTTAAATCAAATTTCAGTTTGTGGAACTTTCAAATTTAAGTTATTGAGATAATGGTGTTTGATTTAGCAATAGATTGGGAAGTTTTCAATCATCTTTGAGCTTTTTTTTTTGTTGTAATCTATGTAATGTAACCCGCCTACCCGCCCGCCAACTCGCTCAACCCGCAACCCGCATGGTCTCTAAATTGTTACCACCTGCACGGGTAAAAAAATTGATAACCCGCCGAGATTGGGTATGGTGTCATTTTTCGTTACCACTCGTTATAACCCGCCCGTGTACACCCCTAACAGTCATGAGGTGGATAGTTATATATTAACAATTAAAATAATTTAAATTTAAATATAGTGTAATCATTATAATGTTTATTACATTACAATATATAAGTTATTTGGTATAATTACATCGCGCATATATCTTCTAGAAATAATAAATATATCTAAAAGATGTTAATATAATAATGTTGTACATGTTGTTGTTAAGTATATCATTTTTAGATTTTTTTCTAGTCTTTTTTATAATTATTTTTTCTTTAATTGCTTTTTATTAATTATTTTTTTTACTCTAGAAATATAAAATTATGGAAGAAGATCGCGTTAATAAGGAAAGAGAGAAATCATGTGATTTATTTTAGGGTAAAATTAGATTTTTAAAAAAACTTAAGGGGTTGATAAGTCTTAATAAGATATTCACCAAGATTTGGGGAAAAGAAGTACCTCATGACATGCTTATGGGCTTCTCTTTTTTTTTTTTGACTTTTTTTTAAGAGAAGGAGAAGCAAAAGTAGCAGTTACAAACACTCATTAAATGCTTTTCAGTGACTTAAATACCATAAGGAGCTTTTAAAAGCTATTGCAAACCCCCCCCCTTAGTTTTGCGATGTTTGCAACAACTAGAGAGAAGCAGCTTTTGAACCTTAATTAAAATACAATAATGTTTACTGTTCTTATTTAAATTATAGAAATATTAATCCTTCACTCATATATTCACAATCATGAGGTGGATACTTATATATTAAAAACTAAAATAATTTAAATTTTAATATAGTGTAATCAATATATATTTGTTGTTCTAGTGTTTTTTAAATGTTTTTTGTTAATTATTTTTTACTCTATAAATATAAAATTATGGAGAAGATCACTTTGATAAGGAAAGAGATCATAGGATTTATTTGAGGGTAAAATAGGCTATTTAGAGAAATTTAAGGGATTGATAAATCAAAATAAGATATTCACCAAGATTTGGGGGAGACTCTCCTTATGTAAGCACCCCATGACATGCTTTTGCGCTTCTCCGTTGTTTTTTTTTTTTTGACTTTTTTAAGAGAAGGAGAAGCAAAAATTGTCTTTGCAAATACTTATTAAATGCTTTTCAGTGACTTAAAGAGCCCATAAGACACTTATAAAAGCTCTTGCAAACACCCCCTAAATCTATCCATATCTCCTTTTACATGGTTTGTACTTGTACAACTTTCTTTCCTTTTTCGAATTTTCTCTTCTATTAGATTGTTACGTTATTTTTATTTTTTTGATAGATTCCTTTTTTATATGTTATGTTATCCACATTTATCAATATCACTATATATGCATGAAAAAAATTCAAAAGAGCTGGGGGGGGGGGGGGGGGGGGTTGCCCCTGAATGCCCACTGGATTCGCCTCTGCTCAAAACATGTACTAATCACAAATCTCATTCAATTAAACAAAAGAACTAGAATCCGACCAACATATATACGAGTCACTAAACCCGACAAACCTAGCATATGTTTCCAGAATCAACATTGGTGAATAAAAAACAACTGTGATCTGGGGGAACTATACCTCGATAAACAACAAAACACTTTTGGCTGAGTCGTGGTTGGAAGCCGAGTTCGAATGGATAACATGCAAAATAAAAGCAACTTCTCCCGTTAGTGAAAACCAAAAATTAACTACGAAAAAAGCAATAGTAAACTGATTCGAACTAAACCCTTACCAACAACGTTCTATAACCTTTGAACTGAAGTACCTCGTTCAAGCTTGAAAGAAATTGTGAGTGAATCGTATTTTCTAGGGTTTGGGATTTGGGAGCAGATGAATTGATTCGAATGAGGAGTATGACTCAGCGGTTCTATTAGATAGAGATATAGTTTGGAGGGTACTATTGGAAATTAACATTGATTCGTAATATGATTTTGGGTTTAATCGCGAACGGTGTACTATGTCAGCGTACAATTTAGTGCCAATTAACATCTCATGAATCACACAGATTATTACGACACAATTATTAAATAATCAGCGAAATAATGTGACTTATAATAACTACTCAAATAGCATAGTAGCAAAATCAAACAGGCCCTAAGTGAAATACATAATGGACATGGAACCACATAGTAGGACATAAGAATAAGATTCTTTGGATTTACAAAATAAATTATGATTACATATGCCATGTAAAGATCTAACCGAAGAACCTTTTTTTTTTTGAACTTCCAAACTTGTATTATGGCCAAGAAAAACGTCCCATAGGACATAAAAAAGTGTTACATATTGTATCCAAAAGAGCGCTACTACGAACAAACCCAATATTCAAGGAAAAACTATGCTACGTCAAAGCCATCCGCATCCTCTGTGGCATTCCTAGCAAACTCGTGTGTGACCGCATTGGAATCCCGTCGAACCCATCTAAAATAAAATCCCTTATGAGCCCGGAGCATGCTCCATATATCTTCTAAAATATTCACGATCCTAACATCCTCCGTGGTACCATTGATAATGTCGTGAATAATATTCAAGCAATCTCCCTCCAATAAGACATTTCGCCATCCTTTCTCTATGGCCCAACGAACCGCACCCGATGCTGCCAAAGCTTCAAAACCCGTAGCATCCATTAACGACAAGACTGGTCGTTGGCGCCAAGCAATCAACTCCCCGTGCTGATCGTGCGCAACCAGACCAAAGCCCACGACCCCCTTCTCAATGAATTGAGCGCCATCAAAGTTAGTTTTAATGACATCTCCCTTTGGTTTTTGCCATCCGTCGTCATCCTGACGGCTTACCGTGCGCGCCCCTTTCCCATTAAAAGTCGACCAAGTCTCCGCATACACCCTTGCAAACAACGCCATTTCATCCGACTTCCTTTCTTTCTTGCCCGCACGCACGCTATTCCGATTACCCCAAATAGTCCAACATACAGTAACAATTAGACTACACAATTGCGGTGTGGTGGAGGCCATGATTCTCTTCACCAGTCACACATGGATTCCGACCCTCTGATCCAATGCAACACCGGAATAT
The DNA here is from genome assembly GCA_948329865.1 of Linaria vulgaris. Lineage (NCBI taxonomy): Eukaryota > Viridiplantae > Streptophyta > Magnoliopsida > Lamiales > Plantaginaceae > Linaria > Linaria vulgaris. The sequence continues at coordinate 32,205,741 of OX415254.1, forward strand.
TAGAGAAAGCCCAAACCTGTCTCGCAAGAGGGCAATCAAAAAGCCCATGACGAAGAGTCTCCACATCCCGGCGACAAATCACACAAGGCGTCTCAACACACACCCCTCTCCTCGACAGCTTCCATCTCGTCGGGAGGATATCCCTGCAGCACCGCCAAACGAATAACTTGATTTTGTTCGCACACTCTAATCTCCAGATTTTCGCCCAAGAAGCGTGCGGTTCAGAGATGGACGCCCTCTCCCCCACGGATCGCCCCAAACCTTGCGCTACAATTAGGTGATATGCACTCCGAACAGTAAAAAATCCTTTCTTTTCATAATGCCAAATCCGACGATCCTCATTGGTTATATCTCCAAGCAGAATTTTCAGGATTACCTCAATGTCCACCTCCCACAAGAACTCCCACAGCTTCTCAACGTCCCACCAACCTGTATTCGGGTCTATTAAGTCGCGCACCATCAAAAAAGGTTCCTCCACGCTTACAGGGGTAATTGAATTGAAAGACGTCGGTCTTGGTTCCCACTCGTCGTGCCAAACTGAAATCGACTCCCCGCTCCCCACATGCCATCGGACCCCATGTTTTAAAACCGGAAGCGCCTCCCAAATACAACGCCATGAATATGACGGCGTGTTTCCCAACCTTGCTGCACTAATATCCGAGTGAGGAAAATATTTTTCCTTATAGATTTGACCCACCAAGCTCGTCGGATCGCTCATAATTCTCCAAGCTTATTTAGCAAGCAAAGCTAAGTTAAACGCCTTCAAATTGCGAAAACCCATCCCCTCTTCCACTTTCCGCATGCACATTTTTTCCCACGCTACCCAATGAATCTTATTTTGAGCTCCACTACCCCACCAATAGTTGCTAATGATTGATTCAATTTCACGAATTAAGGAATCCGGCAGGCGAAAATAACTCATAAGAAAAGTTGGGATAGACTGCAAGACCGATTTCACGAGGACTTCTTTCCCTGCTTTCGACAATGTTTTTCCTTTATACCCCTGCGCTCGTTTCCAAACCCGTTCCCTGATATAGTCAAACAACTCATTTTTGACTTTCTCACCACCGATGGCATACCCAAATATTTGTCATGACGCTCCGCAATGGCCACACCCAACACCGCCCCCACCTCCGCCCTTATGCGATCATCATCGTTTTTACTAAACACCACCACTGACGTGTCGAGGTTAATCTTTTGTCCCGACGCTGCCTCAAACTTCTCCAAGATCTCACGGATGCACCTTGCCGTAGCCACGTCCGCGTCACAAAACAATAACGTATCATCTGCAAATAAGAGGTGTGAAACCGGGGGCGCACTGCGACTGACCTTGACCCCTTTAAGCTCCGCTCGTGTCTCGGCTTTTGATATAAGGGCTAAAAGAACCTCAGAAATAAATAAGAAAAGGTAGGGGGACAATGGATCCCTCTGCCTAATGCCCCTTTTAGGGGAAATAATACTCGATTCTCGCCCGTTAATTAAAATAGAATAAGAGACAGAACGAACTCCAAGCATGATAAGAGAAATAAAATCAGAACTGAAACCTGACTTGAGCATTACCTTCTCCAGAAAGGGCCACTCGACTCGGTCATAGGCCTTACTCATGTCTAACTTCAACGTCATATGGCATCGCTTTCCCGTTCTCTTATTTTTAAGGCAACGATTGACCTCAAAAGCCACAAGGATATTGTCTGTGATAAGGCGACCTGGAACAAAAGCGGATTGAGAAGGAGATATAATATTAGTTAAAAGAGGCTTAAGTCGATTAGCAACCGCTTTGGATGCGATCTTGAAGCACACGTTGCTAAGGCTAATAGGACGAAACAGAGGCATTAACACTGGGTTAGGACATTCCGGAATAAGGACAATATGAGTAAAATTAATAGATGGATCAAGAATGTGATCATTAAGGAAAGATTGAACAAAGCGAGTCACCTCCACCCCAACAATATGCCAACATTTATGATAAAAGACAACAGAAAAACCATCAGGTCCAGAAGATTTAAAAGGATACATGTCTTTGAGAGCTCTTTGGACCTCATCCGATGTAAATGGTTGGAGAAAGTGGTCGTTCATCTCATGACTAACTCGCGCCTCTACTCCTCGCAATACCTTACCCATCACGGCCTCAGTCGGATCAGTGGACCGGAATATAGTAGTGAAATACTACGTCGCCAATTGATCAATCTCCCCCGGGTTCGTGCGCAGCGTACCCTCATCATCCCTAAGACCCTTTATTTCGTTCTTTTTCTGGCGTTCACTAGCCCTTCTATGGAAGTATGCCGTATTCCTGTCTACTTCCTGTAACCACTGAACTTTGGCTCTCTGCTTCCAGTACACCTCCTCAGTCTCTAATAACTCCTCCAACTGCTTACTAAGACGGATCTCCTCGGCTTTTGATGCGGGCGTGATAATCCATGTTCGCAGACGACCCAACTCCCAATGCAAGTCCCCAATCCGTCGCTTCACGTCCGCCCCATTAATCTTATTCCACCGCACCAACCCAACTTGGCAATCCTGTAGCTTATCGTTCAGCTCCCGGCCACCCGATTCTCCTCAACACTGCGCTATTACTGTCTCACAACCCTTTTTCATCAACCAAGCGACCTCAAATCTAAAATGACTCAGAGTTCGTATCTTCTTCTGTGCGCTCGTTAAACGAATGAAAAGAGCATGATGATCCGACCTCAGGGTTACAACGTGTTCAACTCTAGCAAGAGGGAATCGCTCCCGCCACGTCGTGTCTGCACATGCTCGATCCAATCTTTCCCAAACCGTGTAGGGATTTGGTCGTCTATTTCACCATGTGAATCGAGGGCCAACGTAATCTAACTCACTCAGCCCCGTATCGACAAGAGTATCACGAAAATTGCGAATAAGCCAATTCGCACGACGTGGACCGCCCTGTTTATCAGCATGGCATGAAATCTCATTATAGTCACCCGCGCACAACCATGGTAGTGTAGAAATACTTCGAAGATGTCGCAACAAGGCCCACATGCGTGTACATTGATTCCCGTCGAGTTCTCCGTAAAAGCCAGTAAAGCGCCAGTCAGGAACCAAATCTCGACCTACCACAATAACGTCAATATGGTTCTCTGACATGCTCAATAGATGAACCTCCAACTCTTTTTCCCAAAGAAGCACTAGACCTTCCGAGAGGCCTTTCACTTCGACACAAACACCAAAATAATTAAAACGCCCTTTTAGCTCCTCTATTTTCCTAGTCTTGCATTTGGTTTGAGACAAGAAAATCAGAGGGGGGGGGGGTGAAAATTAGAAACTAACTGTCGTAGTTCCCGAACTGTCCACGGGTTCCCCAATCGTTATGTTAGTCGCATAAGTCAGTAGATCGTATGCTAGGAAATAATCTAATTAGGCAAACTAAGTCTTGCTGCTGCTTACCGATTGACACCTGTTTGCGTTTTCCTCATATACATTCAATATATGGATGTACACTTCGAGTAACTTGCCCTTCTTGACCTAACGCGCTTGTCTTACTTATCTAACTTACAAGTGAGCGGAGTGGTGTGTGAGCTGCGCGAAAGGTTGCAAGAGATCATCAATATCCCGAGATAATTTTTCCAGACGCGCCTTTTTGTCTCCAACCCTTTCCGTCCCTTCCTCATCATTAAACAAACGCTTCTGTCCGATCATATTTTCGTGAGCACCCATCATACCAATACCGTCAGATAAACCTACACGTCGCACAATTCGCACCCCGTTACTTCTTCGCTGATTTGTAGCCTTAACCCGTGTCGCAATTGTTGTAGTCACATCAACCGATGCATGGAAATTCTGCGCAACGCGGTAGTTTCCCTCCAAATCCCTCATCAGTCGTGTGCTGATTTCTTTTACCCCAATAACCCGCATCACCTGATTGTCGACTTGCTGCGACTCCCTGCGCGACAACTCCAAACGCGGTTGTGGTGACTGCATGAACTCCGACTCAGCCATCTTTGACATTACCTCCTCAACAGGCTGATTTACAATTTTTTCCGAGTTTCGTTCCTATAGGATTGTTGCTGAGTGGTTTCGTTCTGAGGACTGTGACCTCTCAGTTCGAACTTCACGCCATGGTCGGTCGCTAAGGGATCGTTCTTGTGAAAAGAATCCACATCCTCGGCCCATACCCGGTGAAGATGAATTTCCTCGCCAACCCTTGTCAGTGAAACACTGTCCCAAAAAATTTCCCGGTCGATTCTGAGTCTCGCGCAGCCAATTCCCATACGATAATTGTGATTCATCGTCATATTTCGTATTATATTTTTCCTCACAATCCGCCATAATATGGCCTAGCATCCCACAAAGGTAGCAAAAATTGGGGAGCCGTTTGAAAGACACAGTCATCTCCTGTCCCTCCTTTCCCCGCACCTTCATAAAACGAAGAAGAGGGCGTGTGACATTAATTTTGACCCGAATGCGCATGCTGAGGGCCGTCGATTCCGCTAGATCAACATCTTCCACTATACCCATCAAGTTCCCAATCGAACGTGCTGTTAATGCCATTTGACGAATCACCGGAATATCATAAATGCGAACAAAAAAACTACAGTAATCCAAATTCGTATCTGTCGGGTTTTCGTGCTTATCAACAGTCGCCAATACCAACATGTTTTTATCAAAAGACCAAGGACAGCCCTCAAGTGCACGATTCTTATCGATTTTGTGATGGAACTGGAAGAGAAATCTGTCCTCATTGATCCGCGTTATGTCGATCCCTCGCCCAGCCCTAAATAACGACTTAATCATGGTGCAGAAAGTGCTGAAATTCGCTGCTTTGCCTGAAATTAATCGACCCACCACCACCAGCTCGGACGCTTCATTATCTTGTTCCCATGTAGAATCGGGAAGAAGAAAACCATCCCCTCCACCTTCCCCATCCCTGAGGGATAAACCCTTACGCAGCAAGTTACATGCATCATCCATGATCTCCCGAGAACCGCTCTTAGCCGAGAGTGTTGAGAGGAGTAGAGTACGAGTTAGTCGCGAGATGCCGAAGACCAAATCGAGACGCACGCACACCGGAAAAAGAACAAAGAAAAATCAAAATTAGTACAAAAATAAACCCTAAGCCTGATGAGCAGAAGGACTGCCGAGACGAAACGAGAGAAAAAGAGAACGAAAAACCCTAAAGAGAAAACCCCGAACACCCCAGTGACTCGCGAGGATCAGGTGAGAGTCGGGAGAAGAGAAGGAAATCATTAACAATGCCGCTGAAATCGTCGATGATGCCTTGCCGAGATCAGAGGAGACCTTGCCCGAGAAAGTTTTTTGCCCTAAGCTTAGGGACGTAACCCTCATGCGAGAGATGTATCTTTTAGTTTTCTATAACCGAAGAACCTTTTACGGATAACAAAATGCCTCAAAAATCTTTAACATAAGAGGTGGTTATCATATTTCCATATTTGATGTTTGGTCTGTTTATAACAACATTACATATGTTGGAATAATTATGCAGACTTTCCTCATACGCCCCTAAGCTTGAATAGTTAAACTGACTCTATATAAAGTTTCGAAAAGATTGAAAACTAGTGTGTGGTTTTATTTTATATGTTCTTAAAGGTTATAGAGGGAATGAGGGATACTCTTTTGGTTAGTCACATTTCGTACAATGTTTTCACAATATAATTGGGTCAAATTTTAAGGAATGTACTTCTCTTTGTTGAGCAGTACCTTCTCAGATTAGCCACAACATATTCGAGTACGAAAATAAACAATCAAACCATATACACTAAGTTATCGACTCATTGTGTAACGACTGCACAAAACAATTACTCAAACCGAATTAATGCTTATTATACCACATACAAAATATACATCAAATGTCTCATCACTCCAAAAACCCTTTTACAACGTCCCTCGAAACTTAACCAAATTAACTATACAAGACCAAACAAACTTTATATAAAATCAAATTTCACAAGCAATTTCACTGATTTGTACTTCTCTCCTTTCTCATTGTGAAGAGGTATAGCTCGAATACCAGTTCTCAACTCTGAAACTGGAAGACATGTTTGGCCACCAAAATCGTCCTTATCCGACATGTCGAATTCATGAACTTCTAATCTTAATAAAGCTAATTCTGGAACTGTTAATGGGAATACAAATTCTTCGTTCCAAACAGGCGTCCAATTGTCTTCAAGTATCTTTGTTTTTTTTCTTATTGTATCAGCAGGCACTCCAGCAATTCCAACCTGAAAGTGTCATAGCAAGTGTGGAAATTTACTTATTGACATGAATATTGTATTCAGATATTGTATTGCACGAATATGAATACTGCAATACGAGTATGATACAATTGTAAAAGACTTGTAAAAGAGCCGAATCACATCCATATTCAGAAATGGACATGAATCTCATACTCACATGCATGTTATATTGCACGAATACTAATACAACAATATAAGTACGAGATAGTGTGGCAATACAAAAAGTTAATATTACACCCATACTTTTTACATGTTGACATGAATCTAGTATTCACTTTCGTATATTGCACAACTTCGGATACAAGTACGACACAGTACGAATGTAACATTGATATCATATTATAAATAAGGATTTCATCTACATGCCACACAATATAATTTATAATACAGCAGTAAAGTATAAGTATGTATACAATCCATCCAATTATTTACTAAAAGTTGTTCGCGCCACTTGGAAAACAAATGTATCGGAGTACGGATACAATATGAAAGTATCAAAATAGGAAGTTGTCGACGAATAAGAAGCCCGTGCAACATATATGAAATTCGTATTAGTAAATTGAGGTGAAACTGTAGTTTACCTTGACATAAAAATCTGGTGGAGAATAGAGATCAAAATGTGTGCGACTAAATTCCAAATTCCAGCCTTCTCCCATGTAAATTTTCACCTAACAGAAATGGATGAACCATGAATATTCATGTAATTATGCTAAAACTCGGGGGTGTAAACGCATGTATCCGTATTAGAAATATGATTTCACCTTAAGGGTCTTTTTCACTGGCAGTGGCTTTTTTGGATTGAAAACCTCATTGTTGGGGTCAACTTTGAGAAGAAAATCTGGTTTTTTTACATAACCACAACCACCATTTGCTCTGAACATCCCCTGCATCAACCAAAGAGGCTTGCCATGTCCCTACAAAAAGAAACACATTATTGTAAAACATAAATATGAGATAAAAAATATCGAGTTCCCATCTCATCTAAAATTTCAAACTTGTCGAAAAAGTAGACCTTTCAATTTCTGTATATGTTTTTCAACACGTCTCCTCAAGTGCAGCTTGTAATTTCTTTTGTTACACTTGACATGTGAGTTGTGACATATATTCACCAAACTTCTTTTTGATATGGTCTTGACAAATGAGTAGCCGTTTTCATCTAAAAGCTCAAGCTTATAGAAAACTAGATTTGTATATTCTTTTTTGTATGTTTTTCCAACATAAGATTTGCTACTACTAAGATTATAAATTACATCAGGTAATAGGTAAAACGTAGTAGACAAACTGACCTGCATGTTAAATGCAACCATCTGAGAGCCATGGATCCAACCTGTTAAAGGATCAAAATTGGACGAGTCGATCCTTGTCGTTTTCGGATACACTCTCATTAGGTTCCTCTGGGTAAATCTATTCACAAGCAATATGCAGTAAGTTCCTCATTATAAGAAGAGTCCAATAAATTGTTGAAATGTCTTTGCATCCAAAAGTCCAAGCTTGTACTAAACTTCGATATTTATCAATTTATATATACTCTTCAACAAAAGAGACGAACATTTTATTTTTCACCTGACAATTTCACTTCCATGTGTGACGACAGCTTTTTCGAGCTTTTCTTCGTTCAAGCTAACTCGATGGGCTTTTTCCGAATGAACTCGAAGCCATTCTTTGATTCCCCCTTTCATTTTCTCGTTACGGATTGCGATCAATCGGTTATACTCATGTGTAACTGGCAAACTATGTCCCTCGTCTTGGTGATCATCCTCATCTAAACTCAATTCATCGTCGATATTTATGTTCTCCACAAAATCCGGAATTTCTTTTCCCCATGACACTTCTGATGATGATCTATGCACTGGTACCGTTTCATCGTCGTGTTTTTTGGAGCTCGTTGTTGCGAGATACTCTTTTGGTGGTTTTGTTGAGATAATAATCCGTCCTTTCAACGCATTTGGAGATGGGAATTCTTTCATACTTTCTGGTGTTGAGTACACTAGTCTGTCTCCAAACACTTCAGAAATCATCTGAGAAAATGAAAATTGTTGACATGGTTAGCAAAATAGTAATGAATTCTAAAAGAAAATTATTGTGCTACTTAACAAGGTAATTTAGTGAATACAAAATAACTTGCCTGAGCTACTTTTGCTTGAAGATCTGGTGTGAGGTGGTCTTCTAGTGTTAAAATTACAGGGTACTCTGATGCAACAAAAGCATTGTCTCTTATTGCTCTCAAACATTTTGTAAGTATAACAGGAGTCGTAAGAGTCCTGCATGCCCAAGAAACATGTTACGCAACAATAAGATGATGAAACACATACAATTGAAAAGCAATAATAGACGACGTACATGTTTGTTTACCCAATGCTTTAATAAGAATATGTCTGAGATGCCGCCAAGTCAGAAATTTTCACTCCTTTCGGCATATAAAAATTACGATTACATTCAAGTAGACCACTTATATTAGGAGGCATCCCTAATCATAATTATACGTAAAGCATATATTTACCAGGTAGTGTCACTTTTTCATCAAAGAGTACGTATATGACATAAAACACAGTCATGACAAAACGATCATTAAATTGCTTAAAAGAAACTTGATTTTTACCCTCCATGCAGAATATCGACATCGTCCTTCGTTGAAGTAGGCCACATATCTAACTCTATGACTCGTACTCCCTTTTGCAAAGCTTCTATAATTGGGATTTCACTGGAGTCACTGTTTATCTGGTTCCCAGTAAGGTATGAGTTGTGGCCAGTGTATATGAAATAGTGTGACAATGGAGCATCCATATCATGATGTACCTACATACATTGTTAACACCACAATATATCAACTCTAAAGAGGCACATTACCTTCTCATGGTCTTAAAAGAAGTTGCACGTGCACTACCCCGTATCATTAACGTAGGGGATGAGGTATATAACTTTCATATTTCTTTTTCACATATTGTAATTTGCATATTTCATTTAACACAAAGAGTATTGTGCCAAACCACCTTATTTGTATGTTTTATTTCTATGTATAATCATAATGAAAAACGTTTTCGCTGTGTTTTGGTATTTTATTTTTAAGGAAATAGTTAGAGACTTTGATCCATATCATATGTTACCAGATAAAAATAAAATCAATAGCAAAATACCTTGGGAGGATATGGCAAAGGGGCATTGTTCTGACTCATAAGGTACCTAAAAAATTCTCCGAGGTACAAACTTTTGCGATGAAAAATGTTGAGGTGTTTGTGTTCGTTGAGGAATGACTCCATTACATTCTCGGATCCCTCTCTGGTGAGTTTCTCTTCGCCTTGTGGTGTAAAACATATACAAACTGATCAATAATCATCTTATATCTCTACATATATACATAAACTAATTTAAAATGAAACAACAATTTAATTGTGCACGTCAAGGGGCACATTGAAGAACATACATAAGTTCAATAAACATCAAACTTGTGTACAAGCTTGAATTTTTAGATGAAACGAGAATTCAGTACGTACCTTGTATCTCTTTCAAGAACCTGTGCAAGTGATCAATGTTCATTAGGCCATTTTCTGAGTAATTTTTGAATAAAGCTTTGATTTCTGAAGGGATTTCAGCTTCTTTTTGTCTGAATCTCCTGCTAAAACAGAAGCAAATTCTGTATGTTTGTTTTGACATATTTGGTCTGTTGTTCTTTGTTCTACTGTTTTTTTCCACTTAATAAAGACAGAGAGGGTGATCAAAACATTTTAGTTGAGGAAATTGCATAAAATCTCCTAATTTTTCAAATATTTGCAAACAATCATCTTGTATTATTATTTCTGTCTCGCAAATTTTAAAAATTACGCACCAAGATTTCCTTTTAACATTATGAATGAACATTAATTAAACGGCATTACCATCTTTAGCCCTTATGTTTCAAAACTAAATATTTTGTGCATGATCGATATTTGATTACATAAAGTTATTTCATCTATAAAAGAAGGGATTAATTACTCTAATAACGCATCGAAAGGGAGTTTGGTGTTTATTTCTAAGAATACTCATTTCCTCTATAAAAAATACTATGATCAATTTAGTAGGTATTAAAGCTTTGAAACTAAAACAAGTCTCATAACGTGAGTGTTTGGCTCGTTAGAATAAAGATAATTAGCATAAGGGGGGTTTGGTGCTAGTTATGAAAACACGTGGGGTTTTATGCAATTCTCCTTTCTTTTGAAGTACCTTCGCATATTTTATGCGTGGAAGAGAAAATGATGTACAGGGATTTTTGTCTTCAACCAGGTGATTATTAGGAATAATTGAGTATTAAAGTATTATCAACGTGTAATCTACAAAGTGGCTGTCTAAATTCTGTTAACAAAATAATAATCATAAATAATTAACAAGTGAGATAGACTAATCAAATGTGTAAAGCTAACATGGAACAAAATCGTCCACAAGTTTTGTAGTTTAAGACAAAAATAATTAAATAGTTAAAGTTATGATCTCACTTGTATGGTTTAAATTATCTTCAAATTAATTAACATTAACCAATGGAAAGTCATCTGTTTTACTAGAATAATTTAATTGCAATTATAATATGGTCGGCTATAGTAAGAATAATTTAATTAGCACATCACACACCCATGTAACATTATTCCAACCCCCACATGCTTCCTTCCCTAGATTAAAAAAATAATCTTACCATCAACTCTCTTCAGTCAACGTTTTTTCTTTTTTTTTTTGATATAAACTCTTCAATCAACGTTAATTTGTACTAAATAACAAAACACTAATTAGAATGTGCCAACTACCAAGTGTATAAGCTGATGATTACGAATGATGTTTAACATCAATAATTACGTAGTTTTAGTTAGTAAAACGTAACACCCATCATCATCATCATGTGTCACGCTGGAATCCGACAATGACGGTGATACAAGACTTTTGAGTCCTTTTTTTGTGAAATATCGTGGAAGAATAACTCAATAAAGACAAATATGTCCTGGCATAAAATAGCTGTGCAGAATTTTACCCTCGAGGACTTTAGAAGGGGATCTTGTTCCAATGTCCGTATCTGTTATGGGTGAAGTCTATAGTGGGGGGAGGACCAGTGGGTCTCCCTCCTTTGGATCATGACAAGTGTTTTAATTTAGTTGGCATAAAATGCAATTTAAAAGTCTAGCCTTAAGTTTATCATATTTTTATTTTAGACCCCATAACTTAAATAGGGATAGTCCATAACGACCATATCAGGCCCAACATGCTTCTGTATTAATGGTTAAACATAAACTCTGAATTACCTCGTTTTGATCGTGGCGCCGTCGGGTATCCCACCAGGTTTTACAAAGACTCCTCGCCTTCAACCACTCGATCGCAACCGATGGTTCTGCAATGGTTCCTTCAACGACGGGCAGCGCAACCCTGGTTCGTTTCCTACACCGGGTGTGAGAGATAGCTTCCAGAGATTTATTTAAAGAACACAATACTCGAACATACTAGGGCAAAAGCTTCGGATTTTATTTATTTGTGGAAATTTATTTATTACACAACGATGATAACCCCTTTAGAGAGGACTCACATGTTTAGCTACTCATGGTAGCCTTGTTTCTAACACACATACACTCGTAACTATTACAATAGAACTGGAAATATAAACACTCGAAATTTAAACACTCAAACTTATTACAACCTTATTTATTTTTTGTAAGAAAGCAGTGGAGAATACTTGGTTTCCTCTGTTTTCTTCAGCTTGTTTATATAGATGGAGCCCCGGATTTCAAATGCGGACTTCACTGATATGTGGTAGTGGAATCGTCATGGCTTGCGTGTTCCACTGAGTCTTGGGGTCCGCCATTATCTTTCTGATAAGAGTGGTCTTTTAATCATATGGTTGCTTTTGCATCCACTTGATCTGGCGGTCCCTCCGTTATTAGTCTGATAGTGGAGGTTGCCTTGATTGTGCACCTGTCTCAATCGTTCACATGGGTGAACCTGGTTGTTCACATGGCTCCTTTTCCTTTGTCACCAAAAGTAGCTCCTCAACGTGGTATCTTTCCTTTTCGTGGAGGCCCCTCCTTGTCGTTATCCCATTTGTCCCGTTTCACTGGGAATCCTTTTCCGAAGAGGGGTTCCTTTTGGTCGGGACACTTGGAGCAGATCCGCTCGTTCCATCGGCCGACGCGCATCATGTTGCACAGCTTCCAGCTTGTCTCAGCTGTTGCTGGAATCTCGTTTTTCCACAATGTTTGCCTTTTATTTTCGAACATCGTTTCCGCAAACCTTGTGGTGTTGCTTGTCATGCTGTTGAGCATGAACGATCCGTTCTCAGACTTATGGAAAATTTTGAACGAATATTTAACTTTGTCCATCTCAGTGAGACAGACCCACAGTCCCCATGCTCTCCTGGTTGAAATTTCATCTTCAGAGATAGGGGAAACCAGAAATTGTCCCTATGGTGGAGGCTTGATATATTCCATCGCTTTCATGTTTGGCCTCTGTAATTTGATGAAATGAAAGCTCTGATGGAATCCTTTTCCTGCGATCTATGGAGCTGCTGAGATAAATTTCAACTCCAGAGTATCTCCTCTTTCAAGTGTAGGATTTAATTTCCATGTCTCGTACACCTTCCCGTAAATCCATTCTGGTAATTTTGAAATTTCCATAAATTGAGGTGATGTGGTGAATACTAAGGCCAGGCAGCCAAAGTCAAACCACTCTCGTATACTATCAGGTTTTGATCCTGGCAGTGCCCAGATTCTTGGATATTTTCCGGACCAATCGGCCACGGATTTCCCTGGGATTAATCCCATCCTTGTGTGCAGCTTGTCCTATGTCCTTTGATATTCCATCAAAGGCACCCTCGGCTCGTTTTTGTCAATCTTAGAGGATCTCGTTTGGGGTCTAAGACTAATCTCGTCCTCTTTCTTTTCAGAGGTAATTTTGGATTCTCTAGGTGTTTCCACCCTAGAATCATCTTGCTTGGTGGTGTCTTTCTCGAAAGGATCACCGGCCGGTCCTGTGTTGCTTGAGTCACCCTCATCAAGAGTAACGATCTTCAATTCTGCTTCTACCTTTGAGGTAGAAGCATCTCTGAGTATGGGTTCCATGAGACTATCCCATAGGCTCGTGCTACCAAACAAGGTAGTCTTCATCGCGTTTTGGACCTTGATATGATCTTTTTCTTGTATGTGACCTGAGGCCTTTGCATTGATTGCCAGACCATCTATTGACTTCCTGAGCTCCTCCAGGTTTTCCCTGTGGTGCCTCCATCTTGTAAGAATGGTATCGGCTTCATGTGCCTCCATCCCTTGTTAAAAAATCTGCAAGAACGTTTTCATGAGATTTTATCACAAGAACATCAAAATCGTAATATTGACATTCGGCTTGCCATCTTAATAATCTGGCTTTCATGGGTTTGCTTTCTATTTTATTTTTCAAGAAAGCCTTGACACTAGTATTATCAATTTTTAGTATGAATTTTTTAGCAAGTAAGAATAAGGGCCACTTTTTAAAGGCCTTTCGAACTGCAAAGAATTCTTTCTCGTTGATGTGCCATCTTGCTGCCTCATCGTTTGTAAAGAGACCGCTACAGTATCGGCATGACACTTCTCTTTTTGGTTCCACCTTTGTTAGAACCGCCACCCACCAATGATCACTTGCATCCGTATAGAGTACCAGGTCATCTTCATCATTAGGGATTGCAAGTTTGGGGAGGTCTTGACAGATAGCTTTAAGCTTCTGTACCGTTTCCTTGTGCTCGTTCGTCCATCTGAATTCTGCTTCCTTTTTAAGCAGTGGACTGAATATTTTCTTGTAACTTGCCAGATTGTTAATAAACATCCCAGCAAAATTAACTAACCCCATAAAACTTTGGAGTTGCTTAACTGTCTTGAGATTATCGGGAAAATCACGTACCTTTTCCACCAAATGATTTTGGATAATGATACCTGATTCGTCAATCTCAATTCCAAGGAACTCGATTTTCCTTGTTAGGATTACCGCCTTCTTTTCTGATAGCACCAATCCCTCTTTGTGACAAACATCTGAGAAGATTTCCAAATGTTTGATATGTTCCTTGACATTCTTTGATGCAATGAGAATATCGTCAACATATACGAACATGAATTTGAAATAATCCTTGAAGAGATTATCCATCTTCCTTTGGTATATCTGGGGCACATTAGCCAAACCCATGGGCATGACATTCTAGATATAATGTCCTTGCGGTGTGGGGAAAGCTGTATATTTCTTGCTTTCTTCATCCATCTTGATTTGATAGAAGCCGGACTTACAATCGAATTTAGAGAAGACCTTTGCGTTACGAACGCAGTTGATCATGTGTTCTCTGTTTGGGATGTAATATCCGTCGAATTCCAAGATTTTGTTGATCCCTTGGTAGTTGATCACTAATCTTGGTTTCCCTCTCCTGACTTCTCCGTGGTTTCTCACTAGGAATCCCAGACTGCTGTATGGAGAGACCCCTGGCGAGATAAGCTTAAGGTCCAGATGTTCTTTAAGAATTTTCTGCATATCTTCTCGATCGTCTTGGTTCATCAGGATGGGCCTGTATCCGACAAACTCATTCTCCTTCCCCTTTTGAACTCTTAGGGTTGCCTTGAGTTCATTCTTGTTCCACCATGCCAGAGGATTTTCTTCGTAGTTCCTTCGAATTTTCGCCTTGACATCTTCTATCGAAATCTGTTCTTCGTTAGTGATGTCTACGTGAGGACTTGGTTCCAAGATGGCCTTCAAGATCTCAATTATTTCGTCTCTGATCCTTTTGGTCTTTTGTCCGCCCAGGCTATCAATCTGAGTTGTAGGATTGCCTCGCCATATTTCCTTTGATCTCTCATTTTTGGGTGTAGAAGTTTTCCTTCATCACCACGCTTGCTGCGAAATTGAATTGGCAATTTGCGATAGAATGCTTGCGTCAATCTTTGCACCAAGATCTTATGATCACAAGTGGTTGTGAGAATAAGACGTCTTGTTTCATTATCCTGCGTAAAACATTTGAATGTTTGCAGGAAATTGTTGCCGAGTAAGATATCGGCTTCGGTGTCATGGAAATAGATTGGAGGCATCTTGACTTTGTACCACGGTGTATCTCCTGCTCCTCCAATTAATATTTATGCCTGCTTTATTCCTCGTCTGAAGACGATGATCTTTTTTGAGAAATCCCTTCCCACAATTACCGGTAAATCTTCTTCGAGTTCTTTGAGGAAAATTCCTGGTTTTGCTGTGCAAATCCCGGCTCCCGAATCAATATATGCTGCAAAATATTCAGCTCGGTATTTCTCGTATAACATCCCTAACAAGATGTAGATTGAAAACGGGCTGGTGGTCATCAGAATCTGTATCTTTTCCCCTCTACCGTGAACTCCATTCCTTCTGAAAGTTTTTCCCAAGATTTATGATCCTCAAGAAAATCAATCCCGAGAACTAATTGTTTTGGGATCTTTCCTGCTTGCCCGTTGATGACGAAATCCATTCCACATATTTTTAGGTTTCCTTGATATCTTCCAACAAGGGGCTGCTTTAGATAATACAACGCATCGCATGGAAATGTATTATCTTTCTGAGTGGTGTCGAAGATCACCTCGACCTCGCCCCACCCTCTTGGACACTGTAGTTCTCCTTTAGTTGTAAACTTCTTTGGTTCGATTACAACTTCGACAATTGGCTTCTTTCCCCATGTAAGGCTGTGCATCCTATTTTCCTGGAAAGAAATTCTCCTGGGTTCGAACCCTTGACTGGTGTTCTGATTGAACACTGATTGGTCTCGAATGATCATATCAATTTCATGGATATGGGGCTGATCTGAAATCTCCGGTTTGACTGCATGGGCAATGTTAACAGGTTTGGAATTTTGACCTAATTAACTGAATTATTTATTTGGGTTGGAACGCCCTTACCCGTGGTTCAAAAGCTAAATGCTATCTTTTAGGAGAATAACAAGAACATTCCTTCATTTATTCACTATATTTCACTACGGTTGTATGTCTGTGTCCTGACCTCCCTTTCTTTAATTTGATCACCTCCCTTTATATAGAGATTTTTAGGGACATGTGTCTTTATGCATGTTTGCATGTTTTAGGATGAATACACGTGTCACAACATGCACCAATCAAAAAGATAATGTCTATCTTGATCTACTAAGTGCTGACTGTGCTGCTTTGTCTTCTTCCAAGGGCTTTTGCCTTCTTTTCGATAGGTAGTAGGCTGCCTTTTTTGTCTCCGAGGGCTTTATTAATGATTTGAGGACCAAGTTGGGTGTTTCCTTAGTGATAGTGCCGCTCCGATAGGGACTTGTCCTGGAGTAGGTGTTTCAGGGCACTTTCTCCGAGGGGTGTTCGCCCGTGATCTGACTTCCGAGGGGCTTTTATCCTTTGTGGATAGGTGTTTCTCCTTCCGAGTACTCGGAGAGTGTTGCTCTATGGTTATTACGTTAGTGTGCGGTTCCGTTCTTCGAGTTGGCCGTTTAGGACATTGCTCCGATGGCACTTGTTTTGGGAGTATATAGCAAGGAAGCGTTCTTGTCAGGGTTCTGGGACTCGGGGGTCCGTTGGGGCCCTGCTCGGCGTCTTGATGGATATCTGAATCAGGCGGATCCATCCGGGTTTGCTTTTTATCCGATGCCACCCTGATATCTGGTTTTGATTCATCGTGACTTTTCGAGGGACGCTAGGTGCCCTCGTCGAATGGCCACTCCTACCGCTTTGGGTTAGTAACCGAGCGGTATTGGTCACACCCGATGGGCCTCCTCATTGGGAGCGGGTACAACTCATCAGAGGTACTCGTGACAATAGTATTGTACATTAATCCTTCTGATTTGGGACTAATATTCTCTTTAATCTCGTATTTATTTTATATGGTTAACATGCAACCTTTTCAAAGATCTCTGGTATCTCGACAAACTCATTCCTTCGAAAAAGATCTGAATGATGAGTGTTGGAGAGCGCGTAGGAGATGCTGTATGTGATGGAGTAAGGCCTATTCCCTTCATTCATCAACTTCTTGTTCTTAAAGTCCTGATGAAGAGTAAGGACCCTGTTGAAATCTCGATCGGCTAGATTGTATGCAATCTTCGGATAAACGAATGTTGCCACCTTTCCAGCAAATAGATTTCCTGAAATTCCTCCAAGACAGGTATCTCGTAGGTTCTGGATTCTTCTGTCAAAGATAGCAATATCGATTGGCGAATTGATACCTTATTTGAATGTTGCCTTGATCAAGATTCTTATGGCTCCGATATGGATCCATGACATCTTCTGGGCAACCTCTGGATTGAGTCGTCTTAGTTCCTCTTTAATCTCGTTCATAGGAACCAGCTGCATTTCCATCACATTACTCGTCATCTCCATTGGGATCGCAATTTCTCCAGCTGTAACCTTGTATATGATGTGATGTTTTCTTTGTCTGAAGCTTAGTTGGGCTAAGGTTTTTTCCATTTTTCCGATAGTGAATCCATCGTAAACTCGCAATTTTGGATCTTCTCGCATGATTCTCATCAAGGCTTTGTGAGAAATGCTGGTTTGTGAGAAGAATCCCGACAAGTCTTCCTGCATCTCTTGACGGAAGATCTCCTCGTTTTCAGTTTGATTCTGATCCCGATTCTGAAGACTCATCTTGTCCTTCATCTTCTTCATATATACTCTCGTTTGAAGGAATACCCTCAAACTGGTATACTTGAACGAGGTCCTGAAAGTAGACAGCTTCTTCGAACTCTGGTGTAGCTTCGAACTGCCTGACTCCTCTTTTCTGATTCTCGGGACAGTCTGGTGAGATGTGTCCCCTGGCACCGCACGTCCAACAGTTGCAGTCTTTGAAACTTTCGTTAGCACGTGTATGTGCTCTTATGAAAGTCCTTCTGGTTGGTGGTCTGCTGGTACTTCCTTGGCTGGAAGATGTCCTTCAACGGCTGGGGCCTAGCCTTTGCCCTGATTTGTAACTCCGTGCTTTCTGTTTCGACCAGAATCTCCTTGGTTTCTAGGAAGATCTTCTATGGAACCTTCTTCCTTTCTACTCATAGGGGTGATCCCTATGTTTCTTTTTCTGATGTCTTTCTGGTGTTCCAATGACTGTCGAGATGTCATTATCGTCGCAGCAAAGACATGCTGATTTATTGATTCTTTTCAGCTTCTTGAAATTCTTTTGAATTGCTGCCTTCTGGCACCATTCGCTCAACTTGACTTTGAGAAAGGACATCCTTTGGGCCACTGTGTCAACCCCAATGGGTGTATATTCTCGCAGTAACATTTCTCGCCATGGACTCGGTATTTTGGAAAAAAACAAGGGGATAGCCGTGTCTTCATTCATTCGACTCTTCCATCTGTACTCGGTCAACAACTTGATGTATAAGTCGACGCTACATATGTCATGTAGCTCTAAGCTATACAGTGCTTGTTCATATCTTCTGACTTTCTCCTGATCACCTCCTCCGGTTTGGGGATCAACAAAGTATCCTTCTCCGATGAAGTAGATCTTGAGCAGTCTCGCCATTCTGTCCACAATGTCTTTGAGGGCATCGCCGGATAGAACCCCACCTCTGATTTCTGGGGTAGCATGTTCCCATCCGATCTTGACTGATCCTTTGAGGCTCATTTGTAACATCATAATGAAGCCTTCTTTGTCGAGTTCCAGCGTTGCTGCTGCAATTCTCATTGCCGATGCCCATTCATCGATCAGGGCTTCGCGATTCTTAAAATCCAGGATATCCAGGATACGTGCTGGGTTTTCCACGTATCAGAGCTTCCACCTTCTCGTTTGTGGTCAACTCCCTTTTGTCCTCGACTGCTCTTCCCTTCTGATGTAATAAGGGCTCCTTTCCGAAAGATGGTGGTAACCATCCTCCATGTCTCCTTTCAGATGTCCTTGGCACGGTTTCCAAGTTCTTCATTCTTCGCTGGATATCTTGGAGATTTTCCAAGATCTCTTTTTGACGTCAAGACATGGTTTCAAGCTTGTCTCGGAGGTCTTGAAGATGCTCGGGCATATGGTATTGATGGTTACCATATGTTTGGACTGTTTTCTGGACTTCCCTAAGGTCTTGAGACAACTTAGAGCCATCTGTCTCGAGCTCGTGAAAGTCTGGCAAAGCTAGATTACTCATCTATTATTTCTTTCAATGATTACTCGGTTTATTCTTGTAATCTCAGCTGAGAGGCCATTAATAGCTATGAACTTAGCTCTAATGCCCGAGAGATTGTCTGGTCTATGACTAGCTAGAATAACTAACTTAGTCTTCAAGAGTTGGAGCTCTTGTTCTAGGGTAATACCAGGCATAATTATAGGCTTAGTATTGAACTTTGCTTATTAGCTTTCTTAAGGCTAATCTTTAGTAGCTTGGCTCTTTCTAGCCTAGCTTTATTCATGGGACATGTCTGTTGTTCTAAGTCGCAACATAGAACCTCGTGATGTTCGATATACATGATTCGCAAGGCGTTCTGTTAAAGTATCGATAAATTACTTTATACTTGTAGTTTT